>OZ023175.1:8810712-9410712 GCA_963678695.2 Diplodus puntazzo
AAAGTGTGTTAAAATCAGACGTCAATCAATAATATTTCTATATTTGAACCTGATCGAAATTCAACTCAATCAGAACGCGTCACACAGTCGAGGTATGTTCGTCATCTGACAGTGAGATGGAGGTAATCTGTGCACCATTAGTCAACGAATTAATGCAAACGATTAACGAGATCATACATAAAAATAACAAAACTAAAAAAAAAAAAAAAAAAAAAAACAACGTCTCATCCTTTACATCTCGATGTGCAACCAAAATAGTTCCACGCTTGAAATATTAGGTCGGAATCAAAAAGAATCAGACGCTTAAACTGTGGACATGTTTGTACATTTATTGTTTGGATTCGCGTTTTTTTTTTTTTGTTTTTTTTTTGTTCCAAACCTGTCAAACACATTTATTCACCTGTGCAGAGTGATGACGGCGATTCCTCCATCAGCCACAAACACCTGAGCGTTTCATCAAAATGTCCAAATTACAGTCAGGTCACCAATATCATTCATTCTATTTTTTTTTTAATTAATGTATTTGTTTTAATATCGTCTGATCTCTTTAATGCCTAAATGAATATATATTCTTCTTCCAGAGCTGCGAGAAGTTGACAAGAAATGCAGGCTGTACGAGACGGACAGACGCACAATCAGAGCACTAACGAAGTCACGAATAATCGATAAGAT
The DNA here is from genome assembly GCA_963678695.2 of Diplodus puntazzo. NCBI lineage: Eukaryota > Metazoa > Chordata > Actinopteri > Spariformes > Sparidae > Diplodus > Diplodus puntazzo. The sequence continues at coordinate 8,811,385 of OZ023175.1, forward strand.
GACGTCATTTCATAAGTTAAACGCAAAGACTCGAGTGGTCGCTCAGTCCTGGCTCTGGAGCTCTCACATATATATATTTTATATTATTTTAATCAGCTGTAACTCGATGGTAAATTAGATTTTCGACGCAGGAACAATTAGAACAACTCAAGCGGAAAGTCCAAATATAAGAGCGCTGATTGCAGCTGTTTGTTCATTTATTCATGCGTTTGTGTCATTTTTCAAGAGGCCCAGCTCCCGTGTTGTGTATATTATATCATCACAAGGTGACAGGGTGACGTTTATTTATCCTTCAACAACGCCAGGGTTGCAAAAACGAAATTTTGAGAGTTTGAGATGACAGAAAAAGAAACAAATACTATTCAATATGAGTGTGGAGGATGAATTCAGCAGTCTCTCATATTGTTGTCATTATTATTATTATTATTATTATTATTATTATTGTTATTATTGTTATTATTATTATTATTATTATTATTATTATTATTATTATTATTATCATGTTGTGTCACAATCTAGTTCCAAACGTTTAACGCGGATGGATCTGACACAAGACATCACTTGAACTTCTCGTATCTAGAAAGAAGAAGTCGGGGCGGATGAATCCCTTAACTTCTTCTTCTTCTTCTTCTTCTTCTTCTTCTTCTTCTTCTTCTTCTTCTTCTTCTTCTTCTTCTTCTTCTTCTTCTTCTTCTTCTTCTTCTTCTTCTTCTTCTTCTTCTTCTTCTTCTTCTTCTTCTTCTTCTTCTTCTTCTTCTTCTTCTTCTTCTTCTTCTTCTTCTTCTTCTTCTTCTTCTTCTTCTTCTTCTTCTTCTTCTTCTTCTTCGTGGGCCTGGACAGATTTTTCTGTTTCTGCCCAGGCCTCTCTCCGTGGAGAAACCTGCAGAGAGCGGGTGGTGGTGGTTGGCTAAAAAAAAAACGGGGGGGAGTTCCCAGTTCCCGGTTCCCGGTTTTGTGTTCCCAGTAAGATCCTGTGGGGAAATCCAAGTCACCACTAATAGGTTGTTATGGGGGAGGACGCGCAGTGATTTCTAGCTTCGCGGAGGGGTTGGAGGTCTGTCATCTCATACTAACTGTCCCCAAACTGACACTCTACACACGCGTGGAGAGTTATGGAGTGTGTGGAGTGTGTGTGTGTGTGCGCGCGCTTTCAGAAACAAGGCCCGAGCAGTTTGTCATCCAAACGCGCCAGTAATCCGGGTTATTAAGGCGGAGAGGTTGGTGGTGTCGCCTCCAGCTGCACGATACAAATAAGATAAGACTGCGGGGGCTCCGAGCGTGCGGAGGCTGCCAGCTTTTCAGGGTCACGCCATCAATCGGGCCGGCGCCTCTAAAATAACCCGCACCGATGACTCCTAACCTTTGCGGCCCGAGCGGCGGTGACACCATTAAAGCCTCCTTCTGCAGGTTAGCACTTCTCCCGGGCTGAGTGGCCCGGTAACTTTAGTGCGGCCTTAATGAGGACGAACGCGGGTTAACGACGTATGTAGTCGTGTTTCAGGGGCCAGGCCCCGGAGTTCAGCGGAGAAGGGGGACAGAAAGAAACAATATTTACGACACTTTTAAGCATACATCACTTTGACATCTGTTCGTCTGGCACCTGGCACCCATTAGCATTAAATATTTCATTCCTCCCTAATTTGGAGCGCTTTTTGTCCCGAACCAAGGACACCGGGAGAAGAAAAAATTAATAATGGAGAGTCATACCTTTTAGTGCGCTTTTTTTTCTTTTCTTTTTTTTACGCGGCGTTTTACTTTTGTGCCCCGAAAAGTGCAAATGGGGTGTTGATGCAGACCACACCGCCGCGTCGTGCGCCCAAAACTGCGAGGAACCGTTGAGTCATACCTGGATTGGATTTATATTGAATTTCCTCATCCATTAAGATCTCAGGAAAAAAAAACACACACACACACACACACGTTCCTGCAATTAGTCAACTCTTGGGCTGCACACGAGCTTCACATTTTATTTTTTTAATATATTTTTTTTTTACACAATGTTATTAGATTACCGAGCAGCAGCGAGTGTTCAACATCCTCATAAACAAACAGAGACAGATGCGTAATGTCAGTGAGGGTTGTGATGAGGAACGAGTCCTCTGATATTATTTTTTTGGGGGGGTGGGTTATTTGATGAGCCGGCATGTGGTCTGCTGCCAGGAAAATAAACCAACGTTTGAGTGATAGAAATCAGAATAACTGCTCTTCTATTTCTTTTTTTGTTTCAGTTCAGTGATGTAACCTTTCTGTCTGATGAGGAGGAGATCAGGTCACAGGCCGGAAGCAGCGCCTAAGGCCTCCGTGCGGAGCGGTGGCACTCCCAGCATGCAAATGGTGTCAGACCGGTGCTAATTACTGCTATTTGCAGTGAGGAGTTGCATTGTTGGTGGTATCTGAAGCAGCGTGTCTTGGCAGGAGGATCAGGTACAGTGAGGTGAGTTGATTTTGGAATGAAACGGAAGTTATGAAGGGAGACATCCAGCAGCAGATGTTCCTACAACCAGACTTTTGGGGTAAAACATCTGTCCAGTTGTTTCCTCGTCGCCAGCAATCAGAAATGTTAAAGCAAATTATTTTTTTCTGTAGTTGTTCTTGTCCTTGGTGGTCAGACTGTCTGCACAGGGTCACTGACGCTGCTGCTGTCACACCGAGAACGCGCAAGGCTGTTTATTTCGAAAGACGGTGGCGCCATCTGGTGGACGCTGTTGGGAATCAAACGCCAGACCTCAAAGAACAATCGGCAGTGGCACAACATAAGCAGGCTGCAAATACAAAGAACTCTACTTCATGTATATTAATATGGTAACACTCCATTGATGAAATATTTTCTTATTAACCATTTTTATGCAAATGTTTATCGTAAAATTGCAAATTATGTTTACAAACCTTTAAAAAATGGCTTAAAAAACAGATCACAAGCATTTAGTCCTTTGTTAAAACTATGAAGTAATTTTAATGAACGATAAATGTACCATTTATTGGTATTATTATCATTCTATCATTACATCGAAGAGGCAAATACAGCACTTTTCTCTCACTACATTTATCCGACAGCTTTAGTTAGCTACTTTTCTGATCATCATTTTTCTTTTATATCCTGTCCATGTTCAGTGAAAACCATGCCTCTCCACATCTGGTGGTCCAGACTGTGTTTTAACATTTGCAGGCATGTCACCACTCTCTGCTGCGGGCACATCAGCTTGCAGCCGTGCGCGTGCGACAAAAAGCTGGATGTTGTCGACGAGACCTCGGGACTTCTCTCCAGCTGTGCTGCTGGTGAGCAAAGCAAATATACTTTAAGCAAAAGACATGATCTTTTCCTGACCCGAACCGAGTCGTTTTGGTGCCTAAACCTAACCAGAGCAACATAAAACTTAACCTAAAACTAAAGTTTTAACATACATGTGTTTTCTCAGAAACGTACATTACCAACATTTACCTACATCACCTATATTTACTCTGGCGAGTGGGTTGCAGTGTATTGGATTACCTGGAAAATGCATCATCACAAAGCTAAAAAAAAAAGTGTACTTTTAGGATGACTTCTCACTTTCTGACACACATTTTCAGATTGATTGCAAACCAAACAAACTAGTGATCAATCCAGAAAAACAATCAGCATTTTAATTCCTAATAAAAAATAACCATGAGATACCTTCCTGCAATGAGCTCCACTTCAGCCAACTGCAGCAGCGTGAGTATTTTTATAATACTTTCTGTTGTTGTTAGTTGTACTTAACATTTTCAATGAAAGGGCTTACTAAAGAAGACTCTTTACAGCGTTGCATCAGTGCTTCTGAATAAGTTACACCTCCTCCACCTCTGGCTGCAAAAGCATTGCCCTGAGAGTGAACTGAACTTCACCCACAAGAAGCTGAGAAAGGCCAACAATGAGGCGTCTGACAGCTTTTCATCAGTGTGTCCTGCAGAGGGCAACCAAGTATCACACATGTGCAACACGTCAGACAAGGAGCAGCGTCAGTTCAGAGTCTTTGTCGGCGCTCACAAGTTAAGAGGTTTCGTGTTCAGGAAGTCGGACATGAAAGGTTTTTCATTTCTCGTTGAGGGATTGTCAAAACTGTCAAGAGACCGGTGGTTCCGCTGGCAGTGACTGATGCCCACGTCCTCTATTTCCTCCAGGCATCGCAGTCTGGGAAAGAAAAAAAAAACCTATTAATCTCCATCCAGCCTCATGTAATAACGTCTGCACACTTCACTCCATGCCTCAGAAGTTTGAGAGAGACAACGTTTCTATCACACCTGGATCTTCGTCAGGTCAGAGTGTATAAAAAATGAACCACACATGTATCTGATGAATCACGCACACAGACGGGCAATCTTTCAAATGTCCAAGTTAAGTGTGTCAGCGGTACAGAGGACAGGAAGAGTTAATGTGACACTACCATAGTTTTCATTCACTCATCTTTTCTCATGCTTTTCCCGGCAGCCTCGCACCTACGTGACGTGGGTAGAACCTGCCTTCTCCTCTGATGACTGATGATGACGGCAACTTGCTGGGACCAAGAGCCGCCCTGACCGACTGTGACGATGGCAGTTCAACTCAAAAGCGAGTGGTATATAATTATATTTTAAAGACTTTCTTGCGTGCCTCACATTGACCTGAGGCAATGAACTGAAGTGTTGATCTTTAATCATTTCCTGTAAGTCCAATCAGAGCAATGATTGATCACTGCTGACTAAATCACTTGCAACGGGCTACCTCTTACTGCTAAAACATGTCAAACGTTTCTTTATGTCGCCCTATTTCTTACTTTCAAACACACTTCTTCACACTTTAATGTCAGGACCATCAATGTCCCACTTCCCCCCGTTTTGTTGCTCCTTTCATGACAATCCCATCGGCATACACGTCTCAAAGCACTGTATAAACAAACCTGACTTCCATTTTTACACACTTTGACTAAGCGGCGCGCGCACACACACACACACACACACACACACACACACACACACACACAGCTGCCTCATGATCAAGCGGCCTCACAAGACACCAGTTTACTGCGGAGAGAGTAATGTGGCTGCCAAGTCATTATCCCCCTCCCCCCCCAACAGCAGCCCCTCTCCAAAATGCTAATGGTATTTACAGGACTGGGAGAGAGGGAGAGGACACCAGCGGCAGGTGCAGCTGCTGGAGCATCATGAGGAGTAACAGAGGGGTCATTGTGGATGTTTAGGTGATGGATAATCAGATAAACATCCCGGGCTTTATCTTTTTTTCTTTGCTTGACTCACAAAAGCTCCCAGTTTGAGACGCCGTGTCGCGGTTAGAGCCGGAGCATGTTTGCTTAGGGGATGATAACTTAGATAGCGTGGATGTCTGATTTGAATGTATGTAAATTATGTAAAGGTTTATTCAAACAACACTTTTCAAAACTCGAGTTTTGTCAAGTGCTGCACAATAAAAGCAATTACCAGTAAGCAAAGGCAGGATAAAAGAAGATAACTGCATTCTTCTCCTCTAATTTTGACACATCACAGTCTGTTGAGATGATGCGCGTGTTTTTGAAAGCTTTTTTTGTGGCTCCAGAGACAACTGATTGAAATCTGATCGATCGCCTTATGTGACATCACTTGAGGCGACTTATTTTCAGTTGGGGCTGTCGGCCACGTGGTCTAAAATGACAAGATCCTGATGTGAGTTCACCGAAACTCTGTAGCTCGCTCCTCATCTGCTCTTGGGGCATCCACATCCCCAACCAGACTGTCGGTGGCCAAGTTGCATTGTGGGCAATGTAGGTATCAAGTCTTCTTCTGCCTCTTTACACCTATATTTTGAGTGTAACTTATTTGCCCGCGACAGCTTTTTTTTCTCCATATTTCTATAGATATCACGTTATCTTGAACTTATTTGGCCACAATAGCCTTGTTGTAAAAATCTGATCTGGTCTTCTACTTTAAAGACATGCTTTGAATATAACTATGTAGTTTTTACGCACCCACAAAGTGCGATTACATTGTTGAAATTATCAAAAGACATCTATTCATTATCCCTCATTGAAAAAAAATAATAATAATCTGTCAATATCAGCCTATGATGTCCACTCCTTGAATCACACTTGTGTTATTTTCACATTGGACCATGAGCTTTGAAACGTGCAGTGATGTCACAAAAAATGACGCTCCATACGTGTCTCTTAAATGTCAGATTTAAGTTGAGCACAGAGAAACTTTTGCCCTTCAGCAGATGAACTTGAAAACATATTTTTAGTGTCACTCTCCACAATGAAGGCCAAATATCCAAATGAAGTAACAAGAAGCAAACACATTTCTGAGTGGAGGGAGATTTGAGTAAGTAAGATTTAACACTGGAGTCAACAGGCTCAGTGTTGGCTGATCAGTCTGCAGCACTTTCACTGGGTCTCCTCAGTCACTCGGGTCTGAGCTGTCACTTCAGCTGCTGAATCCGGAAACCATGTGAGAAAAATCTCCATTTGGCTAAGCCGAGGGAAGGGATTGGGAATGGAGAGCTGAACAACAGAGTAAATATTTGGCAGTGGAGAGCTCTTGGGAGCTGCAGAGGACCCTCTCTGGCTGAAGCCTGCGGGTGTTAAATAGATTAAGTGGCTGCTGGGTCATTGTGGACAGAGAAATTCCCGCTCTTTGGACATGACTTCTCTTTGCCTTTGCGTGTTTTTGCTCTCCAATCGAGTGCCCTCTGTAAACTATCCACTCCAGCGACCCTGCGGTACTGTAATCCGCTGGTGTTTGTCAACCGCTGGGAGGCTGTTGTGTGCGCAGGGAAGGGAAGTCCGCTCCCTCACTTGTTGGTGACGCAAAATCTCATCTTAAAAGCCGCCTCATGGTGTTTGTTTTCTGAGGGAAACTCGTGCGTAATGTGCGTAAAGAGCGAAAATTAGATATATTTTGGGGCAACACTACAGGTCACCGACTCGATGAACTCTGAAAATGTAAACGGGATTTAATAAGTCCTGAATCACACATGTAATATTGCTCTCGGACTATAGACTTGGCGGCAGCAGACGCAGAGCAGTAGATAGTGTCCCGGATCCCTTTCAGCTCCATTCAAAACCATGACAACACGGAACAAGCTCGGATTTATCCTGCAAAGTTAAAGGACATTGTGCCGGGGCGTCAATCAGGCATTATTGCGGGACTGAACAAATGCAAAATCTTGACTGGAACAAATGCTTCCAACGGGTCTCGGACGCGGGGCTACATTTTCCCCTTTTGTTCCCCTCCTCTGGTTGGCATGTATTTGTGTTCCCTCTCGTCCGACCACCCAGGACGCCCGGGGAGGCATGTCCACCAGCACTCTCCTTCCCCGGCCTCATGCGCCTCGCTGAAGTGGTTGAGGGCCCGATATCAATATCAAATACGAGTGTGGGGGGGAAGAAGCCCTCCCCACATACGGCTGGATTCACGCTTTGCATTTAATGCGTTTTATATGTGTGGAGAGACAGAAAGAGACGCGATGTCAGCGCGGACATGTTCCGATCAGACTGCTTTAACATCAAGTTATCAAACTTTTTAGACGATCATACTAATCAGACGCGCTCCATTTAAGTTCCGTGCGTGAAGCGTGATGGATGATCAATAATTAATCTTGATTACCAATTAATAAAATCTTGTCAGCAGTCATCGGTCACTGCTCCAATTTGTCAAAAGCTGAGGGGGGGAAAAGCCCGTTTGGAGGTCCAAGTGAAAAACTATATATTTACAATCGATTTGTCTTTTGCAGCACAATTAATAATAAACACGTTAGTCAGAGCGCATCAATCAACATCTGGAAACACTTTTTTTTTTTTTTTTACAATTAGTTCAGTATTAGGTCAGATTTTATCGCGTTATTTTTGTACATACTTACTTACTTATATTTATATATTTGTCTATTTGTGTATTTATTTACTTGTTTTTTATGTTTTATTTTATTTATATACCTTGATTACTTGCGTACTCATTTACTTACTCATTTATTTACTTATGAATTAACTTACTTACCTTATATTCTTTCTGACTTATTTATTAACTTTTTTTTATGTATTCAATGACTTACCTCATGTACTCACGCACTTACTGACCTTATTTACTAACTAATCTATACATTTATTTACTTTCTTTTCTTACACACTTATGTATTTGTTCATTTACCTAATTGCCTGCACTTAGTGATTCATTTACTTGCCTTATTTGTTTATTCATTTATTTATTCATTTACTTACTTACCCACTTCATGGTCCTTCACTTATTCGTGCCCACAAGAGGAGTTTGAAAATAAATGAATAAACACTTAAATCTGCACGTAACAACGTGATATAGTGTTCAAAACAATTTTTTGAACGTAAAAGCAAAGTTGGACTATTTATTTTCATCTGTCATGAGCTAGAATATCATCATGCATCATCTAGAAGGCTTGAAAAAGAAAAAGAAAAAGAAAAAAGATTTCCCTGTTGAAAATTCCCTAAATATGCCTAAGGAATGTTCTGGGAGAGATAGAGAGAAAAAAAAGCATGTTTGGGTGTCCTCCAGCATCCATAAACGTCCAAACTTCTCACGCCTGTAATTAATACGCCTCTAATGGACGTATTAGTTAAACCAACTCGCGGGCATCACGCTAATTACTCACTTTGTATGCAAATGTTGGACACGTTGTTTGGGCCAGAGGAGGAGGAGGGAGACGACGAGGAGGATGATGAGGGGGAGGAGGGGGAGGAGGGGGGAGAGTTTGATGATGGGACGGGCTCTGTTGTCAGTTGCCACCCAAGACGTGATTCAGCTCCAACAATTACCATTATCTGTTTCCCCCAGTTTGACGATACGGGACGAATCTGTAATGATGACGAGTGTTTCCTTCGCTCATTGTTGAGGCGTTTTTCTCATTCCGCACCTACCATCATTGGGTGACAGCACTCCAGCCATTCAGGTGCTCGGCGGAGGAGGAAGAGGAGGAGGCTTTATAAGCGGCGCAGCCTTGTGTGTGCGGCTCATGGAGTGCGTGTTTGTGTAAACACTGAGCCCAGTGCACACATTGGTGTTTGGACAGCGCGTAAAAGTGGAGAGGAATCCGCTGCGTCTTTTTTTCTTTTTCTCCTCCTTTGGATAGATTCACTTTGAGGACTTGCGTGTTGTTGTTGTTGTTGTTGTTTTGTTTTTTTCTCTCTCTCACGCCAAAAAAAAAACCCGGAGTACGCGCACAGGACGCGATGGCCGCCAACAAGTTCAGTTTTTCCGTCAGGAGCATCCTGGATTTGCCCGAGCAGGATGCGGAGGCTGCGCCGCGGTCCTCCCCTGTTTACTCCTCCTGCTCCTCCAGCTCACCCTACACCTCCTGGATGGACTGTGACCGGAGTCCTTGCATATGTGAGTACATGATGAGGATGTAATTTATTTAAATATCCGTCAGCCCTACGCTTAATGTATTGCCATTTGTGTCTTTATTTTAGTGTAAAATCATGTAGTTTTATTTTGAAATTATTGAGATTATAAGATAAAATAGATAGATGGATGGCTGGCTGGATAAAATGCGTAATATCTCATTATTTTCACATGATTTTTGACCAACCATCGTTATTTATTTCTGCAGCTTCTGATGAAGGGAGCCTCGAGGCCTCCCCCGACTCCACCAAGCCGGACGACTCGTCCCCGGACTCGGAGCCCGACAAGAGCAAAAAGAGCAAGAAGCGCCGGGTCCTGTTCTCCAAGGCGCAGACCCTGGAGCTAGAGAGACGCTTCCGTCAGCAGCGCTACTTGTCCGGGCCCGAGAGGGAGCAGCTGGCCCGCCTCCTCAGCCTGACCCCCACCCAGGTGAAGATCTGGTTCCAGAACCACCGCTACAAGATGAAGAGAGGCCGGGCGGAGGGAGGGCTGCAGGACGTGGAGATACCGCATCCTCCTCCGATGCTGCGGCGCGTCGTTGTTCCGATCCTGGTCCGGGACGGGAAACCATTTCACACCTGCTTACTCGACACGGAGAAATCCGGCTGTTTACCTCCCTCTCCGGGGGTTCCGTTCCCCTTAGCCTACCCATCTCTGCAGCACCCGTCCCCCGTCGCTCTTCCTCCTCGGTACCAGCAGCACTTTCCCACCGCCGCGGCCTCCAGATTCGCCTGGAGGGACTTTTGGAGCGACTCTGTCGCCTTTAACTCCTTCAAGTGAAGTGGAGGCCTCACTTCTTCAATGCACGGACTCATTTAGAATTGCATCAAATGTTTTCTGAATGTTTTGCAAATTTTTCGAGCAACTTAAACATTTAGATGTTCACTATAGAACGAAGGATATTTTGCACATTTTTATTTTGATATTTCTGCGCGTGTCTGTGACTATTTTTGATAATATCTTCTCATGCATGGGCTTACTGGTGTAGCCTGTAGACTTTTTTAATTATCCAGTGAGATAATGCATTTGTATGTGAAGCTGTTTAAACGTAATATTTTGTATAAATAACTTTTGTTGAAGACAAATAAGTAGGTGGAGATAGAAGAGGTAGCAGCAAAGCCACTATATTACCCTGAAGTTTGAAGGAAGAAATGTTTTGTGTTGTTCTGTTTTTCTTTTTTGTCTTTAAGGAGACTTTCTTTAAAGGTGTTAACTGTTTAAACTGTTTCTTTTTGTGAACGAAATAATTAATAAAAAGTTTCTCATATTTTGATGATAAATCTGACTGTGCAGCATGCTTTCATTTTTTCAAGTGTGGGCCCAAAAAACTCACTTTCTCTTGGAAAAAATCTATCTGGGTTTTCCTCGTTTCTTTGAAAAAAGTGCATTTAACCTCTTCCAGACGTTCCAAACATATGATCTAATTCATAAAATCTAAAATATGTAGCAGGTCGTGACAGGAGCCTCGAGGCTTTTATAATGTTAAAAAAAAAAAAACTAATTATGCACCCAGAAGCTGAGCAAACATCACTCCCCTAAAAAGGCCCGGCTTTTGGTTAAGCATAAGAATACCCAGCAAACATTACAGCCTCTCACACTATAGCACCCTGTTGTCGTCTGGGCCCATGGGCCGCCTTTCACTTTTATACAATTAACTTTTGTTATTCTAAAGCAGGAGGGATAAATACGGCCATTACACTGTGGAAGATCTCGGTTTGTGTATTGGGGATATGATATTTTAAAGGGTGCGAGGCGGACGATCAGCTTTCTTCAGATAATCCCAAGTAATTTACCAGATAAGCAAACAGGTGCAGTCGGGGAGCAAGATGCTTTTAAATCCAGGAATATGCAAGAATAAGAAGAGATTTTTATGAATGATTTGTCATTTGGCACAGCAGATTTTTAATTCCTGGAGCTGTTAAAGGCCTCTGAACCACCAGGGATTGTGGATTTTAGAGCACAGCTTGTATTGGTGTCAGCGGTTCCCACTCCCATGAAAAATATGCCTCGGTGTTTAAAATCATGTCAGTATTTCATCAGTGACGAGGGGGGTCTTCTGCTTTCACGCCCACTATAATGTTGTTTGCTCGTCCTGTGACCCTGCAGCCCATCGTCCCTGTCACCTGGCCCTTTGTCCCCCGCGCTGGGGCCACCTTGTATCACATATGGAGGGGACTGGCCGAACCGCTCAGCCCGCCGCATCTCCCCTTAAACACTCTTTTTGTCTGCGTGTCTCCCTGTGAATGGACCATTGTCCCCCATCCAAAAGGGACCAAGACAAAATCTTTAGTGTTTCAATTCCCGTGATGTTTAATCAGTCCCTGCGACAAATTTATGAGGTTTAACTGCACAATGGTGTTTTAGAGCATCTCGGGGTTTAAGGGTGACAAAGACAGGCTTTTAGAGGTTGCCATTGGTTTTTTAAGTTGGTCAGAGGAATTGTCTGAAAAGGATGGGCTTGTATTAGCCTGCCCATCCTATAGTTTTACTCACTGCTCTGCCCCCGGGGGCCCCTTTCAGGAAAGTTATAAGGTCCACATAAACTAGGGCCACAGGAGGAGTTTTGTCAAGTTGTTGCAAATCACATTTAATATGTATTAGCTGCTGATGGCCCTCAGAGACAAAGAGACCGATTGTATTTTTTCAAATTCAACGAAGATCATTTACTGGCATCTTTTTGCTTATGTGAGCACTTCAAAACCTAGAATTAAAGAATATGTCAGTTTGTCTTCCATCCATTTGCAAACACTGTGTGAGAACGTGCAGCATCAGCAACAAACTTAAGAAATTATGTTTTTTTTACTTTACTCAACATTTTAAACATCACTGCCTGATTATGATCATGTTTGAAGGCGACGAAGAGGTATCATTTTAGTTCATAAGGCCTTCATCTATTTTGCGTTATGTGAAGAGCCACCACAGTGTTTATGTTTGTTGGTTGAATGATGAACAACATCTAATGACTAAATTAGCAGTTTGTTGACTTTTCTGTGAGCCTGTATGAGCTCTGCACTATTTTGAAGTGAGACTCCAGTTTGATTTACTGCCTCTCCTGGAGCTCTGAGTGACGTGCCGCCAGCCTAAATTCACTGCAGGTGAATGGCAGCGGCTGAAGAGAGGAGATGGTACAGGCAGAGAGTCAGTTTAGAATTAATGCTGGCAATGTACTTTTCCTGCGAACCACAGACATGATGCAAATTTACATTTTTTTATGATGCAGTTTTGCTTTGCTTATTCAATTTGTATGTTGTAACAAGACTGTGCTTATGCTCTCGTTAGGTTCAGGCACAAAAACCACCTGGTCACAGTTCATAAAAGATCGTGTTTTGGCCTGAAATGCCTTTTTTGGTCACCGGAAACATGGCTGGAATTTACCTTGAGGTCTTTCTAAAGATTTTCAGTGTTGTCATGTTGTCATAACACAAACTAATGCCAGTAAATGACGATGGCGTCTCTCGTGACCAAATTCAAAAAGTTAAAAACTATGATTTTTTTCCCACCCAAAGGTCAAAGGTCAGACCATAGGTATTATTAGCTATTATATAGGGTTTAAACTTGAAAACTCATTAATGGCTCCAATGGGACCAAAACATGTGTATTTTATCCACATCACATTTTTAAAGTCACTGTTCCCCTTGGATTTGTTTTTGTGTGCTCATGAATTGAGTGTTTTACATACTAGTCGCAAAATGTATTTGTTTGGTAATAGCCGTAATGCTCCTTTACTCCATAACTTAAACAAGTTACTTTGTTTAAAGCTCTTTCTTGGCATATACTGTCACAGTAAAACAGTTGGAATAATTAGATCTCAGGCTCTCTACGACAGTGATCTTAAAGAAAAATATGTGTAAAGGAATATCACGTAGACATAAATGGACCAACATGTAAGAAGGATCTAAGACATAAAAGAGTGCAGCAGCTATAATATAGAAACAGAATAGTGAAATCTTCAGAGCACTTTCTATGGGAAGACTTGGCGCCAAAATAAAATAAGACCTGCCTCATAAATCGATGTCACTTATGATAACTCTCTTGCCTAATTATCTCAGTGATTTGAAATAAAGTGGCCCGATGAAATGAACGGCTCCAGAGGCCCGTCTGCAATTCACGCAATTGAACAATGTGTATTATGTTCGTATATGTTCATTCTTAATCTATCAAAAAGTAACAAAATGATCCCAAAAAAACAACAAGAAAGAAACCCAAAGAAAACAACAAAAAATATTTAAAGAAATATTTAAATATATATGTATTTAAAATAAACAAAAAAATAACAAAATAATACCAAAAACAATAACAAAATAAACATTTACCAAATATGTTTTAAAAACACAAAAATAATTAAGTAATAAAGAAATCTTTTTTAAAATATAAAAGAAAATTACAAAAAAATTAACAAGAAAACAAAGAAAATCATTTTAAAACAGTAAAAAAAATAACAAAAGTTGCATTGTTACCACCAGGTAAACACGTAGTAAAAAACACATACAGTGATATTTAAACAGGCGTCAGCTACTAATGACCAAGCTGTCCACTAGATGGCGCACCAACACACAGTATCAGCTCTCACCTCGGGCAGTGGTTCTGACTGGACGTCGTGTTCGGCTCTGTTGGCTGCAGACGGCCAGGGATCCACTAGGGGTCGCGCTTCACTGGGGAAACACCACGTTTGTACTCTCTGAGTCTCCCTCCAGCATGTTTGCATCTGCTGATTGGGTGCAGAAAGAGATATTAAAAAAAACAAAAAAATGGCAACCCGGAGTGATGTGTGGCTGCATGGAGTGACGTCATAGGTCACCTGTTCTCTAGTGAATCCTGTCACCATCACTTTATGATTATAAACCAAGCATAAAACACTTGTTAAGGTTAATAAACATCAGCTGCAACTTTATAATACCCATCCCAATAATGTTATAGATGAACTACACAGTATCTATGAACAATTTACCAAGATTTATTAACATCAGCTGCAACTTTACATTAACTAGTTGCTTAATATCTGGTTTATAAAGCATGTTATTGTTTGTTATCAGTGAAAAAACTATTTACTAAAGTTTGATTAACTATGAATTTACTTGTTATTAATGATGGTTGTTATAAAGTGTGTCTCCATGAATCTTTACATGTCCATGTGATGTGACATAATTGGATAACGAGTGGAAAAGGCGCTTTCTTATGAATCCATCTGACCCTGTGGTGCACACTTTAAAGAAGGGGGAAGAGAGAAAGAAAGAAAGAAATGGGGAGTTCAGTCTCATGAGGTCACCATCAGATGAAGTCTCACGTGTGAAGGTGAAGATCTTCTGCTTTCTTTCACCACCTCCTCCTCAGCGTCTGTTCTGCCCCCCCCCCCCCCCCTTCTTTTGTCCGCTTTCTCATTTCTCTGGCAGAACAAGAGTCGACAGAGTTGCAGAAAATAGAAAGGAGGGGAGGAGGGAGGGAGGGAGGGAGAGGAAACAGTGAGGAAAAAGTTTAGGGGAAGAAAAATCCTCAGGGGAGCCGATGACGTCAGAGCAAAGAGGGCTGCAGTTGTTATCATCAATCTGCTCAAATTAGACTTAATTTGGTCTGAGACATTTAGGACAGCATGCAGGCAGCGACACATGATAGCCATCATTTATAAATGGTAGATGTAGAATTAATTCAACTTCATGGTTATTTTACTATAACAAATATTTTTTTCATTAACATCAGCTGCAACTTTACCATTATAAATTGCTTAATAAATAGTTTATAAAGCATTTGATCGTTTGTTAACAGTGAAATCACTATTAAGTTAAGTGTATTTAACTATAACATTAACATTTATTAACGATGGTTATTATAAAGTGTCACATTTTAAAGCAAAACAGCCCAAATGTTTTTTTTAAAAAAAAAGTTATTTCTCTGGAGATATGTGTGCGTGTGTTCCCAGCCTTAGTCATTTACCCTTCATCAGCCTCGATGTCTGCACGCTTTTGAGGTGCATTTTATGATATTTTCGTACTCACACTCTCTTTAAAGTGTCACTGTAACTACTTTATTTTATGTTTTGGGTTCATAAATATTTGCCGTGAATTTTGAATCGTCAAAAGAAAACATAGTTAATATGTCATGTGGAATAAAACTTCACTTTCTTTTTTTCCTCTTTTTTTTAGTTTTCATTACATGCACTTGCTCTCCGGGTTTATATCATGCACCAATCAGTCCATAAACAACAACCTGAAGCCTCGAGAACAAAGTCTCGGTAGCCTCATACCCTCCACTTCAAAGTGTCCTCATTATTCTGAGGAATTAGTCGGAACATTTGGACTAATTGCCGCTAATTGGCCATAATAGCCGTGTGCCAGAACAGTAAAAAGGTACTGATTTAGATGATTAAGAATGTCTTGCGAAGTTCCGTAATTAAGGCAGGCATAAGCAAGATTTACCTTGGATGCAGAAACATGCTGTAATTCTAATTGCCTGCGATTATATGGCCGCAGCTCGGCTATCATCCAAACAATTTGTTTAAGCTGTAATGTTTAGGCTTGCACTATATGATAATATTGCTTCATTAAGCGTAATTATACGGTAATGGGAGGATATAGATTGTTTACTGTGCCGGGCTCTTTAAATTGGACCTCCATGCATCCCTACAAATAGTGCCCAGACAGATTATCCTTCCTACTTCAAAAAAAAAAAAAAAAAAAGATTATCCTTCCTGTAACATGCAGGCAGCCGTGAAATATGCAGCGAGGAGCCACAGTGGCTGGTGATCCCCGTGACAAACTGTCAGTGATCTGCATGTCGCTGCGGTAATGGGACACCCTCACACCGCCGCCGAGCCAGTTTGCTGCTGAGGGGCGCAGAATCATTCAATTTGAGGCAAAAAGAAACACTAAAACTAGTTAAAAATGTACAGTTTTACTTTGTAAACGACACAGGGAATACATGCTCAGAGTCACAGTGGAATAAAAACCGCTCGCAACATTAGAAATTATTGTGCCAGCCACCAGAAGACGCTGTGTTTCTTTAGTTCCTGTGTAAGGAAATAGAGACTCAACCTGCAGGCTCAGACTACTTCTTCTCTAAGGAGCTGGTGGCATCTGTTGCTGCTGCTGCTGCTGCGAGCCTGACGTTAGACCTCCCGGCAGGACCTTTACGAAACCGAAATGTAGTGATAATATTTTTACAGTTGCAATAGATTGAGCTCCGCTATGATCCTGACATCCACAGATTGTGTAAGTTAGAAGTTCTCGACTCTTATTTTGTAATGATGCAGGTTGATAGTTTGTACCTAAAAATGACAAGATTTTGGATAAATCGGTAGCTGAATGATAGCTTTTGCTTTTGGCTGCTGTGTTATGTTAAAAAAAAAACAAAAAAAAAACAACAACTGACAATTATGCAAAAAATACTATTATTGTTCGGTGAAAAGGAAGATTTTTACAAATCCTTAAACAATAAGTACTGGTGGTAATGGCCGAATACCACAACGTATATAACATTAATAAAAAATCTCAATAATAATACAACCAAGAATACTCACACACGACATTATTAAATTAATGTATAAATATTTTACGTAAAAAAATGTCTTGATTCCTTTTTTCGAGTAAAAGACGCAGAAACGTCACCTAAAAGCTGTGCGTAAAAGTGGACTTTTACGCACAGACGTAAACGTGGACTTTTACGCACAGGCGACAAGGCACAGAATACCATCTCTCGACTTCAAAGCCGGTTGGATGAAGCCAGAAAAATCTCCTCGTGCTCCCGAGTCAAATTTTAGAAATGAGATATGATTGAGTTAAACTGCGAAGGCTCCTTGAGCATTAAGCCGAAATGCTGCTGAGGGTCTACCTGGCGTTGTGCTGCAGGAGAGCCCTTCACCGCCGTTAACTTCACATGAGAGCCTCTCCTCCTCCAGACTGTATTTTGTTGTGGGGTGTTTTTTTTCCCCGTCACGTTTGTATTTTACACCGAGTCTCCTGGACGAGTGTGCATCTGAATTTAGCTAACACGCTGCTTGGGTCCAATGATATCAAAAGAAAGAAAAAAAAAAGAAAAAAAGAACTGGGGGAGGTTAATCATTTACGCAGCCACTTAACACGCGGATGTGTATTTATTTACTTATCAGTATCAGTCAATTTCCCTCCCCGCAAGTGCACTTTTGCATGTCTGAGTACGATAAGGCATAACACAAACAATCCTGCAATCACTGGAGGCCTCTCATGGCCATTAAAAGTCAGTAGTTCAACTGAGGAGTGGTTCTCCAACTCTCAAGTCCATATAGGCCTCCTTTCATCAAGAGGCCCTCGTAAACATCACTACAGTTAATAAAGTGTATTGTGTGGTCAGTGCAGTCTCAAGGTGCAGCCGCGCGTTTATCAGCGACGGCAACAAGTCACAAACCCCCCGAACGCAGCAGCGCGGCAGCGAGTCGGGACAGCGCCCTGCAGCCGCCGGGATGAGCATTTATGATCATGTACAGCGCTTATGTTATTGTTAGTGGGAGGGGGAAGCACATGTCTTGTAAGTGAAATTACGCTCGGCGGAAAAAAAAAAAAAGGAGGCTAGAGCTGTTTTGGTATTGTTGCCGATGCCCCGCCTCTGATGGTAGCCTTAAACCTGGCACCCAGCTAAAACAAACCAAAGCCAGCACCGAGCTCCCACTCAATCCAATTAAGGCGGACTTGAGGCGCTCTCCTACGTGTTCATCTACCAGGATCGACGTTGAGACAACAGGAACCAGAGGGGCTTTGGCCAAAAAAAAAAAAAAAAAAAAAGAGAGAGGAGAGAGAAGGAGAGATTGCCTTGCCTTCTAATTTCTCCCTCTCCAGCCCCAGAACAATGTCGATGAGCCCTAAGCATACGACTCCTTTTTCTGTTTCCGATATCTTGAGTCCCCTTGAGGAGAGCTATAAGAAAGTAAGTATGGAGAATAACAACTTGGGGGCACCTCTCAGTTCTTACCGGCAGCCGCAGGTCTCTCAGGCGGCGATGCAGCAGCACCACATGGGCCATAATGGGACTGTGTCTGCGGCTTACCACATGACTGCGGCAGGTGTTTCCCAGCTGTCACATACGGCCATGGGGGGCTACTGCAACGGCAACCTGGGCAACATGGGCGACCTGCCGTCGTACCAGGACGGCATGAGGGGCAGCACCACGGCCACCGGCTGGTACGGAGCCAACCCGGACCCGCGTTTCTCCACCAGTGAGTATCCTGCTGCACCTGTGCTTTCGCCTCAAGCTTTTCGGGCTTTATCGCAGGGGGGGACTGACGTGCAGTTCTGTGCGCAATGTTGTGTGCGTTTTAGCGCTCGCTGAATATTTTCTGTCACCTGTGCGTGTGCTTGTGCGCCGGGGTGGACGCTCTCCAAAACCCCCTTGTGTAGATTTTTTTTTTTTTAAAATACGATCAAGGAGGGCAAAGATAAAGAGAGAGAGAGAAAATTGCGTTTTTATGAGCTGCGCGCAACGTCTGGAGGAAAAAGTCTCACCAAAAGACGCATTTATAGACGCCAATATTTAGGATAATTTAATTTTGAGCGCTTTATCACATTAATCCGATAATAATACTCCGCTGGTCACGAGCTTGTGCTGAAATCTGTGCTCGGGTGACAGTTTAATAATGTGTGAATGTGGACGTTGACACGCATTAGGGTTTGTTTAGATGGGAATGACTCAAAATGTTGAACATGCTGAGTGGCAATTTGCTGACAGCCGTGCAAATAATTACGCAAAGTTTTATCCGAGCCGGTTTTCTTTTGGGGTTAATTTTATTTCTGCGAGTAAAATGTCAGTAATTTCATTGTATTCATTTCATGTTTTCCCCTCCTCAGTTTCTCGCTTCATGGGCTCGTCGTCGGGCATGAACATGGGCAGCATGGGCAGCCTCAGCTCCCTGGCAGACGTGGGCAAAGGCATGGGCTCCCTGTCCAGCACCCCGAGGAGAAAGAGGCGAGTGCTGTTCTCCCAGGCGCAGGTCTACGAGCTGGAGCGACGCTTCAAGCAGCAGAAATACCTGTCGGCGCCCGAGAGGGAGCACCTGGCAAGTATGATCCACCTCACCCCGACCCAGGTGAAAATCTGGTTCCAGAACCACCGGTACAAGATGAAGAGGCAGGCGAAGGACAAGGTGTCCCAGCAGCAGATGCAGCAGGACAGCGGCTCGTGCCAGCAGCAGCAGCAGCAGCAGCAGTCCCCGCGGAGGGTGGCCGTGCCGGTGCTGGTCAAGGACGGCAAGCCGTGCCAAGGCAGCGGCCACACGCCCACGTCCTCCGCGCAGAACCACCACCAGCAAGGGGGCAATGTCATGATCATGTCCAACAACACGTCCGGCCTCGGGCAGCATCAGAGCCAGCAGGTGGGGAGCACGGGGCACTCTCCAGATTTGGCGCCGCACTCCTCCAGTCCGCCGTCGCTGCAGAGCCAAGTGGCCGGCCTCTCCCACCTCAATTCCCCCGGCGCAGAGTACGGCTCGGCCCTGCAGTGCTCAGCCCTGTTATACGGCAGGACGTGGTGACAAGAGGCGCCGGCTATGATTTAAAAAACAATTCTTCTATTTAAAGAAAGAAAAAAAAGAGAGAGACATTTTTTTTCTTCTTTCGAGACAGTTTCACTGTAAAAATGTGCGCATTTGAACAAAACGCCGAGCGACACCGGCGCAGCAGCTCCTCTTCGATTTTTTTTTTTTTCCACCTTTTGGAAAAAAGGAAGTGGCGACTTAACGCGGAAGTGAAGGAAAGAAAGAGACACTTTCGACCACAAACTGCGGGATGTGTGAAAGTCTTTGGATTTATTTATGTAAATTATATTTGAGACAAACAGAAGAATCAGCAGTCATTATAGGCCGCGTTAGTGGGGAAGAAGAAGTGAACCTGAACTTTAAAAAACAACTGCTGTATATGGGTGCTGTGAAATCCCCCCCACCTCCTCCTCCTCCCCTCACACACACACACACACACAAACACAAACGCACACACGCACACAAACACACATACGATGGCTCTGATTTATAATAGAAAAATTTAATGTAAGCCGTAGATCTAGCTTGTATATTTCTGTAAAAGGTTTGGAATTTTAGCTATCTGTTGTACAAAAAGTTTTTTGACGCTTCTTGCCGGTTTGTTGTCGTTTCATTGGTATTTGTACCATTTTATTTTCTTTGTAACTTATATAGATATTTGACTTACAAAACAAAACAGTCCTATTAATAAATTATGGAAACAAGACAGTTGAGGTTTTTTTTTTGGTTTGTTTGTTTTTTGGGGGGAGTTGTGAAATATGGCGACACATGACGGAAATAGTCCTCTGGGTGGAAAAATTAGTAGGGCAGAAATGAAACCAGTGCGTTAATTATTATTATCATTATTATTATTATTATTATTATTATAATTAGTAGTAGTAGTATTATTATTAGTAGTATTAGTATTATTATCATGTCTGCTTCTATTATAGGTGTTTTTTTCCTCTGGTGTTTTATTGATTATTGGGTTTATTGTGAGAAAAGAACAACGTATCCGGTATGGCAACCTGACAACACTTAGATACTTTATCAACACTCGGGCTCTTATTCTGACACTACAATTAAAGACTGGGGCTATTATTTTTTTTTCTGTTTTATATTCTGTGACAAATCACACACCGCTCAGGCTTATCGCCAAAAAGCTCTCTCTCTCTCTCTCTCTCTCTCACACTCTCTCACACACACACACACACACACACACACACACACACACACACACACACACACACACACACACACACACACAGGCGTGAGTAAACTGAGCCTTTATGTTCAGGTTTTCTTTTCTCTCCCTCTCTCTCTCTCTCTCCCTCTCTCTTTCTGTCGGTGTTTGAAGCGCTGGTGTGTGTTTTTCGCTGCCTCTATATGCTGACTGTGTGTGAGTCAGAAAAAAAAGAAAAGGTGAGGTCAGCCGGCTCGCCAACATCAAACACAGAGCGAAAAAAGGGCTGCGCAAAGAAACAGCTTATCGATAAAAAAAAGGAAGAAAGAAAAAATCCCCTGACCAAACAGCGCTGCGTTCTTCTACAAATAACTGTCGACGCGCGGCTATCAGCTGCCTTATCAATAATCAATCAGGGGAGGACTGAAAGGGAAACGGCGAAGGGTTTGTTTGTGGCCGGTGTCAATAACAAAACCAGCAAACACACAAAAAAAAGTCTCCACAAACATTTTCTTCTCTGAGGTTGTGTTTTTACCTCGATCTGTCTTTTTTTTAACGGCCGCGCACACAACCAGTAATTTCTTTCCCTGTAGGTGCCGCCGGCCTGTAAATATAAGCTATAATAACCATTAGGAGACTATTCTCCCGCCGCCTAATAGCGCTATAAGTATTCACTGTAAACAACGCGGTTGCCGAGCGACGGAGGTAAAGACAGGTGATTTTCGTTTTATGGCTGAGACAAGTTGCCCTTTTTTTTTCTTCTTTTTATCCGGTGTTGTCCTGCTGCGATTATTTCAAATAGTTTTCGGTCGGGAGAGGGAAGGTCAGAACAATCCGGCTTGATTGAAACGCTATAGCTTCATTTAAAAAAAAGGGGCACATTTTGTGGCCACTGTTTGGAGATAAACGATCGTTTCTGCGCATGGGCGGGCGCGGCCTCTCTGACCCCTGCGTCCTCTTCTCGCGTCAAATCTCACCTTCAGCGACTTGTTTTGGTGCTTTTTTTTTCAAAATTCAGACGTTAATAAAAAAAATTAATAAAAAACGCAAACATAACTTAATAGGTTGACACATCATCGGAACTATTAAAGCTGTTTGGGCCTGTTGTCGCCCTGGAATAAAAACAAGTGTGAGTGTGTGTGTGCCGTCGATGATCCCTCGCATGCAGCTGCAGGCCTGTGTTTGCGCCTGTTTTCCACATCTAGAGCGCGTCTTTTACAGGGGATGGCGGATTTTTTTTTTTCGCTCATGTATTTGCTGGTATTTACATGACATAACTATAAGATATTATGTTGTAAAACTCTATTTGACCTGATGCGTAATTTGGTTTTATCCTGAGAGTTTTGGTGTGACGGCTTTGAGCTTTCTTTTATTGCGTCATTTCATACAAAACTCACTTGAATTTTCAAGTTGTTGCGCACAAAAAATGCTGAGAAAATGAATCTAAGCTTTAACATCCGCCTCTTCTCCAACCTGCGTCTGTTTCTTTACAAGAGCAGCAGCAGCAGCAGCAGCTCCAGTTCTTAGGCTACCAGCCAGCCTACAAAAAAAAAACAGCCCTTTTGGGTAGACTTTTAAGTGAAATCTCACCAGCATCAGAAAACTATCTTCTATTAGGTATTTTGCAGAGCTGGTTTTGTTCGGGGGAGAAGTGAGAACTTTGGGATTACATTAACATGTCTTTGGCGCGGTGTGTGGTCTTTGTGCGCAGCTTGTAGCTGTTGAGAATGACTTGTTGGAAGCGTGTGTGCTCTCATCGCTCCCTTTTGTGGAAGCTCACAGTGCAACTCCCCAAGTCCTCCATGGCTTTATGGTGGGCTGGTCTCCATGAACCCCAAGCAATTAGTCCCTAATCTCAAGGTTATCATATTTGAGTTAGTGGCTGGGATGTTGAATTTTTTATTCGCCTGTTTAGCTTCAGTATCGCTTTGGGGTGACGTGCAGCATCCATAAAACCTGTTTTATGTATCAGTGGCGCGTAGGTTAAGCTAAATTTGAAGTTGTATAAGATATTAAACAGGCGTGTGTCCAAAATTAAGGCTTCCATTATTATTTTCTAAAGATAGTTAACAAGCTAGAGTTAATTTAAATCTTCAGAGTGGCTTCGACAAGTGAAAGTAAAGCAAATTATTTCGTTTTAAAGAATTAAATCAGATCTTTAATTGACATATTTTGCAAACTACACTTAAATTAATGAACGTGATGCACTGGGGGTCTTTTGCGGTGCAATTTCACTGTTTTAAGATAAATATTATTTAAAGGATGTGGTGTCAGTGCCAAGAAAACGACACATTTCAACTTTACTGCAGGTTTTAAATGATTAAATTACTCGGAGATGGACATTTCTGCGGTGTTCTTTGTGTGCAGGCTTTGGCAAAATCAATAACTGCTCTCTCAAAGAAACGAAGGTCTCAGATTTGAAACTTGGATTTCATGTCAAGACTTAGAATTAAACCCTACCAAGAACTCAAAATATAGATGATTAAAAATACATGGATTCAAAAAAATATATATAATTGTCCAAGACTAATTTAACGTCCAAGTGTGACTTCTGACATACATACTGCTGAAAGGCGGGTGTCATATATGCATTAACACTGTTGCTGTTATTGGCTTGCATTAAGTAGAAGCCCTTCTAAACCTCAAATATAACACTTATTGAATCTTATTAAAACATTACAATTTTTAGCAGTGAAATTCAAAGTGTATTCTAATTGTTTTAATTATTAGTCAACTATCATTATTATTATCATTATTTTTAATAGTTTTTCTGTACACTGTTTATTTTTTATTTTCAGCCAGAGACGAACTTGGTGCTGTCCACGGTGCTGAAATGTATAAAAAGAGCACACAAACGCAATTTGAGGCTAAATAAAAATTAGTATATATAATGTGTTTTGGTTAAAAAAAAAAGTCAAGTCAAGTCTAACACATATTTGATAAAAACCAGAATCTATGCAGAACTACTTTTCGAAACAGTCTCATAATAACCTTGATTTTTAAATAAATAAATAAATAAATAAATAAAAGCACGGCCACTCTCCTGCCTTCTCTCCAAGGTTGGCTCTTTCTTGAGTTCCTAAACATTTCACGGCAGCAGGACTGAGCATTCACGGGCATCACAAATAGGACAATTACACAGCAACTGCAATCACCCCCCTTTGGTAAATGTTATTGTCAGCTAGGAGCAAAAATCTTTAATTGTCCTGCGTTTATCTGGTTCTTGAAGCCATTGTTCAAAGAGCGCAAACGAGGGTCATTTGTGAACTGGAATACTTTGCATGCAAAGCGGAGCACAAGATGCTGTAATACTTGACCTTTCAGCATAATTGTTGCAGGCATGAAATGCAGCATTCAGAGCTCCCTGAGTGGAGTCTTTTTCTCCCTCCCCTCCCTTCTGATGAACAAAGCGCATTTTATACATCTTCGGTGTTCATTTGGCTTTGTTTCTTTTCAAGAAAATTTTGGGATTGGCTGCAATTTATCTTCATTTTAATAACACTGCCGGGGAGGAAAAACGGCACAAATCACAAGATTTCTCAATTCAGCGCCTCACAATGGACTTCATGCTTAGACCTCCCCCCTAAAAAAAAAAAAAGAAGAAGAAAGAAAACTTGCAAATGGATGTGTTCATCAGTTTGACATGACAGGCGTTTAACTTAATGATACCGGACAGCAGGACTTCAGGGTCCTGCTCAAGGACACTTCAGGACTACAGTGATTGATGAAGGGATTAACCGCATCTTTCAGACTGAATGTATAACTGTGTCTTCGGTCAAAATTCACAATTGATGGAAAAGAAAAAAGAAAGACAAAAAAAAAAAATCCAAACTGAAATGTCTACAGTGCCTTCAGACCAGCGATAACCTAGAAAATGTTGTAGCCATTACAGGACTTTACTAGACCTACATATGTATTTGTGACCTGTTCTTTAGAATAACAATAAACAAAAATGTAAAATATACTTAATTCTAAGAGACATAGAAGGAAACACTAATCTGACCTGATGGAGGTCTAATGGGAGAACTCTTAAGAAGTGAGTAAAAATGAAAAAGCAAATCAGTGACGAAATTGTCTTCAGAACAAAAATACACTTATTTTACCAAATACTTTTTGTATATTATTGATCCCCTTTTACATGTGGTACAAATTATGAACACATTTACTGAAATTTGTGACAGAACTGGAAAAAAAAAATCTAAAAATCTGGGAAATATTTGTGGTTAAGGACATAATAGGTATAGGTTCTCCTTTGCTGCTGCTCAATCCTTTAAGAACTCAAATTAAATATATATATATATATATATATATATATATATTATATATATATATATATATATATATATATATATATATATATATATATATAGCTCTAATGTTAATATTTCTTGTTGATTTAATTATAAAAACTCATCTTATAGACCTGCGACATCATTACTAGCTAACACTCCTAGCATATCTTTTAATTTTGCTGTTCCAAACTCTTGCACCTCATGAATCTGAAAGCTTGAAATGGGAAAAGTCTTGCAAATAAATTAAGTCTATTCCATGTACATGTTTTCTTACCTTTTCTGGTCACTTATATAAAAATGACCTCACTGTTCAGTCTGCTCATGCTATCTTGAAGGCCAGACCTTAGCTCCACTTTCAGATTTGGAGACAAGAATTTGTAAAGACGGCAAAATAAATCAGGTTTGAAGGACAGCATCGTCTGCAAAGAGTAGACGTCACATTGAAACATTAAAGTGTCTTAAGATTCCGTTGTGTACGGTATTCTGAGCAAAACCGAGTAAATTGACAAGGTTTAGTTATGAAAGGACCTTAAGTCAAGTCCTCAACATGTGATAGGATTGCTAAGAAGTGGGCTTGGTTTAGAAATGAGTGCAACACAGCTGTGTAGTAGTATGGAGCAACAGAACGATATGGATCTAATAGGACATTTTCTTAGAGTTTTTATCTAGCTTTAATCAAATCACACACTTTGTAAAATAAGTCTTTTAACATTGTATAAATCTGTTAAATAAATCAAAGAGTAAATATGGAATATTAATTACATAGCCTAGGGTTGTATCTAAAACAAAAAAATAGCTAATCCAAGATCTGGACCCTGTGGCTGCCCCAGGAATGATAAGAGATAAGTCAGTTATCTGAGCCAGAAACTGTGGATGCATTAAAAAAACAAGTTAATGCTAAAACAATTTTTGATGTGCGAAATGGTCTTTTTGTGTTTTGATGGAAAATCACAAGTGGCGGTAATATTGTCATCGTTTGAGAAGAGTTCTGTCTGCACTGTCTGTAACCCAGTCTGGTTCTGACATCTTTTAGTCATTAAAAAAATGTGCAGCCATGGTTAGTCTGTAGCCAAGTTCTATTTAATTGTCCTGGAATCATTTGGTCAAAAAAAAAAAGGAAATAAACATCTCCAACAAACATACCCAGAACAATTACTCATCCTACCAACACAGACTTCACCACGTTCTTCACCCTCACTCTTGAAAGGTGTGGTTTGAAATAGTCAGCCCAGTGGATACCACTAATGACATTTTTACACGAACCAAGCTTGCCAACAGATTGACATTTCTATCCCAGTTTTTAATACACAACTCCATTGGTAAAGGAGTATTCCTAATAAAACCACAAATGCGTTTTTTGTTCAAGCTGAGATTTTAATTGCCGATATTAGCGGGCTAGCATGACCTCCACTGAAGCTGGGAAATTAACCATGACAGTTGAGTTTATTGAATTCGTTGACGTTTTTTAAAAAATAATTATCAGGAAATGTGTCTCTCTTCAGTTGTCTGCTTCATTATCCTAAGTGTGTAAATGTTAAGCACCTGAATACACCCTCGCAACTTTTGTTTTGGGCGATAGTGAGGAGGCTGATAAATGCCTACTAGAGGTATGCGTAAAAAACATGAGCACATACTCACAGATCAGATGTAACGCGGTAGCTTGGTTTATTTGGGTCAACTACAACATAATTAAAACCATTATGGCTGAAAATGAAACAGAAACCTGATAAACTGACACATTTTGAGGGGCTGTACCTCGAATGAAGACATCACATCTGCCGTAGATGTGCAGCATTGAGCTAATATCTACTCTACGAGTTCAGACGGTGTTGGTAATGATACTCAAACCATTTCAGTCAGTTGTTCATTGGCTCTCTTCCTCGAAACTGAAGTACTTTCCTGGCTGTGTCCAAGCTAATACAAGTGCTCACATTACGTCATCTGTCATTAGAATCCCTGATCTGCATTTTTGAGGGGCACATTTAAGATCTGGATTTGTTGAAAAGTTTAAAATTAGGATTTAGGATTAACTGACTGATAAGGTTGATTTAGATTATAAGCTTTGGTTGAGCTTGAGTAAATGCCTGCATTTTTATTTGCTCTATGAGAGGCTTCGGGTACCAGACTGTAGTCTCATGAGTCTGAATTGAAGGGGATGAATTAAGGAAAGAACTCAGTGTGATCACGCATGCAAAAAAAAAACCCTCTGGTGAAAACATAATGATTGCAGCAATATTTCAAAACTAATTTGTGCATTCAATGACCCTTTCTCTCTTAAGTAAATTCTACTGGCCATGTACACAAACCACTGGGTACTTTCATATGATTTTCCTTCCAAGCATAGTCGAAAACATAATTCTGCCCAAACCAAATAGTATCTTAACAATCAGTGTTCCTCAGCACACAAAAATCACTGCAGGGCTGCGACCCCATGTCACCCATACTGCCCTGAATGGTGTCTGTTCTGAATTTTTTCAAAAGCACATTCTTAACCCCAAATGCCGGCATTGTACACCAAACCTGAACATAGATCAGAGTTTTGTATGAGTGGAATGACCTTCATATGTTAAATAGTTTTATTGATGCCTCCTTGTGATGTTCCAATGAGCTGTTCTTCTCTTCACAGATGGCCAAGTTTCTCGACATATTCAAACCTTCTGGCTCAACCCTGGAACTCGATCTCCTTTAATACCATAGCAGGATGTTTAGATTTCACTCCTAAGACTCTGCAAACTTTTAATTTCAGTGAAAGATGTACTCAGATCCTGTACTTAAGTAAAAGTAGGGAATACTTCAATACAAATTAAAGTCATACATTTAATTCTTTATTGGACTTGAAATGTACAAGTATTAACATCACAGTAAGAGCAGTCATTATGCAGAATGGCAGAATCAAAAAATGATTATTTGTATTATTTATTACTTAATATATTTTTTTCTGTTTGGTGTCTTAGCAAAAACGTTTTAACTCAAACTACAATATTGCATCATAGATCATTTGTTTATTATATTTTGTATTATGAAACTAAATCTGCAAAGTAACTGGCAGCTAAAGTTGTCAAGTAAATCAAGTGGAGTAAAAAGTACAATATTGCAGTAGCAGAAAATGGAAGTACCTCAAAACTATACTTGAGTGCAGTATTTGAATAGATGTATTATACTCACTGTACTTTCCATCACTAGCTCGGATTGAAATCAAACCGGGATCAAAGATATAAGTTCGTTGGGCTGGTTTCATTTGAACGGGGGTCCTCACAAGGATAGAAAACCAAGAAAACGTGTGCGTGTGTTTGTGCGTGCGCGCGCGCCTCCCTGTGCGCGTGCTCCCGTTAAACACGCCAATTAAACGCGAGCAGATAAAGCGCAGTTGTCATGTCTGTGTACAGTACCAGCAGGAGTCCTTTAGAAACCAACGAGCCATCACTAACCCCGTTAACACCAGACCCTCCAGACCGACCCGGGTCCCGCTGCTCGCTCTAAAGGCACTGCGGCAATAACTTCTCCATTTAATGAAGCTTTGAATAGTCCAAGGCTATCCCTTTCAAATGCCACGACCTAAAGTGAATTTAAATTGACCTACCAGCCTTAAACACGAGGGCTCTTAGATTATATAAGAACTGTTATTTTTTTTTTTTTCATAGAGGGATAGACCTAGAAAAGTTTCACATGCAAAGTATTTTAAAGAGGAAAGTAACTAAAGTAGGAGGTACTTCTGTTTAACTTGTGTAGTTGGATTTTTTTCTACTTTATTCTTCTACTCTGCTACATTTCAAGAAGAGTAGCCAGTTTTACTCCATTACAATTATTATACAGGTACGCTGTTACTTTACTAATTAAGTACGTCTCGCCTGTCTATATAATGGTGATCCAGTCATTATGAATTAGGATAATGGAAACATTAACAATAGTCATTACTGACACATAATAAATAGTTAGTTAAACGCTAGTTAATAGTTATTTAACTGTTAGCAAACAGTGAAATGAATAATAAACAATTTATAAAGCAAATATTTATTGTAATGTTGCAACTGATGTTCATACTTCTTTGTAAATATTCATAAAAATGGTGTAGGTCATCTATAAACATTATTTGGATGGCCATTATAAAGTTGCAACTGATGTTTATACACCTTTACAATCGCTTAATAAATGTTTTTTTTAAAAAGTATTTAATTGTTTAACTATTAAGTAAAGTTTGACAAATTGAAATGTGCCATTTATTAATGATCTTATTACAAAGTGCATAAGGACTTTAAAGGAGCATTATATAGTTTTGGGGAACTGTCGTCCAGAGAGAAAGATCTTCTTCCTCACAAAAAATCTAAATAACCAACAATGAATAAACAGAAATGTATATTAACAGTGTTCGGAGTACAGCTATTAGCATTCTGAGTGTGAATTTCTTCTCCAAAACTACATAGTGCCCCTTTAAGTATATTCTGTGACTGTTATTTCTATAATACTAGGTCAAGTTTTGAAAAGAGGACTTTAACTCGGATTGGAGATTTGTTATAGTGTAGTATTGACACTTCTTCCATCACTAATTGAGAAAATATAAAAAACTAAATACTGAAATGATACTGAAAAAAAACACTGAAAAGTCACTATAGCATCAGTAAAAATGTTGCATACATGATTAAAATGAATAACAAAATAATTAAATTAGCTGATCATGGTCTTTTTATTTCTTTTATTGCTCAAATTTGATAATTAAGACAAGTTTACGCATGCTGCCAGTAGTGTGAGGGAATAGTATTGCTCGTCTCTGTGCAGACCAAAAAAAGAAAGAAAAAGAACAGAAGAAAAAGAAAAAAAAATTCCTTGAATGTTGCTACAATAAGCAATCAAGAGCACCAAAAGCGTGGACATTTGACAGCTTAATGAGTTCAGGCTGCAATCACTTTCAAGAAAAAAAAGGGGTCTGGTCCATTTTAACCCGAGCAAAACACGCAAGGGGGCCTTGTGCTGAGCCGAGCTGAGAAAGGGGGCTCGGTCCATTTATCTCACGGTAAAGAGCCACATAACTGCAGGTTCGTGAAAACACAGGGTGGAGCTGGATGTAAATAGGTCCTGTATATTAGGACCTGTTGAGACGTGCGCGTGTTTTTGTTCGCCGGGCGGTAGGAGGGGGTGATATTTGCCCCCCTAATGAAATATGTCATTACGAGGAATTCATGTGACACAAAAGGGGCGACAGTCAAAAATTGCCCCACTGCTGTTCAGTAATTACATAGTTTGCCCTGGCAGCGCCTTCAGGCAGGTGGCTGGTCCATCATGCAAATGGCTTGGCTGCGCCGACATAATTAGCCACTGCGCGCCGCTTAAATTAACAATTAGCTAACATGCAATTCTGCCCGCGACGCCGTAGTTCTCTTCTTAGGCCAATTGTCACCGTGTGCTATTCCGGTCGCATGAATTGCTCAGTAGGATATAGCCTATGTGATTTCTTACTTGGTCAATTTACAGGCTGAATGAACGGGAAATCGACAGAATAAGGGCTTATATCCTAATCCCCCCCACCCATCAATAAATAAAAAAAAAAGTGCGGTGCGTCGAGGCGCGTTTATGTTTAACGCGCATCTCAGGAGCTGACAGGCAGCTCAATAAAAAAAAGAAAAAAGAAAAAAAAAGGGCTGTCAGGTGTTGATAGTAAAATGGCAGTTTAACAGAAAAACAGCGGTGTAAGTGAGAGTGAATCGGACTCGGGAGGCCACATGCTGCGTTTCAGCCGGCCCCAAAAGGTTCTGCTTTTCTAACCTCTCCACTGATCCCCTTTGCAGCCGGCGTCCTAAACACTATTGCCTTACCGCGGGGCCAATCAAGGCCCACCCACCCTCACATTATTCTCGCTGCCCTCCGACATGACACGGGAACAAAGTAGACATTAAGCAACATTAAACCCAGGGATGGGAGTAGTCAGGAACCCGTTATCTCTTAATGAAGGCAAACACATGCGGAGCGATACACATAGAAGGGTAATCAATAGAGACGCCGGACAAAGGGGAATCAGGGCGTCCGAAGAAGAAAATAAAAAGGGGAAATGCAAATCAATTAGAATCGTTGTTTGCTTTGAAACCGTTGAGTCTATTTCCATTAATTACATGTTCATTAAAAGTAATTCGCCCAGGCTACAAAACAACAACAGTTGTCTCCTCCTTGTCCTTTTTTTTTTCCAGGGAGTGATGGACAGGAAGACACTGGCCAGGGTCCAAGTCCCCCTCCATTCTTCTTTTTCTTATTTTATTTTTAGCAATTTAATCTCAGTCAGTCTGGGACTCTTTGGAGCAAGAGGAGCTTGAGGGAAGGTGGTCTCAAAATAGCCTAAAAGTCAACTAAGTGGGGGACTAAAAGCTCAGATGGTCAACTATAAAAATTTAAAGGATAATTTCACCCCAAAATGAAAATGTGGTCAGTATTTACTCGCTGCCAATGCGGATGGAAAGTCATGTATCAAGTCAAGTTTCGTAGTCCACAAAACATTTTGCAGAGCATCACGGCAAAACAACCGAAGTAAATGGGGACTGGGAAAAAATAGACAAAATAAAATGGCTCATTGGAGCTCGTACACTGTAATTGAAGTCTCTGGCAGCCCAGAGATCCCAAAATAATTTGAAAAGACGTTATTTATGACCTTTTTCAGGTTGAAATCGTCGCTGTAGCTGCTAAGCTAAAAGTGTTGGAGCGCATCTTGTCTACTGTGAGTGCAAGTAAATAACATCTTTCTTTTCTTTTTCCCACAGGACAAGCTGTATGACGCCCTTTCATTTTTTTATCGTTAATTTACATTTATAAAACAAGGCTTGAGACGTGACTCAAGTTGTTTAGGAGGATACTGCGCAACACTGCTCCAGAAATGTTTTATGGACCACAAAACTTCACCCAACCTTCCATCGGCGTGACGGTGAGTAGATAATGACCTATTTTCATTTTTGGGTGAACTTATCCCTGCAAGTTTCAATGTAATGGCGAGATCACATGTGGTCAGAGTAGATAATTGCAGTACAGGTTTGTAACATTACTTGTGTGGGAATGACAGTGTGCAGTATGCTGATCACCGTGTTTTCCGGAACATTTTGCACAGCCTTACTAAAGTCCACTGGTTGTGGGTTTAAGGTTAGTCAGATTACGCACCAGAAAGCAGCAGCAGCCAGTTTCAACTGCAGCTGCCGATGAAGAGCCAAACAGTCGTCCTCATTTGTTAGCTAACATCTCTTGTTGCGAGCTTTGTTTTAGAACACTTCAACAAATTATGCTTTTTCGGACGTGAACTTTCTGAACATATGTCCCCAGTTGTAAATGA
The DNA here is from genome assembly GCA_963678695.2 of Diplodus puntazzo. Lineage (NCBI taxonomy): Eukaryota > Metazoa > Chordata > Actinopteri > Spariformes > Sparidae > Diplodus > Diplodus puntazzo. The sequence goes on from OZ023175.1 coordinate 8,843,985, forward strand.
ATCCTTCGCCTGTATCCTTTTTAAACAACTTAAAAACTCCACGTTGACCGTCCTCATTAAAAAGCAATTATGCATTCACGCTCGTTTGTTTCAGACTGCCCACTCGCTTGGAAAGAAAGCAAAAAAAACAAAAAAACCTCCTGAACTCTGTTGTTTAACCAAGTGTTATGTTAAAATGTCATGTTCCACCACCGTGATCAGTATGCTATCTTATCTCCTTTTTACACAATCAGAGTTGCTTTCACCAAAGGCCCACAAGCTCTTGTTGGTTGCTATAGCATTTTCAAGCACCATTCTGCTAAATCCCAACCCCCACATAGACCTGCTCTGCACACTTGTAATAAATTATCCTCAAGTGAAACGACTAAAATGAGCCGGACCAAAGCTGGACAGGGCCCACTTTACTGAATCACACCTCATAAACATTTTCATTTTTTTGTATGACTTGACCCCTAAAGCTTTTATACAGTCAATGCGGTGCGTCTGGGTCTTTCAGCACACATCCTCTAAACCTTGCCAACTCTATGGGCCTACTGTTATTGCGGCTCTTATCTGCCTGCTGACTGATGTTATGCAATCACATTTTGCAACAGACAAAATCTGTAGGCGGCTTGACGCATCTCATGCCGAGCCGCCCTCCTTATCCTACAGCCTGAAGTGCAAACATATGCGTCTGGGAAAACGCCAGCAGAGGGGAGCGCTGATTTGTTCATTAATTAAAATGTGCTCTCCCCCCCCAAAAAAAATGCCCCCTAAAAGCACATGTTCACAAAGCCTTACCACCAAGTTTAGAGGCGAACAAGTGGAAATTTGAATCAGCCCTCTTTATTCTATGAGCCCCATCTTTGCCAAATTGAATTGCAGATTGAAAATAATTTTTCGGCTCTTGACTTTAGCTATTCATGGCTCCCTGAATTGTTTTTTTTTTTTTTTTTGCCACTGTCACACAAATGTAAATAAAGGCATTTAAGTCTTCAGAGAAATCCTTCAAATGATTGTGTGGCTGTCAGTTGAGGGTTACTGTCTGATAGAGACATCAAAGCGTCAAGTTACTTAAAATAAATTGTTATACTGACTTTATCATTTCCTAATCCTTTATTACTAGTATTTCAAATTATCACTATTTGAATATCAGTATTTTAAATGTGTTTCAATGCTTTTTTTGTGCATGCAATACTCAAAAATAAACCATGCATGCTTTACAGTTCAACTTACCATCTTTAACATCTAATTTTTTTACAATTTGCAGCACCTTAAATTTTTCTAAGCACCTAAATATATGTACATATCAATGTCTGCAAGAAACTCCATTTGCGCTCACCTCCACCCGTGGTTCCCTAGTGCAGGACCAGTGCCTGCTGTGTTTTTGCAGGAAATCAATACAGGGGGGAAAATCTGTTCTAATCATCTGTACATTTACCATCACAATCAACAATCAAAGCCAAGACCTGGATCTTTATTTGTAGGCCTGAACTGAACAATTTTCCCACTGTGAAAGGCAAGCTAAATTAGAACTCTTGGTTCCTGTTAGTAGCTCTTAATGGCTCTGATTTGTGAACTGCTAAATGAGGTTATGTAAATTGATCCTGAATGTAGGCAGAGGCCCGCAGGTGACAGGTGCAGTCGGCTGAAGGTGGGGGCAGGGATGGTGTCATGAAATGAGGAGGGTGGGGGGGGGAGTATTATAGCATGATGTATCCACAGGGGCACAGATTTACAGACTGAGGTGAGACAGATTGTCTGTGGTCTGACTGAACAGCTTGTAATCCAAAGGAATATGTTAACTATTTTATTTAAAACATTACAACATTATTAAACACATTGTAGTTTAAAGATTCATAAGAATTTAGCTGCACATACACCGAATAGCAGTCATGGAAAATAATTAATTTGCTCAAGTAAATGCAGTTTTTAAGTACCTGTTTTTTATTTTATACTTCCACTTGCACCTTATTTATTTGAAACTATTGCAGTGCCCAGTGGTTATGAGATGGGTTAACAGATCCAGTCTTAACCCTCCTGAGCTGCCCACAGATTGGCCGCCCCAATAATATCAAACTAATTTGATATACATTATTATATTTCATACCTGGAGTAATTTCTGAGCCAGACCACAACAATCAATTGGAGAGGCATCTCAGAAACAGCTGACTGTGCTGGCAAGCAGTGGCTAACATTCTAGCCTTTGAGGCTAACATTAGCTTGAATACTACTGTTGACAGAAACTTAACATCTCAGCACCATTTCTTGCTGAAGAATAGCAAACCCGTTGACGGCGTTTCCCTAATCATCATGACTCGTTTAAACCTTATGCTTTTGTTGTTTTCCTTGCTACGACAAGTTGACTTATTACTTTCATCCAAACCATTATCTTTTCCTAAACATAACCACGTGGTTTCATTGACTAAACCTAACCTAACCAAACTGCAGCTGAAAATTGAAAATATTCTTTAAAATACCAAAAGTAACAAACAGTATGCAAACTCCGTTTGCCGGCATGAAGGTCCTTTAAGAATGTTATGAAAACCAGTCCTTGTCCGTCCTTACAATATACCACCGAACTTCCTGAAGGCTTTCTGGCAGAAAACCTCTAATAAAATGATTCGAATGGTCGAACAAGGCAGACTATTCCATGCACATTGACAGAAGGTCAGATACAGAAATGATAGTAAAACAGCATGCACTCAAAGGCCTGCAACCTCACAGCTTAAAGTAAAGGAATCTATGTAGTTCTCTCAGCAACTAATCCAGAGGTCAAGCATGAACTCTGAACCTCAATCTTTTGAGCCAGTATGGATGAAAAGGCTGTAAAAAAAAAAAAAATGTTTCGAGATTCAAGGACAACTGGACAAACATCATCTATACATGAGAGTTCCTGAAAGTGACTCCTATGTTGTTGGCTTGTGTTATTTCACGAGTTCTGTTATGAATCAGATATGAGGCGACTAAAATGACAGACAGTCTAAGGTATGTAATGGAAAACTATCTAAACATAGGTAAGAAAAGAGACCTCTTCAGTCGCTATATGTGTAGCTGGGAACCTGTATTAAACTGATTAAGCGGCTGCACATTGAAGGGCTGAAGTGCTGGTGGCTGTGCATCTTCCTCTTGCTGATTAGAAATATGGCAGGACCAGCAGCGTGCTGCAGTAAAAGCCTGTTAATAACTTTATGAGGATCCTTAGCGCTTTGTCCATATCATTAATGCTCTTCACAGTCACAAGTGGCTTAAAGCAATGACCTGCCTACCTTTGTGGTTAAGTTTCAGTGGAGACTGCGGTGGACAGGAAAGAGGTGTTCTCCCCATCGCATTAACTCTCTGAGTCTGGAGGAGCTGGGTTTGCCTCCATGTGAGCAGTACAAACACAGTGGACATTATTTCTGTCTGACTTTAGTGTTGGGTTGGACTTTGGTGTTGGTGTTACCTTTTATCATTCCTGCTCTCTTGAAAGCCTCGCACCTACGTGATGGTATATTTTATGGTGTGATGTAATTATTCTTCTTTTAACTTGTGCTACATGTGAAACCAAGATTCTAATTTACTATGCTTGTTTTAAGCCAAATCATGAACTCTCCCTAATCCTAACCAAATAGTTTTGTTGCCTAATCCTTATTATAATTTCCATGATGATGGGACTAAGACTATGATTGTTCCTCCTAGGATGGCGACAGGAAGTCACATTTGTTTATTTATGTATAGGTGTGATAGGCATAACGTCCTTACAAGCGGCAGCACATTTCAACACATTCTCACTCTTAGTCCAATATGGTAGCTTGGTCAGTGGTCTTAAACTTAAAATTGTGACGCTCTTGCTAGTGTCAGTTTCGCACGTGAAGGGATCCGCGTCAAGCTAGCAGTAATACATACACAACAGCTGTCAAGACGTTGAAAATAAGGCTTGCTGAAATACAGTTTGTATACTATGACATATGACTTATGGACCGTTGGTAACATTGTGAAACAGTTGTGGTTTGGTTAGGGTAAGGCACAAAAATACTTTGTTAGGTTTAGGAAAAGATTCTACTTTGGGTTAAAATAAATATGTTCAGTCACGCCAATTGCGCACTAACTTCTTATTAAGTTATGCTATCTGTACTTCATAGCGTCATAGCTTAAAAACTAAATCAATCTTGTATACTGGTCTACTTGGGACACCAACCCCAGTTTCCAGGGGGAGACTCCTGTTTAAGACCTGCTGTTGGCCTCGTCATTGTGAGCATGTTTACATGATAAAGTTAGCATTTAGCTTAAAACACTGCTGTGTCTAAGTAGATAGTCTTAAACAGTGATTCCACATTTATTGTCCTCTGTGTTGTTTTGCTGCTTCGTACTGAAGTGTCTCAAAATAAAAACAGATGGTTGTCAAAAACATTTGTTGGTAGCTGTTAAATACATTTCTATATGTTCAGCTGTTGGCGGGGGGCTCAGTCCTAAGTCCACAGGAAAGGAATACATTTAATTATTCCCCTCTCAGTTAAACGAGGCAAAACCTTCCCATTGCAATCCACTTGCCTCTCTACATTGTGCTCCCTCTTTCTCCCGACCCTCCCGTCTGGCCTTTACTCTGTCTCATGCTCTGTCAACATCATCTGCCACTGTGGAGCAGACGGGCTCAAAAGCAGAGCTTTTTTACTTTCCTGCAGGTGGCTGATGTGACTGAGGCAAGAGGCAGCAACAAATCCCTCTTCACTCTCTTCCCTCCACCACCACCAGCACCTTGTTTCCTGCACAACACAAGCTCCCTCTCTCTGCCGAGCCTGTACTCTTGTGAAGCAAAGTACGACATTTTCCACCTAACAAGGTAGCTTGGTGCACAATTAATAATAGTTATTAACACAGTGTCATGAAATATAATGCTGTTCTGAGCAATCAAATGTGAGATTTGCAGAAAGTCTTGTGGTTCTTTTTTTTTTTTTAAAAGAGCCTCGTGGTGGTAAATACTTGAAAATGCACTTAAATGCACCTCAGAAACTCCTGCCAAGTAGATTAAAATACAAGTTTTCTATGGAACAAAATGTTCAAAAAAGAGTTACTGGTAATGCTAAGTTTTAAGCATTAATAAATGTTATATTAGTTTTTTTTTATTACTGTATTTGTCAAAAAGTAAAGCTCTTGTGAGTAAGTGTGCATACAGATAATGGACAATACAACAGTCATGTTCATGATGTCTCTATATTGTTTGTAAAATATACTTTTTCTATTGTCTGTGTTTTTTTTTCTATTGTCTAATGCGTATTCATTAAGTAGGGTTATTTATATACTTACTAATATCTTTTACTCTTCATGACAACCGCTGACAAAGGCCTTGAATAGCTACAGAAATCCGGTAAGTAAGCATTTATTTCCAAGATCCTGAATGACACTTTGAACCCAAAACTATTTAAATTAAACTTGCAATATCTTGCAATACATTTATGGAATGTTACTATGTTTAATTAACTGTTTATACAACAGTTGCGGACTCAATGAGAAAGTAGTCATGCTGACAAATACATTATTAGCCACTTAAAAATGTCCTTATATCTTTTTACAGCTACATTAAGACTTCTTGAGCACATGAATGCTAAATAGAAGGGTTATATATATTTTGTTTGTTTAAAAACTCGTCAAAACACATGTTGCATATTTCAAAAATATTTTTATCATTTCAGTTGGACGATTGCTGATTTGTTGTCATGGTATTATGGCATCTGGAGGAAAAACGCGAGATGTGAAAATTCTCAATTGTTCATTTTTTATAAAGACTTTTGAAATGCATGTCTTTCTCAGTGGTAGAGTGTTACTAAGTAAATTTACTCAAGTACTCTATATAACAACAATCCAATAATATAATACTTTGCAGATGGGGCCAATTCTGCGTAAAGCTAACTTTTTGTAACTTTAAGTATATTTTGTTTCTAGTACTACTGTACTTTTTGAGTACAATTTAGGATGCTAAACTTCGTCTTGCAGTTACATGTATTTGTTCCGTACTGGTACTTTTCATTTAAATGAAAAGTAAAAAAAAACTTCTTCCACCACTTCGACCAATGTTAACCACATACTGTAAAATAGAACCAGAAAGACCATTATGTGACATTTTAACATGATTACTAGCTGCAATGCTCACATTTCTTTTTAAAACCTGAAATATAACCCAAATAAAAATACTTTTGAAGTGCAAATTCTTGATTAAGCACCTTAAAGCCTTATTCCTGCCAGTTTAAAGTAAAAAAAAAATAATCACAGGTCTGGGGTCTGCAGCCAGGCAAATTAAATGAGCAGTTTTATAATTTGTGAGCTCCTTGCTGTGTGGGAACATTCAGCAGTGGCTCAGCATGTCAAACCATGTCAAGTGTTACAGTTCCCTTCCTGTTTCAGGGGGAAAAAAATATCACCCCAGAGATGAATTAAACTAAAAAGGCTTGTCTTCAGACCCCTTCCTAAAATGATTAACCCTTCTAGAGAGCATTATTGAGCTCTGAGTGGTTGTCCTTTCTCATTGCCTGTAATTGTTCTTTTTTCTGTTGTTGCCTTCATCAGTCTCTCTCCTCATTATATGAAAAGAAGGAAAAAATGTCTGAATAGAAGAGGGAGATTTTCCCACAGTCACTCAACTCAGAAAAATACGCCATTGTCGCCAGGTTCCCATCCCAATGCCCTGCTGCACGGTCTGCCGCGGTCTGAGGGACAATGTTCCTATAATTGACTGACCATTCTTTCTCGCTGAGAAGTGAGTGATGGAGAATACAGTCAAATGCAGCTACAAATCTCACATTCGAGTCAGTCCAGTCTGCAGGAAGCCATGTCTGATTGTTTCTCATAAGACTGCAGATATAACTGTATAACTGAGTGAAAATCCTGAGCAACAAGTACTTACAATTATTCAAGTTGCTTTATAGGCTTATTATGCAATTAGTGAAGAAACACATGTAAAATCATGCTTATTTGAGTATGTACAGCCGGGAGATGTTTTTCTTCTTTAAGCATCATTCATCTTGCATTTCATGATTTACTGAAAGGCTTTAGGGTGCTGATCTTTAGTATGTGAAATTTGTGCACCGGCCAATGCAAGCCTCTTAATAATAAGAACAAAGTGGCGTTTTATTCTGCTGAAGCCTCTCCTAATAATATCAACAGTACCTGCGACCTTTACATCTATTAGGTAAGGCAAAGCAAATTTGTTCATGTTGTTCAATTCATACACAGGGCCGTTTCAAAGCGCTTTACATACATTCAAACATCACAAGGCGACCTTCAAACATAGTAGAAAAAGAAAACATGAACACAGGAAAAAATTAATTGGCAAATATGCATATAAATGATGAAAAAATTAAAATAATGGCACAAAAACAGAGGCTAAATTCAACAAAAAACAAAGTAGGAAACTCATGATTAATATAGTTACTTTCAAGATCCAAATTTTAAACACAAATCATTAGATCAGATCGTAAAATATGATGATTTGTCAGTAACCAAACTACATAACAGTGCTGAGTTGTTACAGATGTCACCAGCTGTGACTCTGAAATGCTGCAGGTACATTAGTAATTCTAATAATCTAAATAATATTTGCCATACTGCAACATTTATACAGAAGAAGTCATTTTGTGTTTGATGCCCCAGTACATTTTGTTGTTAAATGTTTTCATACTTTTCAACAATTGTATCAAATGTATCTATTATTTCTATTTATATATATGCATTCATTTATTATTATCCCCAAGGAAATGTGGTTTGCCAGCATGCATTGAAGCAGCAATCTACAACATATTTTTTAAAAATATTTTACAGGCTGACAAATAAACTAAAGTGGAAACAGTAAAAATAAGTATTTCTAGAGATGATTTAAAGAATGATTTAACATATTAAAAGATTAAGACTGACGTCAAATAGAGCCAAATAAAGTGCAGTTAAATGATTAATAATTATATATATATTTTTTGTTAGTTATATACCTAGATTTATTCTGGACTTTATCAGTGTGCTGTGGTTTTGTGAGTCTACGCATGCGTATGAGCGGATGCGCCGTCTCATTTCAACCAATCAGCGGGCAGCACTGTGCAGGAGCCGAACTGCTATGGCGGAGACAATGAAGCTGAGTGGAAATCACGTTCCTGCTACTGAATCCAGTGAAATGTCCAGCTACAGGGACTGCATGCGTGTGATACTGAAGCTGCTAGCAGACTTCGGCAGAGAGGTTGGTTGACAATGTTCGAGCCGTGTCGAGTCACGCTTATTTTGCTCCGTGTTGTTAGCTAGCAACATGCTAATGTTTTTAGCATTCAGGGTAGCGTCGATGCCTCTCGCCACATATATTAATACTGAAGCGGTGTTTTTGACAAACGGTATGCCACAACATATCCATGCATAGATTTCTTATTAATTAATTTACTCTAATTTTAACCGGTACTTATCTATGTACATTTTAAAACATGCTAGTGTAAGTTAGCCACTCACCCATATAAACAAATGCTCTGAATTTCACTTTACTCCGTTCACAGTTGTTTTTCTAGCTCCTTCTTGCCATCTGTATCGGACATATGAACTATATATTTCATATTCATTTGGTATAGTAAGTGATTTTTAACATTATTCCCCACATTTGCAATCTGAAGTATTGCCCGTTTTGGAAAGCATGAATGGGGGCACAGTGTATTAAAGCACCATTTGTATGTGTACGCTGTTAAATATATAAATGTCCTTGCACATACTCTGCCTTCATTGTGTACAAGAGCTCTGTCTTTAGTTCAAGGAGAATCACCCCAGTGTCTCTGAGTAAAGATTATTTTCTTCATGAATTGCTTTGTTTCTAAAATGTCCATCACAAGATCCTAAGATGATCTTTTCACAGTTATTTTCTTTCAGCACACAAGCAAAAAGTATTGAATATTTAATGATGTACAACAGAGAAAAGCAGCAAATACTTACCACGTAATACTGCAAAATAAAGAAAGATAGTACCAGCAAATTATTGGCATTTTTTCCCCTTCTCATCAAGTGTCAATTTTCAGACTAGATTACACCATGCTGTTATGTGACCAACACTGAATCGGCTTCGCTTTGTTTGTCTTTGAAATTCAGCTCAAGTTAAGTGATGCTGCTCTGAGAATAGAAGTCAACGTCGATGCTGTGGATCTTCAGTCACCTCCAGGTGCTCACATGTACAATTGCTTGCAGAAGCATATCACTAAATTACAGGTAAAGAGACCACATATTGAATGGTTGCCAGTTTCTACATTTTGGGGTCAGTTTGATTGAATGGTTTTAGCATGTTTAACCTAAAAGGATTTGCTGAAATTAGTTTGAATTAATGACCAGCAGATTATTTCGGATGGCATGATGCTATGTTAGGTATTTAATTAGTCTTTTCTTTGTTGGTAAGGGTCTTTCATTTAAAATATTGTTTGTTCTTTCATGCAATATTCATTCTGCCCTGTTTTATATAGGCTGTTTCAGAAAGCTTAAATACACTGGTGGTTGCGGACGGTGATGCATCATCCTCAAAAGACAACATATCAGATGAAGCTGTCACCTCATCGTCACTCAAAGAGCAGGCAACTCCGCTGCTTGAGCACGATCTTGCCAGCTCAGAGGATGCGGACGGCAAGGTGGCGGCTGATGACATCATGGTTCAGATCCGAGCCAGGAAGTCAGAGGTTGGTCTCAGTCAGCAGATCTGTCAGCTGTTCTGGCAGTGACATTTTTAGAGCCCTCTTTACTCTCTGTCAAGCAAATGAATAATCATAAGTAATTGCTCCCAAGGATGTGCACATGACGTGCTGCAGTGAAGCAAATGCTTGATGGAGATCTGATAAGCCGAGTTCAGTCGAGAATAAGGGGTTCTTTAGTGCTGTGGTCGGTTAGAACAGACCACATTGCTGGAGGGCTTTGAGAGAGGGCCAGGTCCTTGATGGATTATGAAGTGGATGCTCATTACTCTGAGATTGCATGTGGATGAAGGACAAGAGGCCCCATTCTGTTGTGCATTTATTTTGGTAGCCAAGCAAACAGTATTCATATTCCATCATGTGATGATGGCAAGCAATTCAACTTTTTTGGCTACCTGGAGTAATTTTCTACTACATCTCTCATCCCATGTCATTTAACTCACTGCACCCCATTTGCCTCACATCATTAGACTTATGCAGGCAGATAAATACCCTCAGTGCATTCTTGACATCTATCATTGGCTCATCAATCCGTTGTATCTTATTATGTGTGTTGTCTCTCCATTGTAACCCTAGATTGAGCGGAGAATATCTGCATTTATGGAGCGCAAACAGATGGAGATCAATGAAAACAATGTACGCGAGTTTTGCAACGTGATCGACTGCAATCAGGGTGAGAATGGGAAAGAGGTTGGGGGCAGGGTGGAGAGGGAGCCTGCACACAGATTGCCAATGTTTGGGAGAGAGCTGATTTCCACAGGCGAGAGGTCAGGCTGAACTGCTCCAAGAGTGGGGCTGAAGTAGCTAACACACTCGGCCTCAAAACACAACCAGCTTAGTCCAGAAAAACATGAGACAGAGGGCCTTTTTTAATTTAAAGCCTGCATGAGACACCAGTACTAGAAATCAGGACACACTAATGGAAGGAGTTTTGTAAAAGAGAAAACCACTTTTTCATCCTAAATTTCTCCTCTGCAGAAAACAGCTGTGCCAGAACAGATGCAGTTTTCACTCCTTATCCCGGTTTCAAAAGTCACGTAAAAGGTAAGAAAATAAATATTGTCAGGTGGTATTTCTAAGCAGCTTCATTTTATGAATTGTAACCATAATTTTTAAATCACACACATCATTTTCAGGAAGTCAGGCTTGACTTGGTTTAATTAATACAATTAAATTCAAATGTCACTCTACAGTACCTTATATTTATCGTGACAAAAATCTGATTTTGGGGGCAGCTTGCTGCTAGAAATCAAAAAAGAAATATTGAACAAAGTAGAGCACAAAGTAAAGCAGACTTATTCACGGTAAATTCATCTAAATTTCCCAACAAAGGTCCATGGTTGAATAGAGTCTTTTGATCCTCTGTAAAACCATACTCTTAATAATCTTGAGTCACAGCTTCTGTTTGTGTGTTTTGTTGTTTGACTGACTAGTTACGCGAGTGGTAAACACTTACGGGCCCCAGACTCGTGGTGGGGGAGGTCAAGGAGAAGCAGGGGAGCACCAGAGGGGGCAGATGGGAAGAGACTGCGGAAATGCAGCCATAGAAGAACGACTTCACAACATCGAGACTCACCTGAAGCTCCCAACAGGTAAGAGAGCGACAAAGACACAAACGTTTTACAAAAAATAAAACCAGTGAGTCTCAATGTATGTTTTGTTTAACATTTAGCAAACTGATTATTTTCTTACCATGTATGACAAGCATGATAGAGTGCTTACTAATACTGTCAACGAATATTCTAAATTCGAATATATATTCGAATAAAAAAAAAAACGGAGATTCGATTGTGAAAATTAATATTCGACTGTGGAAAAAAACACATCAGCGGTTGCTCTGCGAATGGGCGCACTGCATGACGGGTCAGGGACAGGTCACAGGAGTCGCTCTTGCGCATCATCACTCACTGCTGAAAGTGAGACGCGACAAAAACCGTGGCAGATGCAGATGGCAGAGAGGAAAACGTAATGGCAGAAAGTTCAGAGCCCAACTCGGCAGCAGAGAGAGTGGTTTGGACTCCAAGCAACCTAAAAAGCCCTGTTTGGAAATACTTAAGATTTTGGTCAATAGACGGCAAAAATGCGGAGCCTTGATATAGTTATATGCAAGCTGTGTAAGCTACAGTTAGCTTACCATTCCACCACTAGCAACATGAGAGCACATCTCGAAAATGTGCACCCAAATGAGCATGCCATGATGTCTGGAACTCCAACTAAACAGCCACGCCTCAACTCATATTTTTCACCGCCCGCCACAAGCTCTTTGTCTGCAGCACGACAAGAGGCGTGCACGAAACTTGCTTCGTTCATATGCAAGGACATGAGGCCGATCAGTATCGCTGATGGCACGGGCTTCAGACAGTTTTGTCAAGAATTGGAGCCAAGGCACCATATCCTGAAAATACCTATACAAGTAGTTATGTCTCGTTGTATTAGTTTGTCCTCCTGTTATTGACATAATGCGCAAATATAGATATTCGAATGGTTCGAACCTATGTGATTTTTTTTTAGAGCGAATATTTGAATGTCATTTTGGAGCAATTTTGACAGCCCTAGTGCTTACCTCTTTTCAAACTTACACAAATGCCTTTCTCACAGTCTCCACCCTATGTTTGTTAAACTTGTCATCTGAAATCATCAGTATTCAGGCTGTTCAACAAGTGTTTTACTCCTCAGCGGGTCCAGTTCCATTGAGTGTCTACCAGAGACTAAAGAGGCTGGAGGATCGTATCCTGGAGTTGGAGGGTCTCTCGCCCGAGTACTTTCAGTCCACGGTGAGTCTTGAGGCGTCGAAATAGATAAATGAAAGGCGATGGATAATTACTACTCAGTGTTCAGGCAAGGATCATACACAGTAATGGATGTAATTTACACTTCTTTATTAAACATTTGTCAGTTTGATTAAGTAATTGATAGACGTATATGAATATTGGTATATCGGCTGACAAGACCCCTGAAACACTTGTGACAAAGAAATGTAACAGAGGAAAAGATATTTTACAGTTTTACAATCTTTATTGTCTATGACTTGCAGCCATATTCACAAGAACAAACAGCAGGTGACCATATAAAAGCATTTGCTCCACTGATGGTAAAATAAACAAAATCTAGGATAGGTCATACCTGCAAGTCCCCACTTATGGCAACTTCTCGCTTAGCTCGTGGAGGTGTAGACAACCATGTGCCACCTCTGATTCACATTTTACGTGAGAGGGTTGAGATTTACCAAAGGAAACACTGCCCAATATGGCGTAGACCAAGGTGAATGACCATTATGCTTAAAGGTGATACACTTATTGTACAGTAGAAGAACTAGTAGAAGTACACAAAGAACACGGAATTAAAATGTTTTTACATGCATTTTGGGTGCAGTTTACGTTCTGGCTCTTCAGTTTGATCCAAGTTTGTACAAGTGTATTTTGCATACATTGACTAAAAGAACCTCAGAATTTGCACTCAAGAAGTTGACAGTATTTCTGACAAAGAGTATTTGGCGAGCAGCTCTTAGTCCATGTGTGAAATGTGCATGCTAAAAATACTCAGCTGGTGCATTTAATGTGTATGATGCCTAAATTGGCAAGTAGAATATTGGTTTGCTGGAGGCAAAATCATTTCAAAATAAAATCTACTTCTGAGAGGAGTTTGTGCATGATGCTAATGGATTTTTCCTTGACATGCCCTGATACTTCACCACGCTTCCCTCCTCTAGTTACACTTAAGTTGATTTGAGTCAAAAAAACAGCATATTTACTTTAACTTACATTACAGTTAGATTTACTTAAACTTATAGGTCGCTCCAAAAGGCTCACTCGAGAAATGACTGCTTTTCACTGCACCATGCTTTTTAGAGTAGAGCAGACTGAAAGGACGGCAGTGAGTAATTTATTGGACTTTATATTCAACCTGACAGACTTCAGCAGAGTCACAGAGTCTTATTACCCATTTTGAAGGAGTCTGTCCGGCGTATGTTTAGTTATCTTGAGTAAGAGTGCTTAAGATGCTGCATGTCTCTTCACACTGGTATTTCTCAGCACCGCATGCTGCTTCTGTGAGTATGCTGCTCTCCATCTGTTTTTGACTCACTGCATGTTTGTGTGAGCAGAGCAAGAGATGTCGAGTGTCTTTGAATAAACTGATGGGGTCTTTTATATTCGGAGTACCACTTTTTTCTTTTTTCCTTTTTTTGGGGGAAAATACTGTAGTTTGGTGTTTGCTGAAGAGCTGTACACAGTTGGCTCACGATTTTCAGGAACAACATTTTAACATTGAACAGCAAAAGGAGGCTCCTTAACGAATTATGCAGCATCTTTAGAAATGAACAATACCACAAGGTTTTACAGTTTACAGTCGAAGATGTAGAGTGGGAATTTTTTTCATTTACATATTGACATATCATTTTATCTCAGATGTTAACCGTCTTATCTTTCTCCCCGTGAGTACTGTCCAACTACTGTCAAAACACCTTATAAAGGCAGAATTAAAAATAACCTAAAAATTAAATGCATACTGTATCTCATAATATTCAAATGTTCTTTGCTTGTAAAGGTTCACCTCATTGTATTTCATTGAGTGGATATAAGCAAACCTAAATAGGTCTGTTGCATTGTGGCTGTCTGAATTAAATTGTTTTTCAGTCCTTGAGGCAAAGTAAGAAGGGAAATGAGTAAGTTCCTCTGTATTCTTTTCAAAAAGGGAGCTAGTTTATATTTCACCAATTAAAATGCCTTATGTCTACTTGTTTGTTTTTTTTTCCTGTAGAGTCACCTGCACAAGCGACCAAAGACATCCCCTGCTCAGGTTAGCAGTTTTGTATTTCCTTAACCGCACTTTGTTATTTTAGCCAGTTCTGATCGATTTGATGAGTTTTTTTTCCTCACTTGCCTTTCAGGCCTGCAGTCTGACAGAGCTGGATGAGAAGATCAGTGCAGTGAAAGCAGCGCTGCTGAAGAGGGTGAATGAATTCGGGCCTGGTTATGGAGCAGAATGCCCAATGTAACACACCCAACAACCAACGTCCCAAGCACACTATGTCTGTAATGCATTCAACATGGCAGAAAAAATGCATTCCTCTAAATAGTTTTGTATGAACTGAGATATAATTGCCCTGAAAATAAAGGTGTTCTTTCCTCATTGAAAACTTGAACTCAGAATTTAACAAGTTTAAGATCTCAACTAAAAATTGTAATGTGATTCCAGTCAGATTTTCAGTTGGTTGATAGAATGATTTTCAAGCCAAATCATTTTGTTGGTAAATTGTTTACGTTTGAAATGCTGTTTTAGCTCTATTAGATATAACTGTTGTATTAACTATTATTCTAGATTGTAACCATTTACTGTTGTAACTGAGCTACATCTTAAAACCCAGAAAATGAAAATGATGCTTAAAGAATTCATCATGGGTGTTTTTTCAGTTTCATCTTTAATGTCTTACGTCGGGAAAGGTGTGTGTTCATGTCTGCGTGTGCGAGTGTAATTGAGATGAATCTGGATGAGCACCTGATTTATCTGCCTGACTGCTGTGTGACGATGATCACCCCTAATGGTTGTCATTATAACAAATGACCTGATTACAGCAACTCTGTTTGGAAAACATATTGGAGACCCAACAAACCAGCATTAAATGGGACGCCACTGCGTTTGACACTGTGACTTGTTTATAAAAGGCTTTCGTGTAGAGCGTTAACTGTGAAAGAGGCTGGGGCAATAATTCAGTTTTAGTCTGTCATGAGTAAACCTCTGGGCCGTTCATCCAGATCAGAACGTTTGTGTCGATCTCTTGGTTTTCAAAGCTGGTTTAAAATTCAAATTATTGTAAATTAGATCATATCCCTGTGATATAACTGCAAACAACTGCTATCTCAAAAATAATGTCAGGTTTGTTCAAAATGGACAGACATTCGAAAAGATGTGTGGACTGATCAGCAACAACAAAAAACACGATATAAGGAAATGTTCATGCCAATAAAATATATGTAGATTGTAAAAATATAAGGGAAGACCAATCATCCAGACAGACCTGGAAGGAGGACAAAGCCACACAAGCATAGAACAGGCAGCACAGCATTCATACAAATAGGAGAGAGACAAACAGACTGAGGGAAACAGAGACAGGATAACATGCAGACTGGGGAGAGGGGGAGGGAAGAGAAGAGGCTAAATCTCCTGGTCCTCCAAACACCATACAAACATCAGGATGATGTAGAAATGAACCCCAAAGTCATAATGTGAGTTAAAATAATGATACTGTGTTAAAATACTACTTTGGTAAAAGTGAAATCCACTCGTACTTATAATGCTTGAGTAAAAGTCTGCAAGCATCTAATATGAAATCTACAATACACAATAAACAATAAGAAAAGCACAAGTGCAATTAAAAAAATATATATTCACATGTATGTATATATACTGTATACTGTTGGCCAACTGATTTTAATCTTGGCTGACAAGCAGATCTGATATTCAATGTATCTGATTACTGGATCACATAATCAGGATACGAAAAAGGCAATTGTATCTGGGTAAAGATGGATTACAGATACAGCCGCTAAAAAAGGGGATTACAAGCAGGATTACAAAATCAAGTTTAAATATTACGATTAATTAGTAATTAATTTATATTTATTTTTCTCTATTCTTTGTTTGGTACTGACGTAATCCAGAATCACTCTAATATTGTGATACTTTAATTATATTACTACATTTTTTGACAGGTAATTAGTAACTGTATTGGAATACTTTTTTTGCCAAAATGTAGTGGAATGGAAGTATAAAATAGCAGAAAATGGAAATAGCCAAATGAACTACTAAAGTACAGTACTTCGGTTACATTCTATCCCTAACAGCCAGGAGAGACGGAGATTTGCAGACAGCCGATCGCCCAGCAGAGAGATGTTTAAGTGAAAAGAGGAGGAGGAGGACAAAACTGGTGAGAGAGGAGGAGAGAGAACAGCACACGGCTTAGTGGCTTGTGGGAAACAAAAACAGAAGGTAAGAGAGATTCAGTGGTTTTCAGAAGTTTGCAGTTTGTTAACATAAACTTCAAGTGCTAAAGTTAAACAGATCCATTGAGACTGAGACGACCCGCTGTATGCATAATGGTAGCAATGCTAAAAAAAGAAGAAAAATTGAAAGAGTGAAAAAATCAGAGTTTTGCTCAGATTTAAAGGACTCTACAGAGCCAGACTGATGTTAACAGGGAAGTTATTCAAGAGGAAAGGGGCATGATAGGACAAGGTTAGCTTGCTGGCATTTTTTTTTTTCTCAAGCGAAGAGCACTGGATGGATACGAGGTTTAATAAGATCAGTGAAATATGAAGGTGAGAGACAATTTACAAATTTAAAAGTCATCATAGAAGCACCTTGAAGTCTAATCTGACTTGGATAGAAAGCAAATGAAGTGAAGCTCAAAATGATGTGTTATGGAACCATTTTTGTACTAGCACCTGACAGACCAGACCGCAAAGTATGACAGTAATCAAGTCGTGATGAAACAATGGCACGAATCAGGATCTCTTCATCAGCTGTGGACAGAAAAGACCTAATTTTAGCCATGTTGTGCAGGGGGAGAAGGTCAATGTGCTGATCATAGTAAACAGTAGGATAATACATGACTGAGATTTTTATCTGTTTAACTTGGAGGAATCACAGAGTTAATGATTGTTACCGGTACGTGGTCAAACTGGTGTCTATGCTGAACAGGGCAAATGACCTGCATCTCAATTTTATCTGAAATTAGGGCAAGAAATATATGGAAATAGGTGACATCCAGGATTTCCCACTGGATAAACAAGCCTTTGAATTAATTATTTGAGGGTGGTCTCCAGCTTTTTTACGCACAGATGAGCATCGTCAGCATAGCAATGGAAATGTTTTCCATCAGTGTGTAATTTAGCTAAGAGTTGAAATAAATGAAGAAGACAGAAGAGGTCCAAGAACAGAGCCCTGGGGTACACCAAATTTCACATCAGAAATGATCAATTACATTACAATGATAAACACACTTTTCTTTCGGATAGGTAAGATTTTCCCCTAACCACAGCTAGGCCAGAGATGCCAAATTGGTTTTCTAGTCAGTCGAGTAGTATACTGTGATCAACGGTATCAAAAGCCCCACTGAGATCCTGTAGTAGAGACACAGAGGTGGAATTTGAACCAATAGCGAGCAAAATGACGTTGACCACCTTCAAAAGTGCTGTTTCAGTAGAGTGAGAGGCCATGAAAGCAGATTGAAAAAGGTTCAGAAAGATTGCTATGGGTGGAAATTTGTTGTTACAGCTCTAATACTTTTAAAAGAATGGAAGGTTAGAAACTGGTCAGTAATTATTCAGCAATCCTGGATCAAAGTGTGGTATTGGAGGAGGAGTTTTAAAAGTTAGTGGAGACTAGTGCCAGTTGCAAGTGATTTAGCATTGTCCAAGAGATGGCCAGAGATTCAAAAACATTGGCTGGAAGATTTTGAAGCTGAATCCAGTTTAGACAAGAGTGAGTCTCAAAATGTTTAAGAACTGAGACTAGCTGGGACTCGGCATATTAATGTTGTATGAATTGACTCTGCAGAGGGAGTTAGAGATGAGGAAGTCATTTTGTATCTAACCCAATCCATTTTACAACAGAAAAAAAATCTAAGAATAATTAGCCATAATTGGTTAGCAGCTGACAGAAATTCAGCTACAGTGTCAGAAAGAAATCTCTTATTGGGTTTATTAAGATGAAGCTGTTTTTAAAGAGGTAAAAGCCATGTAGTCGTGAATGATGTGGTGCTTGTCATAGTGTTTTATGGTAATTTCGTCGTATCTCTGTAATTGTGATTTGTGCTGTTCTGTCTGTTCTCTTATTAAGCTTTGTGTATTTTAAAGGCCCTTCCAGGGACCTGAATTGCAAATTAGCTCTAGCTATTGATTCATCATTATGATGAATTGATTCAGGCTACGCTATTTTCTTTATACAAACATTTATATAAATAATAAATAACACATGTAAAGTAACTGCTTACTCTAGCTGTCAAATAAACGTAGATGAGTCAAAAAGTACAAAATGTTATTTGTAGAGGACTATAGGCATGTGGTGGCATGAATATTTAAAACTGAAGTACCTCAAAACTTTCCTGAAGTACAGTACTTGAGTAAATCCCCTTGCTTATCAAGGCTGTCCGTTTGAGCCAAGTTTTAAAAGAGTGAGAAAACTTCTTCCTCAATGACACATTTCTAAAACATGAAACTCTTTTCAATTCATTAATTGCAAATAAAAAGTTTTGAAGCAAGTACCTTGACCAGGTCATGGTTGACTGAATGAAAGCACAGGCACACACTGTCTTTCAGAGCCCCTGGATCGAAGTTTAAGAAAAATCTAACTCTATTTGTGCCTCTTCCTTATGGAGCAAAATGACAGTAATGCACAACAAAGATTTTGCAACAGGTGTGACAAACCATAAGAAAGAAAAACACTTTCTCACGTCTTTGGAAATTACTGTAACTCCCCTTTCCTTTTCTCTGCGGTTGCTCTTTGTATGTCATGTCAAGATTTATTTCAGAGTTGATTGATGGAGTGACCTGAATACAATAGGAGACGCTGCATTGTGTTTTGCGGAAGATATGTCATTCTTAACGCGGAAATGGGGATTTTTTTTTCACCCCCTCTTTCAGGTGTACCTCGCTTGTTCGGCTCTGTCCGTCTCTTGCTCATAGACTGGAACCCTCTGGGCAACAAGGGGCCACAATGTGCTGGGAAGGGGAGCACTTGAGCTACAGCAATGTGGATGGACAAGGAGGGTGGGGTGTGTGGGGGGGTTGCTCATTGTTCCCCAGGAGCTTTTGTCTCAGACATAGTCCCCTTATGAGGGTTAATGAGGACAAATTGGTCTGAGTGTAACAAATGGATTATAGAGTTGGACAAAAGGTTGTATTTTGTGGGCTGCGTTTGCTGGGATCCACCCATCATCTGCCCATTGAGCCGAGCACGCTGACTAGCGTCTGCATGAAGTGGCTCACTTAATATGTCATTATCTTTATCCTGTCTGTTTTATTACATGGGCACATTATGCATGCAGCTTCCTATAGTGAAGTGAACTAAAATGTAAAGCTTATACCAGAATAATGCCGTTTGTAATCACTGTAATTACTACTATTATTTCCCCCAGCTCATGTCAAGAATATAAGTTAACATCGGTGTCAGTGGTTATTGCTTTAAGGTTGGGTGGGCATAGTGTACCCTTTCAAATTAACAAAGAGCCACTTCCTCATTGACTCTATGTAATTCCTGCCTGTCAATCAGTCCTCCCTCTGCCTGATTTCTTGTTATGTTCTTGGGAACCTCGGTAAAAAAAGACACAGAGGTGTTCCTTGTCTTCTATGGGTCCGGTTGTATTTTTTGGTGGGGTCGAAGGAGAGGATTCATATCCATTCATATCTCACAAACTCTTAATGGGCTCCAAGCCCTCCAAAAAGAAAGCTCTTTCCTGTGACTAGTCAGCTCCAGTCTTTATTCATCTGTGGCTCGGTGTCAAAAAAGACTGTTGCTCGTTTGTGCCCCGAACAATGAGGAACAAGGCTAAATCTCTAGCAGGGAACAAAAGACAGAAAACAGGCTTTTCACTCTGCAGAACATTAGATTCTGACACATTTTGCCATGGCAGTTTTTTCCTCATCCTGAGTGCTGTGGCTCTGGTCTTTTAAAGAGACCACCTGTTGGCAACAAGCCTGTTCTTCATTACAGACAGCCCTATTATCACAGGGTGAGGAGCGCCACAGGCTAACTTTTTTAAGTTAACCCTGCTGCAGTTGCCAAAGCTGGCCGATTGGGAAGCATAAATTGCATATAACCACTGCAAACTCTAATTCTACTCATAATGTTGTATTTTGTTTTTGAATAAGGGCTTTTGACGGCGAAGCAGTTAAGTGCTGCATTCATGCACTTGTCAGTTACATATGTCACAAACAAAAGGACTGGAATTTAGGCAGCTGAATGCTCTATAACTACATATTTGGAGCGAAATTTATATGCATTGTTTATAGAAAACCCAAATGTACTTACTGTAAAGTTGTTGATGGTGGTCTCATGTTTTTCATCCAATTATTTCTGGCATCTGGAGGTTTTTTGTTCTTCATTTGAAAGCAGATTTGAGCAATTTTCAACCCCCAAAACATTAGCATAACTACAGCATGATAATGATTTTCACAACTGTTTTTAAAATAAAAGTACTGTAGGTGGTAATACGAAGCAATCAAGTGCATTCTTTGGCTTTGAATTGGACATGATAAACACAGGGTGACGGCAAACAAGAGTGTTTGCTTTATTTATTTTTTGGTCGCATTTTTCATAGCTCCGGAAACCCCACTGATAAACCACAGAATTCAAAAAAGAACTTCAATTTCTCATGAATAACCTTTTGCTGGGCTTGTATAAGCACTAAACTTGTACTTACTTTGGAGCTTTTTTGAAGAAGTGGCCCCAGGACAGCCAGGGGGCAATTTGTTAGGCAATAAGGCAACATTAAAACAGAAAATGCCTCTGTCATGCTCATGCCATCACTGTCAAAGTACACCCGATGCACACACACTTTCATGTTCGCAAACACCCAGAGGGGGAAGGGGGTGCATGCACCTGTGACCCTCCCCCACAAAGCAGACAGCGCAAGAGAGGATCCCCCCGCGGCCCACAGGCTTCAACAAGAGGCAGTCAGCTGCTCTCTGTGGCCCTGCTGCACGGTCCCCAGGCTCTCTGGAGTTAAATGTGCCTGTGATATTGCCAGGAGGGAGCAGCGGGAGTTGAATTCAGGCAATTACAATCAAGTCAGGGCATAGTTAGTGCGTGGGCCCTGGCAGCACCTGAGCTGGATGCTGATGAGACACTTAGCCCCAAACCCTCATGCATTGGCCCAGGCGTTGTGTAGAGCAAGCCCTCCTTCCCCCCCTCCTCCCCACTCTCCCTCTCTCTTCCCACAGCAGTAGACCCCCTACTGGACACTTCCACTTCCCTTCACCTCATTTAGGCCTCTAGAGCTCTCTCAACCTCTCTCTCTCCGGCCCTCACATTGCAATACTTCTTCTTATATAGGTGGCGTGGAGTACTGCACTCAATCACTCTTCATTCATTCACACTGTACAATAATAGAAAACTGCTCCGATATTGTCCTTCAAGCACCTGTGCATAGCAGAGCTTAAAACATCATGTGATCTGTCATTGCGAGTTCTTGAGAAATATGGCAAGAGTTATCTCTCCAAAAGGGACACCGAAAAAGCCGCAGTTAAGTGTGTTTGATCATTCCTGTTGCACCTTAACGTGCGGAAGAAAGCAGCTTTACAAAACTCTTCCTGCCTGTCCCTATCTTTATTACACATTAGACCATCGAGCTGAAGCCCCATCATGCCGCTATTGCTGCACGGATATTCATTTGCAGGTGGCTGACTATAGGACTCCGTGTCCCGACTGATGTGTTATGGCGACAGGAAGGCAGAATGGAAAGGGAGGTGCGGTTCTTGAATATCTATGACCCGAGAATATGGAGTCAGGCATCACAACAACACTCTTAGCCCCTTTTCCCAATAAGATGCTCTCAGCTCTTTCAGAGGGAAAGCCTCCCGGCTCCCGCCCTCTCTCAGCCACCACACTTTGCTGAAGTGTCATTAGGATTGTAAAGGGCAGGTTGCCATAGAACTCGGATTGCTGCGGATGTATGGACTCATAGAACCACCATATTTTGAATGTAAAGATCTGAGTGTGACACCTAATGCGAGGGGCCCAAGCTGGAGACTACACTTGCCATTTCTTTATCTGCAGTCTGCCTGCATGCATCTTTCATGTATCACCTTAGAGCTCTGTTTTCTGAGATTGCTAGCTTTGCTCTTCAATCCACTTTCATTGTCTATCGGTGGCCGCGCTTGTTAGTTAGAGCTGGGCATGGTATTTGGCGAAGCCAAGGGGAAAGGTGGAACACCTCTTTCACGATTTTTGCCATAATGGTTGTCTTTTGATTTTTCCTGGGCTTTGGAGACTACCAGGGATTGTCTCTTTGAAATTATTCCATTTTGGCAGAGAAAAAGAAAATGGATTGCGCTGATCCTGTTTTGTTCCTGGGGGGACGGCTGCAGTATTATCCTGGGCTGACACCGTTGGCGAAGAGGCAATCACAGTGGCCCTCGCTCTGACAAAAACACTCCATCTGCAAGGAGAGGAGGAAATCACACCACAATGATGTCTGACTCTTCTGCCTCACTCCGGCAGCTGGGCCCTGGGACCCATGAACTGCTACACAACCGCCACCACAATGGCTGTTATACAAACGCACAAACACCACACTACAAATCAGCAGCTGTAACACACAAAGGCAATGCACCTGCCATCACACAACAACAAGAAACAGGACGGATGTGTTGGAAAAGTTCCTCTGGCAGCTCAAGGCTGCTTAGAATAGTTTCTGTTTTATCTTTAGTATTAGAGATGTCATGGTAGCATAAGTTTTAGTTTCTCCTGTTTTTTAAGTCATTGAGAAAAATGAATTCACAGCACATTTTCCAAGCTTTAAAAACTCACAAACCTAACTGTTTGTTTTCAACACACAAACACCATTATGACATCAAACACACACACACCAGATGAAAGATAAGCAGCCGTGTAGCTCGCCCTGTTAGTATTCAGTAGTGTCACCTCTTTCCCTCCGTGTCCCATACCTGGGGATCAAACGCACCTCTTTGTGAGAGAGGCCTGACCCCCTGCTATTAGCAAACAGAAGAGAGCCCAGCTGACACCACTCTTGAGATGTGCCATGCAGACGGAGGCCTGTGATTACAGCACAATCCTGAGGAGACAACCCTCCACCCCGCTCCAGCCCCAACCTCTGCACCTCCACACACACGCACACACACACACACCGCCCACCCCCACCCCTACCGCCTCTCCTCTACGACAAATTCACCTATCTCTGAAATAGATGTTAATCTCTCGCCCAACTGGCTACCTCTGAGACCTCGTTGACACACATATAGCGGTGCCCGAGCCATGAATAATCAATAGGGCGCTATTTTCGTGAACATATTTTCCCAGAACAGGTCATTTCTTGTGACTATTACTGCGGCAGATTAGAATCTAAGATTGGACTTTCAGATTGGTGGTGGAGGTGGGTGTGCATGTGTGCTTCTTCCTTATGTGTGTGTGTGTTCATGTGTATGGAGGGAGGAGCTCTCACAGAGGAATATAACTCTGCCTTGTGTCTTCATAGCGCCACATGAAAACCAATGAAGGTAAAGCAAGAGGGGGGATTAATTTGTTGTGAGAGAGGCAGAGGCTCAAGTGGGTCTTCCAATAGCAAATTAGCAAACCCTCATTTCAAAAACCCTCATACATACTAGAGAATTGTAATGCACAAACACACAACATGTATGTGCGCATGCATACAGTATGCTCCTGCCAGGTTCCTGCCAGGTTGCAGGATCAAAGATTGGACATTTTTTCTTTCTTTCCGAAAATATCTTTTCTACTTCCTTTTTCACTCTCTGTCCCTCGTTGACACACACACACACACACACACACACACACACACACACACACACACACACACACACACACACACACACACACACACACGCACACACACACAAGAAGAAAACTTCAATTCTATCTGCTAGGGGCAGAAATCAATCTCACATCTCTTTAGTTAATCCGCAATGGCTCTCTACAGATCCTGACACTAATAAGGTATTGAGCAGGTGAGGCCAGGGGCTGAGGAGGAGAACAGAGGGAGAGGAGAGGCCTGCAGTCTGGGGCCCGACTGGCGGCTGGCACTGTTCCAGTGCAATTATGGGGCTTGTGTATGGGAGAGAAGGGTGCAGGAAAGAAGCAGCAGAGATAGAAGGGAGAGAGAGAGGCATAGAGAAAGAGCGAGAAAGAGGGGGTGGGGGGAAAAATTGATCCCATCTGTGGTATGATGGTTAATTAAAGCAGCTCTTGAGCAGCCCAAGGATGAGAGGCTTGGCTGGGCTCCTGGAGGCACAGCTCTGATTACTCACACAGAATGGATGGTTTCTTAGCAATGAAAGGAGGAGGCCAAGAGCTGCCTGGTGGGGTGCACAGACGACGTCAAGGAGGAGAGACATGTGCATGCTGCACACTCACACACGTGCAAATGGACCCACATACAGACACGCACCCGCGTGCATACATATACATATGTAAACACTCGCTCGCACACACACGCAAACATCATCAAATTAAATCAAAATAAGTGCATCAGGAAACTAATCAGACATAATGCGGGTCCACTAAATGTGAATTTCCACAACAAGATGAGCACAAGAGGTTAATGACAAAACAACCAAAGTTCACCTAATTGTAGCTCATGGTGCATACTAATGCGTCAATGCAGTACGTATTACCTAGAATCTATAGAAGTACATGGAGTTTCACAGTAAGAAAACCATCATCTTTAGGAGGAATTACAACTTAATTCCCTTTCTTATTTCTCTTGTCTCCATCCTATACCTTGTTAAAAAGCCTACAGCTCCACCTCCAATTTCCCCGATTATCAAGGTTTCAATATATCTTACCATTATATTGTTATAGCCCTAAAGCCCACTGCAACCTCCTCATTGACATTCATGGATCTCTCATATCCAGAGGCCATGGGTGAGTGCACTGGCACTTTGGTATGACCCCACCCTCCTATGGTGAGATGTGGTATTGCATAACATGGCCTGGGAAAATACAAAAAAAGGTGATTTATATGAAGGTGCTTACTGTCATGTGCTCACACATGCTAACGTCTGCTATCAACCGGTCTGAGATTTGAATAATACTAGAGTGCAACTTGATCACAAGGTATTGATCAATGATGAATAAAATGACTTGCGTAAAGCTTGTCTTTGTCTGAATATTGCAAGAAACAACAGTCGCTGAGGCTATGTAAAACAGGGGATCTTGAAAGATGATATGTAGATGGAACAGCGAGACAGCCCATCCTCCTATTTTTATAAAGTTGAAGATATAATCATACTCTCAGAGTTAGAGAGGGGGTTATAATAAACCTCCAAATCTGAGGTGTATGAATTATGTATATGGCAATGATTTGATGGCTGCAAAATAGAAAAGAGGGTGCAAGCGGCTGATTGAGGTGCGCCACGCAGCGCATCGCTCGCTGCCATGTCTCCTAGTGCAGACATCTGAGGTCAGGGCCCCGTGCTAATTGGTGTCGGGCAGAACGCTTGTGAGCTAAATGAGAAAATTACACGTTCTGGGAGGAATCAGCGGCAGTTGTTGGGGTGCCTTTTACAGTGCGGCTGCAGTCGTATCTGTGTGGCGGAGACAGACGTCTGGCTCTCTGTTTGTTGGAGAGGAAGGAGGAGAGTTGGAAGGTAAACGTAAGTGTTTTTAAGGCGTGCAAGCTTCAGTTCACCTACATAACCCCACCCATTAGATATACATACACTGCCTGACTATATGTGGCTGTGAGGAAAGTTTTTACAACACACTCACTAAATAAATAGGCATAAAAGTGTTATCTGACTATTTAAAGTTAGTAGAGCACTGAAAATGTATAGGTAGAAGACTCAAACTAGTAAAATTGCATTAACTCACATAAAAAAATATTTAAGTAAAGTTGTTAATTGTCACTTAAAAACCTACTCAAGTGAAATTACTTCTCGTAAATCATATATTTTTGATCATAATTGTTAATTGATTGAATTTATGAAAGTAATGTTAAGTTGGCATAACTAATTTAAAAGCCCAATAGAGCTGATGTAGAAAGGAATTGTCCGGGTTTTTCTCTGTCATCATCCGTCACGGTCGAAAGACAGACGGTGTTTCATATTCTTCCAACTTGGCATCTGCAGTAGAGGTGCTCCTACCAATCCCATTATCACCCCTCAGTTCCCAGGAGCATTTTAACATTGTTCATTGTTTTGGTTTTACAGCCTACAACTCCCGGTTTTGGTCTCATCAGTGTTGTTTCCAGCAGCAACCAGCAGACAGACAAAGTTAGAGGCTAGCTGGTGAACATAGTTGAGAGTTTAGCTGCTAAAGATTCAGAGATTTCCCTCAGGAGTTGGTGGAGACCAAAACAGAGATAAAAGGAGCATAAATATTTAACTTATGTTCACTGGGTGACCAGAAAACCAACTCCAAATAAATGGTAATGTTAGGTCTGCTGGATGTCTAAATAAGTAGCTAAACTGCTACATGTTTCCTACTTTTACAGGGATTTTCATCCAACAGATAAAGTAAGTTACTAGTTACTTTGCAGATTAATATCTCCAAAGAGGAATATATCATCTAAAATAAAAGGAAATGTGTTATTTTAGATTAAGATTATCATAAGAGTTCTGTACACAAATAGGTTTAAGTGAGTGCAATTACTTTGGGGTACGGCTACTTAAGTAAATGACCTGAATACTTCCACAACTGCAAGAGACCTCGCGGATGTGAACAAATTGTGTTTTTGTGCTCTTTTTTGTCTGTGATTTGGGTGAAATGACCCATCTTCTAGGGCACTGAAGGAAATTTATCATCTTGAAGAACTAGCACCGGAGAAACAAGACTTCCCAAAGTTAAAATAGAAAAACAACACAAGAAAATGTATCGTCTTTTACGTCATTGTGAATCAGCGTGTACTATCACCTGCCTCTTTAAGCTGACAGTGTTGCTCACAGCACTTATTTTTTCATATCAAACAGCAAGAATCACTAAACACGGTCATCATCCACTCAACTTGATCTACATGAGGGAGCATTCTTTGTTTTTCAAATCAACTTATTGAATTCCCTGATGAGCGATAGTGTTTGAGAACATTTCTTTCTACTTAAATTATCGTTTATTCATGAGATGTTTTTTTTTCACATGCCTTTGTGTGCAGGCAGAGTTGTGCCTGCATGTGTCATTCAAGGCCCGAGCGAATTATTCACTTCTCAACACAGCATTCCTCCACTTCACCGGCACACCCAACAAACAGACAAACAACAATGTAGACTAAATGACTAAAGTGTTGAATTGCCTTCCTTTTGTTCTTTACCTTATTTCTCTTCTCTGCTGGCTCTTTCTCTTTCCAAGACAGACTCCTTTGGTGGTGAGCTCCGGCAATCTTAAGTAAACGTCATTAACTGTTTGCTCATATCGCCCACAGAAAGTATGCCGCAGCCTCCTTTGTCTCACTATCAGTTGTTTAAAGAGGTTTGTGCTGTAATGGTGTGGCCAGCCAGTGCCAGAGGCTTTGAAGTGCCGTCTCTCCCAGAGAATTGACCTCTATGGTCACTGAAAGCTGACCCTGACGTTGCAATTTGAGGAGGTCACGTGGCAAAATACCTAGAAAATCCTGCACACATACTGCGATGCACGGTGTCACAATGAACAGCTTGCAGAAACTGTACAACTTTTTAATGAGGCACACTTTATAAAGGCTTCATCAGTTGTAACTAACAGCTTTATCATTGAGTCATTTATTAATGCTTTACAGATCATGAATGAGCCATTAATGGACATAAAAAGAAACCTTTTTCATTGTCAGGTTCTGAAAAATCCCTTTGATCAGTGTGTTTCATCCTTGAGAATAAGCTTCCTTTTAGCTCTCTGTTCATTGAAAAGACCCTCCTAAAATGGACCATTTGACCACTTCACATTTATGACCATTCTTAATAGTGTTCAACTGATAAATTGGTTGGCAGACACTCTTGGCAGATATTGGCCGATCACAGATTGGTACACACATACACACATTGGTATTGGCATTTATATTGTCAAATATGGCATAGTAACATGTTTAACTACAGATGGAGTGTCTTACTAATATTTATGTATATTTAGAAATATTATAATCGATGAACTCCTTATGAATGATATTCTCACATTTGTAACTACAGACTTGATAGCTTACTAGAATATTATGCAAGAGTTACATATTGTTGGTTGATCAGCAGGATCAGACAAAAAACTAGATCAAGATCTGGTGAACTTAAATGATGGGTAAGCAGTTACAGGTCGCTTATAATTTAGAGTGATACAGGGCTATCGATATTTGATATTGGATTAGGCTTGATTGAAGTAAAGATCAAGAAAACAGACCAAAGATGGAGCCGTTTCAGTCCAATAACAATTGCTCGCCTGGCACAACACCCCAAAAAAGATTCTCGCTTCAGGGTTTACGTACTCATTATGCGGCCAGGGACATGATTACTACTGTCACTAACTATTATGTCAAAAATAAAGGTTTATTGGTATTTTATGATATAAAATACTATCAGATAAACAGTTATAAATGTTTATAAACTTTGATAAAAGAAGACCTTTTGTCTTATAATCAAGTATACAGTTATATTTACATTACTAAACTTGCAATAATGAGGGGTTCGTCCACTCCAATAGTTTATTAAGTACACATTTTTAATGTTCCAGTCTGCCATCTGCATATGTAGAGTTTGGTTCATTTTTGATAACTGAAACTTCTCGGGTTTTTGCGTCAACATCACACACTTTGTACACCAAACCATTCACCCTAATTGACCCCTAAGGGCGTGTCGGTGTACAACGTCACTCTTACAATAGTCATTATTTGCATGACTGCAAAAGGTCATTTGTGAGGATAACACACACATAGATCAAAAGCACCATTTGAACAAAGATGCTGTCTTTTTCTCTGAACAGTGTCGTTGATTGGTACGTTATTAATAAAGGGTCCCTCCAGGTCACGGTTGTAAATGTCATAAATTGTTAATAAATACGTTTTAGAAAAATGGATGAATGAATTTAACCTCAGTGTACAGTTTTAACCTCAAGTGTCCAGGTAAACAGCTTTCTGGTCGGAAAAATCATAACCTACTCATCAGTCAGAGTCTCTAAATTTGTTTGTGAGAATTCTGCAATGCTGTTTTGCTGTTAAGCTCCATAAATGTTTTGTGGACTACAAAACTTCACCTGACTTTCTATCGCATGAGTGTGAGTAGATAATGACTTCTACTGTAAATATAAGATCTGTGTACTTCTTCCATCGCTGTACACGAGCAGGGAGTTTTCAAAACCTGTGACCAAAAAGTTATTCCTGGCTTATTACTGATCAGACAAGCATTTAAAACATATCTATTACCCAAAGCCATTAGTTACAACTCATAAAGCATGAAAGGTTTTAGTCACTTTTTCTTAACTTCCTGCAAAGATGCTTTTGGGGACCCAGACACATTATTATAGAGATTTTGGCACCGGCAGCACCAGGGTAAGTAATGGTTGTGGTGCATTAGGAGAGAGGGGAGAGAGATGTATGATAGCCTGAGTTGTGAGTCAACATCAGAGGCCTTGGGCTGACCCCACAGGGGATTACACACTCTGATTTAAGAGCATCTGTCCAGCACCTCTCCTCTCTGTAGCACTCGCGTCCCCGGTACATACAACACCCACCTGATGCAACATAATGTCCAGGAATATACACACAATATCACACACAATATCACACACACACACACACACACACACACACACACACACACACACACACACACACACACACACACACAAGCTCACGTGCATGCTCGCATGCACACACTCGTATGCAGGATCATTCTCGTTATACCCTTATTCTTAGCCGCGCTCCATCTTCTGTTACAGGGTCGGGGCAGAGTAGGATCCTATCAGGGTTTGTATCCAGAGAGGGAGAAAGGGATCCGAGCCCCTGCAGGGGTAAGTAAATACAGCCTAATGGCCTCTGATTAATTCTACATTGCTCTCATCGGGCCAGTAAAAAGAGATGTAATGACCTGCATCTCCCTCTCCCTCTCTTTCCTTCTCCCTCATTTCTCTCGCTCCCCCCCACCCCCACTCCCCAACCCCCAACCCCCACTCCCCCCTTAGTCTTTCTCAATTTCTCCCTCATTTGCTCAGCTTTTGATTATGAATTAAAAGGGATTGCAAATGGTATGCTGTTGGTTGGCCCTCTGATTGCCATATTTGATTAAGAAATGTCAGTGTGCATGTTTCCCATGTCTGTCTTTTTTTTTAGCCCCTCCATTCGCTGCAACATGCACGAGGAAATACAATGGCTCCGCGGCTCTCAGACGGTCGGCCGTGAACAGCAAACTTGCGCTAATCAAACGCATTCTTCCGTCTTCTCTTTCTCTTTTTCTCAGCCTCTCTTCTCATTTTTTGCCTTTTCAAAACTCGGTGAGTTTTTGTATCAGCTGTGAGACACACCAACAAGTGAGAAATCACAGAAAATTAAAGAGCATTGAGAAAGACAGGTAGAGCAGAGAATGAGGACAGGGACAAGTGATGAAGATCTGACTGAAATCAGAGCAGACAGGGACCAGTTTCCTACCTGTATTAGTTAACTGTAATCCTCAAACAGTAAACTTCGGATTTGTATTTTTAGACTACATACCTATGTATTCATATATACTCTTGCATCTACTGTGATGACATACATCCTGAATCCTTCAACACAGCAGCTATAAGCAAAAGAAGAAAAATACCCTGACTGCTTTACCATAGAGGATGCATTTGACCTTTAACACCCCATGGGATGCATATAAAAAGCTGGTCATGTTATTCTTTCAGAGCAGGAGCTGGTACAACAGGCTCCAACAGGCTCCTGGCTCTCACACTTGGCCAAGTTAAGCAATTCAGGACAACTGACATAACAATATAATTGACAGAAACAAAGAGCAGCAATAAAATGTCGACAAAAGATTGAAAAACTGTTGTGACTAATTAGCCCAATACCTTTAGCCATGGTGAAGAGCTATAATGTGTTCTATATCTGTGAATACCTTTAATTTACTCTGTGTCGCTTGCTTTGTCTGTCTTGTTTCCTTAGCTGTGTTAGCACTTAAATGTCCTTCATTTCCCATTTATTCTTTTGCAAGTTGCTCAGTGCCCCGAGTATAAAAATACCCAGATCTCCTGCCAAGAGCTGACTAAGTCAACTAACTTCCAGTTTGGCGCCCGGCTAACTTGAATAGAGATAAAAAGGATTAAATCTTGCGGCTCTTCTAGATAAATGTTATTGGAAGAAAATGGCCAAAATTCCCTTTAATACCCTTTAACAGCTGCTTATTTCACAATATAAGCTTGTGGGAAATGCCAGTGCATCATGTGATGTTGTAATGACATGAAAGTTGTTTTTCAAAGCCTGGGGCTCTTCCTGGGGGCCTGGTCCAAACACAGTGGAGCTACACTATGGACAATTAATGAGAACTGGATATAGTGTTAGAGGCAGAGCTCCATTCATTCTTAAAAAAGCTGCTCAGTGGTGCATGAAGCTGAACAAGTTACACTTCTCCAGTATGAAATTAATAACTTAATAACCACATCAACTAGGCTACACATATTTGGCTTTGGTATAAGTGGCTGTTTTTTCCATGATAAACTATACAATCCTGACTGCAGGTGTCACTGGATATGTTCACTGTTGTTACTATGGTGCACTAGTGTACCTGCACAGCTCACATCTCTATGCTTTAAAAGTTTTGAAGTTATTAGAGTTGTAAGACTTCAAGCCAAGTCTGACGTCATGAAATTAAAGACTCGAAGCCACCTGAAGTCCAAGACTGCAGCTGTGGCTCTGATTTCAGAAGATTTTAGCATTGTATTTTCAGGTATCTTCAGCTTTTCTCTCCTGTGACCACTTCAACTCTCTCACTGCTCCAGTTAAATCCATCCGTCTGAGCTCAGTCAGTAGCACATATCTTTTCTTCTTACGCCTCAATGGCTGTTATTGCACATCAGTTCACAGACCACACGGACAATGTATGTAGCTGCTTGCATGCATACATTTGAGCTGTATGTGTATGCATACAAATGTCCGGTATGTCAGAGAGTCAGTGCTTGTGTGCATGCATGGATGTGTGAAAAAGTGCATTTTTGTCTGCATGTGAGCGTCCTCGCAGTTGTGTGTGATAATGGCCTGTGTCCATCAGCACACAGAACACGAGCCCTCTGTATCAGGCAGAAGACACACTTAATGCCTGTCACAGGGTCAGATCAAGTGTGTACAAAGGAGAATTGAATCCTTTGAAAAACAGAATTCAACCAAGGACAGTTTTCCCATTTGCCAAGTTGTAAGAAAGAGAAAGCTGTATAGAAAGACGGAGAGGGAGAAAATGGGACAGAGAAATGGTGTAGGTGCCTGCAGGAGAGAAATGTGTTGATCTTTTGAGATGAAAAGCCCTACTTTCACAGGCTGCAAAATGGAATGGTGGGCTTCAAGGCCAAGGCTGTAAGAAGAGGACTTTCCTTCCTCTCCAGGTCCTTTTGTTATCCTCTCATCAGTCCATCGCGAATGAGGTGGAGGTACAGGGCGAGGGCGTTGGGAGGACGTGGGTATGACAAATGTCTGCCCCACAAGCAAGAAATGGTCTCCCTTGCCAGCCCTCGGGGGGGATAGATACACAAGCTACCTTAGGCTGGAGATGAACACAGGAGAGGAGGAAGAGGTGGGATTGAAGTTTGAAGCGGCCGCAGAGCAGAGGAGAGTGTTAATGAGGGGACGGCACAAGTAGAAAAGGTTCCACTGGGCTCCTTTTTAGAAGGTGGCCCCTCTCGCATTATATTCTTGACTCCGCTCCAGGAGGGCCTAATGACGCTCTCTAAGGATGGCGGTCTGGTGGAGGAAGAAGCAGGGGGGAAGGGTTGGGCTGACATACCGCGAAGAAGCGCCCCAAACGCAACAGAGGAGGTAGCCAAGAAAAGGGAGAGAGAATGCTGTCCCCACTAGAGAGACGAGTGAGAAGGAGCTCTTTTTCTCAAGACTCTTCATGTGCCCATCTTCCTCTCACTTCAATCTCTCTCTTCTTCTCCGGCTCACCTCTCCACCTCCACCCATCCTCCCTTTTCTTTCTGCTCTGTTCTCTGGAGCAGGTTGGTTATTGTCAAACACAGAGCAGCACTATTTTCCATTAACTTAAGTATGTACAAGGAGCTAATACCTAACTGAGCAACATGTGGATTTAGTTGTGATTTCGAGCTCCATCACAAGCAGAGAGGGGACCCTTAGGTGGCACCATGGAGCACAAGATATCGGAGAATTTCCCACCCCTTTCAGATTTGTTTTAGCCACCTTTAAAATAAATTCATAATCCACACCCATCTACCCCCCAACCCTTTCTATTCCCCAAGAATGTCAGAGTATCCATAAACAAAATCAGAGGGTACAGTAAGGTCTCTAATCAAGGCAATCAGTGCTGTTTTCAGAGGTGTACAGCACAGCAGCAGCGCTGGTCTCATCTTTTTCTGCGCTTTAATTACTTGCTTTTGCATTTTGATGGAGGGGGGGTGATGGGGGTGATTGTGCCTTATCACCTATCTCCAAGGATAAAAGACTACCCAATTACTTTGTTTGGATGCTAATGATTGCATTTCATTAGTAGCCGCTCTTAGCCCTCCTCACCCAGTAAATGAATGAATATGCCGTAATTTCAATTATTGGAATTATGAAAATTGCTTTTAAAAAGACGGCACGGGTATCATCAGCTTTCCACTGTGACATAATGCCATTTTAATTTCTATAATAGTTTTAATTGTCAGTGGCCCCGCTGTGCATTAATCATTTAATTGTATTGTCTTTTTCCTGCTGCAAACACCTACACCCCCTGAACACCCACACGCTTTTCCCGCCCCAGCTTTGAAAATACAAATCACAATCAGTACTATCATCTTGAGAGTGATGAGATGACGGTGAAAACAAAAACCAAGTTAGAGGCGCAATTCAAAGTTCTGAGATGGGGGTAGACAGTTATTCTTTGTTGGAGGTTTTTGCAGAGGGAATATACAGCGTGACCTTGGATTTCTTTGTGATTTTGGTCTGATTTATTTAATCAAATATTGGTAGAAGCTAATTCAAGCAGGTGAAAAAATTCAAATAAAAGGTTCATTTTAGTTTTGTTTTTTACACTGCAGGTTTTAATAGAATTGAGGATTCATCCCTTTAAGTTGCACTGAATACAGGAAGAATTAGGCATTTATTAATTATCGTTAGAGTTAAAAACAGATCTATTTTGTATTTTGCTGTATTATTTGTTGTATACGGGATATATTGCAGAGATAGAATATTTTAAGAACAAAAACAGCAGCTTTATATCTATTCTTTATAAATGGAAGGGTCAAAGGTCAAGGATATCACACAGACCTTCATTCAGAGGAACAGTGTCTTTGTGGCCAGAGTCGCCTTCTAAAAGAATTATTCAGATCACAGCTTTTAGGTTTGATTTGTTTGTTCCAATTTAAAAGAAATACTATCAATCATATGAAGCCTTTCTTGGCTTTTATGTTAATGATGGTAAATATTAAAAATAGATATTGTTCTCATAATTTTGACAGCGACACATTTTTCACTTTGCATGACACTTGAAGAAACCAAAGGAATATCACAAAGGAATTTTGCAAAGAACTGAAATTCATTTAAATAAAAAAATGTGAAATAGAATAACAAAGAAACAACAGTGAAAAAGGAACATATGAATCAATTAAATCAATTCTAAATTAAAAGCAGCATTTATGTTTTGTTCCTGATCTCATCCCTTAACTTTGTTTGTGCACAGATGATGTTTTTTAATCAAAATTGTACACACTCGAGTCACGTATGGAAAAAAGAAAAAAGAAACACCACCAACAAGTATGCTGTTTAAGCACAATGAGTCAATAATGCAGCACTGCATTGAAACGAAAGGTGTAAAATCAAATAGTCAGCATATCAATTTATTCAGTTTTACCCATGTGGAGCCGAGAGCCGTGCAGCAGCAGCACCATGAGAGCAAAAATGTCTGACTGACAGCCTTGAGCAGCCCTCCACTGTCTCCTCCATCGCTCCTCGAGAGGGAGGAGGTCAAGTGTACCCCCTCAAACAAACACACTCAGATGCCCATGCAGAACACCTTGCCAAGCCTTTTAGCCACAGCTATTTTTCTTAAACTCATGTCATCAAGAGCACCAGAGGCATCTCTCAGCCTTGAACTTACGGAGGTGAAGTGGGCCGACGGTCGGGTAGGAAAGGTGTGCTCCCCCATGTGAATACATTTAATGCCTCAACCTCCAAATGTGTTCTTTCTAGTCTGTTTTGAAAAGAGAAAAAAAAACATTCTACAGACGTTTATATGTCACCAAATTAGTTAGAATCTAGACACACAGAAAAGGGCACTTCAGACCCTTTGAGATCAGCCTCTCTGAAAGCACAGCAGCAACTTTTCTCATAGAAATCTTCATATCCAAACATGGTGCTGCATAACTTTACACACTTTGCTTATTTCTGTTTTTTTAATCATATTTTTTTGTAACTCTTGATAAAAGTGGAGTATGGCACAGTGGTAAACTTAAAGCGATCAAACATCAAGGTGGCAGCTGAGACACAGAAAATGGCCGTAGCTGTCCCGTATTTCTTCATCAAAGTTAATTGTTTTGTCGCCACAAACACGGCTGGAATATTGTCCCCAGGGTCTCCTTAAAAATATCAAGCAGTGTCATCTTTATAAATTTAGAAAATCTGTAGTCCCTCAAAAATATCCATTGGTTTGACACTTAGAAATGTTGAACTGCGGTCACTCGCTTGGCAGTCTTCTCACCTTTAGCTCCACCACCACCTCTTCCAACTCCAGATATGAAAGTCACGTCATTGACATGCAATGTGAACGTGACATGACACAAATTGTAGAAATGTCTGTACGGTAGATAGCCTTTGACCTGTATAAATCTGAATGAATCTGGTTTTCAGAAATGTTAAGTTAACTCCGAACAACCACACCACAATGACCTCAAGGATAAAATGTGTAACTTCCTTCACACATCTGTGACAATGTCACCAAAAGCTGCAAATTATATGAATCACAGTTGTTTCTTTCTTTCTGTAGACCATCATGCATAAAAATGACTACAGGTAGATTAAAACGGCACTATATCTCTATGAGAGAGGTCTTTAATCACTAATGAGCCATTTAGTGTTAACTATAATCACTTAAACTCTTAGTGACTTGATCACATAATAGGATGAATTGTCATTAATCATGACTGAGCATTTGTTTTGTAACCTTAATAAAAAGTTTGAGCAACTTTTAAATTGAATAAGCAGTAGTTTTTCTCATTTAAAAAACTTCTTGAGCTACTGTGCTAATAAAGATTAACAAACGTGCCAAAAAGGTCCTACCTAGTGGAGGTTATAAATAATCTGCACATGGACCAACTGAACTGGAATTTATAGCCTTTTGATAAGTATCTCATTAGCTCATTAAAAGATCTCATTAAGTAAGAAAGTAAAACTGAAGCTCAATGAGGATATTGACCTTTTATTGGAATTAAAGACTTTCCAAGTAGTGTGACTTTATTAGGTGACGTTGCTCTTCTCTGGTTTATTTTAATAACTAGCTCATGTCCTCAAAATATAGTGTGGCTGTAGAAAACTGAGCGCTTCTCTAGTTTTTCCTTTTTTTTCTCGATGCTTTTTAACGGAGGCTAAAATTGACAGTTGCAGTGGATTCATCTTCATCTTCAACATTCAGTGTAGTGCCACTCTGAAGGTTTCTTTACAGGAACTAATGTGACCTGGACCAGGCGCTGTCACTCAACTTGACCTTGGTGAATTTGAATTACAAGACTACAAGAATTACAAGAGTTTGTGGCCAAGTAGATTGGCCACATACTCTTCATCCGAGGCTCTTTCTTTTCACCCAACTATATATACACGCATATACACACATTATGTTCTTTTGCAGAAGAAAAATACATTTTTGGCAAATTGCTAAGACTGTCTTCAGTGCAAAGGTTCAAGAGGTCTCCTAACATGCAGGGAATAAAGATGGAGGTATTGTTTTCTTATTTGACTGGCCAAGGAGCAAGGCTTTTTATATTACATCAATGGCATCATAATGAACGCCTGGCCTCTGACCAGTTCCTACACAATTGTGCCACCTTCTGGAATAAATGGGAAATCTACCAAGGACGAGGAAGAGTTCAACAAGGATTCGGCTTCAGAATAACTGGTATTTATCTGCTTGTTTGTGATGTTCTTTGGGCGCATGGATTCAGTGCCGGTGTGGTTCTTTTCATCGTATTGCAACTATCCTACAGTATATACGACATTCAGATTAATTTTACTTATCAATATATTGTATAATAATGCTTTATTTTACAGAGCCATAATTTAATAATAACCGCCAAGGACACTTTCTTGAAAAGGCTGTTTTCCTAATTATAGGAAAAAAAAAAAAAAACATGGCAGGACCCTACAGTATAATGGTAATTGGTACTCTATCAAGTAATTAATCCCCAATAATTGCAAGAGAGTCTTTTAGACAGCACACAGTGGGTCAGAGTATAAACTTTATAATAATAAATTAATAATTAATTAACATTTATTCAAGAAAAGTTCTTTCAAGGCAATTCTTTTCCCCCTAATAATTAAAGATAAATTCTTCTAAGGAAATGTATTCATTAGAAAAATCAAGCATCACCACCAAATCTAACAGCAATTCTATTAGCAATATCGGTCAGTTTAAGACTGAAATAAATAATAAATAAAAAATGTTTTGACTTCATCAGGAGCATCACCACAGTTAGTATGATGGATATATTTCTCTGTCATTTTTCCATTTGGGGTTGGTGGAGCTGTCAGAAAGGCTGAGTGTGTGTGTGTGTGTGTGTCTGTGTGTGTGTGTGTGTGTGTGTGTGTGTGTGTGTGTGTGTGTGTGTGTGTGTGTGTGTGTGTGTGTTCGTAAAAGCATGGCTGCATGGAGGTGTTTGTGTATTTGGGGTTGCTGGAGTTGGGGGGGGGGGGGGCTGCGGAGGGTTAGGGGACGAAAGAGAAGATTGGGGAGTGATTCAATCGCTACACAAATGGATTTGGCTAATAGAAGGAGCCTCTGATCCTGACTGGTGCACAGCTGGAGCTGCCCTAATTGGAGAGGGTGAAGAGTGGAGAAGAGAGTGGGGAGAAAAGAGAAAGAGAGAATATGGTCCCCGGAGAAATTGCACCTCCACTGTAACACTATTGACTCGACGAGGATCATGCCAAACGTTAATGCCGGTGTAAAAGGACACGCGCCGGGAAAGTAAGTCACGCGGAGTATTAACGTAGCTCAGTGTTCCTTTTCTCACCTTGAAAAAAGCAGCGCAATACATTTTTGTATAATTGTTCCCAGTGTTTTAAATAACTAATGAAGGGTGCCATACGAGCAGAAAGTGGTCAGCTCTCTAACCCACTTCACGTCCACAAGGACCATTAGAGAAATAACTGAAAGGTGAAAACAGGAGCCTTAAAACCATTTAGCAGAGTACTCACCACTATTTTCAGTGAATTTAATTAATTGTTCAAAGAAATCAAAATATACAAAAGGTAAGTCACTGTTATTGATGACCTTCCTTGTCAGTGGGCCGACTTGGAGATGGTCGAAAGTAGCACATGTCAGACTGGTTCAGGGGAGAATGAAAAGAATTCACTCCTAAAAATGTATGAATAAATTGAAAGAGGTGAAAATAAGGAAGATTTTACATAACTGTTGCCTTTGTGTATGCATGAACAGAAGGAGAGGGCGGACAAAACATTCAATAAGAGAGTAAGGCTCATCGTTTTAACAGCTACTACAACTACTGCCCAGCAATGAAAGATTAGAAGAGCCCATTATCCTTTAAATGCCTTCACTTATGCTCCAGCAAACAGAAAGTAGGAGAAAAACTTCATAAAATCCTCCACAGATTTCATAATGAAGGGGGAAAAAAAGAAAAAACCTCCATGGTTTGCAGAAAAATGCATTGCCAACATGTATTCTGGTCACTGGGAAGCGTCTATTGGATCAACTAAATGATTTATCAAGTGTAGCCAGCTTGATAACTTCAGTATTTACATACTGTGTGTTGTTTTTGGCATTTTATGTATGAGCTAATGCTGTTAAAGCAAAGTTTTAAGCACCAGGACCGAAACGTACGATTTATGCAATTGTGTGCACATTCAAACATTACAAACAGTTATTGTAGGAGAAGAGAACAGGTGTCTGGACCAGCTGAGAGAGTGTGTGTGTGTATGTGTTATGTACAAGTGTGTGAGCGAGAGAGA
This sequence comes from Diplodus puntazzo, assembly GCA_963678695.2. Taxonomy (NCBI): domain Eukaryota; kingdom Metazoa; phylum Chordata; class Actinopteri; order Spariformes; family Sparidae; genus Diplodus; species Diplodus puntazzo. The sequence continues at coordinate 8,883,630 of OZ023175.1, forward strand.
GACAGAGAGAGAGAGAGAGAGAGAGACCAAGAGAGACAGACAGACTGAGAGATCTTGTGTGTATTCTAAAAGCAGGGGGTCTCTTCCAATCACCCAGAACACAAAGAGCTGCTCAGCAGGAACACACCAGGGGGGCTCTTAGGAAACCTATCAGCTCACATGGAAAGGGCAGAGGAAAGACCTACATATATAAAACAGGCTGTATAGGAGGAGCACACACACAGACATCCTCCACTCCTGTCCTGTGGAGGATGTCCGTCTTCCTACATAGTGTAAAACAAAACAAAAAAACAGCACAGGTGAAAACAGATATGTGGAAAAAGCTGTGAACCACCCTACTAACTTCTAAGCTGATTTTTTTTATATATTGTGTTAAAACTGAGGTGCAAAAAAAAAAAAAAAAGGAAGTGCCCGGCACTGCATGCTGCCCAGTTGGCAATCAACAAGCTAAGATCAACATATTAGTGTACAAACACAGACAAATTGTTGGATCTCGCAGGGACACTCACACACAGAGGCAAGACGACAGACCCTCCCACTGTGTTTCCATTGTAGCAACCATTGTAACAGTTTTGTCTGAGCCATATGGGCTGGTTTAGGGGATGTGGACCCCCGGCAGCTGAGGCTTTGTCCCCATGTCACAAAGGTCGCCGGGATTGTGTTCCCAGCTAATTCCCTCATTCAGGGACTGCAGATCAGAGTCTATAATGATCTGGGCGACCTAGGACAGGGATTACTGCTGCTGTCTCTGACATCAACAGGCTTGTGTGTGTGTGTGTGTGTGTGTGTGTGTGTGTGTGTGTGTGTGTGTGTGTGTGTGTGTGTGTGTGTGGGTTGGGGGTGAAAAGGAGAGCGAGATAGAGAGAGATGACATCTTAAGATGAAACATTGTCGCTAGTCCTTAACAACAGGAATCAATTGATTCCCCCCTCACTGCTCACCCACCCACCACACAGAAATAGATCCACCCCACCTCCCAAACACACACACACACACACACACACACACACACACACACACACACATGCACACACCCCAACACGCTCTGTGTTTTCCACCTCATTTCCCTCAATCTAGCTTAGGCAAACATTATTAGCGGAGAAAGTGAAGGCAGTGAAGGGAAAGTAATAGCTTCTTGTGTCTTGACTGACCTCTATTGTCATCATATGGTTTCCAAATTACAGAGTACTGTCTGGATATTTTGACTTACATCTCCAGCATAGCCTCTTCTGTCTCACTGCAACAAGTAATCAATCCACAAATTTAAATTAAATGATCTGTTGTTCCCTATCTGCCATTGCAGAGATATTTTATTTTAAGTAATACCAGTACCACCACCAAAAACACTCCATTATGAGTTCAGCATTCAAACTTACAATTAAAGCAACATTTTGTAGTTTCTTCACCTTAAAATAACAGCTACAAGATCACTGTGATGGTACGGTGTCTTGTAATGGGGTGAATGGTGTCACTTCAGTGAGAGGGTAGGATCACATGCTTACTTTAAGGCACAAGTTTTCAACACAACATTGTTATGACGCAATAGGAGATTTGTACTGACGACAGTCGCGTTGAAATCAGAAACTGTGGGTGCACAAAATGCCAATTTCTACATAATTTTGCTTTAAGTAAAGGTAGTTTTCAGCCAAAATCAATTTAAGTTTTTGAATTAATTAGGCAGAATAACACTGTATGTGGAGCAATATTACTACAATAGTTTTTTTTTCATACTGATTCATTAACTTTTGGTTGAGGTGGAGTTAATTTTATTTATTCTATACTAGGACTGAATCAATTAGTAGATTAATCAAATAGTCAATGAAAAGAAAATTAATCAGCAACTGTTGTAATAATTGATGTTGTTTTGTCATTACCATCTTGTACTGTACAGCAACTACATTTGATATGCTTGTCAACTCTAGTATCGTTTCTTTTACATAATCAATGTCTAAATTACTGTCATGTCAGGAGGTGGTGGTGATGATGGGGAAGTTAAGAGAGAAGGCTGCCAAGCCAGTGACTGCAATTACTACTTGATATAATGACCTCAGGATGGTTTCGGCCCATGTTTGTGTCACCAAAAGCAGGTATTTTAAGCAGTCCATAGAGTAGTAGTAAATCAGCATCACCGTAACATAACATTGAACCAAAAGAAACCCAAAATTGCAACATAAATAAATGTAGAGAGGCGTCATATCCGTGGTTTGCTGAAACGTACAATTGGACTTATACGCAGACACACATGTATCTGCAATGAGCTTATACGGGCCTGACCAATTTATCAGTCTACTTCCAAAATAACGTTAACTGTTGGCGGAGTAGAAAAAAAGCATTACATGTACTCAGGCCACTGTTTACAACTGTATTTATACCACACATTGATTATATTTGAGTATATTTTGTCATGACATTTAAAATGATACAGAAATGCAGAATGAATGAAAACTGAGAGTCCCTCTCTCTCTTTGGATTTTGGGGCTCCAACACCAGTAGGAGCACTTGCATGAAGAAAAAAAGCCTGTATTTGAATGAATGGCTTATTGCTACAAGGGCATATCAATTACTTCCAGAATAACAAACACTAGCATGCACAATTCAATGCATATATTTGAACATAGTTTTTGATGTATTGGATTGTATAAACAATGCTTGCCAGACACACTTCCACAAAATAAAGAGCCAACCTGAGTAATCAGATACATGTGTTCTTAAGAAGAGATACATCTACATCCTAAATGAAGAGCACTTACACACATACATGCTACTCTTCATGAAGCCATCCAATTCTTGATAAAGAGTACTTTCAACAAGGCAGCTGAAAACAAAACTTGTTTGCTTTCCTCCATTCCACTTTTAAGGCTTTGCTCTCATTTGTTCCTGTCGGCATCTTTCCATATTTTATTCTCTTTCTTCTTTTCCTCTGTGAAAGGGACTTTCATTGAAATTCATGCTCTCAAGGACCGGCACCCAAGCAAGGCCAGAAGATAATAGGCGACCTATTTACCCAGCAGTTTTATTTATCTTTTCTTCCCTCTCTACCTCCTCCTCCTCCCCCCCTGGCTTTGGATTGATCATGGTCGCTGCAAGATAACAGCTGTCTCCTGTGCATTAGCATTGCAAATGAAACAGAAGAGAAAGAAGTGGAGCTTCAGTGTGTTGAGCCACAGGCCTGCAGTCTGGGCTGGGAGAGAGCGGATCAGCATGCTGACCAAGTGCTGCCTGGACACTATGGGACAAGGCGCAGCTGACAGTGGGGCACGGACACAGCAGTTGTCGTCAGTTGCTTTGACAAAATGATAATTTCAAGATATATCAACATTTTTGTGGTATTTTTAATATGATCTTGGGTGACTTCATTAGTGACCAGTGGGCATAGGACATAAAAAGTTCAGAATTACTTTTTTTTCATTATCATTTCTCTGTTTTGTTTTCTTTCAGTCAGTATGTGGAGCAGATATAGCTGGTGTACTATCCTGCCTGTTTTGTTAACAAAGTATACATTTCCATTGCAGCGCCATCTTGGGATGAAATTTCAATGACAATTTACAGGGTTGATCAATCCTATATGCACATGTAAGGCCCAAACACATGAAAACTGTCATTAAATGACTGACACAGGAGACAAAAGCCGACTGATACTGTGCACAGGGTGCTTCGAACTGCAAACAGGCTCATTAATGTTGTTAAGAATTTTGAATCCATGAAGATTTGATACTTGATAAAAAAGACTGTAAAAAGCAAATCTTGTTTGCGTGGTGTAAAGTCTGTTGGCTAAAGGCACACGGAGGAGGAACACTAATATAAATTAAGTTTCTTGGCTAATGCGCTCTGAGAGCAATTTCCATTCCAGTGAGAGGCATGTATCTTTGAGTTTCAGTATCTAGTTCTAATAATAAACCCATGGCCTTAATACAAGGAATTCATCTTGTATCATGGTTCATGAGCTAGAAGCCGAAAATCTAAACTACTATAGTTGGATTTTGCCATTAACCTTGATGCTAATGTCTCCACTGATGTTCTTACATATTACAAATATCTACATAAATAAAACACTTTGATGATCCCTCAAATATGGTTGTCAACCACTTGTGACAAAGATACGTTTGCCCTGGAGCCTGGATATCTCATAGTTTAACAAAAGATTTAATTGTCCGCAATGAGCATCTTTGTCTGCATTGTGTATTGTAATAAAAAAAGTTATTATATTGGCACATATTGGGCAATAACATAGGCCAACTGATTCATTGAACCATGAGTACCAACTTTAATAACTTTAGCATTTATATCATTTTAGATATATGATGAAAAAGTACTTGTTGTCCACATTCACAGATATATACTGATCTTTCCATCTTTCTCATTATGGTATTTGGGTTCCAACTTGATGTTCATTAATGGAACTGCACATAATAGATTTGCTTGCTGATGGTCATTTATTACATTTAATTTTTTATGAAGTTCATACAGAGTAAATCAATGCAGGATTATTGATTTTTATCCATTAAAATCCAAGGACTTTGCAATCATTGCATTGAAAGGCCACCACATGTGTACAGAGCGAAAAATGCATTTACTTTGGCCATGCGGTGAATGCAGCTGTATTAAACCATGATCGATTAACACAATGTATTTAACCCATCCTTCACACAGAGATGTATGTTAGTGTACAAGGCCACATCTTATTAATGTCACTAGTACTGGGAGCCAATACAGGTACTGTAGATGATTGTTCCAAACCCCAGCAAAGAAATATTGTCATGGTTACCATCGAGCACTTCAGACAAAGCCGCAAGTATCCTCGTGGAGTATGAACTGAAACACACACGTGCACATGAATACATAAAAAGGGGTACAAAAATCAGAGCTGATAGTAGGTAGTGTTGTGAAAGAGGCTGAAAGTAAGTACATTTACTAAAGTACTGAACTCACTACAGTTTTGAGATGTATTTTCACTTTATGCCACTTTATAATTATACTCCACAACATTTCAGAGTTAAATATTGTACTTATTCCTCAACTATATTCATTTGACAGTCACGGTTATTAGTATTTTTTGCAGATTAAAGATTTTAAGTTAATGGAAAACAAAGTAGTGGTTCTCAACCCGTTCAGCTTCTGACCACTTACAATAAAAGCAGTGTCTAGTTGGGAATAAGAATAAGTTACCCTCAAAATGACTCCATCCACTCATATTTTACGACATAAAACTCAGATTTCAAGGTGAGCAAGGGGAAACTTCCGACTTCGGTAAAATAATGTGAAAACAGCCTTTTGCACAGAGAAGAATGAAAAGACTATTTAAAGTATCAAATATTTTACAAAAAAATGACTTTCATCATCAGAAAAATGTCATCATTTCATTTATCATTTTTTATTTCCTACTCCACTGAAGGGTAACTCGACCAATTGTACACACTTTAGTGTTTTTACAGGTCTTGGGGAGTACTACTGCATGTGAACACAGTAGTTTAACTAACCATTCCTGAAAATCTGTGTAAAATTGTCCTAAAACTCCTCTCCTAGTCTAGCCCAAAGAATTCAAAGCTGTTGTTGAACCATTTGGATTACAGGCATAGTTTTGGGCTCTTTTAAGAGGTTGCATTCAGATTCTTTTTCCCCAAAACAGAAGCTCGGTAAGTGCTTCTGGCATTGGTCGACAGGAGTTTCGACACACTGCTATATTTATATGTTTTTCTTGCCTGCACATGTCATGTAATGCCCCATATTAGCTAGAAATCACAATGGGTCCCCATCATACAGTCTTACATAAGTCAGAATTGGAATGCAGGACTTTTACTTGAATTTTTTTACGGAGCAATTCCTTCAAGGAAAACATGTTTCTTCTCCCCCCACTGTTAATGAGAGTTACCTGAGAAAGATCAGTGATGTAACTTCTCTGCTTGAGCCCACCTCAGATTTCACGGGGCCAAAGAGACGCACAGAGGAAGGACAAGCAAACTGGCTCAGTCCTTTACAAATGCTAGAGTGGCCATCCTCCCACTGCCAGTCCCTCACACAGGACCACAATTAAATTCTTCGCCCACTCATTCTTTTCCTCTTTTTTTTGTCTCTTGAGAAGACACCTCACTTGAGAAACCACTGAGGCTGCTTTTTAAAGGTCCCTGTGTGGCAGGGTGACAGAGGACACCACTCTCTGCCTTTTCTCTCATTTGGAAAGACCGAGTGAAATTGAAAAGGGGGTCCTCAGCTCCCTCCCTGAAGACCCTCTCTACCCCCTCCACCTCACCCCACCATCCCAGCCTCGGCCTGGGTGGACTCCCTCGGTCGGTTCTCAGACCTCCCCTGTCTGTGTGATACCAGCGGTATTGTGAGAGGCTGACAAAGAACAGGAAGCCCGGGGGTCGGCAGGGCTCGCCTGAAGGTCGGCTCAATCAGTCTCTGTATGATGGATGCAGCGCGGGGGCCAGGTCACCTGAAATGCACCAAACAAGATGGGTCGCTGCACACCCTCCTTGGTCCTTTTGCAGTTTCTGCTGTTCACTTGTTTCATTTTCCCTTTCTCACACACACACACACACACACACACACACACACACACACACACACACACACACACACACACACACACACACACACACACACACACACACACACACACACATACATACATACATACATACACACAAATTCATACGCATACAGCTACTGTCTATATCCCTCGGCAAACTTTTTGCTTTTAAATATATAAAGGGTTTTACAATTGCATCTAAATCTATGTTTAGAAGTTCCAGAAAAAAAACAGGCAAAGATTTTAAAGCATGCAAAGCAAGATGAACTAAGTAATTCGGGCTTTGTTTTTTTGCAAAGAATGTAATATTTTGCTAGTTTGGGGAGACAGACTCAATTACACTCGAGTAAAAATAGGCCGGAAAATGTAAAGATGGGTAAAATAAACGTAAAATTATCTGCAAGGCTTAATGCCATGGATCTGAAAATGTGCATTTTTCAGTCCTTCAATCAGAGATATACTGTTGAATTTAAAGGTTAAGTATAAATTACATTTCACTTTGGTTCACTCCAGGTGTCTTTTTGATGATTAGCAGGAAACCTTTAACAAAAAAACAAACTGTTTTACAGGAAGAAAAAAAGGGGGAAGACGAAGATAAAAGAGAAAGAAGAGACACTATATAAAAACAAGCCGAATTATGTGTACAACCGACAAAATAAAAGGTATTTAACCAAGAACAGGCAAGAGATAACTATTGGGTTTAATGATAGTTTGTGAAGAAAGGCACTGATTCGGCTTTTCTTTGCAAGAGAGAGAAAAGTAAACACAACTACAGCACGATCATCTTCATTTACAATTTGTATCATTTTCTTTTTCTTTACGAAGAAAGTACAGAGGTTCACCAAGTTTCCTTCTCTTCTTTCTCACAAGTGACACTGATGTAAGTTACAGGAATTCTGCTCATATGAGAGCTCGCCACCAATTTCTCTGCTGTCCCAGCAGCCTGAACACTGTGTCAGTGGGTGGGACGAAGCATGTGTGTGTGTGCGTGTGCGTGTGTGTGCGTGTGTGTGCGTTTGTGTGCGCGTAGGGGTGTCCATCGTCGTCATGGAGACCCCTGTGTGTGGGAAGCAGTCCAAACATGACAGGGCTGAGTTTACTGACTCAAGGTGACTGGGCCGAGGGCACAGCAGCACACAACGGGGGGACAATGGCAGCTCCATTAGTGCTAATGGGGGACACATGTAACAGGATTTGGGGTGAAGACACCTGGGGGGGGGGGGGGACCACATGGAGAGATGGTACACCCGTCCCACCCACCCACCCCCAAAAACCTTTCCCTGTCGTGTCCCACTCCATCAAACTTGTACAAAACCAGGAGTCTGCTGTGGAGAGATGGCTGCCTGCCCACCATGTTTGTCGTTTTCGACAGAAAAAACAATGAGATAGCCCCACTTTCATGTCTTGGAGAAATATGCTTAAAGATGAGATGAGACATTTCTGCTCTTTTCATATTAATGAAACAATTTAAGAACTGTTTACATAACCTTAAAAGTTCATCAAAATCAAGCCATAATCAAAGTGTTCCCTCATACTGAATACTATTAACCAATTACAAGTGGAGGAAAAAGTTTTTTTATCAGAAGACGCAAGTATTGGCAACAACATGGAAAAAAGGCATAACAATTATACTTATCGTAAGGATTTGATTGTTATCATCATTGTTATTATTTATCCAGCAACAGCAGTAATGTTGGAGTGGGTCAAGGAGCTGATTCCAACTGCTTGTATACATTCCATTTATAACAATACTTAATATTTTATAATCTAATATGATTTTTTCTATCTGAAAAGTTGCCAGTTATTGAATATGGTAAAAGTAAAAAGTACAACAATTTCGTTGTAAAAATGTTGTGGAGTAGAAGTACAAACGAGTACAGTGCATGAATTTACGTATTTAGTTACTTTCGACGTCTGATTTTCTTTTTTTATAAAATCATTATATTTGGCTTTTGTAAAACTGGTCAATATTACTTCAATCCATAAAGATAATGTAGTAATGTCAGTGTAAATAGTAATTAATAAACATCTGGCGCAGTGACAGTGAAAAAGTTCTGCAAAGATGATGGGGTGACTTTTGGAAAAAGTTTCTTGAGTTAATCTAAAACTGTTGGGTCTAAAAATGTAGGCTGATTCAAAAGAATAAAAAAAAGACTAGTTTCAAATATTTACAGGGTGCAGACCCCGTCCCTCAGTTAGAAAATCTACATCACCACAACTCTCGCCTTCCTAGCAGCAATGTAAATCAAACAGAAATAAATCTGAGACAGAGGTTAATGAATCTTCATTGGTGGACCGTGAGTCTTTCCCAGTCGTCCCGCCCCTCCATCCCTCTCAGCTCATCCCTCATCCCCACTTTTCTGTCTCCCCCTTCTGCAAATTCCTCAACTCTGCCCAAGACACCCAGTCAATTAATAAGACATTGTCTCCTCCCCTTGGAGCCCGTGCACAAGAGGCCACCCAGGAGCCAGCGGGCCTTCCCTCTAAAGCTGCTTCACTGGTGGCCCCCAGGAATGCCGATCGCTTTGGGAACAGGCAGAACAGGGTTGGATAGGAGGGGGTCTGGGAAGCTGGATAATAGAAACAGCCCCATCATGCTCATGTGCTGGGGCAAGCCAGTCAAAAATTGGAGGGCAACAAAAGGAAATGCGTTCCACTCCCAAGGATCGGAGGCACTTCACCCCTCTACAGTCCAGCCTAAAACCCCGCCCTCGGAAACACACTAGCAAGTGCACACACACACACACACACACACACACACGCTAATGATTGTGCCATACTTGAGAGAACATTGCATTGGCTTAAATTCACTTCCTGCTGGCTTACCATAAAACTTAGATCGAGCCCTCAACTTAACTAGTGAGCCAAAAGCGATGATGAGACCTGGCCAAAACATCTGTACAGGACTAGCAGGGTGTCAGAAGTCAGTCCTGTCAAGTACAGCTCAACAAGACCACCACGACACACTCATCAAAACGCAGCTCAGAACCCAAAGTCCTCCATCATGCCCTGTCCATTTTGTATTCATCTCTTAGCTCCCCCTCCATTTGTGCAAATGCCCTTTGAGAGGAGATTTGGACAACTGCACAGGAAATTTCTGTTCCGCATGTGGAACTCTCTGTAACTTTTGGTAGAATTTGGTGCATTTTCATATGCATAGGTTAGTTGTCGGGCTGCACAACTGATCAAAAATATTATCAAAATCGCAACATGGCAAAGTGCAATATCCAAATAATAGGAAGCTGCAGCTTTTTGATAGAAGCTTAAATGTGTGAGAAAAAACCCATGAAGAGCTGTAGCGCTGCAGAGATGCCCTTGTCTACAAATCGTGCTGTCCAGATGTGATTATGTGAAAATTAAGATTGCAATGCAAAAATGAGCATTTTAATGTGTCGGTTTGTACTATATCATCATGACAAGCACTATATCAATAACCACTGATTGAGTTCATATCGCAATCACAGTATCGGTCTTGACTTGCAAATTGCAAACGTACGTACATAGCTGACACCGGCCTATATTATTGATTATTGGTTTCAAAGAAAAGCAGTACTGCGTGCACACACACACAGAGGACACGGTCTGAAATGAGTTTTTTTTCCCACTGAGCATCCAATATTAATATCGACATTGCAAAATCAGCCAGGCCAAAGAACTATCTGTATTGTTTTAGCAATAGTATTCAGCTGACAATAGCCTTTATTAGTTGTTTATGTTGGGGTTATAGTAGTATGATGTCTTGAATATTGACCTGGCTGTTCACTAAGGGAATTCTCTACCTACCTGCCTGCCTGCCTACCCTGCCTGTGGGTCGACAGCTACCTGCCTGATGTCACTTTTGCTGCCCACAAGTGACAGACACAGGATAATGATGGATGCCAACATATGCATTTATCAAGGCATATCAGACAACTTCTATCATTTGGCTAATCAGTCGATATAATTGGCAGTAGAGGGATATTTAAGAAATGTTAGCATTAGCAGTCTCACCTGTTGGGAGGCTGTAGCGTCGCTCCTCCTCTCTCCTCAGCCACCTGAAGTTCACACGACACTGGTAACGTTATATTTGAATAATACATGTGTAAACTTATTTTACGTTTTGTATTTGACGTTTTTTGTTTGTTTGTTTTTTTTTTGCTCACCTTCTTGCTTTTTCGCTACTTTGGTCGTTTAACTTGTGTTTCCGCTTTCCACTTTGACGTCCTCCGATCATTTCCGGCTTGACCTCTGACATGCCATAAATGGACTGATCCACTGCAGGGGGGGCTAAAGACGGACAGTACCACTTCTGCCATACAGAAGCCTGTAGGTGGTAAACACAACATTTCATTGGAGATTCTACTGGAAAAGTCATGATGGAAAGTACACAAGCTTCTAATAAACCACATCAAAAACAGGAATAATAATATTATTAATTTAGTTTTTCTTAGTGTTCTTGTTTGATTGTTTGTTCTTCCTGATAATTAACATTAAGTAAACAATTTTGGGATCATGCCACCCTCAAATAGATGAGTGTCTTCCTGATTGCCAGTCCAGACTAATCATACCAGGCCAAGTTTGTTAAAGGAAGGTTTTTTTTATTTCCTCTTTCAAAGGTTGCACACACTTCCTATGTATTGATATTTATTTCCTTTTGTCTCAAACTGCCAGTTCAAAGGTGGACCTGGGGATGAGCTGTAAGCCTGCTACTGTTACTGCTGTTATGAGACAATGTCACTATGTTTAAGAATTTGTAGACCAATACAAGTAACTTGAAAATATAGAAACATTGCATGGGTGATCTTAACTGTTATATTTTCCACAATGGTAAAATGGGGAAAGCTCATTTTCCCGTTTCAGCATGAAGGTGCACAAAATTAGGTCTACAAAGAAACTGTTTTCTGAGCTTGGTGTGGAAGAACTGCAGAGACACATGGCTCCAACCTCATCCAACACCTTTCAGATCTCGATTTATTGATTTGTTTCCGGTTGATGTAACTTCTACAAACTTATGAACATAAACATATAATGCAAAGTACCTTCAGATCAAATCACTTGGTCATAAAATCAGAGACACTTACTAAAGGCTGAGGGGAGGCTTTTGGAAATATGGATGACAACAATACACGTTGACATGAACGAGAACAAAAGTGAAATTGTCTCAGGTCGTGCTTTGAAGGTGAACACAAAGGGGTTGGCATAAATAGGCACAATTATGCTTCACAGCACAACAAACAAGGGATCACATTGTCTTGACTTCGGCACTACTGTTGAAAAAAAAACCTGTTCCAAAATTTCATATTCTCTATGTGTCAAAACTGCATCAGCCACCACTACACCATTGTTAAGAAGGAAAAAAGAGTCTAATACATGTCTGGGTGCAGGGAATGAATCAACCGGCCATATCTTGGGCTTCCTTTTGAGTCAGATTTGTGTTTTATTTTTGTCTTGATGTATTAGCCAATTGTCTCCCTCTAAAAAATCTCAGTGATGGATTTTAGAGTGCCGACCCTCCATTTGAATACTTGACCACAGCATACAACACATTGTTTACTACGCCTAATGGATAGCGTGCTAGTGCAGGGAGATTTCAAAGAAAAGAGATATCGTGCACACACACATAAACACGCACTGGACTTACTGTGTAATGTGTGTGTCCCGCTGAGCATCCATATTGACATCCACATTGCAAAATTAGCCAGGCAAAAGTGCTCAGTAAGTGCACCATCTGTGTTGTTCCATGTAGTAGCAAGTGGGGTGAAATCACAATAGTCACTGGATTGAAAGCCAAGCAAAAAAAACCAAAAAATACTGTGCAGTAGTAGGCTACTCTATCAGCCAGATTGTAAAATGTATTATAGTTTTATAAAATGCTACAATGCTGCTTTGCTGCGACGACAGCCAACTTTCCATCGGCATTAGGGTTAACAAATAATGACTGAATTATCATTTTTGGGTGAACTTATCCTTTAATGGTACTTGGTAACTTGGTACTGGATTTGGTCAAGGCTAGCCCCAGGATGGTAGCTGGTAGTTAGATAGCTAGCTAGTGACTCTTGAACAGCCACAACTGTGATAGTTAGAGGATAACCAGTGACAGAATATGCTGAATGATGAAATGTAGTGGCACTAGACCCAGTCATTGTCCTTATACAGGCATATCTAAGATTTACTGTTATTGGCTTACATTAGCCACATGAGCTAAAGATCATACCAGGACAGTTTGCAGACCTGTCAATTGACCTCTGTTGAAGTGACATTAGATCTGATGATGGAAAAGGCAGAAACAAAACTCAGAAAAGGGAAATGTTGGACTTAAAACCTTACAGAGTAAACAGGAATCCTCAAAAAAATGTTCTTCATTGAAGCATTTCAGGTCTCAATCCCATTAAAAATGAAAAAGAATCTGTAACTTTTGATTAATTAACCATCATTCTAGATTGAATGGAGACCTTAAAAAAACATTATCCACCTATTGAATGTTTTTAAACATAACTAATGCAGCAGAAATCCAGAAAGTAAATTTCTTGACCTTTGACCTCTGCGATGCTTTGATCCCGACCTTCTCCAGTGACTACATCACCAAATCTTGGAAGCAAATCATTGGTTTTGTTTGGACGTGTAGTCTGATTTTTAACCCTAACCCTAACAATCATCGATATATTCCAAAACATTTAGTTTAACTTATTTATTACTAAATATAACTTTTCCCAAAGAGCAGGAGAATTTGACAGGAGCAGTCATTGTCCAACTGACTGAGAGCCAAAGAGTGTCCTCTCCTGTCAGTGTACGGTAACACACAACATTAAGGACCATGTAAAAAATGCCAAGGCTTCTCACGGTTTCAGAATCTCAGTGGTGAATATCTGCTGGTGTTTTAGTTTTTAAGATAGTGAAATGAGTTTATGAACAAGCAATATAAAAAAAAAGAATTTGATTTCGAGAATATTTCCACAATTGTTTGATATTTGATCAATCAAACAATTAAGAGAAAGTTATATACAATAAATCAATAAAGAAAATGCTCATTAGCTGCAGCCCTATAGGGGAAAAGATGTGTAATATCAGATCTTTGTTTATTGCAACATAAATAAACAGCTCCATATTTTCTGAAATACTCCAAAACCTTTAACTTCTGAATTAAAGATTTCTTCATAGATGAAGTTGATGACACTTAATAGGCAAAATCCACTGACACAAACAATCCTCATTTGCTATCACTTTACAAAAGATCAACAACTCCCTAATGACCCATATGACAGATATCTATTCAGCTCATCTCCAGCCGGACATGTCCTACGTCTCACACTGGCATCACTTTTTAAAGAGACTGGAAACCTTTTTTGTTTTTTGTCAGGTCTACTGCATATGACTATTTTAATCAGAGCATAACAATAATATAACTTTTACAGTATTTTCAGTTGAAGTTCTGTTCAAGACACAAGATCTTTGTTTGGTTATAAATATGCATTTAATCGACCCAGTACACAGACATAAATCTCTAGTCCTGCTAGACAACATGAAAAACCTCATTTAGAACCATATCTAACACAATTGACTCATCTATGAATAAATCCTAAAGGCTGTTCATGCTGCTGCTCTCCACGTGGTACTTTATTAGACACTGCCATCTAGAGGCTGCCAGCCAGAATAAAAGCCTCCATATCTCTCTTTACGTGCCTTTCACATTAAGAGTACCTCATATGTTCAGATATGAAAAGTTTTTGTACCTAGTTAGTTAACCACGATCAATAAATGAACAGGAAATCGTACATTTATTGTCCTTCTGACAACTCATACACACAAATCCAGGTATCACAAAATAGTTTCAGTAATGACGTAGATACAACTTGAAAATACAATGACGCCAAGGGGTCGTTAAAAGACTCATCATGGCCGGTATCAGGTTATTAAATGTACAGATGTATAGAGCCAGCAAGTAAAGCATTTATTGAAGCAAATCAATGTTGTTGTTTTTTTCCTCAGACTATCAATGGTGTGCCTAAAGACCTGAATGATGTTCACAGTGCCCTAAAAAAAGCAGGTATGCACATGGTGTATTCCTTGCAGTACAAGTACTATCCGGTGTTGAGGTTCATATTTTAGCATCGTCTTAGAAATGTTGGACAAAAGCCACCAACACAGACCGACGGGTGGACAAGCTGAAACATCTGATCCTGCACAAAGTCAGAAAAGGACAGTTTTTCTTCTTTTACAAAACAAAACAAAAAAAAGATCAATTGCATGATTAAAATAACATACAAGTGCAAAGTGTTGCCCTTAAAGCTTGATTGCGTGTTTTGAAACAGTTTTAATACTGACCAATCTCAAAAGGGATTCACTGCTACAGTACTTTTTGACACGCTTCAGTCACAACATGACAAGGATAAGACTGGAATCAATGAAAACACTGACAGGAACCGAGCAGTAGCACGTGCATGATGGTGAGAATGCGGGTGAGGATGATGATGATGATGCCTTAAGTTGCAGGTTGGCATGAGCACTGAATGACATCCCCTGTGACAACTTGTGTGGGCGAAAAGCATCGATGTTTCCCCCGACAAAAACAAAATGCTACAGCCTGTTCATTTGGCTTTAATCCCCGTTGACAACAGAGTCAACCAGATAAATTCAAATAAAACACAAAGTCCCAGCTGTCGACATGCTTAAGTGTTTCTGAGAAAGACAACAGTGCCATTCTGTAGCTGATCATGTCCTTCTTTGGCAGGGGTACTGGTTTGGATCATTAAAGGGGCAGTCAACACAAATTCCAAAAACACATACAAGCATTTTCTTACATTGAGTTCTATCAGAGTTTAATTTAATGTGGGACGGCCGTAGCATAATGATCAATGAAACAGCTGTTTGTGATGCTCCAAGTATGGAAAAATTACATTTATACTCTATTTTACTGTAACACTGTACGTTTCATAATCCATACACCACACTGTAAACCTGGAACCTATTTCTTAGGCTTTTCTTCTGAATCTTTACTGTGAATGGTTTTACTTAAAACTATTTCCTCACAGAGAAAAGGTTGCCATACTTCTTTGTCTAAAGTTACCAAACAGTCCTACAAAAGTTTATATAAATCTGTATGTAATTTAACAATATTCCTTTTTTTTTTTTATCAAACTGAACACTGTTTCTATTATTTATTTTTACATCAAAGACATTATGATCCTGGAATTGTTGATGTTCAGGTTGTTGCTCTATTTTTATAGTAGGTTTGGTTAATATTGATATACTACTACCACAAGCTGGGTTTTTCAACCACTGACTCTCAATCATAGCAGGTCTTTAAACAGTCTCCAGTTGGCGAAAGCTATTTCATCCACAGTCACCTTATTGTAACTTATAGTTTAATAAAAGTTGTAAAGAGGACTCCACTGATTTAACTTACACTCCTATACCATCATCATGACTGACTGTTTTAAAAATGACCAAAACCGATGCTGCAAAGATAAACTCTTATTTTTACTCGCAGTTTCTTTCAAGATCTACGCAATAGAGCGACTCAAACGGCGATAGTTCGAGATGTGCCCATCGCAGCCTCAAGCAACTACAGAGTGTGCTACACAAGTCTGGTCTTTCCAACACCTCGTAGTTCTGGCACAACCAACGCCGACTCAATTGACATCACTTGAGGCAACTTACCACACTTCACACAGCTCCCTCTAAAGCATTCCCCGTTCAAGACCGGCCTCATGCCCATTTGTAAACCAATTTGTCGGCTTGTTTTCCTCTTTAGCACAATTTCTACTTCTTAAAATTGTCCCTCCCCTGGCAACCGCACAAGTGCTCCTGGTTGGTAAACACTACTTTAGAGGATCACATTATTACAGGTCATTGTGCAAAGCCACTTGTTTTTGCAGCGTCACCAGAGGTTTGGCCACTTCAGCACCGTGGACAGCTCCGAATAATCCATACCAACCAAAAAGAGCCACAACAGCCACGGCATCTGTCCAACAACTGAACACAGATCAGAGATAATACAATCACTTTCAGCTTTGGCACCCACATCTGTCTCTAAAGCACACACTGTACGTGACAGAAGCACACAGGAAGACCGCAAGTCCAACCCTTTGACTCCAATAACGCACAACAGCAGACACCGATTTATACAGTTCAAATCACGAGCCCTCTTATTCATGTTGCTAAAAGGTTAAAAGGTTAAGTTTAACATTTGGGAAGCCAAACAGAGGAAGCGCAGTAGGCAGAAAAAGGAACTTCCATTCAAATTTCAATCCAACCTACAAAATAGACAAAAGGATGCCAAATCAAAACCAGCCTCCCTCTCTCCATCTTCCTCATAGTAGCACACTGAATGCTGTTCATCAAAGGGGCAAGACCTAGTTTGAAAATCAGCCACAAAAGACGTTGGTTCTAAAGAAACCCTTTCCTGTGATACTCTGTTATTTTCCCTACAAACAAATGAGCTGGGTCCCACAGAGGCAGTGAGTGGAGTACGGTATTTTCTTTGGAACAAACAGCACTGCAGTACATCAGCTAATAGAGCCCGGCTCCCAGAGGGGAGCTCAATATAGGACACTTTTCCTCTTCCTCCACTTGAGCTATTAATACACCCAAACAAAAGAAAGGAGGCTTAATGAGGCAGCAACGGGGAACTCATGCGAACTAAGTTAGACAAGAGCTTTGTAGTGTTTAGCTCCAAGGATTCCAGCTTTTCATACACCAATGGATCAGACTCTTGTTATTTGTGGCCGATGCCATGAGACTAAAAGTACACTACAGCATATGTACAAAAAGTTACGCCCTTCTAAGCATTATGTTTGGACCCATTGGCGGAGGTCTTTTTCGAAATGGCAGAAGCAACACAACAGCGAAAAGAGATGCATAGTTTCAAGCATGATAATGGGCTGGATATGGATATTACAGATCATATGAAGAGTCTCTGAAGAAACACACTGTACACAGTTACATAATCATCAGACACGTCTACACAGAGTTCACCAGTTGGACATAAAACAAACAGAAATCGTGATATATGAAGCATTTCTTTGCATATTTGCATGAAAGGAAATATCTCATGCAGCGTAGAGCAGCTACCTTGAAGTTAATGCTTTGGTTCAGATTCAGAGTGCATTCAAATGGAAGAAGATGAAGGAGTGTATTTCAATGCACACAGTAGTCCAACGAAGAATTTGGAGAAACTGCTTCTAGTCAGCTTCACATACTGAACACAAATAGTCCTGTACACATTGACACAATGTTTCATCTATTACCATGGACACAGACTAACACATACTTGCAAAAAACAATTCACAGAGCATGGCATTTACCTGCCTAACTATCCTGGCCAACACCAGCATTGTAACATTAGAACATTAGAATATTCAGGCTTTTGTAAAAAGGGGGTTTGGGTGATTACATCAATCACACCTCATATAGAATAACTTCAAAGACCCGAATCAAATCGGGGGTTATTCGTAAATGTGCAAGTTAACAGACTCACATTAAATCAACTAAGAATCTGTCAAGCCCATTAAAACAAATAAAAAGAAGAGGCTGATGTATTCAGTTTACATCATGCACTGGGAGACTTAGTACGAACCAGATATCTACCTCAAAATGAGAGCTGTCACACGGTGCAAAGATCACCGCTTCAGTCATGCAGTACAACATGGCAAATAGAGCAAGTTATGGTGTCAAAAGTTAAAGGAGTGCTTGTTTGAGGAACTTGACGTTTTCATAAAGGGTCGATTTTTAAAAACATTTTTGCACTATATTGCATTAAAATAGTGTTTAATGTATCACCACCCATCACCTGATTTAATGCATTTTTTGGCACATAAAACCATTCCATTTTAAAAATAATCTAATCTCATCCAGAGAGGAAGCCACATAAAGCTGCCCAATGGCGTCTTGGATCTCTCGACCACAAACTTCCTTACAGGTTCACCTTGACACTAATCTGATGCGAATTTTCCAAATCGGGCCATTCTGCTCAATCCAATTGGTTGTAGCGACAATGAGACAATTAAGTCCTACACCACACAAGGCAAATCCGCTGCTGGGCTAAATATACTGACTTAAGGATCAGAGAATGTGGAACAGCAGCGATGCTGAGCCTCAAAGTAGTCATGCTCCCACATCAGAGGCAAAAATAAGTCTAAATATAGCTCTTCTTGTGGGGTCACATCCCCACAGGCAGCAGTACTCCCCATACAACAATAAATCAACAGATTTGGCTGAACATACTACATCCACATTTGGTTGTTCCTACAAAAAAGATGTTGCTTCTTTAATCCTTATAAACAAGGACATTTTTTGACCAAGGGACACAGTTCAAATCAAAAAATTCACCAGCCTCCATAAATAATTCTGAACCCCTTCACCACAATTAAGCAGTGATAGGGTGATAATCTCTTCTTGCCTAAAATAATCTTACATTATCTACATAACTGTGTCTCAGTAATTTACTTGAAGCACTGATGTCTGTACGATGATTACAAAGATGTATGAACAACCACCAGACTACATGGAAACAGTCTTTAGAGCTGATAGGGAAAAATACACACATACACAAAATGTCTCTCTTTTTTTTAAAAGACTCACTGTATCCATTATTTCTTTTCAGATCAGTCTGAACCATAAATAAGTTAACAATATAGCTTATCATAAATAAATTCAGTCTGTAAAATTCACATATATAAATACCCTGCTCCACCTTGCAGAGACTTCCCAGAAAAGAGAAGTGGGCCCACGTAATGTTAACGCTGCTGCACGTTGCATTTCCTCTCTCCCTTTGACATAAAAATACAAAGCATCCATGGTGTAAACACTACGACTTTCCCTTTAAAACCTCTGGAGGCATGGACAAAGACAGATTGAGCTGTGATTTCATGATGAGACTAAGGATGTCTCTCCATTGTCTGTCTGGACCTGGGGCAGTGGGACAGCCCTTTTCATTTTGGACACCGGTGACAACATCTTCCTGGTCCAGTCCCTGATTGAAACAGTCTGTATGTGAAAGTGAGAGAGAAAGAAAGGATAGGCTATTGCTAGTGATGATTTGATTGATATTGAGGTGACAGTTGCTGCTCCTGCTGCATGCTTGGTTTTGGAGACTTGCGGACGTCCATGCAATTGAGCCAGAGGCAGAGAGCTGCCAGGGACAGAGAGAAAGAGGAGAGCTGTCTCTACGCTGGTCCGAGCCATCCTGCTGTTCATGAAACCATCTGAATCTCCCTTTTTTTCTCTCGCTGCCTCACTGTCCTTCTGAGAAGTCAAAGGCTGGTTGTGCCGGTTGGTTCTCAGAGTCTGTTCCCAGCGGCACGGGTGTGTTGACAGTCGTGCTGTTGGAGGGCTGCGGGTTGGTGTCGCAAGACTTCTCCTGAGACTGGGAGGAGGAGGAGGAAGAGTGGGTGCTCTCGCTGGAGCTGCTGCGGGTCTCTGTGCTGGTACTTGTCTTTTTCATCTTCCTCCTCTTGGCTAGTGGAGCCTTGTCCACCGTCTGCAGGCGGAAACCTTCCCGCTTACATTTGTTAAATGCCTGGGACAAAAAACAAAAAAAGGGCAATGGTGAGTCAGTCAATAAGAATTCTCTCAATTATTGATCCAACAGTCCAAAACCAAAATGTATCAATTTACTATTTACTACTATAATTTATTATTACTATAATATGAAGTGAAATCTCAAAACTGAGAGTCTGGAACTATGTCTGGTATTTTAGTTTGAAAAATGATTGAAGGAATGAATTGCTTATCAGAAGAGTTAAGAGATTTTCTGTTGATGGCCTAACCAAACCTTTACAACAGGAACCCCAAAAGTTCCACATTCCTGACCTAAATCTGAAACAAACATGCACTGCTAGCCACTTCGTACATTAAAGGTAGCTTTGACGTAAGTGTGGACGGAGGCGGTGGAGGAGCCGAGAATGTCCGGGGTCATGAGTGGGTTGGAGGACAGCTGGCTGTCGTCCTGCAGCCAGGCATTATAGCGTAGGCCACACATCTTAATCCTCTTGTTTGGGTCCACCGTCAGCAGCTCTGCAGGAAACGAGACACAGATAATTACCTTTAGCGCGCTTAATACGAGAGTGAGGAGGTGAGCCACAAAGAGGAAGTGATTTCTTCTTCAGGAAGCTCAGTCACTGCGGACACTGTGCGGTTGGCTGACTGACAGGTCTTTTGAAACAGAAACAAACTCTTTATACAACAACTGAATCTCAAGTTTTGAATGCTTGATGCTGTTAAAAATCATTTGCATCAGTTCACATCTAAACATCGGACCTGTATTTTCAATTACAATGAGATGAACAAACATAACTGAGCACAAAATGCTCAGTTATGATAATTCACTCTATGAATCTTACTCTGTCACAAGTATGATAACAACCGTAATTTATATGGTTTAACGATTACTTTAATTAACCAATAATCTGCTGATTACTTTCAAAATGAATCGCTCAGTCTGAACATTTTCCAAAAATGCTCATCACAATTTCCCAGAGCCAAAAAGCAACATCTTCAAATTACATCTTTTGTCAGGCCAGCACATTTTTGACCAGTATCTTAGCCAATTCATTATAGATATGCACTGCAGGGAAACAATTTCATCTAAAGTCTTTAATCAGTAACAACCTGACAACCTTTACAACCTGTAAACCACAGTCTCATCGTGACATGACATCTGATCTTTTCAGATCAGATCATCTATTTTGTGAATTTAAAAAAAAGAAACTTCTAGCAAATTTCAAGACATTGGATTTCACAACACATGAAATCAGTTGTTTCTATCCTCACCTTGTATAAGGTCCTTGGCCTGCTGGGACACATTTCTCCAGGCCTCGCCTTCAAATGAGAAGTCGCCCTGTTTGATTTTCTTCATGATCTCCTCAGCACTGGTGTGAGTCAGGCTCTTCTCCTGACACTGAAAAGGCACCTGGCCAGACAGCATGGTGTACTGCAAACAGAGGGGCAACACACAAATTGCTGTTGTTACACTGGAAATGCCATACAGTGAGCTAGGTAAGTAAAGACCTCACTGTTAAAACATATCAACATGTTTTCGAAGAGCTCTTACCCTATCACGACTGTCCACATTTTTCCATTGTTATTCTGCATGTTGTTGACCAAGGTTAAACCAGCATTAAACAGAAGAGCAGTTTGTGCTCAGCTGAATGAACAGGATGTGCTCACCTTGGCCTGTTTACATCTGCCCTCAGATTTCTCATTAAAATGACAGTAGTCGGGAACAGCCCTTTTGGCGGTAGAGGATATGTCGTTCCTGCTCTCTCCCTCCCTCCCTCCCTCTCTGTGTTAGCTCACTTTGCTTCCAGGGCATTGGGCACACGGCTTGTCAGTAGCCATTTCATCAAAACTCCATGAGGCACACTACTCCCATATCCCCCCAGGGGGCGACGGTGCAAAACAACACTTGCACAAGGGAGTCCAGACTCTGTACGGATGACTGGTCGAGGGCAGAAATCTCTCTCTCAATTCTCTACCCCCTCCTGTGTGTGTGCCCTCTCAATCTCCTCTCTACCTCTCCTTTTAATTTTCCTCCTCTGTGCAGAAAAAGGTTGAATTAGGATGACATTTCCGCTGCCGGGAAGTACCGTCTCATGTGAGCGCGGCTTAACCTGCTCTGAGAGCCGGGCTGGTTGCTCTTCACTCCGTGGTTGAGCCTTAAACTGTGTCAGCTCACCACAGGATGCTAACAGCAGCAGCGCAGAACATGAGAGAGAGCTGAATATCATGCAAAACAGATGAAATAGAACATGCACACACATATGCATACATATGTGTGCACACTGACATGTAAAAACCCCCTTTATACACACACAGACACACACAGACATACACAGACACACACACACAAACACATTCTGAAAGCCCAAATCAGTTAAAATAACAGCTGATTGCTTAATCAGAACGGCCTGCAGCAAATTTTGAATCCATAAACTCAATAACATCAACAAATCAACACTGTGTAGAGCTCATGATTAAACATTTGGTTTGAGAAATGCTCCAGTTAACAGTATTATGAAAAACAACTCTAAAGTGGAGCTTGGAGCTGTGCATTTTGGAAAAGATTTTTAAAAATCATAAATTTATAATCAGGTCACTTTCCTGGAGCATTGTGGGAAGTGAGGGATATACTTTTAATGCGACTGTGCAGGCACAACGAAATTATGCTCCTGAATAGGGCTAATCAATGATCTGTTATTCGGTCCTATTCCTGACTAAGTGGCATAAATGTCATGAAACCAAAAACTTAATTTTGATGTCAGGAAATATTCTGCAAGAATCCTCAGTTACTTTCGACCTGAGGATATCAAATAATAAATAGCACAAAGTAAACATTGGTTGCTTACTGGGTTCAAGGGTCAAAACTATCTGATAATATTAGTTGGGTAAAGTCATGATGTATAATGTACTTTTTTTTAGATGGATTGGCTTTATCATATGAATTTATATGTAAATTATACATTATTGTTAC
The DNA here is from genome assembly GCA_963678695.2 of Diplodus puntazzo. Lineage (NCBI taxonomy): Eukaryota > Metazoa > Chordata > Actinopteri > Spariformes > Sparidae > Diplodus > Diplodus puntazzo. The sequence goes on from OZ023175.1 coordinate 8,906,606, forward strand.
GTACATTATAAATTCTAAAATGTGAAAACACTCACACAAGTATTCACATTTCAAAAGCTGTTATCAGCTTTGTTTCTGTTATGCTTACAATTTCTGTTTAGCTGTTACTCTAACCGTAAAATAACACATCTGGAGAAGTGCTAAGATAACAGGCTGCTGACATGTATCTTTACTCTAAGGATAATGTTAAGTTGAATAATGAATGATTCTCCATGAGTCAGTCGTCCCACTCCCACTCACCAGAATGACCCCCAGACTCCACAGGTCGCAGGACTCATCGTAGCCGTCGTATTTGAGTATCTCTGGCGCTGCATACTGCAGCGTGAAGCAGGGAGTCTTCAGGAGCTGATTGTCTGGCGGTTTGAGGCGAGCAAAGCCAAAGTCTATGATTTTTATCTCGGAGTTCTCACTCTCGTCGGTGAAGAGCAGGTTCTACAAAGCAATTCAAGACACGGACAGCAATCATTTCTTTCTGCTCTGCAAAACTGGTCCACTCGAGAGCTCGCCAAATTGGACATCAAGACTTGTCTGACCAGGCACTTTTGACCCATGTTAGGGTCAAACAATTTTACTCTTGTTGTGCAGAAGATTGCACAGTCAGAATGACAATACGACAGATCACACTAAGATCAGAAAAACACAGTAATTCAGTTTGAAAAGCTTATGATCCTTTGGTCTGTATTCATCACAAAGACTGTGCTCAGGGAGAAAAGAATTTCTTGCTGAGTGTACGTCCAATACCTCCGGTTTAAGGTCTCTGTGCACCACTCCTACGTCGTGCATGTGACTGACTGCCGACACCAGTTTTCTCATGATGCGACTGGCCTCAGTTTCGCTGAAATGTTGCTTTCTGCGGATCCTCTCCAGCAGCTCCCCTCCACCGAGCAGCTCCAGGACCAGGTACGTGTGGAGCTACAACAGACACGCACACAGTATATTTACGCTTCTCATTGTTATACCCATTTCTAACCATTATTCTTTAAGCTCCAAGTTTTGCAGTTAAACAAATACTGAGAAGTGTTTGCTACTGATTTCGCAGTTTGAACTGCAAGTTGAAAACAGCTGGATGTTAACATGCAAAATGGTGGATGAGAATTTTATTTGTTGCATAATTAATATGGCAAAAACGTCCCTGATCCCATGATGGTGAGATCAAACCATAATGGTATTGAGTAAAAGTGAAAGGGGCAAAACAAATTGGGAAGGGAATAATGTGTCTGGGCAGCAGGGTAGAGTTTCTCATTAGTGCTGGGTCTGTGGAACAAAGGCAGGACTCGGTTGAGGAGAGGCGAGGCAGCGCTGCTTTGATCTGGGTCACAGGCCTCTGAGGTACAGTAATAACCCCACTGAGCTCATCAGGACTAAAGTGGTGCTCCTAGGCTTGAAGGACTGGGGCTAATGAACCTGTACACAGTCAGCCACACGGGCACACCTTCCAAATAACCGAGGTAAGCTTCAGTTGGAACACATGCACACTTAGTTTGGTTTGAGAGCGCGGCATGATTAGCAACACAAGTAAATCTGGGTTTTTTTATTCAGTGTTGCAAAATGGATGTTTGCCCAGCTGCAGCTTAAAAACACGTCTGGTGTGAAATATCAAGCACACGGAGAGATGTTTATGGGACAATACATGAGGAGACAGAGACAGACCTCGAGGGCTTCAAGCTTCCCCATTAATCTGCCCCGTTCCAGTTCCAGGACTTAATAAGGCTGCAGTCCCCACAGGCTCCTCAGAGAGCCATGCAAAACAGAATTTATGGTGGCAAATGTAACCGCTGCGGTCAGCCTTACCTGGTCATGGTAAATTTCATGAAGCTTGACTATGTTAGGGTGGCCATCGCAGAGCTTCAGGGCTGCTATTTCCCGCTGAGTCTGTGCCTCCATCCTGCAGTAAACACAAGCAGGAAGCCAGATAACTGTCACGAAATACAAAATGAATACACACATACACAGCAGGGTGATAAATGGACTGTTCAGAGGGCAGTTTTTGTATTTTTGAGCAGGTTTTTGTCAGGTTTTTTCAGTCACTGTGGTAATGAATGGTGCAAACTGCATTACAATTCGGTTAAATTAACATGCCTATCTGAATTTCAGGAACATGTGTTTGTATCGGATTGCCCCAGCGAGGGTTACTCCTTTTACAGTCATGATACTTGTTGTGTAGGACTGCAGTCAACACACAAGATCAAAGCTTATTTTGTAGCAGTTGCCAGCAAATACAACCAGGTTTATGAGCTGAGATGTATTTACATTTATTTAACCCTCATCTTGCAACGTTACACTGAGTAATAGAGCAAATAAAATCAGAGAAATGATGTAATAAAGTCATGTTATGACATAATTTTGCATTCACAAGATTAACAGAACATTTCTCATCTCGTTCTTTTATGAGATTGTGTTAAGGGCTGGCTGACAGCAGTCCAGGTTCTGCCAGCGAGAGGAGGAGAGCCAACGACTGATTTATCTAGTGACACAATAAACATCACGCAGCCGAACTGGGCTGACATAAACATCTGAGCTTGTACCTCTTGCTGACAATCTTGACTGCGTATTTCTGTCCAGTCTTCTTGTGTGTGCAGCGTCTGCAGATAGAGAAGCTGCCCTCTCCCAGAGCGCTGTCCCTCAAGTCCATCTCATAACTCATATAGAAAGGTGAATCCTGCAGGGGGGAACAGCAGATCAAAACAACATGTTTGCTCAAGTGTCTAGTAATTGCAATTTAAGCATGAACTTAAAGCTTTTATGTTCGGGAAGAAGTGGTCATATAATGTATTTAACTATTTTGTATTTTAAAATAAATTATGCAAAATGTTTTAAAGTAACATTAATGTTCTGGGTGCACCTTTCTTTACATTCCATGTTGAGTCTCAAATTATTTTTCTTATTTTTTCACATAATACATTTTTGCTGTATTAAGTATGTCAGCGAAGAGTGATCTGCAGCAGTCTATGAAATCCATTGTATGAGGAAGCCAGTAAACCTCTCTAGTTACGCAACTTTCATTTTCATAAAAAAAGAGAAGCATGCAAGTGGCAGATGTCGCAATGTATAAATAAGGGGTGGAAAAAATTCTACATTTTCCAGATGAGAGTTAAGATATTTAAAATGACTATTAGGTACCTTCCAGATTGTAACAGCACAGTGGAGAGGCTTTTATTGGAGCATGTTGCGGCCTGACTGCTCAGCTTAAACTTCCCCTTTCTCTAGTGTGTAAGCAGCACCAAAATCATCACAAAATCTCTACATCAGTAGCACTGCTGCCCCGATAAAAAGCATTTTGTTGCACAGATACAAAACACTAACAGGTTTATGTCTGAAAACTGAATCTGAGTCCAATGAAACAAGTACAGTAGGAAAAAAAAGATCCAGTGGAATGGAGAGGAGGGAAGAAGTCTCATCTGTCTGTGACAGCAGCCATTAGCTTAAGTGTGTTTGTACAGGGGGATCCAAGTCCATTCATCTTACCTTCATCATGGCGCTGCGGGCCACCGCAGCAGAGCCTGGCCTCTCAGAGCCCCCACACAGCTGGACATGGTCATCCATCACCACATTCCTCTTGAACAGGATGGAGGGGGCCATGAAAGAGTATCCCTGCACATAGAAACACGTGAACTCTAGGTGTTTATATCTTTCAAAGAAATAAAGTGAGCAGTGGTCTCATGGATAGAAAAGACTGTGGCATTTAAACTTGCTGATTGCATTGCTTATTTCATATGTTACTGGAATTTATAGACACTTGGTGTTTTTATGTATTTCCATATTTGCTATAAAACTTAGAATTGGATTTTTCTTCAAATGTCCCACCAGCCTGTCAGCTCCACAATAAACTCAATTTGATCATTTGTGAGTGACAGTGGCTGTCCAGCTGTTCCTATTGTTAGACCTGTCATTGTGGAGCGTTGCCTGCTTAATTCCAGCTGTGGGGAGCCCAGAGCTTTGAGCTGGCATTAATCTCTCTTTCCCTTTTTCACCGACGCACAGACAGCTGTGTGGTATGTAGTGACAGCCATGGATGGACGGAAGGATGGATGTTGAATGAATGAGATGCCCTAAATTGCCGGGCTTGAATATTTGATTGCTCTGCTGTGAAATTACATCTTGGCACTCTTAATGCAATTTTAATTTTGTTTTGTGAGGCACGGTGGGGGAGCAAGTGCACGGTTTAAAATTGGGATTGCTGTCGTTATCTCAGAGATTGCTAGGCTTGCAAATTATAAAGACCACAAAATTTCAGACTATGTGAATGGCAGCTGAGAGCGAAAAAAGCCAAGATGAAGTTGGCAATCAAAGACTGAAGGCGTAACCGAGACAGACGTGGTGATGCTCTCAAAGTGTAACCTTTTATTCCATGAGAGAAGCCCGTTAATGGATCTATTGATCTACCGAGCTCAAGCATCCAGAAGGCAATCAGAGTTGAAATTTCATGCAATACATCAGACAGCCATCAGCTGGCACCGAGTTGTGGGCCATATTATGGTTCAAAGCTACATCAAAAATAGTCATTCACATCTGTTACTTCAATAAGAGCTGCATATGGCAGCAATTACTTCAATAAAAGGCTCTTTAGTCAATTTGAATACCAGTGCACACAGACAGACTCATGTTGACTTACAGCAACCTTTTGAGGACATTCAAAACTTCACTTGATTACTTCGATTGCTGTGGAGTATGTCAAATATAGTCGCAGACAAAAGCGCATAATGTATAATGCGATTTTTCATCCGTGTCAACATTTCACACTGCCTGCAACCAAAGCCCAGACAAACATCAGCACAAAGCACATGCAAATAGAAATGCCGTCCTGTGCAATGACCTGCAAGGAGCACAAAGGAATGTTCCTGCCTGTAAACAACAAAAACATGAGTCACAACAAAAAGGCAGTCTGGCTGTGTAACATCCTTCAACGCCCTCCCACCTGGAAGATGCGGTCGCAGTTTTGAGGCAGAGCTGCAGGGGAGTAGGTGGGGTCCATCTCTGTAAACTCGTCTGCAAAGTTGCTGACATCCAGCTCGTCTCGGATCACCGGCTTGAACGGGGCAGGCACCTTCTTAGCCGCCAGGTCCTCCCAGTTAATTTTCTACAGCAAGTTTAAACAAAGACAAACACTGTGGTTCATTCCCATCCTTATCAACAAAGCTTACACAAACACTCAGTTTCCCTAAATGCTGCCCACTCAAAGCAGCCCAATTATGTACAGTAAAACCCATCCTGGCATTTAGCTTTTCTAAATATTGTGGAAGAGTCGAGACAGGCAATGAGAACCACCTGGTAAAACGGGTGCTTTTTTACATTCTCCGCTCCGTTAGGACCCGAGCCCAATCTCTTCTTTGGATCTTTGATGAGGAGCCGCTGGATCACGTCTTTGGCCAGTGGTCCCATATCTTTGGGGAAAGGAGGGTCCTTTTTTAAAATCCTCCTGTGGTGTGTGAGACAGATATAGTCAGTGCTGTAAAGACATTACAACTGAAGGCTAGCTGAAAACTGTGGCCGATGATCGGGGAGAATCCATACTTGGCTATGTCTGTGTGTGAGTTCTCATCTCCATCGACAGTGAAGGGTGATCCACCAGTTAGAAGCTCGTACATCAACACGCCGAGGCTCCACCAATCCACCGCCTGTAATGCATGAAAGAAATCACTCATGACTGAAAGAGAAATCTCGTAGAGCCTGCACAATCAGTAATACAGAGAAGAGACTATGGGATGCTTGAGCCAATCAAACAGATGACAGTATAAAACATAAAACCACAAATTACCTTGTCATGTCCAGACTCTCCGCCTTCCACGATTTCTGGAGCCATATATTCAATTGTGCCACAAACAGAAAATGCCCTTTCCATCTGTTTACAAAAAAAAATTGCAAATGTATCAGTAAACATATTTTAGAATCCAAATATATTAAAAATACAAATGATCTTAGTCTCCTCTGTGTTGTAAAATGCCTGTAAGTGTTTCTGTAGAACATGTAAAGGTTCCCTGTGGACTTTGCGACATCTGATAGCGCTTTAAGTAGTTTTTATTTGAGTGTGTTCACGTTTTTTGTTTGTCTCGTGCACATGCACAAGGACACAGATTTCTAGGCATTATTTATTAAAAGCTTAACTCTCAAAAACTCTAATCTGCTTCATTGGGACTGTGCAGGTGTGGCTGGATCAAATTTGATTGACAATGGCCTGGCACCATAATCAAACAGCCTCACAAATGTCATCAGATTTTGATTAAATGTTGCTAAAATCTGGAAGTCTGTCATATCAGCTTTTTCTAACTGAGCCTGCCCACATCAAACCAGCAAAGAGAGCTCGTAGGATGATTTCTCTCGTGTGAAATAAACAAAACAGTTATTACTCTGGCGGAAAATTGCGTTTTCAAGTATGACCCCCATTACTCACAGAAAAACAGCTTATCACAAAATAGTTTTTGTGGGCATTTAAGGGAAAAGCTAAACAACTTATTTGTTATATAGGTTATATAAGCCAGTTTTGATTCAAATTTTGAATTTAGTTAGGCTTAAACAATTTATCAAAATATTATCGAAATACCAAAATAGCCAAGTGCAATATCCAAACCTATAGAGCTGTAATTATTTTTGGTAAGGCAAAATGCATCATGCCAATATAAATTAAGCATTTTGGTGCCACAGAGATGTCAAATCATATCCTATAGGGTTAGGGTTAGAGATTTTAAAGGATAATTTGGATTACATGAGCTGAGCTGTATGGAGCTGTATTACATTTTCTGTAAAAGTGTATAAAAAGTCTCCATCTGCTTCAGTTACTTAGTACTATGTTGCAACACTGTTTTGCTGTGAAGCAATTTTCAATTTCGGGTGAATTTATCCTTAAACACAAATTGTTGAGACATACTTTACCTGATCAAATTCTTTACTGAGGCCAAAGTCCGTGAGAACTATATGACCACTTGAATCCAAGAGAATATTCTCTAGTTTGAGGTCCCGATAGACAACCCCAAGCTGCAATGAAAAAACGACAGAGGGCAAAGTGAAACACGAAACATGTAAACAGCAACAGACGATTCCTGAAGGCACAAGAGGCCTTGATTGTGTGGGATCTGTTACCTTGTGTAGATGCTCTAATGCCAACGCAATCTCTCCGCTGTACAAGGCTACTTCTTGCTCCTTAAATCGCACTCTTTGCACCAAATGTGTGAATAGCTCCCCACCATTTACATAATCTAGAATGGAAGGTATAATGCACATCAGGTTTCATTCAAAATGATATAATGTGACCGGTTTATCTACATTCAGTTCGGGAAAACCTCTGACTATATTAAAGACAATCATTAACCTTATGTTTTGCTTGTATAAACATAACACAGAAGTGTCAATCTGCAGTGCAAGACAAGCAGTTCCATTTTAAACATCCTAACCGAGTATCAGGTGCAATTTGGTGTCCGTCTGGAAGGCGTAGTGAAGTGTGACGAGGAACGGAGACTGGCGAATGTGCTCCAGCACTTGCCGCTCCGTCCGTGTGTGCTCAGCCGTCTTTGCCTTTTGTACAATAGTGGCCTTCTTCAAAACCTTCATGGCATACAGCTTCCCCGCATCATGGCCACTCACTTTCCTCACCAGGAACACTTTGCCGTATGCTGGTGGTTAAAATAAACAAACACCAGAGAGCAAAGTTCAGTGCAGGGCATAGGCTTAAACAGAAATGCCTGGCATAACATACTTATCATGCCAAAAACACAGAATATCAGATGCCAGACTGACATGTTAACTATCATAAAAACGTCTTGTTCTGTACAACACAGAGAGAGACTAACGTTAAAGGCTTTACTCACCTCCTGTGCCCAGCACCTTTAAAAGCTCAAAGTTTTCAATGCCCACCCTCTCTACATGGCCCGTCAGGTTGGCTGAAGTCAGAGCAGACATAACATATTACGAGGGAATCAACCACTCAATTCCACTCAAATGACAAAACAGTGACAAACAAAAATAACAAACATCATGTTACAGGAGATACACGTATTCCCTTAAAGTTCACCATGTGAACGTATTTTTATTTTTTAGTAGTTAGACCTTAAAAAGAAGGGAAGAATTCTTTCCGGATGAGGTATTTTTCCACTAAGGCTTATCTGGAGCATGGGAAAATGTATGCTTTTATTCACTGCTGACAGCTCTACTGTTTGTACCTGCAATTGCTTTTTGCAGGTGCATTATTAATCTCCCACCTACCCAAGATCGGTGCCACATTACTGGAGACAACTCATCAGAGAATTAACACGAATTACAAGCCATTCACTAATAATGGCAAAATGCTGTGTACTTAAACTGTGAATGCAGATTGTAATATACAGTGATGTCAGGTGACACTTCAGCACAAATTAAACTTTTTATAATTGGTGCAGACATTCTCAATGCTAAAGTTGGCCGACCATAGGTTCAATAAGGGCTGCCAGATATTTCTAGTGCTAAAAATAATAGTCATATATGTATTATTCTGTATTTATTCGAATAATGTTAATGTTATAATATTGATTGTAAGGTCACATGCTCTTTAAATATGGAGATCTCTTAGGTTTAATCATTTTTCAAAATCTAAGTTTGGAGGCAGAGTGACACTTTGCACAGGATGTCAGTAAATTGAGAGAATGTGGTAGTATTTTGTATTTTGCATCTTAACACAATAGGGGTTTGCTTTGGCCTGTGGCCCAACACTAAATTTAAGTTTGGCCCTATCAGGGAAAAGGTTTGGATACCCCTAGTCTATTTAATAATGTTAATACAGCCAAGAGGTAAATACATTTATACAGGTCAGCTGTTTTTAGCCGTAAATGACAAAAACTGCAGCCCTTGCATGGAAACCATACAGCATACTTCATCACCTTGCAGGCCTCTATAGTTTATGTTTTGTAGCTTGTGCCCAAGTCATAAATAATGTATTCTTGCATTCCAGTTTGACACAAAGCGACCCAGAGCTGTGATGCTTTGAGACCAATGAATTTGAAAAGGCTGGGCTTTAAAATGGGGAATCAGCGATTTAAAACACAGTTAGGAAAATCTTGCTGTTGGTTAAATTAACGCAGAGCCACAGCAACAGACTTGTAGCACTGATCCTCTTGCAATAGTGGATTTGTTTAAAATGTACAAATACAGCAGATGTAACGCATGCATAATCAGCAAATGTCCTTCGTGTTAACCAGTATACTTCTAAACCTCCCTCTCAGAAGTACAAAATAATCTTCCATGCAACTGCAAGCAAATTTCTTACATTAGCTAGCAATAGCTCATTATTTCCCATCAAACATCTTCAGTGAATTCAGCTCACATCGTCAGTGACTCCTCGTATCATTCTAAATCGCGGTGTCCCAGCACAGCTGACTGAGCATAGCATGATGATAGATGTGCATGTCCATTGTAGTGAATACATTCCTTCTGTCTCCCACTCTGAAAATAGGCTTCTGAGCAATTAAAACGGCTCATTTGATTCTTTTCTACTGCTTCTCCTCCGACACGCGAGAAAAAATGCGAGTGCAACTATTAGGCACTTAGGGTGCACACTGTGTCATTTCGAGGCAACAATGCCGTCCTTCAAATCTGAGGTCAAGGGTTCAGGTTGCATAACACCCCCACCAAGGCCAAGTTTGATTTCTGTGTGTTTATTAATAGACTGACAGAAGTGTCCAGCCAGATGATGCCTTACTGCAAGACAAGAGGAATCTCTTCGGTCTGCATGTCCCTCAAAATGAAAAGCTATTTTTGGTCGGTTTCCTGAGTGATAAATCTGAAAATCCAACATTTGATTACTACTATCTGCATCAGCATCTACACAGCCATGAAGATTAAGACAGGAAGGAACAATGACCACTTCTGTATTGGCTTTGCACAACTGCACATTTACAGCAATAGTTTTTTTAGTAATAAAAAACTGGCCTGGCCTTTTGCACCTTTTAAATGCCATGTTGTTTCCACGGGGTCAAATACTACGGGAAGGGGTCAGAAGCAGGGTTAAGTGGATACAGCAGCTGATATGCTGTTTGAAATATAATACAACAAAAAAAGCAGTGACAACTAGAATGACTGCATATTTAGGGCAGGGCAGTAAATGGGGGTGCAGCATAGTCATGTTGCAGCCTGAACAGCAGCACTGTGTCATTATAAACCAGTTGTGGCTGAGGAAGTGTCAAACTTCATTCAGCAGCCCTCGGAGTTAAATCAGCAGACATGCAACTCTTCACACCAAACATTATGATGGAGACTTTGCCACTGGAGTCTCAATCACAATGATTTGGGAACTGTAACAGTAAATGTGTCTGGATTTCCTTCCTCTTGATCCTTTTTGAGTCACGTTTCGAGGTGCAGCTGGTTTGTGTCAACACTACTTCCATTGCACACAAAAAAACAAACAAACAAAATAAGCCAGCAGGATTCAATGTAACCGTCACAGTTTTACCTTGAGGGTGTTGTTGAATGGTGTGACGAGGCCAGCAAGGAGTGCGAGTAATTTACTTGTCAAGCATGATTACACGAACCAACGGTGCTCGGTGTATAACGTGCGGAATGAAACCTGAAAGCTAACTCGTGTGATCTGACAGCACTGCAGCTGTGTCTGCTCTTCCTTGGTTAAGGAGAAGTTAGCGGTGCGACCGCGAACAAATCCGGGCAAAAACAGGAAAACCAACTCGTTCAGTTATTAATGTCACGTTAAGGCGTCGACAATGACATAAACTTGCACAACAACCCATGTCGATGGTCAAATTTGGCATTGTTACAACTAGCTTAAGCTAATGTTATTAACGTTAGCTGGGTTGACCACGGTTATTAAGAAGCAGTTGGCTAACGCTGGTAAAATGGTTAGGTAACGATAGTTTGCGTGAGTTAATAAGGACAGTCAGCCCCAACATGAGCCTTCCTCTGCCATTTTTGGACTTGAGCCACGTTAACGTTGATGTTAGCGCTCACTACAAATGCCCACTGACAGTGACAGTTGCCTCTTCCAAGCTAGGCAGCTAACATTCCTGCAAGGCACGTGTCTCGTCAAGACAAATGGCAAATGAAACGGACTGCATTAAAAGTTCAACCAGCTTGCTGCTAACTTACCGTTTTTCAGCTCATGTTTCACAGTAAAGAGGTCACCTTCTCTGGAAGATCCCTCCATCGGGGATGGCATCGTAATTTCGTGCTCCACTTATGGTCAAAGATGCTCCTCAGACAAGGCTACGTTCAACCCCGTGGGCTAGTTTACGGTATTAACATGCAGAAACGGAATTATTGAGCAAGGTAATCAAACGCCTGCTGGTTACGCGCCAAACTTAACAGATAAATCGGCAGTGCGATGCCACTAAACGTAGCAGCAGGCAAGCCCAAAGGAAACACTTGCTTCGTCCAGTACACCAACACTGCCACTACCTTCGCAACCAGACAGTCCCTCGTCGCTGATTGGGGTTGCTATGAGAGAATCTGACACCTGATTGGATCGTACCGCGCTCGCGACACATGATCCCGCCTTCCCCAAAAGACTGATGCTGCCTTCAAATGTCCCTCGTACACGCGAAGTCAAAGGTCAGAAGTGTATACATTAAAGTGCAATCGATCGCGATGAAAATATGCTCCTGCGTCTAGAATGGAGTAGTAAAGATGATAGAATTTTGCTTGTGTGGGTTACTACTGCACAATTCTGCAGGACTGTTTGAGTTATTCCATTTTATAGCCATTACTTTATATACTGCACTACATTTACTTGAAAGACTTAGTTGCTTGTTTGAACGTCAAGAATTTCCCAAACATAACATATGATCATCTTATAAAATACGCATATGATGCGTTTATTACTGATAAAAACAGAGCTGCATCAGTAATAATTATCTGATAAAATAGCTCTAATATTATATAGGCAAAAACCTGCTACTTCTACTTAGGCAAAGGATCTCAGGATCTCCTCCACCACTATGCCAGCATTATTCAGTTAATGGGGCAGCTTGGCCGTTAACCCTGGAGCATTTACTATTATTGTAAAGTTTAATTACGTTTATGAAGAACCTTTACATTTTACAACAGCAATTTAAAGAATCTAGTTTTGCCACAGTGAAAGCAGTAGTGGTATGAAACAGTCAGCTATTCGGCAAGACAGAGACGGTATATCTTGAAAATGATCAGTTCCTGTTAGTTGTGGTGAACATTTTCTGAGGTACCAAAGATAAAGATCCTAAATTGCAGTGAATTTATGCTTTCATTTGAGGCAACACCGAAATGGTTTAATTTTGCAGAGACCAGCTATAAAGAACAAGCAGAGTAATGCAACTAGCTACAGGAATTCAAGCTTTGTGATTATTACTTCACGTGTCATTATCCCTGTCCATCTCAAAACCTGGAGTAAACCCCCAAAGACACTGCATAAAATCAGCTACAGTGCACCCTGTGTAAATGTGTGGGAGCCATTTTCCCGAAGTGAGGTCGATGTTAATGTAGTTCACCAAGTTGTACACAAGGTGTCACCTTTGAGCTGTGATCGATATCAGATACAGGAAGGAGCTGTCACTCGGCTGTCAGGTTTTGACAGTCACACTGGGCTACAGTGAAGTTTTAGTGAACACCTTGATGGTAAAAATCATGGACTGCTGTAATCTAGATCCATGTGGAGTGAGCCATAAATACACCACAAAAAACAGAAGAAGGAATGTTAGGAATGGGTTTATTTTGCTAGACATGCTCTACAAGTGTGAAGTGAAACAAGCTGTTGCACATAAATGTCCCATAGTGAGTGATACAGTGTTGCACAGGCTATTATAAGATAAGAAATGTTGGGTTACTAGGACTGTTATGGGACTGAATTTTCTGAAACCATCTGACCATTTTTACTGGGAGACATTTTTTGCCAGAACTCATCACAGCACATAGACATCAACATTGTGAGAAGGAAGAGAGATTGCAGCCATGTGCTAAAATAAACCACATGTAGTGACAATATATAGGAAATAGATGTTGGTTTACTCACCAGGATCAATTTAGATCTTGAAGTGAGAAGCCGCTTGCAGTTTCAATAACTAAAGAAGGCGATTATAAGAGTCGAACAGCATATTTACAACATTTCCCTTGTGCTTTACTGTGAAATGTGTAACATATACAAGACAGATAAACACACCCAGGGGTAAACCTATAGGCAACAATTAAATAAATATAATGGGAATCTGAAATAAAATAATTGTGATTATATAAATGTTAGATTGCTGATACATACTTTTTTTTATTTGTAATGAGAAGGTGTCAATGTAATGTAATGTTCAAACTTGCATTTGTCTATTGTGTATTAATATTCTTCATGATAGATAGTAGGGGTGACTGTCAGACATAATACATTCAAATTAAAGAACAAACATTTATCAAAATTGCAACAAAAAAAAAGTGTAGCTGATGGCTATGGAAACTTCTGAGTGCAAACAGCCAGTTTCTGCCTCCGCCTTGTGGTATCATGCTGCTATTGCTTTCGTTTAGTCTGATAATTACATTTTACACTGTAGGTTTGCTGAATGTACACGTTTGTAATGACTAAAGCATCTCATATGTGCTTTAGTCTCATGTGAATTCAAAACTAGAGGATTTCCAGTCGTCTCCGTTCATATGTTTAATTCTTGTCATGTTGAGGAAGTGGACACGTCTAGAGGCGTTTTGTAGTCCTTGAACGACCCATGAGCTGCGCGTTCCGTTGTGTCAGCCAATGATATGCGGTGGTTTGCAACGATAGCCAATCAGCTTCTGATCCGCGTTTTCAGGAAGTTGCACAAACGTGACAGCCACTTTTGCTTCTCAAATACCAATGACAGCAAGCTAACTAGCTTCAGTTCACAGCACTACTGACTGACCTACGCTCCCAAGATGGCTGGTGTTCGAGCCCTTGGTGTTCTGTCCAGAGTGACATTAAGGAGATACGCTCTCTATTCAGGTAGAAACGACATGCGTTCACGATTTGAAAAGTAAAGAAAACCAGCGCGGCGAATGATATTTAAAACACGGGATTTTCTAGGTACCGCAGATAAGTAATTAGCTTGTTAGACTAGCAGTTAGCTCCGAAGATTGTAACCTAATGCAGAAATGTGACTTGGTTTTTCAAACAACATGATTTTTTATATTTTCAGCAGGCACCAAGCTCAATGACCGAATGGTCCCCGAAAGTGGAAAGTGTGAACTTTTTGTTTTAGCGAGGAAACTTTTGAGTGTAAACCTGCTATCTGTGCTAGCGAGCTAGCTGGTTGCTACGGAATCTGGCAAGTTAAATCACGAGGGCTCTTGTTCAGAATTACAGTTTTTATCTCAGACTATGAGCTTCCACTTTGGACCATAATATGTCCCCGGTAAGACAGTTTGGACAGGTATTTGGGGACTTGTGCCATTGATTCGCCATTGTGATGGCTGCGGTTGCCTCTTTCTGTCTGAATGGTAGGCGGAGAATGTAGGTGAGGGGTCACTTTCCACTGGATCGCACAGCATGGCCTAGACCGTCTGAGGTCATGGTAATATTATGTGAACGCCTCATATAGACGATATTTATGTGTGTTGTGTGACGAGACCTGGTTTGGTTGCAGTTTTTAGGCGCTTTATATAATGATTTTAATATGGGTTATATGTGATGCAGGTCGTATCATTTATATAAACATGTTGTTGTTTATATGACTGTATTAATGCATTGCTTTCTGTCATTTTCCTTTACAGGCAGTATTTATCGCACCTTCTCAGTAGCTCCAGCCATGCTAGGTAACTCCTAAATCACTTGGCATTTACCGCAAATAGTATATGTTTAAAAATAGATCAGCCTGTCCACTGACACAATTATTTTCTCTCTGCACAATATCTTCCTTCTCTACTTTTAGCACGAACCCATGTGAACTATGAAGTCAAGGGCGATGTTGCTGTTGTACGGATGAACGCCCCAAACTCCAAGGTGTGAAGCACAGTCATGATTAATGTGACAGTTTCCACTCTCCAACCGACGTGGCTGTGATCTGAACTTTGTGATTGTCATGTCACCTTCCAGGTCAACACACTGTCAATCCAAATGCAAAATGAGATGACAGAAGTAATGAATGAGTTGTGGGCCAACAACGCTGTCCGAAGTGCCGTCCTCATCTCCTCTAA
Source organism: Diplodus puntazzo (assembly GCA_963678695.2). Taxonomy (NCBI): domain Eukaryota; kingdom Metazoa; phylum Chordata; class Actinopteri; order Spariformes; family Sparidae; genus Diplodus; species Diplodus puntazzo. The sequence continues at coordinate 8,921,693 of OZ023175.1, forward strand.
GCCGGGATGCTTCATTGCGGGAGCTGACATTAAGTAAGAATTAATGTTAAGTGAAACAAAACATGCTATCGGCATGAAGATCTCTTATTATATTTGAATGTATTGCCAAAATGGCTATGCTTTGGATTCCCTGTAATCTTATTAATACAATTGACATCTGTTTCAGTATGATCCAGTCCTGTAAGGATGCGGAAGAGGTCACCAAACTTTCTCAGGAAGGGCAGAAGATGTTCGAGAAGATTGAAAAGTCTCCTAAGCCCGTCGTCGCTGCCATTAACGGCTCCTGCTTAGGAGGCGGCTTAGAGGTAAACAAACAGTGTTTCAGCAGCCGACTCTGTTTGAAAATTGTTGGAAAAATTTGACTAGGATGATTATAATATGTTATCTAATAGCTTCTCTTTGCATTTCAGTTTGCCATCGCCTGCCAGTACAGAATTGCAACAAAGAGCAAGAAAACAGTTCTGGGCACTCCTGAAGTAATGCTGGGTCTTCTTCCTGGAGCTGGTGGTACTCAGAGACTCCCCAAAATGGTTCGTACTGCGAGTTGATTCCTTACATTTCGATTGACGTCACTTACTGTCGTAATATGTGAAAGTGGTTAGAAATGGCTTGTTGGGACAAGACCTAAAATGACTGGTCAGTCATGCACAACAATCTGGTTAATGCTCATAATTGGATTAAGATGTTTACTTGCACCTTCTGAACCTGCAAACCTAACCTGACTAACCACATAATAACTTATTTGTAACGCACTGTCAGGTGGTTTAAGAACACAACACACTGTTGATATTGATGAAATCAGTCCACAAATGTTTTCTTTCATTATTTCAGGTTGGTCTACCCGGTGCCTTTGACATGATGCTGACAGGAAGAAATATCCGAGCAGACAAAGCCAAGAAGATGGGGCTTGTCGACCAACTTGTAGACCCTCTAGGTAAGATATCTCGACGCAACTGCTTCAAATGGGTAGTTTTAAAGTATTACCACCTTCAGAAATGTGATTCTGTAATTTCTCAGCAGTGAGTACTTCATTTAGCATTAGTTGCTCAATGCTTTGCATGCTTTTTCTGCTATTTCTGCTTGTTTAATAGGACCTGGGCTGAAGAGTCCAGAGGAAAGAACGATAGACTACCTCGAAGAAGTTGCCATCGAATATGCCAAAGGGATTGTCGATAAGAAGATCAAACTCCACAAAGAGAAAGGCATGATGCAGAGTAAGTTGGGCTGCACTTATTGAACATTTGACTCTTTAATGTCAATTAAGTCTGTTTCATCAACAACTAATAAACTAATGTTCTCTTTCTATAGAAGTCCAGGACTACGTCATGAGCTTTGAGTTCGTACGGAATCAGATTTACAAAACTGTCCACGGTAAAGTAATGAAGCAGAGCAAGGGACTTTATCCAGCACCCCTGAAAATAATTGAGGTAGGTAAAAATTCTCTACAACTATTTTTTTATAATCTGGCCATTCTTGGCTATTTGTTGTAAAAAGTAGACCAACCAGTGTGTAACTGATTATCAAGAGGCCATTAGTCCATTTTGTCTTCTCTGTATTAATTATCTAAGAATATTTTTAAAGTTTTTGATCTTTTTCCTTCTTCAGTGTGTGAAGACTGGAGTAGAACAAGGCCCCACTGCTGGATACTTAGCCGAGTCTCAGGTACGATGTGTTCACCCACATCATCGAGAAATGTCACATTCAATTACAGTTGCACATCGTGCATATGAAAATCACAGATTTTCTTGTCTGTCACAGAACTTTGGTCAGTTGGCAAAAACATCAGAATCCGGTGCCCTGATTGGTCTCTATCATGGTCAAGTTGCGTGCAAGAAGAACCGCTTTGGAACTCCAGAAAAAGAAGTGAAGTAAGTGGAGATCACTGATGTGGCACCGCTGACACATGTTCAACTTGCATTTTCACTTTTCAGACCTGTGTGTTTGGTCCTGGTTGAATGGCTGATCGACATTAAAGACAAAGACAGGCCTAAAAACAAATGTTGACAGTTTTACAGCCACAAACTGGACATTATCTTTGCTTTGTTTTAAAGGAAATACAATTTTCATATTCTCTACTCTATTGACTCTTTTGAGGTGGTAGATACATTCTCTTGTCTTTTTTTGTGCGCCAACAGGACTCTTGCCATCTTGGGAGCAGGTCTCATGGGAGCAGGTATCGCCCAGGTGACTGTGGACAAAGGTGTGCACACGATCCTGAAGGATACCACTGTAAGTGGACTGGGCAGGGGAGAACAGCAGGTTTACAAAGGGTGAGTTTTCATAGCAGACACGTAAATGTTGAGAATGTTTTCAACTGCATTTAGCTCACAGCCAGACTGTACATTTGGCAAGTAAAGTTGCAGTCTAGTGACATAATAATCTTGAACTTAACAAATCAGATGAGAAATGTGAGTTTAGTTTGTTTGTGTTTTATTTTAAACAAGGCTCAACGACAAGACCAAAAAGAGGAACATCACCTCATTTCAGAGAGACTCCATACTGTCCAGCTTGACTGGCCAGCTGGATTACAGTGGCTTCGAGAAGGCCGACATGGTTATTGAGGCTGTGTTTGAAGACATCAAAATCAAGCATGCTGTCCTGAAGGAGGTGGAGGCTGTAAGTGTGACTTAGGCCTCTCAGTAGGCCTTTGTTTTAAATTCATCAAATTTAATCTAGGTGAAAATTGTTGTGATTATTAGTTTAGTTGTGACTTGAGCCAAAACATTTGTCTGCAGGTGGTTTCCCCTCACTGCATATTTGCCAGCAACACGTCCGCTCTGCCCATCAAGGATATCGCTGCTGCCAGCAAGAGACCAGACAAGGTTTGTAGTTGGTTTGTGGTTGCCTTGCAGTCTCAAAGCGATTCTAAATAAGAATTAGAGTTACTGAATGTTTTTCTTTGTGTCTTTAGGTGATTGGAATGCACTACTTCTCTCCAGTGGACAAGATGCAGCTCCTTGAGATTATCACCACTGATCAGACGTCGAAGGACACAACAGCCTCTGCTGTGGCGGTCGGCCTGAAGCAGGGCAAAGTCATCATTGTTGTTGGGGTGAGCGTCATGTTCGTGTGTTATTTCCTGGTGTAGTTACTGATCAGCATGACAACAAATGACCCACAATGAAGTTGTAAGGTTGTTAAGTGATTCAGCAAAGATATTTTTCACTGCAGTAGTTGGAGCAATGACCACAATCTATGATAGACAGATACAAAGACATTAGTACTCAAACACTTGCACACAGCCAAACTGCTCTTACCTCTAAGTGTAAACATATAATTCAGGGGTCAGTTGCTGAGAACGCAGTCTATCCATCTATTATCTTTATTCAGATTAAATAAATTAATAACTAACAGGAACTACTATGAATTACCATGACCTAGATGACTGAGAACCCTCATCAACAACTTGCTAAAACGTACAGGAACGTATTGTGTGCAATAGTCCACTTATTTTCCATCCTCCTGTCGCTCTCCATATCTCAATTACACACACACAGACACACACATACGCCCTCAAATACCCTTTCATACCCTCTCCTCCTCTCCATGCTGGCTCGAACAGTGCTGTGCATTCCAGCAGCACGCGCATCCACTGAGCGTGCTTTCAGCTCAGCTGGCCGTGTGCTCGGAGCACATTGAAATAGGTTAAACCCTGAAACTGTGGACTCCATCGTTTTCTAAATCCAAACATGAGGCTAAACCCACAGCAGAGTAGGCTTACGCTAAAGTTTCCTGATTCTGATGATGATGCACGCGAATAATTAAAACGCAACTCAGTAAAGTATTCTACAAATTCTCGACAGGACGGACCTGGATTCTATACAACAAGGTGTCTGGCTCCCATGTTGGCTGAAGCTGTACGAGTGCTTCAGGTTAGTAGAAGGAAAGCTCAGCTTCAGCAAAGCATATTCATTATTCCAAGATTGTTGTTGTACATATTATTGATGAATCAATTTGCACTTGCAGGAAGGAGTTGATCCCAAGAAGTTGGATGCGCTCACCACAGGCTTTGGTTTCCCTGTGGGTGCAGCCACACTGGCTGATGAAGTCGGTATTGACGTCGCCGCCCACGTGGCCGAGGACCTCGGCAAAGCTTTCGGCTCCCGCTTTGGTGGTGGAAATGTGGAGGTTCTGAAGACCATGGTGGACCTGGGATTCAAGGGTATGGATGATGAAATGATGAATAAAGCCCAGTTTTAGCTAAATGAAGAACTCAAGTTTTTGTGTGCATGTTTCAGTAAAAATGAATGAATCTTTCCTTTTTTTAAATCTCAAGGCCGCAAATCAGGAAAGGGTTGTTACGTTTACCAGCCAGGACTCAAGGTCAAAGAGGTGAACCCAGAGATCGGAGATATCCTTGAAAAGTACAAGATGACACCAAATCCTGCCGTGTAAGTTGACACTAGACAATTTCCAAAGTAGCGATGCAGCGATATACGTCGCTCAATGAGGCTGCTGTTTGAATTCTGAAATACTCTGTCCTCATGACTCTTTTTACAGTTCATCAGACTCTGATGTGCAGTACAGGCTCATATCTCGATTCGTCAACGAGGCCGTGCTGTGTTTGCAAGAGGGCATTTTGAACAATCCTTTGGAAGGAGACATAGGGGCTGTGTTTGGCCTGGGATTCCCCCCCTGTCTCGGAGGTAACCAACCTTTAGTCATGATCATCAGTCAGAGGCTGTATCCTCTGTCAATGAAAAACATGGGGGATTCCTTTCGTTCTGTTTTTCATGTGAATTTGAAAGCCCACGAATTGTAGTGACAAAGCATTTAAGGATGAAATAAGACCTGTCTGTTTAGTGTTATTTATAGTTCAGTAACGCAGCTGAGGAGTGTTTTGGGAAAAGCCTGCTTTGAATGAGCAAAACAAAACTGAGCCTGGGTCATAAAGCTTTTATAAAGCCAAGTTAAGACGATGAGATCTAAGTTAAAGATTTGAAACACAGACAATCACTGATCGCATCAATTCAAAGTGAATTAATGGACATTTAAAGACAAAACTCTGATGTCTGTGGCCACAGAGGAACACATTTTAAATATGTAATATTCAGAATGAAATATAAAAGCAAAAATGAGCAAAAATCACTGCAATTAACAAAGCCAGAGAGCTTTACACAAGAAACACTTTGAACTCCTTGTGCTCAGTTTAGGGTGTGTGACATCTTGTAGTCATTTTTGGGCTCAAGTTTTTGTATCACAATGATCAAAATTAAATATTTAAGATCATACATGACATTTAGATGAGCACCCAATAGGACACCAGCCAGATTTTTTAGTCTTTAGTTTAGTAAAAAGATGGATTTGCAAGAAAGGTAAAGTTGACCCAGACCAGTTGGATCATGTCCCTTTGATTGTACAAGTGATACAAGTGTCTCCCTTTGTTTTGGGTTTGTTTATAATCCCTTCACTCGCTTTCTGGTCTAGACCTCTGGGTGTCTTATTTTTAAATTTTACTTAAGTGGCATTTGAAGAAAACAAATGATGAAACTTTTTCCATTTGTTGTGTATACTGATGAAAACATCGCCATAACATAACATCTTGCTGTTTCCAGGACCTTTCCGCTTCGTGGACACCTTCGGCGCAGACAAGCTGGTGGAGAAGATGAGGCAGTTCGAAGCCGTCTACGGGAACCAGTTCACGCCGTGCCAGCTCCTACTGGATCACGCAAAGGATTCTAGCAAGAAGTTTCACAAGTGACCGACCCACCGTGTGTGCCAGTAGCTTTTCATAGAACTCCAGCCTGCCGCTAGAATGTGCCTAACATTTATATCAAGAGTGGGGGCAAACATACTGAAATGCAGTCTGTTGACAGTTCATGAGGTGCACCTAGATAAATCTAGCAACAGTCCTGCAATAAATCCTTTATGAAGGTTATGATGTTAAGTCTTTGTTAAAAACTGGTTTAGAGAGGGGTTTGTTCAACTTGAAATGTATCGCGCTATTATATACAGGGTATATAAAACAGGAGTCGAAAAGTCTCAATATAACAACTTTGAGGGAGGTACGATTTATTGCAGGCCTGTTCATTAGAATGCATTAGTTCTGGCTAGCTGCACCTAGTAAACTGGCAACTTGAGGGTGTGATGTCAACACAAAAGGAAGTTTTTCTTTGTACTTTAACATTATTGATTGACTTGATGTATAGATTGAGGGGCAGAGGGTGGTTATATCTTCACACATTGCGGATGTAAAGATTCTGTAGAGGCAGAAGAATTAAAATATTTTCTGACTGGCAAGTTAGTCCTTCATTATGGATGAATGTCTACCACTATGAGTGTCTTTTCTCCTTTTTTGTACATTAAAAAAACTGGGGAGGGAGGGCTCGTGTGAACAATGATGTAAATGTGACACCTGAATAAAATTTTGTTATTGAATCAAAACCTGCTTTTTATTTCTCTCTCTCAAGATGCGATGAAGTGCTGGTTGGAGGACACAGATTTCATTTACAATGTCCCCACCACTTTTGACTGATTTTGTCCTTGTAATTTTTTTAAAGATGCTTTTAATAACTTCACAGTCACGGTTATGGTTACATAATCCTTTATTGTTGAATTACCGGACCACATCGCCGCGGCTGTACACAGCAGAGAAAGAACTCTGTAGGTTATAGAAGCATGTAAGTGTTTGATTTGTTTCAGTAAGCTACATTAAATCAACAGTAGCCTTCTCTTTAGTGTGCTTTTTTCATGCTCAGTGTCTTTACATTTTAATTAAGTTTAAATAACTTTATACACATCAGGTGAGGGTGCAAAATGTGACAACTGTTGTTGAAACCAATCAAAAATTAACGAAAATGATCAGATTGATCATAAATAACAGTTTTGTTTGGACACGTCCCCAGTGAGGGCCACTAGCTGCATGGCTAATTGAGCTAACTCACTGATGGCAGTTGCAGATGGCAGCAGTCAGCGGTTACTCTGGCGATATGCTGCTCTCTGTTTGTTTTGACAAGGAATTATTATCATCACATTGCACCTTTGATTTAAATAACATGACTAGTAAATCAGGTGCTCTGTCTGGGTTTATAAAAAAAAAGTAGTGTAGTTCACCTTTAAAAGCACATCTTGTTACAAATCTGCCAAATGTTATCTAATAATATTAAATAAATTTTAACATGCCATTATGCATTTTTTTTCTCCCTTGCTGTATATCTACTCTGACATGTCATGGCCCCCCCTCATTATATCGCAAACATTTACACATATTAAGGCCAATTAAAAAAAATCTTATGTCCCCACCACATTTCAATATGGAGTGACGCCCTTTGCTGGAGGCTAATTTGTCATGATCATAACAGATTTGGACCACGGCTGTGTACCAGGAGAACGTTTGCTCCAATCCAGTGCGCCGCGCAGGTCACATGTCTCATCTCCATTGTCCGCAGAGCAGGGTGTGTTCCGCGAGGAGGCTGTGTGGGCTGGGCCGGGGGGGTGTTGTTCCTCCAGCAGCATCCTCTTTACATCTTCTGACATCGCCTTCCTTTTTTCTGGAAAGATGCTCGGGGCGGAGGAGAGGCCGCGTTCACGGGGGATGATGCGAGCGGCGCACATGAGGTGTGTCTGACCGCTTTTTCTTTTTTCTCTCCTTCCACCGGACGAAACAGAAGCTGCCGCACCTGTACGGAGAAGAAGGGGGGAAAACTGCGGAACCCGCCCGAGAAAAATGGCTTTCAATTTTTATAACGTGCTGCTTCTGATCTCGCAAGAGGATGTCTAAAATCAAACACTGCGAGGCTGTGAGGGTGGTGGTCCGCTGCCGGCCCTTCAGCAGGAGAGAGGAGACGGGGGAGTGTGAAAACATTCTGCAGATTGATGACAAACTGGGGCAGATCACCGTCAAGAACCCCAAGGCGCCACCTGATGATCCAATGAAAGTGTTCACGTTTGATTCTGTGTATGGCTGGGATTCAAGGCAGAGCGACATTTACGACGATGCAGTCAGACCACTGGTGGAGTCTGTGCTCCAGGGCTTCAACGGGACCATATTCGCCTACGGCCAGACCGGGACAGGTAAAACGCACACCATGCAGGGGGTCTCAAACGACCCGGACATGAGAGGGGTCATACCAAACTCGTTCCAGCACATTTTCACGCAGATATCCAGAACTCAGAACCAGAAGTACCTGGTGAGGTCATCGTACCTTGAGATCTACCAGGAGGAGATCCGAGATCTGCTGTGCAAAGACAACAACAAGAAACTGGAGCTCAAGGAGAACCCTGACTGTGGTATTTACGTGAAAGACCTGTCCTCAGTGGTCACAAAGAACGCCACCGAGATCGAACACGTGATGAACATCGGCAACCAGTCCAGGTCTGTGGGGTTCACCAACATGAACGAACGCAGCTCCCGCTCGCACGCCATCTTTGTCACCACGGTCGAGTGCAGCGAAGTGGGGCCAGATGGCGAGGACCACATCCGGGTTGGGAAGCTCAACATGGTCGACCTGGCTGGCAGCGAGCGCCAGAGCAAGACAGGTGCGAAAGGGAAGCGGCTGAAGGAGGCTGCCAAGATCAACCTGTCCCTCTCGGCGCTGGGGAATGTCATCTCGGCTCTGGTGGATGGAAAGAGCACCCATGTCCCGTACAGGGACTCCAAACTCACCCGCCTGCTCCAGGACTCTCTGGGTGGCAACGCCAAGACAGTCATGATAGCAACGGTGGGGCCGTCGCACAAGCACTTTGACGAATCCCTGGCCACGCTGAGGTATGCCAGCAGGGCCAAGAACATCAAGAACAAGCCCCGGATTAACGAGGACCCCAAAGATGCCCTGCTGAGGGAGTTCCAGGAGGAGATCTCACGCTTGAAGGCGCAGCTAGATGAGCGAGGGATGCTGGCAAAGGAGAGGAGGAGGAGAAGGAACAGCAAAAGACTGAGTAAAAGTATGGTCGGGATGGAGGAAGAGGTGCTCAGAGAGAGGGATGCGGATGTGTGGAAGGCTCTCGAGGAGGAGCAGGAGTTGAACAATCACACGAAAGAGGGAAGTGACATCCCCAAGGTCTTGACCTGCCAGGGAAGCCACGGGAAGTTAAAGCACGTGAACGAAAACAGAAAAAGCCTGATCGAGGACATGCAGTGGGATCAGGACGCTCTGGAGAAGATCATCGAGAAGTACAAGGTACCCGTGAAGAGCGTGCGCCTTGTTATGATACAGCACATGAGACACAAAAGAAAATGCGCATGAATAATTAATTGTTTGTCTTTGTTTCGCAGGCCATGGAGAGCAAACTGTTAGTCGGAGGCAAGACGATAATTGATCACACCAATGAGCAGCAGAAGATGCTGGAGCTGAAGAGGCAAGAAATTGCAGAACAGGTGTGTATAAAAACACTCTTTCTAATATTACACGCTTTATTATTACTTTTCCATCCACAATAACAGAAGTTTGTGTCGGGGTCACTCTTAATGTGTCGTCTGCTTTTCAGATAAGGCGAGAGAGGGAGATCCAGCAGCAGATGATGCTGCAGGATGAGGAGACTCTGGAAATGAGGGAGACGTTTTCCTCCCTGCAGCAGGAGGTGGAATTAAAGACAAAGAAGCTGAAGAGGGTAAGGTGACTCACGCGCTGACGTGTCCCGTTGTGCTGTTATCGCAAAAAGCACTTCATCATAATTTAATCAATTCAATCTTGGAGTCAATAACCTTTTTTTTTTTAAGAGTGACATCACTCGGGGAGGCTTCTCTGGACGGAACACTTCCTGGTGTTTACCCATGATTCAATTAGCCATTGCTGGTCACAGAGAAGATCTTTCCTTTGGGCAAATGTATTTTCCTCGCTGTGTGTTCTATATACACATCTTGTCCAGGACAGCTATGTGACACCAGTTATTGATATGTTCCTGTTCTGTACAGCTGTATGCCAAACTCCAGCTGGTGAAGGCCGAGATGAGGGATGTGATTGCCGAACACGTCACAACCAGACAGGAGCTGGAACAGACACAGACTGAACTCACCAGAGAGCTCAAGTACAAGTGAGTTTGCGTATGTGCACGTGCACGTCTCTGTTTGCAGTGTCATTTTTGTCCTGTTTTCTCATCGTGACGTGTGGCTTTCTGTTGGATTTCCATCATTTCACATCATTAATATGAATGCACAAAATATGGAGCCATACGCAAATAAGCACACATTACTCTGAAAATACATATTTTAATTTCACATTAAAATGATGTAGGTTTCACTAATGTAAATAGTTTCACTCAGAAAATACATATAAAGTCATAGTCACGCATTTGTGGATCCATTTTTACATGTTTTTTTGAACATAATTATTTTTCCCCTATTCCTGCTTGTTTGGTCTCTAATTTCAATGTCTTTGACCGGATGGGAGTGACTGAATCTGGTATAAAGTAATGAGTGACATAAAAAAATGTGAAGTAGGGTCATAAATTGAGGCATCAGTGGCCTTGTCCCTTCCTACCCCTGCTTCTGGCAACCTCGCTCAGACCACGCCCATCTTCGAATTCAGCGTTCATTTTGTTATCAAGCACTGGCAAAACTAAAGTAAAGCCCTCAAAACACCCACTGTGGGACTTTTACCCTTGTAAAATGTTTACTACAGATCATTTCTGTTCAGCACTTAGCATTATATAACTGATCAAATGCAGTAATTCATTGTTATACTGCATTTTGATGAAATTTAGTTGCCATTGGAGATTTTTTTCTCTATTGTGAAATGAGGCAAATCCTTCAAATCAAAATCTAAAACTTCCAAGGATGCAGTGCACAGGGAATTAGAATGATGCTACTTCAACACACCTCAAAGCCTTTGACTTTATCTGCTGTATATCCTAATATTGTTATGATTACGAGACAAATGAATGGTGTTTGAAAGCGTTATGTTCTTGATTGGATGTTTGCGGTTAAATCGGGATATCAGTGAGGATCAGTCAGGATATAAACTGTAACTGGGCAGGGAAACAAAGGCTTATTGCTGCTTGGTGAGCAGTTTGTTAATGGGATCGATTATGGGATGGCTTTTATTTGTGCATACTGGTACATTACAACAAAAGCGGTAATAGTGCAACACTTCCATGCATAAAAAGGTCTGCTCAATTAAATGGAAGGAAATATTTATTAAGTTAAACTGTACACACTTGTATGTATTTCACATTTCAGATATCTCTTGATTGAGAACTTTATACCTCCTGAGGAAAAGAACAAGATCATGAACCGGCTGCATTTTGACAGTGAGGAGGATCAATGGAGACTCCAGCCGGTCCTTCCAGAGAGGTCAGTGGATTCATTTCCACATTACATTAATGTTGAACATTTGAGAAAGTACAATCCTCCAAGACAAATTGTCAATCAGTCACAGCCAGTAAATAAGTCAGCCCACTAGGTGATTAGACCACAATGCAATGCTGCTGTAAGGTACGGTGTATTGTAAAGTAACTCCTTTTTTACTCTTATTTTTGTTCTTTTGATCCCTGGATATTACACATGAATGCACCTGCACATTCAGCACCGTCTCTACAGGCTACCAGTCCACATTCTGGGAAATGAAGGAAATCACTTTAGTATAAATAGATTAGGCGGGGTGAGACCACATTAGCACACCGCTGTAGTCCCTCTCACCCACTGCTCTCATTCAGCCAAAAAAACCTGTCTCCCCTCTGGCAGCCGTCCCTTTGCTGGCACCACATGTCAGTAACTTAGCTGTGTTCAGCCTCAGAAGTTTGATTTGACGTTAGCTGGCTAGCTATACTGAGGAAGCTAAGCTTAGAAAACACAAATAGCCATGGCACAACTGAGAGAGACACACAGAAAAGAAACATACCTGGCACCAATGCAACTGAGCATCTTGGGTTTGCCCTAACTGGGCAGGTTTAATAAGAAAACAGTAAATGGGACGTGGAGACGTAACATGTATTGGACAGAAACAAACTTCTCATTTTGTCACTCACAAGTCACAAATAAGTCCTGCCTCGCGGCTCTGAGGGGAGACTTTTTAGTGCTCTTTTAGGGCTATTTTTAAATAAAGATGTTGTGATGGTACAGAGCTCAGTAGTCCATGATTGTCAGCCCAATCCTAAACCTGACATGCCAAGGATTTATGCATTATTTTATTTATGCAGGTTTGAATTGCCTAAAATGGTCAGAAAGGTTCACAATTAGGTGCCAGAACAAAACCTGCTCCATCTTGGTGGAAAGGGGGGTACATGACAGTTGTAAAGCTGAGTAGAAGATAGCACAGGGGAGATAACAGGGGAGATTATTTGTCTGGTGGGAGCCGATCAGATGACCCATATGGGGGTTGATAGGTCCCAGAAATTAGAGTCTTAACCGCTAAACCAAGTCTAAGTGTATTAAACTGAATCCAAATCCTTCTTGTCCCATGTCTTTGTCCCAGTGCACCGACTCAGGTCAAGAGGAGGCCTCTCTCTGCTGTAGGATACAAGAGGCCAATCAGCCAATATGCACAGATGGCTGCGGCCACAGCAGCTTGGGCCCCATGTAGATACCAGGTCAGTGTTTGGATGAAATTGGCTGAATGGATTATTTATCTGAAACAGGTGGAAGAGCAACAAAAACATAGCAGATGATCTGTTTAAGTGGCAGGAAGACTTCTTACCAAAATACATTTGCATAATTATGTAATCGTGCTATTATAACTACAACTTGTATCTGTCCTTACAGGCTGAGAATGTAATGCTGTTGGAGTTAGACATGTCTCCACCAACCATGTTCACCTTGAACCTTAATGGCTCTCACATGGAGAGAGCCTTTACTCCCAGACTGATGAGGGACCTTCTGGTAAATGTTCCCATTAGAGAGAGGGCCGGTGCATCGTCACGGGTCAGGAAGTCCAAATCCTGGTGAGAGAACGGCCGAGAAAGGCAGACGTCTTAACTCGCTTACAGATGCCAAACGTTCAGGGTTTTTTTTTTGGTTGCATTATTTCAGGATTAGAACTGATCCTGGTTGGAGAAAAGCTATGTGATGAAATGTCATGAACTGTGATAGAATTTGTTATCTTACTGACTCCTATGTCGCGTCAGTCCTAATTTCTTAAATACAGTTATAAGCACGTATCGGTCCTGCCTGATAACGTTGCAGTGGGCTATATTACAATGAAGAAAGTGAGCTTTAAATAACAATTTTAAAAGGTGCAATATGAACAAATTTTAGTTTTAAAAATTCAAAAATTAACTAAAATTCTCAACAGAATGTATTGTGTTACAGAGATATCTGCTGATGTTACGTTGACGGCAGCTGCAGTTTAGCATGATTCATACGTCTGTGTTAGATCTATGGTGTGAGTATGGCGTAGCTGCTGCGTAGATGCATGCCCTCTGCCGTAGCCTGACATGCACCTCCACAGAAATATAACTGCACATTGCAGTGATGCACAAAAACCAAGTAATGTTAGTGTTGCGCCAAAGCTCGGTGTGTGTGAATGGAAGCCCTCCCTGCAGACAGTCGGCCTGCCCATTCTGCCTTACACAGAGAAAGAGCTATTAGCCAAAGAGGTCTGTGTGTTTACCAGGCGAATAATGTGGCTCAGCCCCCAGTAATGCAGACACACAACGGCACATGTATAAAAGCTCCCAGCGGCGTAGGCCAATTGCTTAGATGCAACAATATATCAGCTCTTCGAGGTTACTGTCTATTTTTGGGAAAATGAATCAAGAGGTAGCCAATTCTTACATAAAGTACCTTTAAATTAGAAGTGTTTTAGTGTGTTTTACCCCTCATATGTTTGTATTTTTCTGACCAGTGTCCCCTAAACCACCACATTTCACATGCACATCCACTTGTACAGTATGGACTTTAAAATGCCACAAGTCTCAGCACTTGATGAAATACTGTACGTACGCTTTACAGACTGAAAATCAAAAATATTGGATGTTAAATAATAAATGACTTGTTTTTTATTATGCTCTACAGGTATCAAGCACCACAAGCGGCATCCGTCACATCATCCTCATCATCCACCACCCTGGCGTCAGAATCTCAGAGTTTCTCTCCGTCTCACAGACAAAGACCATCCTCCGCTTCCTATCTTCCGCCGGGCGATCCAGTCGAGACAAGCCCCTGATTGATGTTTATCAACACAACTAAACACAGGGCTAGCCTTAGTTCAAGGTGGCACAAAGGAAAACGTGGGGTGGTGGGGGGGAATCTTATGCCTTGATTTCAAATTTACTTCACACCTCTTTTTTTGGATAGAATCACTTTAGTACGCATGTATTCAGCTTACACAGAAAGACAAATGTAATTTTTTTTTTGCCTACTGTTGCCTGAAAACCTTGTTGTTTCTCGTGGCTTACGTCAGTCTCAATGAATAGCACAGCCAAAAACATAATCTTCTCAAAACCAGGTTTGACATACAGTGAATCGTTTGGAGTTTCATTTAATTTTTTGGAAACATCAACACTCATCACATATTTTCTAAAAGATGAAAGCCTGTATATATGTATCTGGGTTTTTTTTGTTTTTTTGCCAAAACAGTGGTGGGGTGAAATAAGAGGGGCCCCCGACTACTGTGGGGTCCAGTCTGTATGCTTGATGAATCCTTGCTTCAATTTCTAGCTGATGTAATTGTGAGCCAAAAAAAAAAAGAGAAAAATGTGAAGAAAGCTTGCAGTGGTCCGACTCTTGATTAGCTGCCTTATTTTTTCATAGTCGTGAAATCGTGCAAAAAGTCCATTTGCTTACACATGAAAATAAAACAGACTGAAATGATCTTGAACTGCCTCCTGTGTTTATCCCGAGAGCTGCGGCCGTGTCGCGGTCTCCCTCCTGTGATCCCTGCTCATAATTGCAGCTGACAGCTTTTTATAAATATATGTGGAGGGGGAAAAAAAAAAAAAAAACTTGGGGAGACTTTGAAATGACAGCTATATACAGTAAGATGACGTTTCCTCCGGAGTCACATGACTCTTTACAGTAAGTCCAACATGGCAGACGGAGTGGATCTTACGCGGTAACTAAACCAACATTTCCAACTGGATCAGACAAATTCAACATTACTCCGCAACAAGACGCCAACAATGCGGGAGAGGCAGAAGAAAAAGAAGGGGAGGACGTGGGCGGAAGCCGCGAAAACGGTATTCTTGGCGTTTTAACCTTGCGTTTGTTGTGGTTGTTTTCCTTGAACGCTCCCACTTGTACAACTGTGTTTATGAGTTCATGACCTGCTGGTAGAGACGAAATGTTGCGTACACAGCGCAAGGCCCGTGTTTAGACATCGGGGAGGACCGCTGTCACTAGCCGCTGTAGCCTTCGCTTAACCCGACACTGTTGTGCACGAACGCGGCGGAAAACAAATGTCAGCAGTGTGCATCCATGCATCGCCCCCGTAAACATTTCTCTGTGCTGCGTCCAGGCAGCACGGCTGACATGTCTGTCAGCGATTTGAATATAGTCAGCACGAAGTAGGCGCGTCAGTGCTGCGCGCTAGCGCCCGTTAGCACGCTAGCTGCTGCTAACGCAACTCAGTTGGTCAACAAGTTTGTCTGATAACAGTTTGCAAATAAAACGGAGCAAAACATTTTGGTGTGCGTGTTACTCGGATCCCCCCTATGTGAACTCAACTCAGTAACAAATCGCCGTGTTTATCCATTGAATGGCAGCGTTTGTCGAGACGTTATCAGCGCCGAAACGTTGCTAGCTTCGTAGCTAGCCGCCTAGCCTAGCATGCTAGTGAATTCAAAATATCCAAACTCCCGACAACTATTTCATAACTGAAAATGAACCTTGCTGTTTCTGTGTACATACTTCCAGTGGTGTATTAGCTCCACTGAGTTAATAGGAAGGTATACCTTGCTGATAAATGAAGCTAACTCCATAGATATTAAATTGTTATAATAGTTTTGTTTTTGCACACCCATGAAGCCATTTTCATTGCGATTCTCCATATGTTGAAGCAATGTGGGGATATTACACAAATGTGCAAAATGGGAGAAAAAGTGGAGTTAAAGTTTCTATAATGTGTACTGTGAGATGATTTTGTTGACATGTTTTGCAGTTAGGTTAGGTTTTATTAAAATGTTTGTAATCTTGCTGCGTTCTCTGTTCATGCCTCAATACAAGGCAGTGTCCCCCTGAAAGACAGCCATATCTAATAATTATCACTAAGTAATAGCCACCTGTTATCCAGCATGTGCATTTGGTCTAGAGAGTAAGCTATAGACCAGCATCATAGCAGAAGATATATATCTATTAAAAGCAAAAAGCCACAGTGTTTACAAAAGGTTTGTGGTCTTGATTTTTCTTAGCGTGACATCCTGTACTTATACAGTTGAGGGAATTGAGGCTTTGTGGGAACCCTATAGAAAGCTTTCAGCATGTGAAATCTCAGGCTTTCGGCTGAAATAGCCTTGAGAACACATCATGTTTTAATGATAAACCGCTCTCACGCTCTCTTTTTTTAAATGTTGTTTACTGATATTTTATCACTCTAGGTTTTGGAGAAATATCCCAATACGCCTATGAGCCACAAAGAGATCTTGCAGGTGATCCAAAGAGAAAGGCTGAAGGAAATAAGGTAAATAATTTCTCGGTGTTGTTGCTTCATGACACTGAATGCCCTTTAGGTAGAAGACATTTTCGTGTGTGTGTGTGTGTTTGAGAGAGGGAGTGCACTGCAGCTTCCTCCCTCTGTTATTGATACCATACCATGTACTTTTCCTTTCTCTTGTTCGCTATTTTACTTGATTAATAATTGTTTCGTCTCTTTTTTGTTTCATTGTCACTGTTCTCATCCAGAAGGTAAGAAAGAAAAAGCTAGACCCCCCCCCCCTCCACCCCTTATCTTAACAAACTCACTGCAATGCCACTTTTTTTTGGCTTTTTGCCTTTTGCATGTTATTAACAATAACATGTCGTAGGTCCAGTCGTATAGATGCAGTGTTGGGCTCACACTTGTATTTCAGCTAGACGTGCCATGACCATCTACAGCCACCTGTTGCATAAAAGCATAATTCCACTTTCCAGTTTGGTAAATTACTAAACGTTCTAACAAAAAAAGCATGGGCACTAAATAGGTTTGAAAGTTAAAAACTGCTACACATGACACCATCCACAGAATTAAGTGAGAGGGGATGAATTAGCTGGCAGTTGTTGAGCTGCGATTATTTGTACACCTAAGAAGTGTAATTTCACCTCTGGATGCATCCCTGGCGTGACTGCTCAGGCATTATTGTGCATTCTAAATGATCTCGGTTTAGTTCTGAAAATGTTTGACTCAACTTGAACAGATCTTTGCACTAGACATGTCACATCAGTTTAATCTAAGGCCATGAGTTCCTTACATTGATTAGATTATTCTTGAACCAGTTTCCTGCAACTGATTCTGTATAAAACGTTCAGCAAATTGCCTCACAACTTTACTGATGTTAATCTGACCTAAACTCCCACATGTTTTCTTGATGCATGATAGCGGTTTTTCCCCAGATATCAGACCAGCATTTACCCCTCTTGCAGCTTTCTCTCAGCTGTGGTTTATTGGGCAGCAGATGTGTAATTTGCGTTTTTCTCTTATGATCTAGTGGAACCTCACCGCTGGCATGTCTGAATGCGATGCTGCACACGAACTCTCGCGGCGAGGAGGGGATCTTCTACAAAGTTCCCGGCAGAATGGGGGTCTACACGTTAAAGGTTCGTTAGATGCAAAGCAACTTTCACTAGTGTGAAATCTATTGTGAAGAAGATCACTCACAATCATTCATTTTGGTGGCCACAATCATTTGTCAGTCTATTTTAGAGACTGATAAAATTAGATTAGAACATTATGTGTACCCCAGAATGCTTTTGGATAACTGCTTGGCTGTTCTTTTTCTGTATCCATAACATGAAAATAATACACTCTTTGTACTTTATTTGACTTTTTGCAGAAAGACATCTCAGATGTAGCGAAGGAGCTGTCTGAGGAGGGCTCTGACGAGAGCAGCGACAATCTTTCAGACTCCCAAAGCACAGAAAACAACAGCGGTGCCATTGCTCAAGAGGGCAGGAGAGGAAGGTGGATGCGACGAGGTACTGACTAACCCCAACCCACTGGTACACCACTGCATCTCTCCAGTCATTCATTTAGGGCCCAGACACACCAAGCAGGTATCAAAGAACTTGCTGAAGCAAAAGCAGACTGTTGTGTTGTGTCTTGGCCGAAAAGCTGCACTTGACCACACAGCAAAGACTACAGCTGATAGCCAACTATCTCATATGTTCTGCACCTGTGCATACCCTCCTCCATGCTGCAGCAGTATGTAATCAATATTCATAAAAAAAAAAAACAAAACAGAAGACTCTATACTGTGGACAAACAAACTGTTGCCATGATGATTGAACAACATCATTTTTCACACCTCTCTTGCTAATATACACACTTCTGATTAAGAATATGTCTGATAAAAGATTGGCAAATGCCACTGGTGAAGAGACTGAATAGTGCCAACTGTGCGGGACACACCGCAAAGACTAGACCCAGGGGCACGGCCCCAACACTGGCCATTGTCTGACCATTTGGCCTGGTGTGTCAGGACCCTCATATAAGGTTTACAGACTGTCATCTCCAAGTGCCTTTTGGGTCATGAAGGATTCACCATTCAAAATTATAAATAGCCCAATTGCCCGAATAGTTAATGATCCCAGGTGCAGCTTTATTTTCAAGTTAAGTTTAGCCTGGAAAAGATTATGAGCTTCTTTGTTGTTGCACATTTGTCACTGCTGGTCAACAATCATTCAGGTTCAATCAATAAACAAGAAAGATACCATGTTCACCATCAATAAAGTATAACGCATATATGGTGTTTTTATATATGGCTGTTTTTCTCTGGTTGGTTACCTTACTCTGTTATGACCCGGAGAGTTAACGCCCCTTCTCAGCAGTTCTTGAAAGTCATTGCGGAAACACAGGAAACCAGCTGAAGCAGCAGTAGTAGAGGCAGGTTGAGAGAAAGTGGCTTTGCCACAAACTTAAATTACACCATCTCATCAAAAAGTAATTCCTGGACTATACTGAGCATCAGACATGATGATAGCAAAAGGTGGGTCAACCAACACGCTGCGTCCATAACGTGTTTCGTAGAAAATCGTCCACAGGGCAGCTGTAGGCTGCACACGACTGACGTATCCTAGCAGTTTTTGCTCCTTTGTCGCACAACTGATTTAGCCTGATTGCAGTGCAACTTGGGAGATTGAGCTTTTCCTCAAGTACCAATTATTTTGTTTTCCTCAGGCTGTGCTCTTACTGACTCACATTATTGTGACTGTTAAAACAGGAAACTGTATTTTCTCAGCATGACCCGTGACTACTTCCTCATTATGCACGAGTAAGAAACTGCCAAGCAAATAACCTTGGTTTACATCTGAGTAGGAGGACTCGATATAGTTTTATTTTTGAACTAATCAATACAGAATGCCGCAAAGTCATATGCAAATTAAGTGCTGTTGAAAAAAAGATGTCAGTGGAGCTGCTGCAGTATGCAGAAAAGGTGTTTTTATCAGAAATATAACAGGGAGGTCGTTGTGAACAATCTTTCCTATTGAGGTGACATTTTAGTGTGGTAACATAATCTGCTTCTTTGTGCACTGTGATGGTTTCGGTTTCATGAAAACAAAAGCATGATGGGATAAGGTTTGCACACCACCCTCACAAAGTGTATTTTGTAACATCTGTTTCGTGCATTTGTATTTCATAGTTCCCTCCAAGCTGCAGTCACAGCCATCCTCTCCGCAGCCTCGATGCTCGTCGCCCTCTGTCCCCACCAGTAAACTCATCTCTCCTTCGCAGAAACACAGCAAGAAAGCTCTGAAACAGGTACCGGATGGATTCCGTATACTTTATTTCTAATCGTTTATTGTCATTTTCACTTGTGCAAACGCACAACTCAGATGTTACACAAGTTCCTGCCACACCCTCATATCCACCTACAGCCGTTCTGCGTAAATCCCTGCCAGCCCACTCTGCAGCATAAAAGTACTTTGTTGGTATGTGTAGCAAAGTTTTAATTACGGATGGGAACTGACTAGATTTTATTAGTACCAATGTCATAATTGATTCTTCAATTAAAGAATTGTATGCAAAATCTACACTGTGTAACCACTTTTTAATTTGGAACCAGAACATCACAATTTTCCCAGACCCCCAAGTTTACTGATACCATTTATCAAACCATTACCATTTATGCAATAGATTTTCTTTCAATCAACCAACCGATTATTTGACTGATTGTTGCAGCTCTGCACATAACTAACCTCTAGGAGCTGAAAATCTGGTTCTTCCTACTCTTGATAAAGGAGACAAACATTTCAGCTGGCGACACAGGAATACAATTCCAATGAATCGGACAATCTGGAACCATTTTTTGAGTCCCATCTTTAGTTTTCATGCAGTTTTTCTAAGTGTAGAATTTTTAGATGTGACTAAAAAAACAGATCTGAATCTAAATCAGCTGTCCCTCAACAACTGAGGTTATTATTGTATGTGAATTGTTAAGATTATTTTCACATGTCTAATCCATGTCAAAATACTTATCTACAGATTTCACCAGGTTTTTCTAACTTTTTTGCTGACACGTAAGGAAACATGTACATAACCCCATGTTTATCCTTTCATTCCCTGTCTGTGCAACATCTTGTTCTGATTATTCTAAAGCGATGAGGCGTCAGGGGAAAGTGCCTATAGCTGGTTTTACAGTATTCTGCGTCCTTATAATCCGCCTGTTCAACATTTTCCTATTGGCTGCGTCGTGCCTTTTGTGTTCCATTTATTTGGATTTCACTTGATTGCACACGTTGTAATTCACTCCATCTGTGCTGGTGTGGAATTTTTCAGTTCTGTAAGACTAATTTATATTCATTTATTGGCCGTATGCAATGCTGGAAGATGGCGATTTGGCTTAAATATTAGTGCTGGCAAGACCTATTGTGTATTTTCTTCGTTATGTATTTATTTTTTTTGTTCAGCTTTAACAAAAGAAAGGCACTCAGTGGTCTGTCTTGGATTGCTTTTTTATTCTGTTGACACTGTGTTTGTGTGAGGTGATCAGACTCCTTGACTGCTTTATAAAAGAAAGATGATTTATGCCTGTGTTATGCAACCAATGTTTCATTGCTGCACTGTTATTTAGCTGTTATTTAACCAGGCGAGTGGCCCTGGGGGACTAGTTGCAGGGAAACAGAGGGTTACACACATTCACACTCTCTTTTTCTCATACTGCTGGCTATTTTATTCTCCTTTATTTTTTGTTTCTTTGAGGCCTTGAAGCAGCAGCAGCAGAGAAACCAGCGCAGACAGGGAGGAATGCCAACCACCTCCAGTCCCAGACTGCTTCTGAAAACCATCAAAGACATGGCTGACATTACTACAAAGACTGGTAGGTGGCAGCTATTATATTGTCAAATTCAATATCAAATGAAATTAACATTTACACATTGGGCTTGAGCAATAGCTCCAGTTCACAGAAATCAGATGTGATATTCATTCAGTTTTGACATTTTTCTAATGTTCAATGCATGATATTACACTCTGATTTCAAGATAGATTATTGAAATGGATTACATTACAATGAGCAATGTTTTAGCACAATTCAGTCATGACTCATATATTTGGCAGCAATAATAGGGATGCAGTTAGATGTCTGATCTGCAATTTCTCAGTGCTCCTTTCCCTCTGTCCAAACAGAGTTATGCCACCCAGTCGTTCCGAGGAAGGTTTCCCAGAGGTCAAGCCGCCTTAGTGCAGGTAAGTGTCACGTATACTTAAATTCTATCAAGTAGTTTGGAAATCTAAAAGGAAAAGGCTGGTTCATATTGGTGCATATCGGGCAGGATATATGCCAGCTGTGATAGGCCAATATCAGCCAATAATATCAGCCAATTGATAGCACAGGGAGATAGACATATGAATTGTTGATTTAGGTATTTTCGTGGCATTTGCTGACAATCTTTACCCTTAAAATTGTTCAAAGTAATGTGACATAATATGACAGTTGGTTGCAAACTTATATCTGCCTGCTTGCTTGGACTGAGAATGAGCTAACTACATTATTTCACGAAGCTGCGGTTCAAGTGAAATGATTCCACAAAAAATAAATATATCTACATGTGAAAGTAAATTACTCAAGATTCCTCTTGCAAGATCAACATGTTTCTACACTGCGCGATCTGTCTTGGCTTACTTCTGTTTCCTGTTTGGCTTGCAGGGCAGCTGAAACGTACAAAGTGTAACATAGATGTGGAAACTCCGGACTCCATTTTGGTTAACACCAACCTGCGGGCGATCATCAACAAGCACACCTTCTCTGTCCTGCCCCCCGACTGCCAACAGAGGCTGCTCAAACTACTGCCTGAAGTTGACCGGCAGGTGGCTCTAAGATTATACATACTTTTAATGTGTCTGTTGCATTATATAGAAGTAAATCTAATGTAATATAATTGCATGCCATTCCACATCTATCCTGTCAATTGGTGTATTTTGTAAACTAGCTTGCAAAATAGTTTGGGAATATTTTTGAAAGCTCCCTTCACATGGATAGACAGCTATAATTTCTGTACAGCATTCTGTGTTGGCTGATTCTACATGTGTATTTATACATAAGCACAAGTTGATGTATTGCTGCAGTGATGTGATAGTGATGATGCTAGTCATAACATTGTGCCTCCTCTCCCCAGGCTTGCATGGACGGCCTTCTGAAGGTCACTAGTTCTGCCTTAAACAATGAGTTCTTCACATCAGCAGCACAGTCGTGGAAGGAGAGACTTGCTGAGGGTCAGTACAGTTGCTTCCAACTGATAAAAACAGCATTCAGTTTACATTCAAAGTTAGAATTATGTAACCAAGTATAATAACCTTTCTCTTTTTTTATTATGTAACTTTCTCTTTTTACAGGAGAATTCACTCCTGAGTTGCAGCTACGAATGCGCCAAGAGATCGAGAAGGAAAAGAAAGTTGAGCTCTGGAAGGAGGCCTTCTTTGAAAACTATTATGGTGAAAAGTAGGTTATACTTTATGATTTTAAAGTTATGCTTAATACCTTTAGAATACAGCTGATAAAATGGACGAAGTGACAATGTGTTCCTGTGTGTATAAAGGAACTGTGTGAATTATACCTTTTGCATTGCACAATTCAATGTGATAATATACACTATGGCAAATCTTTGGTTTATGTACCTTCGAAGCGCTTAAATTTTACCCTCTACAAGTTCTATGAATCTTGTTAAAAAACTTCTACTGAAATGTACTTTATAGGATATTTTGAGTCATTTTCAACTTTGTGTGTATTCCAAACAATACCTATAAACACACAGTGTTTAAAGAAAAAAACTTGATTATTTTTTTTGTTTGTCTTCCGAACTCCCTCCTCTCTCTATAAAGTTCTGGGCTCAGCTTTGAGGAATCCAAAGAGCTGACAAAGGCTGATCAGAATCAGGAGTCTGCCAGGCCCCAGTTCCAATCTCATCAGACAGGACCTGCCGCTCAAAAACTAGAGGATCCCAAGGGCACGAAGGACAGCAGCCAGACTGATGCTGCTGCTACGGCTCTGAAAAACATGAAGGCAACACAAGTACCTCTGAAGGCACCAACTGCTCACAAAGATTCAGTCTTCACCACAGAGCCCATGAAGACACGGCGTGCGCAATACAATGAGGATCGTAGGTTGAGCATAGCAGCGCAGAATGCGCCACCTCCTGCAGTGACAACGCCTGAGGTTGAGAGTAGGACTGAGCGGGCCCTGCTTGAGAAGGAGCACAAAGAGAAAGTGGAGGAGGAGAATAAGGAGCCCCCCCAGTCACCCGCGAAGAAGAGCCATCCACCAGCAGCTAGTTCAGAGTTAAAAGAGGATCGGCCCGTGTCTGTGGTTAAGCCTGCTGAGGAGAACGAAGTCATCCCTGAGCCCAGTGGCCCCACAGAGCTGCTGAAAAGGAAATCTCTCAGTGAGATGGAGGGTAAATTGACGCCAGAGAAAAGGCCACGTATGTCCTCAGTTTCCTCTGTGTCTTCAGTCTCTTCTGTATCTCCTCCAGCATCATCCACATCCAGCCCTCCTACACCAACTCCAACAACTCCAACAAATCAGAGGGTTCCACCACTCAAGGTAGGGACATTTTTGTGTGCTCAAAGTTTCCTCTGATCCATCTGATCTTTTTACTGTAAAAGATTTGCAACTTGTATGCTTGAAAGGTGGCTCTGACAAGATTGTAGCTTGATTCTTGCTTCAGCTGTTGTCAGCTTGGATTTAGAGCACTTAGAATGGATTCCACAGGCAACCTAGAGAGATAAAAAAAATTTATAAAATTATCCACAGAAATCTCTTAAACCTCTCCTGCATTTCTCTGACTTCATGCTCAGTATGTTCCAAACATTCTTAGCTCTCCTATTAAATCCCTAAATTAGCTACATTCAGCAGGGGTTTGTAGCTGTGGGGAGGTGATAATGAGACACAGAAGTAGTGTATTTAGCTTTGGTATGGGAAAACCTTTAGTTATTTTTGTATAATTGATGTTTTCATGAATGTATATGCATATTTTTGAATACATCTCTTTTTCGTGTTGCAGATCCCAGTGTCTCGAATTCTTCCAGTTCCTCTGTCACCTAGCCAAGTCTCACCAAGGACACCCCTCCCAGCCCCACTTAGCAGCCCGGGCCGCACTGGTGCTCGCACTCTTGCTGACATTAAAGCTAAAGCTCAGCTCGCCCGAGCACAGCGAGCAGCGGCTGCTGCTGTATCATCTGCATCAAAAGGACCCGTGCCAGGCCCAGGGCCAGGGGGAGGCGGTGCTGAACCGACACATCCATCGCCCAGCCCTAGCCCAACATCTCCACAAGCGTCAACCAGGTTACCAGCCTCTGAAAGTACACCTCCTTCTTGCTCATTGGACTTCGGCCAGCTAAGCCCAAACCAGCCTCAAACATTTTCCTTAAACATAACTGATGAGAAACACAAAGGTCATCCTGCTGGTGTGGTGAGTGCAGGACACTATAGTGTTCAAAAGGGTTCAAACACATCATCTCAGCCCACTCCATCTGTACATGCTGTAAAGGGACAGGAAAACCCATCATCTGATGGATTATCCACCAGGACCAGCTCCTGTATCCCTGCAAATAACCCATTGGTCACACAGCTACTGCAGGGCAAAGAGGTTCCACTGGAGCAGATCCTCCCAAAACCACTATCCAAGGTGGAAGTGAAGATGTCAAACATACCCTCTGGTAGTAAGGGGAAGACATCACACCCACACACACATGCTGAGCACAGGGCTGATAAGCAAATGTCCCAGCAGCTCAATACAGCAGGACGAGCAGGAGTTTTCTCAGAATTCACCAGACATCATAGGGAACTTCCTGATAAGGAGACTCAGGAGCAGATCCTACAGGCTCTCATGCAGAGAAAAGTCCAGCACAGCCAGCCTTATGGTGGTATGGGGCCTCAGCACCCTCAGTACAAAGTCCATCAGCTGGTGCATGCAGATGAGCGCCAGGACCAATCCAGGATCTCAGTAGGATTTCTTGGTCGTAAGAGGACACCCAGGCCGGCCATGACGGGACACTACCTGCTAAATGTGTCCACATACGGTCGAGGACCAGAGAGCAAGAGACTGCACCAGTCTGCCATCCCAAACACGTCTGTTTCCAGTTTAAAAAGGGAAAGCACAGAAGGCGAAGAGGCGGCTAAGGAAGAAGAACCAGCCAGGAAAGTTTTCTCTGCTGTTTCTGGGGTCAAAACTGAGCAGCAGGGATTCTCAATAACCAAGTGTGATGAAACAGGGAGCATTCAGCCTTGCTCCAATGTGAAGACTGAGCCTGGATCAGAGGATAGTGCAGCTGGCGCTGACAACAACAGCACCAGTGCGACAGCCAAAGACAACAGCCCTTTTTTTCAGTCACACCGAAGGCACCTCGAACTCTGCAATAGTAATCATGGAAACTCCGAGCCATATTGTACCCAAGTGGACCCCAGCCACCAGCGGACGCCTGCCTTTCAAACCCAGAGAACGCTTGATAATCAGGAAAATGTGGCAGCATCGTGCTACGGTGGCACTATCAGCATGTCTGTACCTCACACTTTGAACCACAGCACTGCAGGTGCTGGAACTTCCAATGCCTCATCAGAGGCAGACAGCGGCAGCGTCCATGGGAGCGTCATGTCTTTCTCAGTGACCGTCACCACCATACCTGCCGGTCACTCGTTGGACCACGGCAACCAGGGGGAGCCCTCACCTGAACAGTCGTACATGGAGGGCTCCAACATGGAGGACGTCCAGTCCAAATGCTACTGCCGACTGAAGGCGATGATCATGTGCAAAGGATGTGGCGCCTTTTGCCACGATGACTGCATCGGCCCCTCAAAACTGTGTGTGTCATGTTTAGTCGTACGATGATATGAACTTAATAATAACTAGAAGATAATGTGGTTTGATTTGCTTTGATGCGAGGCACAAAGCAGACGCAGATCATCCAGAATCGATACAGAACCAGTGCTCGGGCAGGACACGCTAGCCGTAACCAGCATGTATGTGGTTGCTGTTGAAAGGCAAGGATTTACACTGGATGGTCGTTTGTTTCACCAACATCTATGAAAAGTTGTTTTGTGCAATTTTTTGGTAGAAAAGTCAATCAGTTTTCAATCAAATCAGTAGTCTGTCAGATGTGTGACAAATATAAAATCTGGCAATGTTTGCACTCAGCTAGGATTAGTGTGATATATTTTTATAAATATATATATGTGTAGTTTTGAAAAAACTAAGGGGAAAATGAATGTTGCTATTTTTGTAGAACATAATGACTGTTGTGTTTTAGACTGACACTTTTGTTATGGGCCTATGAGTTATGGTTAAAGGCAAAAAAAAAGGGCGCTAATGATAATCATCGGTTGTAGAGTACCTCCTATTTGGCATTTATGCACGCATGGCAGGGAAGTGCAACCTACAGTAACTATTTTATATAAAAATGTACATTTATTACTGAACACACTCAGATTTAAGAACTAGAAAAAGCATGTATAGTTTTAGATAGAGAATATAAAAGGAAATTTTGAATGATACTTCAACTCGTGAGGATTGCACATCACATCAGTTTTTGACTAACAGTTACAGGGCGAAGCCCCTGAAAACCACCTGGATTTATGGTAGTAACTGTGTACAGCACTTACATTCAAATATAGGGAAAAAGAAGAGTCATTTATATATAAAAATGCCTATATGTTCCTTTTGACAAATGTATATCTTTTCCACTCCAGGTCAAGATCTAGAGAGTCACTTCTTACTGTGTGAACCTGCATTTTCTCCCCGAAAAAGCCAGCTTGTAGATATTGTCTCCTGTGAGGTGGGTTTTTTTCACACTCGTATGTCTGTATAGAGAGATCAGCAGTGGCAAACACTCAAAAAAACACTCAAGGCGAGGGGAGAAAATGAAGATGATTTTGTTTTTTCACTGTAAATATTCACTCATTTACGGCATATTCATAGATGTAGAAATTTATTTTTATTTTTATTCGTGCAGCACACCTTGCTCGAGCATATTCAATTGTTTATTATTATTTTTACTTTGGAAAAAAAATGGAGAAAAACAGTCAATTATGCTAAAATGCTAAATGCTTTATCTTAGAATGATTCAGCTGATTCAGTTTTACAAAATGATTTGGAGGTACAATATGACGCCGATTAACAGGCTGGTGTAACACTTCACTACAAAGGAGATATATTATGCTTATTTTCAAGTTATTGATTTTATTTTGGGTCGCTACTAGAACAGGTTTACATGCTTTAATGCTCAAAAAGCATTGGGTTCTTCATACTGTGCACTGCTGCAGCCCTGTATTCCCCCTCTGTCTGAAATACTCTGTTTTAGCCCCTGTCCCTTTTAATGCCCCCCATTCCTGAATACCCGGTCTCCCCTGATTGGTCAGCTCACACATGCCAGACCAAACACCGCTAGCAATTTCAGAGCAGTCATGCTAAATCAATTCTTACGTGCTAAACTAGCCACCAGGCAGAAATTATGCAAATGTATTTCAAGATCTTTAACATGCTCGAGAATGTAGAACACTGAAGAAAATGAACAAATGAAAAAGCATAATAGGTCTCCTTTTAAAATGGCCTTTTTTTTGGACATCCTCCATTTAAATGTGGTTTAAATGATTGTAAGCATGAAATACTACTACACCATGTTTATACAGAATAATGTACAGTAATGTGTGTGTGTGTGTGTGTGTGTGATGTGCACAGATGAACCAGCAAATTTGTGGTGTGAACACTTTTGTAGCTGCGTTACTATGATGTAAACACAGTGTAAACGCTTACTTTACCACATATTAACATGCAAAAAGGCCAGTGTGAAGCGTTACCTCGGCAGGTCCTTCATGTGTTCATGCTGATCGAAAATGAACTATGATCAATTTATGTTTTGAAATCTCCTTGAGATGCAACGTAGGCCTGTTTCATAGCAATTATTTTCCAAGGTAATATGCCAAAGTCACCTTAAAGAAAACAAAAATAATCAGATCTTGTTTTTGATGTTTGACTTGTTAATCAAAGTAATATATTTTAATTAATATATTTTAATATAAAAAAAAGTCTATTTGCTAATTGTTTTTGAAAATCAACAGGGTATTTACTATAATAATATATTGGCTGTCTGTTTTTCCTATGATTTTGTTTGGACTGGACAGACTGCTGTACAGATAATAACTTGACTTTTTATAATTCGAATCGACCAGCTATCAATATTCTGTACGGCCCAGGTTTTTTCTGTATTTTTCCATAGAGATGTTGTTCTAATATAGCTGTCTACACTTGTGTCATTACCTGATGAAAACAAAATGTTTTTAAAGCACCATTTTTAGATCATTTGATTAATTGAAAGTCCATTTTTAAATGTATTTGTTATTAAATGGGGAGGGGGGTTGTGTCTTGTGGAAAATTGGTTTTAAGATGT
The DNA here is from genome assembly GCA_963678695.2 of Diplodus puntazzo. NCBI lineage: Eukaryota > Metazoa > Chordata > Actinopteri > Spariformes > Sparidae > Diplodus > Diplodus puntazzo. The sequence continues at coordinate 8,950,573 of OZ023175.1, forward strand.
TAGGGCTAGTAGTCATTTCACTAAAAAAATGACTAAAATTCACTAAATTTAATTCATCCCCCATAAATGTTTAGCTCTTATTTGGTTGAATGTGATGTTAGGATGCTGTATTTACCCATGTTGAGTTGGGGACTGGATTGCACTGCAAAACAAGTTAACAAAAACATTCAATCATCCCAAAAAGGCAGCTGAAATCTTTGTTAATAATGACTGAAACCCGAGTCAGGCAGCAGTCCCCCGTGTCACTGAAGTAACCTGTTGTGTGTGCGTTCAGAGGAGCAGTTTATATAGAAATGACTGTGGGGAGTAAAGTGTCATAGGCAATCCTCACCCCTTTTTAAAAAATGTCACGTTCATCACTAGGTGAATTTGTTTAATTCGTCTGTGTCATTCTGTCTCCATTTAAACTCCGGGTGAATGTAATATAGTAATCAGCACTTGTAAACAAAGTGTATTTTATCAAAAGTAATAGACTATTATGAATAAATAATGAAAAGAAAAGTATTTTGTATGTTTTTACTTGTGCTTGTCTCACACGGAGGGGTGCAAGGGGGGAGTTCAGCTTTTTCAACAAGTTGAGTACCAAGCAGCACTATAGTGTCTCAGATTTGACTTGAGGCTTTCAAATTAAAAGCAGAAATCTTGAGTTAAAATAAGATGTGTTGGGTTTAAAACAAGAAAAACCGACAGCAGAGATGTTTTCACACAAATAACAACGCAGAACAAAATGTGAGATTATTCAATCATTCAGTCTATTAAAGAAATGGATCAGTCGTTCCCAATATTGAGGAGATTAATAAAAAAAGAAATCATTTTGTATGGCATTATCGTGTTGCAGTGACATATTTTTGTAAACCAACCCAGTAGTTGGCACTGCCCCGGGTCCCCTGACAATAAGCCTGTGGGATTTATCTGTAGGATTTTGGATTATTGCAAAAAATCTGTGTCAAACACAAGTTTATGATATTTACACATTTTGTTCAGTGAAGTAATCTTCACAGATGGACATCTCCCGTGTGATTTCTGAAGTATAATTAGACATTAACATTAGGTTATAAATGAACTAAATTGCAGTCGCATGATTTCAGCGTCACCACTAGGCTATTAAACTTCTTACTACACTACTACACTATAAATTAATCAATATACAAGCTGGAAAGATAAAGTTTGCATAGTTTTCATGTTAAGTCTGTTGTGTGTGGCATAATAACGCTTAATTTAATTTAGCAATCGGCTTTTTGAAGACATGTAACTGCTTTATAATTCAAACGTGGGATATAACTGACCTATTCAGGCTTTAGTTTAGGCATCTGTCCAAAAAAACACTCCAAAAACCTGATGACGAGATGAAGAAACCTGAAGTGCAGAAAATGCTCTCATATTTTTCTGCTTTTAGGACTCATTCATGTGGCAATCTGTGCACAATTGGGGAAAAGTCCCAACTGCATCATGGGAAATGTAGGATCCAGTGTTTTGTTGTTTTTTTTTTACCTCAAAGTCAGGATACCTCTTCCTCTCTTGCAGTTATTTTTATATTTAAAAAAAACAAAAACAAATCTGTCTATTTTGAGTCCCCTGACTTTATAACACTGCATCAGGAAATCGCACCGGAGTGTCCCTTTAAATTCACTTCAATCCGTGTGTCTTGTTTCATCTCCCCTGTATTTTGAGGATCATAATTCAGAGTAAAAGCAGCAATAGTAGTAGTGCGCCTTTAACCAGCGTGCGTGCGCACATGCGTAAAGTGTAGTAGGTGGCCGCGCATGGCATCTCCGTGCCTGCTCGCGCTCTGCTCGCGCTCCGCTCCGCTCTGCTCTGCCGTCCTCTGCCGCTGGGTCGCTGATGATGCCGCGCAGAGAGCGGGGCGCTTGTACGTTTCTGTGTGCGGCCACAACCGCAGTTCCCAAGATTGGAGTCGTATGAGACACGAGAGGAGCCTGAAACACGATGATGGATCGCCCGAGCCGTTTCTCATCGCCCGGACAGCTGTAACGTCGGCGGACACACGCGTGGATTCGTCAAAGGTGAGAGTGCGGCTGTGAATCATGGGAGGAAATATCCTCCTTATTCACCCTGGACCACTTATCCTTCCCATCTGATGCTGCTGCTGCTGCGAGGATGATGATGATGATGATGATGATGGTGATGCTCTAAACGCAACCTGCGTGATTTTCCTCCGGTAAAAAGGCCAGTCTCCCTCCCCCCCCGCGCTGCCTCTCACTCGGGCTGCTGAGGGGAAGCAGTGAGAATTCAAAAAGATGCACGATTGCCATTGTTTCTTATCGCCCCCCCCCAACAATTTTTTTTTTTTGTTCTGGGCATCACGACACGGCGTCCCCGTTGCGGAAATAAGGTAAAACAGGCAGTTAAATCTGCAATATGGCTGCGTTTGTGCCGCGCCGTCGCTCCAGAAAGTGAATTTTTAAGTGTTGCAGGGTTGCTCACGGTGAGGTTTTTTTTTTTTTGTTTGTTTGGAGGCTTGTAGAAAAGCGAGAAGTGAATGATATCAGCGGAAGGGAGGTACTGCAGCAACCGAGTCCTTATGTTGACTCGCGTCAAAAAAGGATGTTGTCATTACCTCGAAGCTGAAGGTGCGGTTACAGTAAAAAAAAAAAAGCCACCTTTACGGGCCTTTAATGAGAAACACACATTCGCACTGTGTGAGGAAAAAGAGCTGGCATCAATACATCTGTCAGTTTATGATCATTGATGTGCGAATGAGTGAAAGGAAATTGACTAGGAAAAATCCCCCATGATCTCATCCTGGTCTGTGCCTTGTGGATGTGCTCTGGTCTGTGAATTCATCCTCTCTATGAATTATTAACAACTTGCCTCTGCTTTCCTTATCAGACGTGAAATAAACACGTATTAAAACGGCGATTTCCTGCCAATGCACTGCTTGCATTATTATTTTTTTCCAGGCTCTGGAGTTGCCTACTCATGGAATTTCTGCAGTTACTTCACATGCTGGGATATTTACAGTGAGCCATTGTGTTGTTTTGCTGACATGTGTCTGTTGGTGTCTCCCACTGCATCGCCCACTGTTTTCTAACCTCCCCCCCAAAAGCACAGCAACGTTTCTGTGACACACTGCTTTAAAAAAATGCACTAATACATTCTGTGCTGCCCCGTCCAGGACCCCGTTTAATATGTAATTAAGCCCGACCAAGTGTTTTCCAAGTGGCCAGAGTGAACCATTAATCGTGACCGAGTTATTGTCATGATTCGCCCACTGAGCTGAGCTACAAAGAGCCCGTAAGACTTTTTCAGGGCATTAAAAACTGCTGCTTAATTTAGCACGAATGGTTTATTGCCGTCTCAGAACGCGGCTATATCTGGTGGCGATCGTAATGAGAGCTGGGATGAGTCAGTTAATCAATCGTTGCAACAAAAGAACTGCATTTTATTAAGTGATTGTAATTTCAAGCAAACATTTTCTGGTTTCGGCTTCTGGAAAATGGAGATTTTCTGCTCCTTTCTTCTTCATTTCACTGTAATTCTAATATCTGGGGGGGTCATGTTGTATTCACATTGGAAATGGTGAACGGTTGAGGATTTTCTTTCACGATTTTCCAATTTATTTCTGAACAAGTTAAGTGTGGCTTATGGAAAAATGCCCCGTTATGACTTACAACTAGCCCAAGGTGACATCTTCCATTGTCTTGTTGTTGATGTTCAATGTAGAGACCAAAATCTGAAGGTTTTCAGTTACGATAATATATTAGACACAGAAATGTTAAATTCTCAGATTTGAGAAGCAGGAACCAGCATTTTATTTGAATTTTATTGCACTGATGCTCGAAAAAACACCAAAATGATTATTTGATTCTTAGAATAGTTGCCAGGATTTGTGATTTCTGACATTTCATTTCGATTAAGTGCAAAAATCATTATTTAAAGGAGCAATTTATGATGTATTGATCACTTTTTTTATTGGCCATATGTGAGCGGATTGTACCGTGCAGTGAAAAATGAGAGCTTCCCTATGAAGTTGTTTCATTCTGCAGGACTGTAGATTTATTTTTGTGAAGGACTCGGGTCGGTTTTTCCTTGACAGTCCGACGGACGTGACTTTATCGAGCGCCTCGTCTCGGCGCCTCTCTCCGCTCCACTAACAGACGGCAACAGTCTCTAATGTTAGTTTAGAAATGGAGTCCGCTATGGTAAACCGACGACCGGCTTCCAGCATGAAGCAGAAGTTCCACAGAGCCCCTTTAACAATCAAATGAAACTTAATTGTCACACTGCATCTCAGTGGACGGAGCGATTATAAAGGCCTTTGCTAAACGTAAGCCAGAATAGCAAGTTACTGACTGGAAGGGCCAAAAAATAGAGAACTGCTCCGTCTTCCTGATGGAATCAGAATCTTGGCCTTTCTGCACATGGTCAGAGAATGTCCCATGCGATCCAGACATGTTCGGGCCTCTCCGGTCCCCAAGTTCCGAGGGCGGTCCGATGGTACTCGTCTGCCAGCTGCGACGCGGTCTTTGTCGGTCACCATTAAGAGGCTTCCTTCGCAGCTCGGTCGGCGTCATTATCCCACAGGATGCAGTCACTGCTGAGCGAGATGTCATGGAGAATTATCATTTGCTCAGACCGAGGGCGCTGGAGTGTTCCCCAGCCGGCTCACCAGTATCATCCTACAGGAAGGAGAGGGAGGGGAAACAAAAGCACAAATTGAGAGTTAATGAAGTCCTTGAAGGAGGGAGAGAGAGAGGCGAGGTGTTAATTACTTATTTAAGAGTCAACTACATTCTGCGAGCGAGGAATGGCTTATCTCTCTCGGTAATGGTGACATCAAGTGGAGAGGCGCTCCCCGCTAACTCTTTGAATGTTTTTTTGAATTTCTCTTCACAGGGTCGACGTTAAGGGCTTCCGTTTGTTCGACACTCAGCTCCAGGGACAGGTAAACACACTTGAAGTCTTCATAAAATCAGATGCTGAAATTGTATCTTTTATGGTCAAAGACATAGTTTATCTGCATTGTATGGGCTTAAAAGACATGATGCTATTTCCAGTGCGTTATGCTGCACATTTATGACACTTTTACCCTGACACTACTATCAAATATCTTCATTTCATAGGGTGATATTACTGTTAAACAGCAATGAATCTACTCGGCCCGGATGGCACATTTCAGTGAATGAAATAAAGAAACCTGTGTTGTTTCAAAGGCGGTTCTGTCAAGCACCAAGTCGACAGAAGGAAAAAACAGACACGAAAAACCTTCTTTGAAAACACACAACAGAGAGCAACGCTGACGTCGAATCAGGTGTCAACACAAAAGTTAAATGATTCAATAGATGTAGAATCCTCACTATAAAAGAGGCTTTTTGTCCCTCCTGCATCCTGCAAGATCAAAGATGCAGTTTTTTGACAGCAGCCTTACATCATTTTTGTGCAGCTGATTTTGACACCAAATACAAATTGTCGGCACGCTTTTAAAGGATGAGCTCAAACAAAATGAAATGAGGCCGTTACCTGCTCCCCCCGCGTGCCAGCGGGAAGGGAGTCGAGGTCCACAAAACATTCCTGGAGCTTCACAGCGAAACAGCATTGGAGCATTCTCCTCAACAGCTGACGTGGATGGGGACCAGCAGAGCCGAGCTAGCTGCTTCCCCCCGTCCACAGTCTTAATGCTAAGCTAATCCACTGCTGGCTGTGGCTTCATTTTTAACATGAGACACAAAACTCTGCTGTACAACTGAGCCAAGATAGGTAAATCCAGTGACATTTATATTTATAGTGAATTAGGTGATTATTTGGATGTAGTGAGTCTTTCAAATCAATGGCATTTGCGGTGAAACTGTTGATTAATCGCTTAGAAAGCCAGCCGAAGCCGTATAATCTGTATATTTCACTAAGTGAAGAGCTGGAGTGATGACTAACACAGTCCTTGATGTACAGCGTAGAATAACAAAGATGATAGAACATACCGTGTCCTTCTGGTATCCAGCATTCAGGAGCTCTCATGTTCACAACATATGACAGGTGAAACGTGGTGTCACACATGCATAAAGACCGGATTGACTATATTTCAAATATTTTAGCATTTAAACAAAAATTATGAGTCGTCAATCGCACTGGTAATTTATGAATGTATAAATCATCCTTACTTGCAGGGTGTGTGATGGATTTTTGACAGTGAAAAGAGAGAGAGAGTGTGTGTGTGTGTGTGTGTGTGCGTGTGCGTGTTTTGCAAATTCATGAACATGCTGCCTGTCTGAACTGTAAGTGTGGCGTGCTCTGCCGTTTGATGTGCCCACAGGATGATCGAGGAAGGCAGCAAACGAGGCAAGGCCATGGTGGAGAAGAGACAGCTCTTCATGGAGATGAGTGAGTGGAGTCGACTGAGAGAGAATCTCTTTTTCACTCTCCGCAGTCAGCGGCGCTCGGCTCGTGTAATTCTCTGACCGGCTCCGAGTTGCGCAGGAGATACGCGGCGCCTAACACGTACAGTATCATTCCTCCCACGCGAAGGCGGTGGTAGTGTTTAAAAGTAGCTTCAGTGGGCTGAAATGTTGTTTTTTTTCATTAAGCTGGACAGGCAGAGCATTAATCAGTTTTTTCTTTAAGTCTTTTTTTGTGCTTTTTTTTTCCTACAGGAGCTCAAAACTTCGATGTGATCAGACTGTCAACTTACAGGACCGCCTGCAAACTCCGGTTTGTGCAGAAGAGATGCAACCGTAAGAGAAGATCCCCTCTGCTCCGACACTGTACAGCCAATAGTTCCAACATGAATAGACTTGATTGATCACCGTCTGTCTGTTCACAGTTCATCTGGTGGATGTCTGGAACATGATCGAAGCCTTTCGTGACAACGGGCTCAACACGTTGGACCACAACGCCGAGATCAATGTGTCGCGGCTGGAGACCATCCTGTCTTCCATCTACTACCAGCTCAACAAGCGGCTGCCCACAACCCACCAGATCAATGTGGAGCAGTCCATCGGGCTGCTGCTCAACTTCATGGTGGCCACGTACGACAGGTGTGTGGTCGGGTGGTCGGTGCAGAGGATGACGTGACTAAATGAGAGAAACGTGAAAATGTGAAACGAGAAATTTTAAATGGGATTTTAAATGTCATTTAGAGGCCTGGAGAGGTGAAACATTCTAGTATTTCACAAGGATTATGGTCAAATCAGGAAAAACAATCCTAATTTGTTTTTCTTGCTGTCCCTCAGACACATTTTGTGAGCCCCTGGATAAAACACACCTTCAAATGAACACACTCAGTTGTTTTACCGAAAAAGCCTTACTTAGTCCGGTATGACCAGTAGCTTATGGGGCAGGGGGGGGGCTTTTCACTGTTAATCATTATCGTTTATAATCTCCACTTTTGGCAACAGTGGCTTTTGTTCCGAAAAAGGTTGGGCCGTCTCGCTTTAAAGCTCACACTAACAAGCTCCCTCTTTCTCTGTCTCTTCAGCAGACAAAGACAGAAAATGCTTCAAACCTGGACTTGGATTATTATCAACTCTCGAGCTAGCGCTTATTGATTAGCAGCCCCAAAGACAAAAAAGATGGGCTGAAATCAAATTGAATGACTGAAAATGTATCACCACTGTCCCCGTAAAAGGCATGTTAACAAAGATTATACTTACATATAAAACAAAGTAAAGACGACTACCATGTGTAAGCCATCTGCAGCCATGTCGGTTCAGACCCATAATGCAACTGAGCCACACAGCATCATAACACATCCCATGATGCCCTTTACAAAACTCTGGTCCTGTAAGATCTCCCTCAATATAAAACGTTGCATAAATATTTCTACATTTCTTGACCAAACAGTTAAGATAACACATTTTTAATCACCTTCTAAGTTGTATTTTAGACTTGTGATGGGCAGTTTTCGTTGATTTCTGGTATTTTAGAAACTAATTGATTAATCTGCAGCCTTGCTCTGAATAACATAAACTGTTTTCCCTATTATTAGTAACAGATTACATAGTTACATGCATCTTCCTTTCTAGAAAACTTCAGAACTGTTAGGAAATGAAATTTAAGAACTGTAGAATAAAGGCTTAGCATTTTATTTCACAACACAAAAGTCTAAATGCAATTCTAAACCCCCCTCCACACTGTCTGGAATGAAATTGAGGTGAAAAAAATGCCAAATCCTTTCATAAATACGTTTATTGGAATCAGCCAAAACAAGACAGTCTGCAGCACATGACCTTATTGTCCTCGACTGGTAGCTATGGCTCTAAAAACAATCCACCCAGCCAGGTTTTAGGCCTCAGACGTCTTGGCACTAAGCTGGAAGGAGCACACATCTGCGTGCTTTCCCTCTCATGCAGCAGTCAGACGGGTGTGCTGTGTTAAAACGTCCCTATCAGCTGCAGTATCCCTGGCGATGCTTTTACTGACTCTCCCTCCTCCTGCCGTCCGCTCTGTGCTCAAGGCCCCCGGACGCTGTGCCTCCCGGAGTGCCGGAGGTTTATTATTGACCGTGAAAGCTCTCTCTCATTATTGTACCTTGTGTGCCCGAAAATTGATTGGCTGTTTGCCTCGTCCATTCATTGACCCATTCGTTCGCTTTACTTTTTGATCAGCGAGGCCACTGTGGGCCCTGCTCTCCGCTTATTACTCATGCCGCCTTATCTCTGGGAAACTTCGTGGAAATGACTGTCTGCGATCACAGGAAGCAGTTCCGCTATCTGTCCCTGAGGTCCAAACTGAATTAGGCAGAGGAGCTTTCGTGCACTCTGCTACCTCTGCTCGGAAGTCAGAGCTAAATGAATCTGAAATGAAAGAGCCGGTCTCCCATGGCAAGTTTAGAAGATTTTAAGGGATCTCGAGGCAGCTTATTAATGACCTGGATATACAGTGCTGTGTTAATCTGTGATTTTAAAGGCTTAGATCAGGATTTATGCCATTTAACAGTTAAACACTCATGGATGTAACAGTAGACGTGCACTGAAATATGTTTTTAATTGGAGTGTGGCACACGCATAGCTGCGATTAATGTTTATCATGTTGGATAATTTTCTCTGTTTTTAGCTCAAATTCTTAATAAAATTTCCGTCGATATCTACTCAGCAAACGAAAAGACTGGAAAGAGAGGCTAGATAATGCTTCTCCATCGAAATCCAAATCTCAGGAAGCCTGCAGATCCCAAATTTATTTGAAAAAGACATTATTTTCACACATTTTAAAGCCGAAATCTTGTCAAGCTGAAAATGTTACCCTATCTGAAGTGGGTGCAGCAACTCAGCCATGTGTGTGGGTTTAGATTACGTCTCAGCAGTAAATAATGTAAAGTGGATAATGACTGCTTTTTAATTTTTGGGGTCAACTCACCCTTTTATCTCATAAGAATTCTTAAAGAGTCATTAAAGTCAGTCATCCTTTCACTATGACCTGTTTTTTTGATTTGAAAACATCTTTTCTCTCAACTTGCAGTGAAAGCCACGGGAAGCTGACAGTTTTCTCAATGAAAGCTATGCTGGCAACGATGTGTGGAGGGAAAATAGTGGACAAACTACGCTGTGAGTACATTTCGGAGCGCCCACTTTTTAAAATTAGCTTTTTATAATCTGTGCTTGAATTTTTTTCTGAACTCTGATGTCATGATGCTCATCTGCGTTTACCTGAGACGGTAATTGCTCGAGTTAAACACACAGGGGCACTGTTGGAACACGAATGCAGAGTGAATTAATTTGCCTCAGTTGAGCATATTTTTAACTCTGTGCACCGGCTGTGGATCAATAACAACACACGTTCACAGAAATGCCAAAAGTCTCTCTCTCTCTCTCTCTTTGCTCAGAATGATAATGTGACATTTGCCTCCTCTCAGATATTTTCTCGCAGATCTCCGACTCCAGTGGGGTCATGATGTTTGCAAAGTTCGACCAGTTTCTGAGGGAGGTGCTGAAGCTCCCCACAGCCGTGTTCGAGGGTCCGTCTTTTGGATACACGGAGCATTCGGTGCGGACGTGCTTCCCTCAGCAGGTATGATAAGGATACTCAACACACCATTTCTTTCTTTCTTCTTCTCCTCCTCCTTCTTTTTCTTCTTCTTCTTCTTCTTCTTCTTCTTCTTCTTCTTCTTCTTCTTCTTCTTCTTCTTCTTCTTCTTCTTTCAACTCTCTAGCCATTTACACGTCTTGTTTAATACATGCGTCTATGTGTTTGTATCTAGAAGAAGATCATGTTGAACACGTTTTTGGATGTGTTGATGGCAGATCCTCCTCCTCAATGCCTCGTATGGCTACCGCTCATGCACCGACTTGCTAATGTTGAAAATGGTAAGATCTGGACTCTCAGCTATTTATGTTTGTATACTGTTCATTCAACACCAATTTCAACAGTTGGTGTAGCTTTTAATAGTTATAAAATGGAAAGATTGGATGTTGTCCAATGACCTGAATATGTCCACAAAGTGGAGCTTCAGAGGAAAATAAACACATTATAGATTAGTGTGAGCATGATTTGTTATCCCTATAACCATTAATCTAGTCGTTTGAACAGCCTCAGGACACAGTTTTAACCAATCCAAATTGATGCAACGCTACATTCTGGATTGTGTACACACAAACCATCAAAATAGCCTAGATAGCTAAAAAACAGAAGAAGTGATGGATAAAGGTTTTTTTTTAACCTTTATGTCGCATTTCCAAATGACAACCAGGCGCGATCATTGTTGAACACACGTCATAGTTAATTCCAAAAAAACAAGAAGAAAACATCAACTTAAGGGGATTTAATCAATAAGTAACTCCAGTAATTATTTTCTATTCTCTGCTTTTTCCAAGTCATTTTAAATCCCACAAAACTAATGAAGAATCTACATTTCTGAAAGTATAAAATGTATCAAACTTTACAATATGATATTCAAAAACTGGTATGGCATTTTTTGTAATGAACCACTCAAATCAAAAGCTTAACAGACTCTCCTGGGGTTCAGTCTAAATCTGAATGACAAAATGAAGACAGATTTTCTCAGGATTTGAGTATTTAAATGCAGAAATGTCACGTATTATTCCTTTTAAAACTAACTGTACGCAGAGATTTTTTGTTCGTGACTCTGTAAGTAAAGACGTCTCTGACAGAAAATCCTTCTTGTTGTTGTTTTCCCCTGCTCAGTCTTCCATCCGGTGGAATGTTCCTATTGCCGGAGCGAGAGCATGATGGGTTTCCGGTATCGGTGCCAACAGTGCCATGGCTACCAGCTCTGTCAGAGCTGCTTCTGGCGTGGCCATGCAAATGGTCCCCATAGCAACCAGCACCAGATGAAGGAGCACTCGTCTTGGGTAAGGCGAAAGCCCCTGATCGCTCTCGATTTTGCATCACGTTGTTCTCTTCTCTAAACAATCTGAAAAGTCAATATCTCTGTGACAGTGTGGAATGATTGTACGGCGCGGCAGACCACTCAGCCATCTCCCTACATTTCCTGTCCCCTCTCGAAGCCATCCGGGAGGGATTTTATGGGGTTTTACTCATTTTGGAAAATTAAATTGTATTGATTGAATTCGCCGCGTTGCCGCATCACCCCAAAGCTCAATCATTATGTTATAAATCGAAACAAGGGAAGTCAAAGGCGCCGGATCCCAAATCCAATTCCCAGCTCTGCTCGGTTTTCACACAGAGAACGAATGACTGTTCGCGAAGCCTCGGGACTTAAATTACATGCTCGAGCGCATGAAACACAAAACACTGTCTGTCATAAGAAAAAACATTTGTGACAATTATCATGATGGTGAGGTGGATGAATCTGCTCTGGATTCTCTTCTACTTCTGCGACGAATTTGTGAATGTCATTGAAACACGTTTTGTTCGGTTTTTCCAGCGCTCAGAACCACCAGTTATGTTCGGTTTGGGCATCTGGCAGCATTTCTCATCCACTACTGTTCTGATCAGCTGGCAGTGTTGCTGCCAATTTCTCTTGCTGTAAGAGTAAAAATGGCTAGAGGAGCAAGACCATGGCTGAGCCTCCCCCGCACAAACTTTTTTTTTAAAAGGCAAAGAATCTTTTTTTTTCCCCTACAGTACATTTAATTGTTGTTTAATTGTTTTACATTAATTAAAGTGAACTTAATGTAATTCAACAGTTGTGATAGATATTTGTTCATTTTAGTAAATACAAGACATAAAATTACACCAAATCTAGTTCATAAAGAGATAACAGATGTGTCAGAAGAGGTCAAGAAGCCATCAAGCTTACACAACAAACCTCCCTGACAGAAAAGAAACAGCAGAATTAATACAAAAATTACATTACAGTAGAATTATTAAAAACACAATTGGGAAAATGCAATGTATACACATAACCAATGTTTTTAGGTCATTGAACATGGACATCTGTAAAACTCCATCCTACTAGGATGAAGATATTTGGAAACTCCATTTTCAGTGTTTAATATGTGTACCCTAAATTGCTTCCAAGATTATGACAGTCAAAATGCACATGTTGTTGTTGATGCTCTGTACTTTAAGACTTACACAGCAGTCTCTTCAGATGACATGAACGCAGAATGATGGACTCCTTGCATTGTATTTCTGTGAAGCAGCCGACACAAGCACTCACTGAATTAGCACAAACTGACTGCTGATCCACACTTTTGACACAGTAAACAAACAGCTGACCCAGTTATGTAAATTTACATCTGAAGTGAGCTCTCGAAACTGTTTCCTACTATTACGACACGAGGTGATGCACGTTTCTGTTTTCTCCCGCCCTCCCCATAGAAGTCTCCGGCCAAAAAGCTGAGCCACGCCATCAGTAAATCCCTCGGCTGCGTCCCCATCGGAGAGCCGCCGCATCCTGTGTTCCCCGAGCAGGCTGAGAGGCCACAGGAACACACTCACACTGTGTAAGTGCCATCCCCGAAAGCATTTGTTACCACTCTTTGTGTCATTAATGAGGGAGACCCAGCTGATCTGTTGATTAACAGCACAGCGAGGCCCAGCGTGCTCATGATCTATAGTCTGTTCTCGTCATGTAACTGCCCCCATCTTTCCATATCGCCGTCACTCCATGACTGATCGAGTGCCATCTCGCTAAAGCGTCAGGCCCGTGATTATTCGCTAACGCGAGAAATGGTGATATACTGCGCAGGTTCAGCCGTTAACAGCGCAGTCGTCCTCATCAGTCTGTTGGCAATGGAACGGGGACGATGGTATAAATCTTGCATCCCCGGGCTTTGAGGGCTCCTGGAAATCATTACAGGAAATGCCTTATATTCTGCTGCTGTCTTAAACCCCGCACAGTCATTTACATTTCACTTGAGAAATTGTACGATTTCCATAATCAATTCCACCGCTGAGATACATCCACAGCAGTCCCCACCGCTAAGGTCACTTCATATTTTTTTGCATCACCGCCATGCTGGAAAACCTCTGACGCTTTCGGCCTCCACCAGATCTAATAATGTTTCAGGTTATAAAAAGTTGATTTATGTTTTTTTTTGCTCGTCCGTGATAGGATCACGGGAAATCTCTCAACTTTCTCATTTGAGCTTTCGACATTTCTCATGGCACATTTCATAACGAAAAATCCTGCTCCGCATTCCAGTCACGACCGTAAACCTAAGCTGTCTGTATATGCTTTTTGCTGCTGGCAAGTGTCAGTGAGTAATTGATAGTGAGCTCCATCTTTGGGGGAGGAAACTAGCGCGGCGAATGCCAAGAAAAATAAGACACAACGTAAAAATGCATCTACATGATTTCCTGTTTTACCGCCTGATAGACGCCATCGTCTCTGAGTCGCTTCTCGCAGCCAGTTCCTCTGCCCGCTGGCGGGGAGGATTTTTCTGCATTGTGCCCAAACTTATGCATTTAAGATGAAGTTTGCATTTGCATAAATTTACAATTCATCTCGATGTCGAGAATCTACCGTCGAGCTGGATGTTTTTCTTCTGACTGAGAGATGAGGCGATTGGATTAGCCCGGGCGGTATAGGCTGTGTAGCATGAAATTACATCACACAAGTAGATTAATATTGATTAAAATGACATTTGTGACTAAACTGCATTGGATTATGCCTCGCCAGTGTCCTCAGTGAGAAGAAATCTGTGTCAGGGGTTTTTTGAATTTTTATTTTCTATTTTTTTTTTTTACGATGTTGATTATCTCAGATGGCGGACGCCCCCTGAGAGTAATGAGTTCTGTCCAGTTTGGGCTTTTGGATATGTGGGATTTTTATAGCACAGAGGCCATTTTATTGTTATTGTTTTCTTCAGAATGATTTTTCCATGAACTGCAGGGTCCTGTTGCAATGTTTTTTATACTTTGAAAGTATATATTGGTGATTCGCAGTAGCGGAATGTGACTCAGTACATCCAATCAGTTACTGTGTGTAATTTAAATGCTGAGTATTTTGATATTTTTAAGATACTATATACTTCTACCCCTCTACATGTCAGGGAGAAGAATTAGATTAGATATAGATATATGGTTATTAGGTCAATTAGTTCAGATAAAAGGATGAATTAACCCGAAAATGAGCGTGAAATATTGACTGAAATTTTCATTTATGGGCGAATGTATCCTTTAACAAATCGTTTCCCCTTTAAACTAAGCCCAACAAAGCACAAATAGGTCTTATTTTCCAATATTTCACCAACAGTAAAGATTAAAGAAAAGCCCGAAAATGCAGATTTCTGTCAGACATCTGTGTTTTTATCATCGCTTCTCCCATTTATTATCCAACTGATTTATCTGTTGGCTCTTAAGAAGGAACGGAACCTGCTAGTTTAGGAACTATCTGTGAGATCTCTAAAATGGAAGTTTTGGGTAAGAAATTTTTGGAACATCTTGTCTCCTTTAAGACTTTAATGGATGTGAAGTGCATTCTCATGCTCTCAGAGATGGCCTTTGAAGGTTGGTGGCTCTATGTGTGTGTGTGTTCAGTGACTTTTAGGATAATGGATGTGACTGTTGACCCCTGAGACCTGTCGCCTGTCTCTCCGTCTCTATTGTTACGTTTGACGCAGGAAAAGGTATTTACGGAATGTACTTGTCGATGGTGGAAAAACTTTTTTTTTTGTTTCCCAGAAGCATTCATCTTTTCATTGTGTGTGGTGATCATGAAAAGATGTTTTTTTTTTTTTTTTTTTGTAGCGCGACAGCAGTTCAAAATATGTTTTCATCCGTCACTGATGATCTCAATTGTGTTTCAGATTCAGTGCCTTCATACAAAAACCACAGAATAGTTTTCTTCTGGCAAAGCATATCCAGAGACAATGAAAAGAGGCTATTTTGTGGACACAAAACATTTTTTACAAGTCCTGTATGTGACTCATACTTTGAGATTTAAAGGACGAGAACATCAAGAGCACTCCTTCTGAAGCTTAAAGCACTACACAGTTAACTTAGTTTAGGATGAAAACAAGGAACCTGGCTCTGCTAGAAAGTCACAAAAACCTCCCATCAGCACATCTGAAGCTCACTCATGAACTTGTTATATCTTTTTTTGTTTAATCTCTCCAAAAACAAAAACTGTATATGTGCTCATACGGGGGTATGATGAGAAGATCAACAGACTCTCATGTCCGTCCATTCAGCGTGAAGCCAGAGTGATGGTTAGCTTCTAAATGCTCCAAACAGCGAGATAAAAGCAAGCTGTTCTCTTTCCAAAAGGCAAGGAAATCCACGTAGCAGCACCCCTAAAGCTAGCTGACTGATATATTATATCTCAAATAACAGGCACACATGTAAGGATTAAAATCTGAACCAAAATTGCATCTTTTCATAATGAGGCTTCGTCATTGCACACACGAAATGAAAAAAATAAATTCTCCTGGAACAAGAAGAAACAAGAAGATATCTTCTGTGTGAAAGTGGTATCGATCATCTCATCTAACTCTTGGCTCAAGTGAGCATAATTCAAATAGTCGATCTAACACACCAGTTGTAACTCTCTATATCCACGAGCTTTAAAGAGGAGCTGGCACTAAAGGAATAACTTCCATTTGTTTAACGGTCAATTTCAGAGACTTTATGGCTGAAGAGCCTACAGTAATTTTTTCCCGCCCTACCATTCCCGTGTTGATTTCCCCGCTGGCTACACAAAATCCCCCCCCCGAACCGGAAACCCCTCAGATAATTAGTCACAGGAAAACTGCCAAGCCTCCAATTTTTACTCTGCATTGACTTCATTTTATTGATGATACAGAACAGAGAGAGAAATGTGCCTTTCTCAAAATAGTACAGCTCGTTGCCAATCCTGATGAATGCTGTCTGTGAGGTGTTATTTAATGTTGTGAACCAGGAGACATCCATCAGCCTGCTCTCTCTCTCTCTCTTTCTCTCTCTCTCTCTCGCTCTCTCTCAGGTGTGTGTGTGTGTGTGTGTGTGTGTGTGAGTGTGTGTGTGTGTGTGTGTGTGTGTGTGTGTGTGTGTGTGTGTGAGGCTGACGAAGCGCCAGTGTGAGTGAGTAATAATGGCAGAATTAGGGTAGAGCGTCAGGTTTGATCCGAACTCCCAAATCGAATGGACATGAGTCTCCCGGTTTGCCCAGCCCCTCCGCGCCGTCTTCAAGACAAAGTGTAGCTATTCTGAAATATTTACTGGCATCTGAAAGCAAAGACTAACAGCGAGCTGAGCTGTGAATTTCCACCCCCCCCCCACTCAAACTGTCAGCGAGATTCTCAGGGATTTGTGTTTTGGAGAGGAGTTATAGGTTTGGGTTGCACCGTCTGTCTCAGGAACTTTAAATCTGTGAGACGACTTCCTACCTCCAGACTTTGCAGCGCTTCCAAGAGACTCCAAAATAGCTCACGAGTTCGAAAATAGGCATCTTTCTCGAATTCTCGTCGTATTTAGCAACCAATTCCCCACTCTTTACATAATCCCCAGAAATCCCTTGACATTTCCTCTGTTTTACATCTTTTTTCTTTTTCTTACTCTTCTGGTCAATGCAAATTCCATCAATGTCATTAAAACGGAGGCATGAAAATTCACTTTTCCCTGAGTGTGCTCCATTGGGTTTTTTTTATTTATTTTTTTTATGGCTGAGGTACTGACAGCCCCTCCAGGGCAGATAGGGGCACCTTTGCAAGCGGAGAGAGGATGCTTCGTGTTGTTATAGGCGGCCACGCGTCCGTCACAAAATAAGGTGAATGTGTGTGAGAAGCTCTGGCAGACTTAAGTTTTTCCCTTGTACCCCTGCCAGCTGCCAAGTACAAGGAAAAGGGTGGCACATTGTCATGCACCGCACGCAGGTAGCACGAGGCGTAGCGCATTGCAGACTTTGATCTCTTAGAGCCTAAATTTTGACCTCTGAGGCACCGAATGGATGACTGGACTGCGCGTCCTTAACCATCATTCCTTCAGCGAGTGAACTGACGCGAACGAGTTAATCCAAATTCTTAGAGGCAAATGAAATACTTTTATGTAAGAGGTGGCTCTTTTTTCTTTTTTTTTTGTTATTGCACCCTGCTGTTCCACAGGAGTTTTTATTGGTGTGCTCAGAAAGGGAACTGATGATTATTTATAGAAGGATAGCCGTGAAGAGCTTTGACTTATGTAACTTGCTGAAAGGTAAGAGGGAAATATGTAAATGCGTTTGTAGTTTAGGCTGCAGAGGAGGCCGGTTTGGGTTTTTTTTTTCTCCTGGAAGGGATGAGAGTTTTTTTTGAAGAGGTTGCAATTGAAGTATTTTCAGCAAATGGCATTTTTCCCTGATTTCCAGCGTGTGCTCGTGTGTTTCGAGAGAGAGGTGAAGAGACGGAGTCAGAGCAGAGAGCTTCAGAGAGAGACGGGGAGGAAAGAGGGAGAGACAGAGAGGGAGAGAGAGAGAGAGAGAGAGAGAGAGAGACAGAGAGAGAGAGAGAGAGAGAGAGAGAGAGAGAGAGAGATCTACGTCGTCATAAAGTCACGTGGCCCGTCGAGTTTCCTTGGAGACAGCAGCAGTGTAGTACATTGAGATGCTCGCCTGCTCAGTTGAGGGCAGATTAGGCATCTGGCAACAGCGGCGGGTTGGATGTATTTTGCCAGCCAGACAGGTGCTTTCTCTCCTCACAGAGGTAAGTGTGCGTGTGCGATGCCTCTTCTGTCTGGAGCTCTTCTGGGTTGGATTATTGCGACATAATGAGCGTTAAATGAGAGGTAAACATTCGCTTCCCACGGGCTCGGAAGTGCATCTGTGAAGGAGGACGAGGAGGCAGCATGTGCAGGGTTTCATGTAGTGACAGCTGTTTTCTTTGTTTTTTTTTTCCCCCTTTCCCCTGTTGTTGTCTTCGTGCCTGGGATATATTAGAAGGGGAGTGTGTTTGTGCAAATGGCCTGAGAAAGAAACAAAAAGAGAAATTAGGGCTGATGAATTACTCATGCATCTTCTTTTTCGAGTCTGTTAGGCTAGTCCTGAGGGAGATTCAGATGTATGAAGTGATAAATAATTGGAGTGTGTCTTTAAAAAAGAACACGCTGAGCCCCGGCGAGCGTCCACGTTAATGCAGGGGGGATATGGGAATTGTGTGGACCAATAACGCTGCCAATTGTTTCTACCCCCTCCTGTAAAAATGATGCACTTTCTCTCGCTTTCTTATTTCTGTTTTTACTTTCAGTTGCACAGATAATCCACGGGAAAAAAAAAAATGACTGTGTTTGCTGTTACAGGAAAAAAAAAAAAGAAGCTCTCAGTGGCTCGTGCTGATAACAGTATTCTGCACAGCGTGGATATAAATAGTTTGATTTTTGGGGGGAAGAAATGCTGATTGGACAAATAAGCATAATAGGAAACAATGCTGTTTCGGTGCCTTTGCCTTCTTATGTGATAATGAGCACTTTAAATAAAACAGCCAGTCACAGTTGGATGGGGGGGCCGATTACTACAGAGAGACGGTGCAGATGGAGGAGACACGGATCGAACGCCGTCATCAGTGGCTGCTATTTGCGGCGCCGGGGTTGAAGTTTAACACTGAGATCACCTGAGAGTGATGTTTTGATTCCATTAATGAGGCTGTCTGGTCCGGGGGGTTTCGGGGCCCACGACACTGATTCAGCCACCAGATGGACCCCACCGCTTTGTTTACCCTCGCAGATTGCCTCCCACAATGTCACCTTTCCCAGTTTTTTTTTTTTTTTTCGCAGACTTCCAGCTTAATTAGATTCCTTGTCTGCGGTTGTTGCTCCTGCTCCTGTTAATTAGGTTTAAGCCAACTGCCCCGAAAACATTTAAGTCTCTGTTCTGCGGAAAAGTCAATTATTTTGCAGACAATTTTAAGTTAACTGGAGTACAACATGTTGCCTGTTTTGTGCGGCATGCTGAGTAGTTTATTATGATCTCCCCCGCCTCCTCTGTTGTTATCCTCCTCTGTACAGTTGGATTAAATTGCAGTCAGGATCGCTGATTCATGATTACTAATAAAATGCAAATGCCCTCTGCTCCATTCCCTGGTGACAAGCACCAAAGGCCTCTGCAGCGTAGCATTAAAGACCTCTAATCTTGTCTTTTAGTCAGCCGAAACCAGTGGCCAACAACATGAACGACACAATGCTCATGTCCTCCGGGGCACCCACTCCTACCAAAAGGTAAGCACTACCCCAGGCACGACCTGTTATTGGAGAGATATTGTTCTGATGATTCCACAGAATGAGCTTCGACATTGACAAGATGTCGCTTTTAGTCACACACACACACACGCACGCACGCAAAAATAATACACTCTGTGCTCAGAAACGGGTGACAGATGCTCTCTCATCAGTGGGAAATGGCAAGAATAGTGCGGTAAATCAGACTACAGATGTTATTTGTTCCCTCACACTTGACACACATTTTTATTTTTTATTTTTTTGCATCTGAACAGCAGCGTTGCCCTCGTGAGTGTATTTTTAGAGGAAAATTTGCTATGCTGTCACGAAGAATATGTGAGCGCTCCTACTTAAAGGGTTGATTTGACAAATAGATCGTGATAGAATTGGAGCTTTATCGCGTAAGCAGAGATGCTGGCAAGGGCTCCGCGAAAGCAGCCTAATTGTCCTCTCGTTTCAGTTAAAGGCCACTTCTATTAGTATTTACTCACAGCGGTAAATGAGCCATCGCGGTTATGAATCCGATAATGGAGAGCACTCCGAGGCGGCTGTAATTTATCTGCACTCTGTCCTGCAGGTCTGTGCATGGCTGAATTTATTTTTCCTTTTCGCTCCTCTCCATCGCATTTATTTCCCCGGCAATTTGTGTTTGTGCAAAATGGGACTGCTCAGGGACATCCCGCGGCACATTAGAAGGGAAGGGACGTCATCGTCTGGCGTGGGGAAGGGAGCAGAGGTGTGCATGTGAAGATCAGGTGTTTGATTCAAATCCAGACAAAGATTCGGGGAGAGCTTTGAATGAAGCCTGTGCTCTCGTGGGCTGGGTTATCATACAGTGCAAGGACCCGGGCAGCTGAAGGGCAGCGTACACACTGCAAAAAATGTCCACCACAGCCAGCCTGAGCATAAAAAATCTGCAAAATTCCTTTACGTCTCTGAAGAAGATGTATTTATCTAACCTTGCTGCAAGATTCCCGAGGAAAATCTAGTCAATACTTTCTTTGCCGAGGTGAACATTTTGTGCAGCCCTGTCTCCGAGGGCTGACAGTATCAAGATCAGAGGCAGGTTTTGGAAGGAAGCTGACAAGATAGGGGGCACCCGAGGCGGTGAACGATGCCTCGCATCCGGACCCGTGGAGGTCAGTGGAAGAGATCACGTGCTGCTGCATGTACATGAGCGAGGTGACGACTCTCCTGAGGTTTGTCTCACTGTGGCAGTAATGAAGAAGCCCCATAACCTTTGTCTTGACATTTTGCTCCGTGAGTCAGAGCTGCTTTGGGAAGATGTCATGCACAGAGGGTGCCGTTGCCTCGGAGGGGCATAACAACCGCAAAGCTGCCATATTTAGGGCAGAAATTGTGCATTAAGCCGCCGTGACGCTTCCAAAATAGGTTGTGCTGAGAGTCAGTGTGGATACCGGTAGATAAGGTGTTGACTGAGGAGGGGAAGGAGCAGGCTTCACTTAGGTTTGCAGAGAACAGAAGGCCAGTTCCTACCAGCCTCTCACTGTGTCACATTTGGTTTGTAAATATTAATCTATTGTATAATTACCCGGCGCTGGCCTGGCTGCTCTCACATGAATGGCCCTTCGAGTCAAAGATGCTGCTGCTGAATAATGCAGAGCTCCTCGTGGCTCTGCCTCCAGTTCAAAAAGCCAGAGTGCTGTCCCTGTTTGTTGACCCTTCCAGGTTTCCACTCTTTTATCAGAGAGGAGGGCACACTCCGGATTGTGTGTCAGTCCGTTTTAAAAAAACCGTAGCGTGTTGTGCTTCCAGCCTCCATCACAGCCGGCTCTCTGATACTGTCTGCTCTGCTGACATGGCATCTGCTCCCTCCCACCTCGCTCTCTCACAGACAATCGTTCAACACTAGCCCGGTCCTCCAAGGGCGAATCGCAATTTATTACCTGTAAGTCATGCAGAACCGCGGCGGCTGAAGATACAATTAAAAGGAGAAAAGGGAGGAATGATGTCCTGAGCTCGACGAGGTTTGATTCGTTGACCAAATGTGATTCAGCTGGTGGTGAAACAGTTTGTGTTTCCTTCAGGAGCGGTCGATATCTAAGATGTATGAGCTCCTGAAATGTTTGATGAAGGGATTTGTACTTAACATAAAAGTTAAGTTTAAAACATTTACTGGAATCATTACCTGCAGAGTAAACTTACCCTGTCAGCCTCCTCACTTCAGCATAAACCTGATGAGAACAAGTCAAGCTGGGAAATAATTTAATATCATTAAATATATTAATGTATTTTCATTTCCATTGAATTGAAAGAAAGGATGATGTTTTGTTACCAATTTATAACATGTTGCTATCTAAATTTAGACTCCAAGCTGATTATTACAGCTGCGTCTTTGTATATTGTCATTCATTATCTACGTATACACTAGCCCTCATTGATGGTTGCCCACAGTGAGGGTTTTATATGTCGAAAAATACATCAATCATCACTAATATTTACTTCAAACTACATTAAAGTGTGTTATAAATGATCTTGTAAATGTATTGATAGGTCTTATAAATGCAAAATAAGATAAATGTGTTAACTTGGATTAATTTGATGTGAAAACTTGATCTAATCAGCCTGCTCTTTGAGATCAAGATCTCTTATTTAAGACAGCCTGAGTACAAAATCGAATACAGTCAGTAAAATATGAGAAACAGCATATTAAAAGCCCGAAAAAACAACATTCACAAGTCATGAATAACATCGGATCATGAGGCTTTCATTTTTTAATCAGAATCTAGTTTAATTATGCTTTAAATATTAAATGTGTGAGATGCTGATGCTGGTTTTGAGTGTCTGTCACTGCCGAGCACGATCCCGTACCAGCGCGCTCTCTCCCCTCAACACATTTTTAATTTCTGTGTGGAGCTCATTAAGGTAATTTGTAGGAAAGGTAACATAAGGCCAGGGATTACCGTGGCACTAAAACATGAGTCAGCACTCCGCCGTGACTGGATGAGAGTAACTAATAGCAGGAACACTGAATTATATAAAAGAGACTCTGTTTAATGTGGATCAGTCACATCACGGCCCATATCAAACACAGTTAATGAGGTCATTACCACTGCTGATGCTGATGCCGTCGGATCAGACCTGTGCATTCCTAACCAGTGGAATATCTAAATTATGATAAGAGGTAAATTAAAGGATTTAGAAGAGGATTGAAATGTAAGATTTAACAGTAGAGCTAAAGATAATATTGCAGAAAGATGAGCTTTTCTTCCCATTTACACCTGGTGTTACAATCCGATCTTGCCTTTGCGTTGACACCCAGTGTTTTTAATGTGCTTTTGTTTTCTTCGTGGAGAGCAGATCTCTGTTCTCCAGAGGAAAAACCTGTGCATCAGTAATTTTGAGGTGGCAGCAAATCAGCCCCATGCTCCATTAAAAAATCACAGTTTTTCTAAGTTGTCTAGTCAGAGTAAAACTTTGGGAAACACTGTTTGTGACAAATTCTTAAATACGTGTCCCCCACTTGTAAATTAGGTTCACTTCTGGTTAGGTTTAGCAAACAAAACACTTGCTGAGTGTTAGTAAAAGATAATGTTTGAGCTTGAATATTGGTCGCCACTAACAGGGCTCAATATGTCTTCTTATTTCTAGTATTGTGGCTACAAACACAGTTAGAATTGTCCCAAAGTCAACTTTAAAATATCAAGTGATGTCTCAAACTGCTGTCCCTAGTTTTGCAGCCTTTTCCCCTTGCAACTCCACTAATTTGACTCTCTGGCCTCACAACACAAAGTTTTTTTTTCAAAATCTCCACCTTTCTAACCAGAATAGGACGAGGACCGCTCTTTGAGATACTGTGTCTGAATAAAACATGCCGGTATCTTCAAATACGTGGTTGAAATGAAAGAAGCCCGGGAAAGATGCCAGTTCAGGGGCGCTTGAAGGCGGTTCATGCATCTTTGTCCAAAATGTGGCACGGACCGTCAGGTGGAGCCAGGAAGCTCTCTGATGAAGCAGAGGAGTCAGGAGCAGCTTCTTTACTGATAGCCCGGAGATCCAGACATGCGTTGCAGCTCCGAAAGACCTTGTAGGGTCACAGCCTCCCCTGAGGACAACCCGAGCAGCTCCCTGACGTGAATTAATGTATTACTTTAATCTTACAAGAAACTCAGGCTCGCTCTATACATTGGCCTGGGAATGAGACTGTAAACTTTAAACATGTAAAAAAAACAACAACAACATTTTACACAGAGCAAGCGCTTTGACATGTTTGTGGAGTGGCCTTTTCCAGTGCAGACCAGCTGAATGTATTTTGACACAATCTTGGAACAAGCCGCGCCGAGTATTTTATGATATCATCGCTTGGCAAAGAAACCCCTCGACACAAGCGAGGTAGCAGCTCGAATAAAATCATCACGCTGACAGCTTTTTTTTTTTTTTTTATCAGCTTCGAGACAGATACGATTTTTAACACGAACGTCGTTTAAAAAGGCCAGTTTCGCAGTGTGTTTTGGGCCCCGGGTAGTCAAAGCTGCGGGGGCCGTGCTTGTTGATGCGGCAGAGTTTGAAAGCCAGATTGGGTTTAATGGTCTTAATCATCGCTCGCACGCTCCTCCAGTCGGATAGCGTCCGGCACCATTTCAGCTCTCCTTCACTCTTCATTGCGGAACCGCCTGCCTGAGAAGGGACGGCATATGTCCCGTCATCTGTCCACGCCATATGCCACACCCATGATCATTTAAAGTCTCATGCCTTATTTGACATTTGCAGTCGGTGATGAAATGACTCAAACAGGCGTTGGCAGAGTTGCAAATGCATTTGGCAAGCTGCATGTTCTGTTATTCATCTCAATTCATTGTTACAGCCAATTATCTCAGACTGTCTATCAGCAGTGGAGTCGACGCCAAGTGTCATATACGAAGGTCACATCAGTTATGAAGTTTTTACACAATCATTTTTGAGTGTATAGACTATACTTACATAAGAGCTCTTCACATGTATATGTGTGTGATGTTTTTTTTTCCCTCTGTATCTGACTTTGGGCAGTGTCTTGGAGAGTCCCAGCCGGCTAGATGAAGAGCACCGCCTCATCGCTCGCTACGCTGCCCGCCTGGCAGCCGAGGCAGGCAACTCCACAGTGAGTGTCTCGCCCGACGTCCCGTGGTGGGCTTTAGTCAACCTGCATTTCACATTTAATGCTCTGACAAGTAATTGCTAGGCGCTTCGCCGAGGCTGGAGGACTTTAAAGCCGAAGCTGCGGTGTGAAGACCACTTGCATTTACAAGTCAGACTGTGCACACCCAAGCAAAAAAAATACTTTGTTTTTAATAAGACAAATAAAGAAAAGGGAGGGGTAAGCATTTATTTTACAGCCGTTTTACAGCTTTAAAGTAGTAACGCTTAAGATTTCAGTCCTGAGGCCAGATGTATAAACAATGTGTGTGCACAAAAAACATTTGTGCACCTTTTTACACAATTAGATAGTATATATAACAGACAAACTTCAGATCACGCATACACATGTTGTCTAGAGATAGATGTGTGCTACATTATGAGGTGTACATAACATGAGGTGAGAGACGTAACATTTGACTGACTGTGTTATTCTGCGTTCAGTAAAATGTCACTCGGAGGCCCATTTATAAACTTCAAGGAGACAAGGAGAATTATGCTAATTTTCATTTTCATTTATTTTGGGTTACTACTAGAATAGGTTCACACGCTTTAATCTTCACAGAACACATCTGTTTCCTCATACTGTACAGTGCTGCAGCTCTGTATTCGCCCCTGTGTCTGTTTTAGCTCCCGTCTTTTAAGTCACCCCCTCCTCAGTACCCACTCTGCTCTGATTGGTCAGCTCATACACACCTGAGCCGAGTCAGCGTCGCTTACAACTACAGAGCAGCTGTGCTAGATCACTTCTTATGTTCCAAACTAGCAGCTGGGCAAAAGTTAAGCAAATTTGCAACTCCAGGCTGTAGTGTGATGTCACAAAGTCACGCAATTAAAGGCAAGACTACTGAGGAGGCGTTTTCAGGAGCAGTGTTTTCTGTGAAGCTTCCATTGGTGCGGACTTTGGGCTTTACGAGACCATTTACACGCACAAGAACCGGGATAAGACACTGATGGAAAGGAAAGAATACAAAAAAGCATTATATGTCTCCTTTCATTTGAAGTTATTCCCCAGTTCATTTTCTTTTCATTTGGTCCTGAATTGTAAATGACTGAGACTGTTTCAATATGAGCTCTATAGATTAATCATTGATCATCCTTCTAACATTTCATGATGATGAAGAGATAATACTGCGATGATGGTTCACAGGTTTATGCACGGGTGCTATAAATAGCCACAGCCGTGCGTAGCAATTGTGCATAATGACAGCTGTTTTGATGCCGTTGGAGAAGCTCGCTGATGAAATGCACCTGGCTGAATTGCATTGCACTCCTTATTTTCTGTTCTTCAGGTCTCGTAATTGGTGGAGCGGGCACAGTTATTAATATACAAACATATGTTTAAAGGATTCTGATTCAAATGCTGCTAAATCACCTTCCTCTATCTTAACCCTGCCAACTTCAAACCAGCAAGAAAAACAATAAGAAATATTCAGCTGACTGAAAGCGTCTATTTAAGGTTTTATTTGTTCGTTTGGATTTGTACTTTGCAGCCTGCCTCTTAACATGGAGGGATAAAGGAAAGCTGCGGTGAGCTGAGAAGGCTCCTGCTTATGCAGAAACATAAGAAGTCTCCAGCAGAAAGTCATTACTGCCCACCGCGTTCAGAAGGTAGCTGCCGTTGTTTGACTTTTGCTCTCACGTCGTCGTTAACGCCGTTTCCATGAACACTTTTTTCTTTCAGCAACAGTGTCCTCCGTCAGACCTGGGTTTCAACTTTGACGCCAATAAACAACAGAGGCAGCTGATTGCCGAGCTGGAGAACAAAAACAGGTACAAATTATCATTTAAACATCAGTTATACATAGGATACATATCTGTTTAGGTAACATTACTTGTCATGAGTATTACTCAAGTCTGCTACCTTTCTTCTTCTGCTACCAGACATTTTTTGATTACCAATGACTAGTCACCCTTGCTGAGAGTAAAGGGCTGTCAGCATTCAAGAACGCTAATTATAACAATGGCTAAAAAGATCAGATCATTTAAAAAAAACTGTTCTGTTATCACAAGAGGATGGCAGAGTCTACAACAACTATAACGACAACGACAGCGGCGAACGATATCAGTGGGATCGCTTCCAGAGCGACAAAGACAAACGACAGAAACACTGACAGCCGATCCAAATCCATCTGAATTTACAGGGATAACAGTCAGCTTGATTTTAGGGACATTTTCCAACAAAATAATGTTGCAGGACTGCTTAGATTTTTTTTTTTGATTTTTTTACTGTAGACGATCTCTACTATGTTTGCGAAATCAGGAACACTTTTAAGATTATCTACTCTAATAACTCGAGAAATGAGTGGAGAACAAACTCATAGTGGGGATTTCCTATTATTACATAGAGGCACCATTAGCAACATGGCTACTGCTAGCAGTTTGGCTACTGTCTAAAATGAAAAACATCTGTCAGAATCCCAGTTTGACCTCAAAACTCTGAT
Source organism: Diplodus puntazzo (assembly GCA_963678695.2). Lineage (NCBI taxonomy): Eukaryota > Metazoa > Chordata > Actinopteri > Spariformes > Sparidae > Diplodus > Diplodus puntazzo. The sequence continues at coordinate 8,977,629 of OZ023175.1, forward strand.
CTCAGTGCGTAGAAAAAGAGGGCCGAGCGATACACTTTTTTCTACTAATAAGATGGCAGGTTGTGTTTCTTCCTGATCTAGTAGAAAAGAACGCCAGTTTTGAACCGCCTCGTGTCCCGGCGGTAAGTGGAAACACTTTGACACAAAGAAATCCATCAGTGGGGGGTTTCTTTTTCTTTTTACAGCGGAGAGGTTTCAGTTATTCTAGTTGTTCCACCGTTACCTGGGGATAGCAACCAGAGAAAACACCTCCTGTTCCTTCCTCTGCTGCTTCCTTTGTGCTGTGATCTGACACGAGGAAAACACGAGCTCAATCGCAGACTAAATAGCGTAGCGAAAGCAAGGTTTGTAGGGAACCAATGTATATGCGGATGGTAGTGTTTCTCTACAGCCATCACATCGTGCAGTTACTTTAGGATACATTGAAGCAAAAAAAGTTGTCAATTGTCAGTTTAAGGGAAGAATTTAAGTATTTCTTGCACCGCTGCTGTCGAGGTAACTGATTTACCAACTCACCTTTTTAGGGAGATCCTGCAGGAGATCCAGCGGCTGCGTTTGGAGCACGAGCAGGCCTCTCAGCCGACCCCGGAGAAAGCCCAGCAGAACCCCACACTTCTGACCGAACTGCGGCTCCTGAGGTATCGTCCCTCCTCAACACCACCACCAACACCATCACCCCCACCGCAAGAGCATCTTCTTCCCGACAGCAGGAACAAAGAGCCACATATTAAGGAGCCCAAGTAGTGAAACCCCTTCAGGGCCGTTGCATTTATGAAGACTAGACTCATTCTTCAAGTAGAAATAATGCCTCGCTAATTCAGGGGGATGCTTTTGAATTAGCTCCACCAGCAGAGGTGGGGGAATCTGTCATGCTGGCAGGACGCTGGGACCCCATGGGTTCAGTTCTCGGAAGAGAGGCGCTACCGCACTTGTTGCCCCGAATTACTCCCTGTTTATCGAAGTCTGGCCAGAATAATGAATCAGCAGCAGGGTTTATGGTCAACAGCCGTGACAAAGATTTAAATTTGATATTCGAAAAATGTTTTATGACATGAATTATTGGCTACAGTTAAAGCAGAAGATTTGAATTTCTGAGTTTAATCCACAGCACAGTTGCTCTTGGAGGATTGTTGTATGTACAGGAATCTGTAATTACATGTTGTTGTTTTTTTAAACATAGTAATTAAATTGTAAGATAATGAGCTTTCATTACTGGAGGATGCATTCACTCCACCGCTTATTTCTCCCAGTTTAATTCCAACATGTCTAGAAGCATTTTTTGGCTCACCAAGCCTGTTTGTGATTCAGGTTTTTAGACCAGGATATTATCAAGCGGTAATTATTTCATGGCAGGCTGTGCACTGTGTTTGGAAACCAGGCTGGACGGCTCTGATATTGCCTTTATTCAGCCCGGGGACACACAACAGAGCGGAGATGTTTACAGTCTGCAGAGGTTTGGGAGGTTTTGAAGGGATAAATCCAAACAGACTGACGATTGCTAGTTTATTTTTTGACAATGCAGTTACACATTGTGAACACCAGAGGATGATGATAAGCCAGAACCTGAAAAGAGCTGGGCAGATATTTGCAGTAACCAGAGGTTTCTAAATTCAAATTTTCCAAGTCATGTCAGTAAATACATCATAGCCGCGGAGTGAGCGATGCTGCTGAGATTGTGTTTAGTATGCACCGAGAAACGCGGCCTCACGCAGATAAGATGATAAACAGTCACAATAAATGAATAGCTAATCAACTGTACACGTCTCTGGAAGCTGTCAGCGGTCCAGCTCATCATTTTTCGTTCATAGAGATATCTTAGTGTCAGGTGCACTGCAGCAAATCAGAGTTTTTATGTTTAAGTCTAAGTATTTATGTCGACCAGTAGGCAGCTCCACCCTGCCGATGTTAAATGTGGAGCATAAAAAAAGCCAGTTTTTATGCTGCAGTACTGTAGTTTTCCTTAAAAACAGAGTAAGTGGTAACTGTAAAATCAAAGACTGGAAAAGGGACTGTGGGAAAAATCGAAATGATTCATTTGTGGGATGGATTTTGCAGAAAATTAAACACATTAGGGCCTTCATAAATACCAGGTGTGAAGTAAATCTCACTTTATCAGTGTGAAATGAACCAATGGCAGATTAATAATGAATAGAGAAATCTAATTATACTAGACAGTAACAGCAACATCTTAATATAAATGGTACATTTATAGTTAAATGACTTTATTCAACAGTTATTTCACTGTTAACAAACTATTAAATGCCTAATAAACAATTTATTAAGCAATCGTAAACATAGTCATTTGCAACTTTACAATAGTCATCCAAATAATGGATAAACAACACAATAATCATTAACAAAGCATTATAAACAAATAATTGCTTAATAAATGAATATAGCATTTGATTTAACTCATGTTAACTCTTGCAAACTTCTATTCTTTGTGTCAAGAGCACTGTCTATTTATAGGCCTTCAAAAAAGTTGCACAGTGCACCTTTAATTAGCTAGAAATGAACCACATTGTAATGATGGTTATTATAAAGTAATACCCAAATGCCATATGACTCTAAATACATCAAACAAGCGGCATCTATTTGTCTGCAACTGATCCATATATTACTGGATCTTCTTCATAGATAAAAGCGTAGCACCTTCACACACATCTGTACAGGCATCTGGGAGAAAATCTGCATTAAATACAATCAAGATTCCCCAGACTGTAACTGCTTTGTTAAATTACAGAAGTTTGATTAATGTTTTAGTTATCGTCCCGTCTGCTGAATGTTGTTGCTGTGGAGGACAATATTTCGTGTACATGTGCACCGAGTGTGTGTCATGAGAGTTACATGTAAAGAACTTGATTTTTCTTCTGCTGCAGACACAGGAAGGACGAGCTGGAGAGGCGCATGTCGGCCCTGCAGGAGAGCAGACGGGAGCTGATGGTGCAGCTGGAGGGACTCATGAGGCTGCTGAAGGTAGACCGACCGCCCGTTTCCAGAAGATTACAAGTGTGATAAAAAAAGCCTCTGAATTAATTGTCCTTTGTCCTCAGTTTCTTCTTTAGCGCTTGTCAGTGCAAATCAAGTAGACGTGATTCCGTTTTTTAGTCTTGTTTGCATGCTTGATGAAGTGAGATGTCGGCATGTTTTATTCTTTAGTTCCGAGACATTCCTGCAGTGTTCTTAAGTTATGTTAATGTGCCATATGGTGCATGCAGGAATCCCTTTCTTCTCCTTCTTCTTCTTCTTCTACTTCCTCCTTCGCCGCTTTAATTCTGTTGCTCTCACTCTTCTTGCTCTCTCTCACTGCTTACCTTTGCTGGCTGATAGGATGAGGAGCAGAAGCAGGCTGTAAGTTGCCCCTTAATTCAGTTTGTAAAGGCTCTAGTCACAGCACTTAGTTTAATGCTACTCCAATCACAGATGTGATCGAAGGAAGTTTTTATAACAGATTTAAGAAGGATGTTAGGACGATAATAGGATTAGACTATTTAACTGGGTTACCCTAATCTAGTCCCACTCCGCCGCTTCCTTGCTTGGGCCAAAAGAGAGCTAAATCTACAGACTGCGACACAAACTTTTAAAGTTTTCTCAGGTCCTCGGCCCAAACAAGTTGAGGGAACTGTGTTTTTCTTAGCCCAAATGTCAAGGACCTGTTCCTTTCATCGGCGCTAACAACCTCCCGTCTAATGTGACTGCAGTCTGTCTGGCCATCTGCTGCCTGGCTGCGAGCCATCGACCTGGGCCTGCACCAGTCCCAGAGACACACAGCGATCCTTTCTCTGCGAGATATATCTCTCGTATCAGTGCAGGCCCCAGTCGCTCACCCCTCACATGGTTCTCATTACCCGCTCGACGCAGTAAAGGTGCACTACAGAGACTGCGGAGTACAGCCAGCCAGCCAGTTTAGGATTTCCAGGAGGTTTTTTTTCCTGCCCTGTTTATTGTTTGTTGTCCCCTGTAAGGATTAAGTTATTTTGGTCACATCTGTGTCTGTGTTTGTTTTAATAAAAGTCATCTTTAGAAGCAAAAAAAGGCCAAATCGCATCCCCAAAGCTGCAGTCTGTTATTGCAATAAGGCATCTTCCACTGAAATGTTCCAGAACTGGCTTTGTTGATGTGGAGATTAATTAGACTGAGGTTTTTTTTCTCTCTCTCTCTCTCTATCAGAAGCCCAGATTCACAAAAAGGCGTGCACATGGAAGATTATCCAGTATGTCACGAAAATAACCAAATATACCACGTTTTTTTGCTAACATCAAAAAGATGCCTGGTAATTGGTCAACTAGTCCTTTTGTGCTACCACTGTGCCGAAGACATAAACATGTTCCAAGACTAACTTTCCCCATTTTTTTTTTTTAAAAAAAGGAGTAAAATTAGACGCATTGCTGTACGTGCTGTGGAGTGACTAGACTTAACTAGAGAAAGTGAGACATTTTGGGAAATATGCATTCTTTTCTAGAGTTAGATGAGAAGATCAACGCTACTCTCATGTCTGCACAGCAAATATGAAGCTGCCCCCCCTGCAGTCAGTTTGCTTAGCTTAGCATTAGCAAGAGTGGTAACAGCATGCCCGGCTCTGTCCAAAGGTGACAAAATCAACAGACAAGCACCTCCAGAGCTCACAAATGTTCAAGTTATATCTCTTTGTTTGATCCCATCCATCTGTTGTGGTTCCTCTAAGCAGAGCCTGGCTAGCCGTTTTCAGCCTCAGCTAAGCTAAGAAAAAATGTTATTTTCCATCTGTATGTTAAACTCTCTCTGCTGTAACTATAATGGGTGGTTTTGTGTTGCAGTCCCAGTCTGGAGGCTCCCCTCATTCTTCCCCCAGTCACGGTGCAGGTTGCTCCATGCCCATGCCCATACGCTCCACCTCGGCTGGGTCCACCCCGACCCACACACCGCAGGACTGCCTGGCAGGGGTGGGAGGGGACGTGCTTGAGGCTTTTGCTCAGGGTGAGAGTGCGCCAACACCTGAAACAAAGACATTTTAGTGATCACTTCCTATGATAATAAAGTGATTCTAGGCTGCCTTTTCCTTTATACACTTTGACATGATTGCAGCTGCAAGACTAGAAATTGTGTTTTGTCATTTTAATGTGTACAGTCAATGTCTCTTGTTTTATAGGTGTACCTAGAAATCTACGGAATGATCTATTAGTTGCTGCTGACTCAATAACGAACACAATGTCATCGCTGGTGAAAGAGCTCCACTCAGGTTAGTTGAAACCACATGTTTCAGTCTGTTTTATCATCTGGATTATGTTCCGTTTTTATGACTGTTTTGCTTCCTGGGTTATTTATTAAAGGGGGATTCTGGTATTTTTTAAGACAGGGCCCTTTGATTTACACTTGCAAAAAGTTTTGGGATCGCTCCAGCAGATCGCCTCAGCGAGACAGCAGCAACATGGCTGAAATGGCTGCATTGAAATCCTTTGAGGCAACTATGACTGTCAAAGTTGTTTTTGCCACTGACAGGTTAAGGTTCTTATTCCAAGTGTCTGACAGTATTACAGAAACAATTCCTACGGAGATAGACCTTTTTGTGAGGTAACAAGATTGCTCAAGTCTCAACCTGAAGTCTCGCGAGAGGCGAGTTGTTGCAGGAAGACAACGGTGACAATGTCCGTCCACTCTCAGGATGAGACTTCTCCTTGAGTCAGACTTTCTGGCTACGGAAAGGATCTTTCTGTAATTTTTACAAAACAATATAGGAGCCACGTTTAAAAATACCAGAATTCCCCTTTAAAGTATTCTGCATGTCATTGTGTTCTCTACACCAGATATATTTCTCTGCACTTTTGTCATTCTCACACCTGATTTTGATGTTCCCTCTCTGGATTTGAGCCTACACATAGTCACCAAAAACATTGTCACTGGTTTTATTTTTGAAGTGGATGACGGGGCAGACGAAGAGGAGACCAACATGAGGAACGGCGGGGACAGAGGTACGCCTTTGTACATGTTACTAGTTTCCGGCTTTAATCTTTCAGAGCCAGTAATAACCTATAGAGTATGCCATCCTTAAAAACAGGATGCAAATGATTTACTTAGTATGCAAAGCCGAGAACAGCTGTGGTTTTGCCAAATGTATTTCATTCTATTACCCCAGCATCACAAGTAACTTATACTGTTATTTTGAGATTTTAAGAAGATCGTGATAACGGGATTATTATCTCATCTTACGAAACAGCTAAACAAAAATGATCTCAATATGTCCACATTACAAACTGTTTTGTAAGATGAGAGAATTAACCCAGTGTCACATGACTCTCACATCCTGAGATAAGTGGCTATTTAACTCATGATCTCAAAACAATGGGATGAAATTGAATTATTGAATTTCTTGGCTTCCGTTTATGAAAAAAAAATATAGAAACAAGTTGCCTGAAGTGCATTTATTTTATTCGACTTGACAAACAGGAGTTGGTGCTGTTTCTTCATTTGTTGGATTGGTAACCGCAGCTAAACATTTGCATGACTCCTTTATCAGCTTTTATAAGTTCCTGTTTGGCTCGTTATAATGAGCTCCTGCTTCAACCCTCCATCCAAAGTAGGAAGGCTTCGGAGCACACAGCTAGAGAGTCACTTTTTTATTTTATTTAACAAATTAATTCAGACTAAATTTGATCTTCTGTGTGTGTCTCCAGGCACAGTGAGAGTACCGAAGCACTGAGGAACAGACACCATCCCACCCTGTAAGGACATACAGTCATCAACTGGAAAGAATCAGTCACAACAACAACAACAACGACCCCTGGCATTAGCACGTAGAGTAATGCATGCTGTAACAAAACAGGATTTCACTATGTGAAAAAAAAAAAAAAAGTTTCTTCACACCTTGCAGGTAGCAAGATGTGTCTAATTAGCGAGTGTGTATGTTGTCCTGTAAACAAAAAAAAACTGCTGTAATTACCCGATGATTTCCCTCATGACTGCTAAGGAATGGCTTGCTGTGCTTTCTCCCCCGACCGTTCCATCGCAGCAGATCATTCTGTATATAAAATACTGTAAAACACACACGAGCGTGGGAAACGCCCCGACATGAAGGTGACCTCCTGTCACAACATGCGCCCCGTCATTGCTTTTGTATGATTAGCGCTAGTATTATTATTTCCTCTTTTTTTTTTGTATCAATTTTGCATGAAGTTGCACTCATGTCTGGATTTTAGGTACTGTACCATGCTATGCCAGCTCTTTGTGGGGTTTATGACGACGGCTGGGGTGTCAAAAGTGTCCTGCCTCATAATTCACGCCGAGTGTGTTCACGTGCACGACCATATTCTGAAGTTTGTTAACGCTGACTTGCCGTGTCACCGTGAGGATGGAGGGTCAGCAGCGGGGACTACAGGAAGTCATGAAAGAGAAATAGAAATAGCACACAATCCCTCCTACAAAAATACAACTTGATTAAACAGAGAAGATATATTGCGTTACAGTTGCAAGTAGGTTAATCTTATTTTTACCTTTGGAGGGAGCCATGCTAGCTGTTTGCACCTGTTTCCAGCCTTAATGCTAAGCTAAGCTAACGTTCTCTTGCCAGTCCCAAACCAATGAGGGTTTTTTATTTTTTATTTTTTTTATTTCACTTTCAAGATGCAAAATGTGTGCAGGGGTTTCCGTTCATACAGCATGAAGAAGGAACCAGGAGTAACTGCCGGCATCCAGAATATCGTGTGCATGTAAACACACTCAGCGAGTCACATACTATACTGCTGCTACTGTGCTCTCAGTGAGCCACCCTTGCAAATAAGAGGGCTGCGCAATTATGGGAAACCAAGGGGCTACTTAGAAACTAAAATTGTCTCTTCCCTGTGATAACTTAGCTGAACACACCTGACTAGCTGGTAGCCTCGGTATTTATTGTTTCAAGTGTAGGGAAGCACCTCAGGATGTAGTACTGAACTAGGCACTGAGTTTTAGTTGTGAGTTATAAAATGAACACTTATACAGTATGTAAGGACGTAAGGTCGTAGTAAGCAAGTAGGAAAATGCTTCTATAGCTTTATTTAGTTAAGATAAAAGAATATTGATCATGTTTATGCGCAATGAAGGTAGGTGCTCAGGGACTGCAGAGCTACTCTTGATTGTATGGTAGTCACGTCTTTTCACTGCTGGACAACACTGGCCACATGCTAAAGGTGCAATGTGTAAGAAGGGGCCACCTGTCGAGGATCACTCAAAACAATAAGGTAGTACTTCAGCTTTCTCTGGCTGCTGTTATGTAGTCAGCTCAGTAAGGGAGGGACTGTAGGTGATTACACTGTGGGCAGAGGAACCGGGTTTAGCAGCCCCCCAGTGAGCACGGCCGGATCAGGACCCAACAGCGCTTAAGTCAGCATGTGCTAAGATGATCTACACTGGCTCTGACCAGGGCTCCCCCATCCTCATACCTTACAAGGAGTACGTTGATTGCCACTGACTCCAAAAATGACATGTATCACCGTTCCCAAAACAAGATGATCTTTGCGGTGTACTAGCGAAGCACCTAGATTCGTCGTACACTCACAGTTTCGGTGGGTGACCAAGAAAACTACTTAGTTGGGTTGAAGGAAACGTCACGGTTTGAGTAAAATTAAGTACGTAACTTGTGTCACTTCAGTTCCTATTGTACCTACGTGATGTGCATAACTCTACATAACGTACGTTACAAAGCTTGTCTTTGTTAGTAATTTAAAGTAACTCACTGTTGACTTTCACATAACCATGATCGCCCTCGAAAGCAGACTCGTCGCTGTTTGCATTACTTTGCCAGACTTCCTCCTTTGCGTCCTTTGCTGAGGATGGCCTAGAGACGAGGCAAGCAGTGGACAAGAGAGGTGCGAAGAGCATAAAAAGCAGCGCCTTGAGCAGTGAATTTAGGATTTATTTCTACTAAACCAGAGTTGGTGATTGTTGTAAAATGCAAAGTCACACAAACAGAAAATTAAGTTTAAGTTACAGTGGGCTTTACTATCAGACTATTGGCACAAGACAGAACGAGCTGGTGCTAGCTGGTTAGCATGCTAACCTCAGTAGATATTTCTGCAGGCACAATACATAGTCTCGTCTTCGGCACAACGTCAAACCTGCTATTTCTTCACATTTCATTAATGATATTAGTTATACTGGCCGTATCTTATACATTGCACCTTCAACAGTGGTTAAAAATGGAGGGTTTCATTCTCAAATATACATCCACTGTTATTCACCAATAAGTCATTTGACTTGCCTGAGTTGAAACTCTAATTCCATTGGTCACTTTTTCCAAGTTTGGGATGAAACTCCTTCGATATACAGAGGAAAACAACAGCAAGTGATACAACGCTGAGCAAAGAATGTGGATCATCAGAGGGAGAGATGTTTTTTTCTGAAGTGCTATTTGATGAAGCATGTTGTTGGATATAGTTTGTCTGTGTGTGAAATTAGTGTCTTTCACGGAAAAAGCAAAGCTGCCACAGAGGTAGCTGTTTGTCTTGAGTCAGATGGAGATCAGGTCGAAGTTACCTTTACATTTTTGTATTCTGATTAAATGTTTTTTTTTGTCCTTCAGGGTAGCCGTACATCTCAAATGAAAAATGAGCAATGTTTGCTTTTTAGCGGGAAGAGTTATAGAGCGGTACGTGAGGCTTTCAAAACAAGTTGTGTGGTAAAATCGGGCTGAACGGGACTGAAAACTTTTTTTTTTCTTCTGACATTTGTACAGTAAGCCTATCCTAAAAGCTAAGTATGAAGTTTCAACAACCTGTGACACTGTGTCAAGAAAAACAACAAAAAGAGGCTCCTCCGTTATCAACGTTCTAAATGTGATGTTTTCATTCAGTTCTCTGTTCCGCTCTGTGTTATCATCATTGTTTATTATTCTGGTTTACAATATAAGTGGAGTATAGTTAATGTAATGAGTTTGTCAAAATGCAGATTCATGTGCATAATCACAATTGCACCCAAATATACGAATTCATTTTAAGTGCTGGCTTTAGCGGAAAAGGTCCAGAAATTGTTCAAAGGCAAAGAAAGGTAAAAAAAAAAAAGAAGAAAAAAATCGTCTTCCCCTTCAATCTCGCCATGCATTTTTGACGTCAGAAGTTAGCTTTGTTTTTGTTCTTTCAGTTTGTGCCTGTAGCGGTTCTGTAAAGTGCTGTATAATGTAACCATTCTGCAGATAAGATGATCTATCAGCCTTTAATGTCTGTGACTTTGTAGAGGTTTTTATTTATTTATTCTAAATGTGTTCTGGGGGAAACTGATGCTCAGCCTTTACATTTGTGCCAAACTGTTTGCAGACATTGTGTGTCACACAAAATTACAGGTATATATCAAAGTATATCTGCATTAGTATGTTGTTGTTGCCCATAGTTTATTCACAGAATGCCTGGAGATGTTTCACGATCAATGTTTTTTTTTCCGCTGCTGGAAAAAAACTTGCATTTAGTAGATTATAAAGACACATTCCAAATCTTACTGATAGACAGTCACTGATGTCATTTTAGCCAACGTGGAGGCAATACTGTATACCCTGTCAGAACAAACTCGGGGTAAACACAAATAAAACACAGCCGGTCACGTGGAGGTGCATACATTGTGACCCTGTTATTGTTTGCAGAGAGACAAAGAGGACGACCTCGACGACGACGCTCCCCTGATGTTATTTATCTATGTACGTGTTCTGTACGGTTACGCTTCTGGTACACATTTGTTTCTCATGTTGATTTTACAAAAACATAGTTTTATGTCACAAAGCCACTGTCTTTTGTAAATAAATCAAATGTGAGATATATTAAAAAGATTTAAAATACGGCTCTGACAGGTCATGTCGTGATTGTGATGTGTGTATTTTGTGGATTCATCTTCACTAAAAGGTTCCTCAGCCAAACACACACATCGTTTATTGCCGTTTAACAGTGATGCACAAGACCCTTTCCCATTTCATGTCACTGGTTTTGTCAGAAAAGAATGTGCTCATGGGACCTTGTAACGTAATCTGTCTTTTTTGGGGCGGATTAACACTGCGTGAGTAACAGGAATAAAAACAAATGAGGCCAAGCCTCGGCTCGCTGGGGTTGAACACACCTTTGCACAGCCCTCATACTGATTAAAATCTATCTGATATGACTCGGGCACGCTTGTTTACGGAAGAGATATTGTGATAACACTTTGTTCGTGTTAAGTTTAGGCTTGTTGACTATTTTTTTTTCCCCAATCTTGGAAGTAGCAACAGGCAAGCAAATGAAACACACTGTTATCTTGGGTCATCTTGTGGCTTTCTCTGAGTTTGAACACTGTTGGATTTTAATGTGGAATTCCTTTATATTATATCTTTAAATTGAGACTGATAAGTTTCAATACGTTCCTTGTAGTATGTTAAAGTAACTCTGAGGTATAATTCCCCCTTGTCTACCTTTGTGTGCTCATTTTCTGGCATTGTCTCAATTTCTGATTTAGCCCTCATTTCATGGTGGTTAGACCGAGCTGTATTTGTTTGTTGTTGTGCTCACTTTTGAGTTACAGTCCTTGGTTCCACATGGACACTGAGGTAAATGAAACACTTAAATCAAACTGTGTCTTTTGTGGCTGACTTGTCCCCTGTTCATGTGTTGGCAAACACTTCCTTCTAACAGGTCAACCTCATGAAAATTCCCCCGCCTGCTTCATTTACAAACTCTGGCCTTTTCCCTGCAGCTTCAGGCTCAGACGGTGACGAAAAAAAAACTACCCAGGTGAGATCAGGTTGAGACACTTTGACCTTATCAGCATCCTCCTCTGTGGGTTTCGGGGAGCAAACAGCCGGCAGCGCACTGCTCCCGTCTGTAGGTCATGCGGCATCTCGCCGCTCCTGCTGTCCTCATGTGAACCACTCAGTGCCACCGACTCAGTGAGAAAGAGGAGACGCCGCTGCTTCCAGATCAGTGAACCACATCCGCCCGCTGCACACACATTTCCTCTCTCTCCTTCGTTGCCCCTCAAAAGCACTCAATCTGCCTCACACAGGGAGTTGCCCTGAGAGCCTCCAGCTGCATCTGGGCAACCTCACTGCTGTCTCCGTCTAGTGGGCATGAATGGGATGAGCGTGGCGGGCCGCTGCAGGGTTAATGGGCTGAAAGTGATAAGAGATTTGATAACTTGCTCTGGCTGCACTCTTCTAGGAAATGAGGTGAAGATGTGGAGCTCGACGAAGTTTCTGCTCGGAGGATCAAATGTATGATAGTGCACCAGAGGAGCTACATACTCCTACAGCTGCTTTGATATACAGATTCAAGGCTGCATGACTTATCAGTGCACCCAGAGACATAACTGCTTTTATTATCTATTTCAAATTATACATCCAGTACTGTCTGTTTGTGCATCTTCTGTAATATTTTTATTAGTACAGTGTCAATATGTTGTTGTTACAAATACAACTCTTTGGTAGGAGGTGGCCCACTTTTAAAAATATAGTAATATAGTAATATATCAAAACTATATCTTTATTTTTACGTGAAGTATGACCTCTGGGTACTTTATACAACACTGCTAAAGCTATCCTATAAATGCAGCCGAGTAAAGGTGCAATATTTACCTCTAAAAAGTAGTCGAGTAAAAACACAAAGTATCAGAACATGGAAAGGTCAGGCACAAAAACCACAAATATTTATTTACATACAATATTTGAATATTCAAATGACATGATGAACTTGGACTGTACAGTTTGTCTCTTCATGCATGCTGCTTTTTAGTTTCTGTTATGCAAATATAAGGTTCAAGTTGAACTCTACTGCCAAAGTCCATACTCACAAGGGACGCAAGAATTCCTTGCTTTACAGACAGAAACTCAACAACTATTACAACTATTTTTGTGGAGTTTATGAACACATCAGTCCCGAGTCTTTCCAGTGTGCTCATGCTCATTTTAGATAACACCGAAGCGATCTTGTTTCTTTATCATCCCCAAACGGATCAGATGAATAGAAGTAAAAGCAGATGTTTTGACTCGTCATAGCAGGAAAAGCGCAGGTAGAACTAATAACATTAATGCTGATTCAGTTCCAGAAATTAATGTTAATGCAGTTAACAGTGATACATGTACTATTAGTTACACCTGTGTTTGACAAGTCTGAATTTCTTTCCAGGAAAATTCAGGCGTCATAGCAGCCAAAGAAAACACATAACAATATAATACATGTAGAATAAGGCAATTTCTTATAAGAATGACACAACATTCAAACGTATGCCTGCACAAAAATATGCAAACTGAGTATGTACCCAGTAAACTTGTATATTCGTCGAAAATGGGACGGTAGATTAAGAGTTCGCACTGTAATCAAGCAGTAAATATTCTGTGGAGTATTGTCAGAACAAGAGGAAGCACATGTTTCACTTGAGCAGGCCTCAAAGCTGGCCTGAGGCATCACCTAATTACATGGCTGCTTAGGGCCCCACAGCCACCAGGGGGCCCATAAACGCAGCAAATTAAAAACGAGGAAGTCTCCTCAGGTTCCTGTTCACTTTGTCAACATTTTGATAACATTACTTTGTTGGGTGAGATTGAAGCTGCGCAGACTAACCGGGCTAATTAATGTTTTTTTTCATCTGAGTAAATCTAAATTGTAATGAGTTAATGACTTAACATGTGTACATAAGGACCATGCAGATATCATTTTGAACCATGAAAGTTGTTGCCCTGCTTTAGTTTGCGCCCCTCGTATGTCTGCTTGATTTGTCACTTTTAGGAACAAGGCATTTCTAATGTTTATTTTCTAGTGTTTATTTTTGCTCCTAAGAGAGATTGGAGAGCTATTTATGGGGCTCCCGGGCCACTCGAGTGTATCTCAGGTGTAACATTAGTTAGAAATATATGGAGTGGAAGTGCTATGGTCGGAAACTAATGTTTAAACCTTTGAATACATATTCTGAAGCATCACTGCATTATCCCCATGTTTGCTGTCTATATCTCTACTGCCAAACTGATGTAAAATAAAAAAATAAGAATAAAACAAACGGCACATCTGCAGCGTTTCATGCCATTGGTCATACGGAATATCATAAAGAACGTCATGCATGTTAGTTCAATAACTTAAATCAGTTTCCGACATATATTGTTCTTTCTACTCCACTACATTTATTTGACAACAGTACTTAAAAGTTACTTTGCAGATTAAGTTTGATAAAAAGTAGTTTAACTGCTTTTTACAACATAAAAAAAAAAAAATGAATAAAAAACATAAGATGGCTCCATGCAGCTCATTTGGAGTAATCCAAGTCGTTGTTTACACCCTTTTAATATATATATATATATATATATATATTTACTGTAGCTGCTAAGCTACAAGCATCGGCTAATACTCTGTCTGAAGTAGGTACTTGAGTTCAGCTGCACATCGATGGTGTAAATGATATCTTTTTGAATCAATTTCAGATATCTGGGTTCCTGGAGATTTTTATTAACCCGGACAAGCTGCACAGAGACATTTTATGCTTTTGCTTTTCTTGTTTTAAAAACCAGTCCCCATCTACTTCAGCCGTTATTGCTGCAAAACTGTGTCCCTTTGAGGCTACAGAAATGTTTTGTGGCCACAAAAACATCATGGGACTCTCCATCAGCAAGCAGATAAAGAGTGCATTTTCACTTTTGGGTGAACTTATCCTTTAATGAAACCTTTACTTTACTTGTAACGGAGTATTTCTACACTGTGATATGCTACTTTTACTCAAGTGCAAGACCTGAGAACTGCTTCCGCCTCTGCTTCAGACCACCTTCACCCACTTGCCCCTGTCACACTATCTGCACGCCGCGGTGTCGGTGCTGAGCAGGGTAGTCTTTAGGACCCTGCGGCAGCCGGCAGACAGTCTGCAGGCCCCTGCAGTGAGAGCGGTGCATCTGGAAGAGAGCTGGCCGGCTGGGGAGGTGGAGGACGGGGAGAGAAGAGGAAGGAGGCTCCGGGAGGCAAGCGAGACAAAAAGGGTCAGGCCTGGGACTTGGGAAAATCGGGTAACGAACACACAGCGATTCACGCATTTTAAATCCGTTTAACCCGGCACTAGTAGCCGCGCAGGAAGGGTAACCTTTATGCGAACAATAACGTGAAAGCCCCGAGAGCGGAAGGCGCTCGATGAAGACGGGGAAATAGCTATTTTAGTGGGGTTTGCTTCTTTTTTTCCTTTTTTTTCTCTCCTCCTCTTTTGCAGATGTGCTGATTGGACATCGCGACGTGCACTTGAACTTGACCGAATTTTTAGAGCACGGAACCAGGACCGCGGGCTCCTGGAAAAAGCCACTGGCCTCATTAAAAGAAAAAAATATAACGGCGATTTATAGTTGAGTGGCCGTGGCCTGTAAAAAAAAAAAAAAAAAAAAAGAGAGAGAGAGAGAGAGAGAGAGAGAGAGAGAGAGAGCCACAACCCCCTGGGTCATATTGCAAGACTTCCCCTCCTGCCAAAAAAAAAAAACACGTCTCAAACTTTGCAAATTTTCTAAAAAACGCTTCGCCAATTGAATAATCCACGCAGAGTGGGTCGATGGCAGTGAGTGGAGGAAGCGTGTGGCCTCGGTTGCAAAAGCGTGATGTGCGTGGACATGCGGTGACACTGAACGCCCGTGTTGCCCCCCCCCTTTTTTTTTATAATAAATCATATTCTCAAGATAACACGTTCTGGCTGTTGCCTGCAATTAATGTTGTTTTTTTTTTGTGGGAGGGAAGGACTTCATTTGCAGGGGATGGTGGATAAGCAAGAGGCGGCTGTCATCAATCTCGATTTCTTTTTTTAACCCCTTATAGGAAATTGAAGACATCCCATGTGAATGTAGATGTGCAGGCTGATGATCTGTCTTTTTTTTTTTTTTGCACATTTCCACAAGTGCAACAGTGTGTGGGCTCCTCTCTGTGTATGCATGGCTGACTGCTGGAGTCACTTTAACCCAGACGCTTAAGGTTAAACATGAAATATTAATGATTTGATAATATAATCATCCTGGGTTAATTCTGGATGCATGTCAGAAGCCATTTAAGTCGACTACTGTACACCTATACAACTGTGTGGTGTTTAAAAAAAAGAAAAAAAGTGGCCCAGACCCTATAGGCAATGGTAGCTATACAGTATCCTATAGAAGCCTGTGAGGGTCCTATGCATGACGTGCACTCAACAAAAGGCAAAGCTTATGCTCAGAAACAGCCTCCATATGACAGAAAAAGTGATATGTAACCATTCTCGAGCGATCATGAACATGCAATGACTGTCCCTTTTCCTTTTCTCCCTTCTTCTCAGGAGAGCCGAGAGAGAGAGAGAGAGAGAGAGAGAGAGAGAAGAGGGATCATCTCTCATTCCTTTTGTTTTGTTTTGTTGTTTCTTTGAGTTTGTATCCACCTCTCATCCTCCACATCGAGAACATTAAGCCCCCCACCCACCCACCCACCCAGAAGAGCCCCCCCCGCCTTCACCGCGATGCCGTCCAACACTGTCACCAACACCAACACCACTGCATTCAAATCCTCAGACTACGCTGACTCACCTGGAAGCAGAATGGTAAGGTGGACGGAAAAAAACATGTGTGAAAAATGAAAGCACGCCTCAGGAATCTCGCTCGAGGTATTTATGAAGCTCCTCTGAGAGCCCGGCATGTTGGTGAATGACTCGGGATTTCTCGGCTTTATTGCCAGAAGGTTCAAAAGGTTCATTCAGTGGTGTTGTGGCTTTTTTTTTTTTTTTGAATGAGTTAGGGATAAGCTGCTGATTAATTTAGGATTTTACTCTCCATCAGTGCAAAATGCAATTTATCTGAAAGGCCTCACGCTCTCCAGATCTGATTTAGGAGGAGATTACTCACTCCAGCGATGATGTAGCACAGTGCGGCTTTTACTATTTTCCTAAAAATATCTGTAAAGAGCGCGCATGTGTGCATGAATGAGTGCAGTGTGTGAGTGTTGTTATGTTTATAGTATATTGATGAAGGCAGTCAGATATGGTGCAAGTTCGGTTCAAAGCCAATTAAAAACCTTTCCCAATTTTATGAATGTCAACCTAACGCCTTATTGATCCGGAGAGACTGCAGCATAATTTCCCTCTGTTTAGTGGAGAAATAGTCGGTGTCCATCTGCATACGGAGTGCCATGTCATGATGCAGACAGGCTCATTATCTCAGTCTGCAGCATCACTGATGCTTCACAGCGGCAGCGGGCAGCATCCCCGCGCAGCCGGCTGCTGCGAGATGCAGCCGTATTCTGTGACAGTCGCTGCTGTAATGGTGGTTGGTGACGTGGGCGTTGGCTGGTGTAGGTTGAGCTGGAGCTGGAATGGCTCTCTAGCTCTGTTTTTTACTGGGGGGGATCTGTCCTCTTCCTTCCATGTTCCCATTACACAGAACTGCCCTTAGTCTTGTTGCCTGGCAACAGACATTGCCTTAAATAACCGGCTACCCAGATGGAAATAGGGTAAGAGATATTGACAATGCATTTGGGTTCACTCCAGGCAACAACAAACCATATTTCAGGTTTATTCTGTTTATTTTTTTCCATTGTGCAGAACACATCAGAGCGAAGCTGTGTGTGAAAATGGCGTGTTATTTTCCATTCGGTGTGTGTCTGAGCGTTCGCTCGGGTTGGGAATTGGATGAGCGGTGCAGTGTAGGCTGTTCCTGCAGGCACCACTGAATTGTGTCATCCATGTAAGTGGTTCCCAAATGAGCCTGCACACCAGGCTGCACTCAAAATGTGCTATTATCTATGCAAATTGTGCCGCCCTGTAAGGAAAAGCTGAAGCACCAGGCTCTCTATTAGTAATCACACAATGAACGGGACCATCTGCAAAACACGTACTCTCTCAAAAGCATTGAAATCTACATTTAAAATAACCAGCTCTGTATATTCATCCAGAAATCCACCGAGGAATTTCAATGATTTTAGAGCGATATTTGTCAATTACAATCCTGTTTACCCATTAATCACAGCAACAGTTACTCACTTACATCCATCTCTTTATGCAAATCAGTTTATCACCCCAGGACCCTAATGGTTGATGGATTTATTCCATTTTAGCAGCCAACACTCTCAGGGTGTAACATGGCCTGACCTTTTGAAATTCCTGCCAGCGTTTATTAACATCCTCCAATCTCTTAAATTATTGAACAAGTGGAGTCTGCCGGACTTTGTCTGTGCAGGAGTCCAGTTTCTTGAGAGTAGCTTTTAAGAAGGGCTGCACAATTCTGAATCCAAATCGAAACGTGGCCAGTGTGCGATGTACAAATCAAAGGAAGCTGAAAATATTTGGATGAAAGGTCAAATGTGTGACGAGACAGCATGATAATGACGTGCTGTGCTGCTGCAGAGATGCCCTGACGCGCAGTTCTTGAGAGAACATGTTCGTTTGGTACAGACCTCAAGAAATGTCCCATCCCGGTAAAACAACGACGCAAAAATGATTGTTCAAACTATTCTTGAATCATATTGCAATCGCAATATCTATCAAAATAATTGCAGTATGATTGTGTTTACCATAATGTGCAGCCCTGTTTTTTTAAGGCTTTCACTGGAAAACAGAGCAGAGAGAGAAGGTGATGACTGATGAGATGACGCAAAGGTCCCTGGCAGATGTTACAACATGTACCGTGACTCGTCAGACTGTGTGACCTGGGTAGGAATGTACAGAACCAACCACAATAGTTTCTTTGTACAAAACTGCTGCATTAGACAGCAGCTTACATACAAAAGTGATACGGTCTGTTTACACTGCGAAGGATTTTGTCCCAAAAGCTGAATTTTCATCAGTGTTGACAAAAATGTTCACTCCGTTGTTGGTTATGTTGCTCACTGTCTCATGGACTTGCAGGTGTAAAGCCCACATGGACTCATGAGAGACCATCGCAGTGGTGAAACACAAATTTTGACAGCATTGTTATACATGATTCCAAACAGCATTTAATCTGTATTGTTTTGATTGCTGACCGAGTATTTAGGTAGCTGCATCTCACAGCTACCTAGTATTGCGTTCATGGACGTCTTTGAGTCTGCCAAAGGGAACCCATTGTTTTCAACCAAACAAGCATCACAGACTGTTACTGAAATCCATTATACAAAGATGGTTTCGTTATACAAGAGAATTTAGAAACTGTGTCTATTTACATTGACTAGAAATAATTCCTACCCCAAAATTTGATCCCCTGAACTTTTTTTTAGCCAACATTTCTGGTTGCTGCGATGTAGAAGGTCCAGTGTTAAGGATTTAGGGAGGATCTATTGGCAGAAACTGTATATAATATTCATAATTATGTTTCCACTAGTGTAAAATCACCTGAAACTAAGAATCAATTAGTTTTTGTTGCTTTAGAATGATATTTATATCAACAGATTGAGTGGATCCCCTTCCACAGAGTCCGTCATGTTACACCGCCTACAGTAGCCCAGAGTGGACAAACCAAACAAGCCTAGAGAAGGCCTATCACGTTTTTGTCCACTATATCCTACACACTGGACCTGCATCCAGGTAATTTAGCAGCAATATTGTAAAGCAGGATGGTGATGTAGCCGCACATGTGCAGTTTTGTCACTCTAGTTTGCTTCGTATTGGCGGAATTTAAGGTGTTGCACCTGTCCCTGGCCTCCCCTACTTGTCTTACTGTATTAAACATCATCCATTATAGACGACAAAGTCATGCGGTTCCTTACAGTAATCTTCCGTCATGTCAACCTCGCCACAGTGGCCGAGATTAAAATAAAAGCACTTAACAACAAGTCAGCGGAGGGACCCGGTCATCAGGATGCCCTACGGTGCTGAGAGCTCATTTATCTCGGAGGGAATCTCACATTCACCACTGAAGGAATTTAATAAGGACCCAGCCCTCCGCCCCCCTCACCGCAGCTGTCAGGAATGGCCTTGCAATCTCATTTGCATTCAGACATGGTGCTGGTGGTCCTATTCAGTCAATATTGAAACTCAAAGCATCTACATTAGGATCATCTTTTCTCCCATCCACCCCAGGGGTACTTGGTGGTGGCGGACATGAGGCTTTGTTCATGGGGGTAGACAGTTTTATTAATCAAAGGGAAATTGCAGCAAGGGGGAGGTGGGGGCCGGTCGACGTCTTTGTAACGGTGTCAAGAGGGGATTGTCTGCGGAAGGTCAGCGCTGCGTCCGTGGAGCTTTCACTTCAGCTGAGTTCAAAGGAACGTGCCACTCAGTTTTCTATCTGTCTCATTGTCCACTCAAGCCAACGACACTCAGGAACCCACTGCAGTCCCCCCAAAATGTTCAAGTGTGTCACTTAGGTACAGTTTGGTGTGTGTAGTATCACAACTAAAGCATCTTTAGCTGAGGTAAAGCAAACACTTAGCTTACCGTATGCACAAACACCGTCTGTCATAACTTGGAAAGATGCAATGTCTTATGTGCATCCAGGCCAGAAAAAGGAACATTTGACAATGTTATTCCAGTTATTAGAAGTCCAAGTTATGGTGTACATGATGTGTGATTTGTTTTGACAGGGTGAAAGCACAATACTGGACATGGACCTGATGACAGAGGAGAAGTCGGCTAAAAGTAGCACCTCCTGTAAAGTTGGCAAGTCTGGAAGGAAGCGCAAGCAGTTTCCAGTGAGTGTTGATCTGACATGTCAGACATTTTACATCTACATCCATCCATCCATCCATCCATGCACACCTGTTTTAAAATGATTTTATTGTCAGTTTTCCAATATAATGACTAAATACCACTCATTGTCCAGATTAAATATCAGATAGTCCCTCAAGCACAGCAACATAAAATAGATTAAAAAACATTTATTGTTTGTTCAGCAGAGGTATTCTTTTACCCGCTAATACTACTAATAAAAAATAAATACTAAAGGTGCACAGTGCAACTTTTTTCTATTAGTCTGTTATAAATGGAATGATATGAACAATCTTGTCACGATTCTCATGAGCAGAATAATCCAAATAAGCTTAACACTTTTAAAATGGCACTTAAACATAATGAAATCGCCTTACCCATTTTATTTGAACAGTTTGTGTTGCATCGCAGATAGGACACACATCTTCTGTGAGTGAAAAGGATGCCAAGCCACTCGAGAAGATATTCATGATTATCCCGATAATGGAAATTCACCACAATCAACTTATCTTGAGTGTTTTTGGCAAGAGTGTGATAAAACATGTTATTTTTCCAGCCCTAGTCTTAAACAGAGACGGAGTTCTTGACAGCAGAGCCAAAGAGCTAATATGAGTTTCAGATGTTCAGAGCCATGTGTTTACATTTGTATTTTAACATTAGAGAAGACAGGCTTGTATTTTGAAAAGTCAAAGAGCACATTTCCTATCTAGAAATCTCAAAGTTAAGAAAATATATGACTTTATAATCAAAATCGTTACTAAAAAGTTACATAGTGCACCTTTTGATTCATTTTTTGTATTTCATATTTGAATCTCTTTGGTCATAATGGCTGATTATATAAATCTCTCTAAGCCTAATTGTGTTCAAGGAGGAGTAAGTGATTCTGGACAAAGATAATTAATTATTGAGTTACATTCCCAGGTTGTGAAATGTTGACGCTTGGGGTTGGTTCATCCCAAATCTTAAAGGACACGTAATATTGTCTTGACGGAAACTCGAGTCCAGATTGCGGCGTGCTCATTAAGAACTACGCCATACTGAGCGGTATGGTAGCCAAATGTTTACAGCGTGCGCCACATAGCCACAGTATCTGCAGTTCTATTCCAGCCCGAGTCCTTTGTTCCCTTTGTTTGCCTCTATTTGCGTCTTCAATGTCAAGTAAAAGGCAAAAAACATGTCGTCCAGTTTACATCTCAAGGCAGCTGCTCCAGCCGTCCTCACTCGCAGGGTGAAAATCCTGCTGTTGCTAAGAAGGGGCAAGACGTGATTAATCATATGAATATGGGGATAAATGTGCAGGTTTTTAGATAATCTTTCCTGGAAGGCAAGCATGGTGTCGTACAGAAATAGCTGTGTGAAGAATAACAAAAGAGAGGTCGGATTGCAGTAATGGGGTTCAGACACTGTTTGACCATACGATAAGCATTTTGGTGGGAGAATAGCTGAGCCCTAAGTAACCCTCTAACAAAGTGCCGGTCTGATCATATAGCAGAGTTAAAACCACCTCCAACCTATAGCCTCACAATCAGACAGTTTAGTTTCACCTCATTTAAGGATAACTCCACCAAGTAATAAACAGCTTTTTGTGGTTCCACAGCAAGCTGCATGTGATCTGATAAATTGCGTCCAGTGATGTCACTAAGTGGCGAAGGTGCATTGTGGGAAATGAAAGTGCCAGGTTTTGAAAAAAACAGAACCAGAGACACCGCCTTTTTTATTCCTCGCATTCTTCGTACTTTTCAAAACCAGGTGCCTACATTACCCATAATGCAATCACTGGAGGCAATGATCAGATTACATGCAGCTTCTTCATGAAAGCTTTATTCTTTTATATATATATATATATATATATATATATATATATATATATATGTATATGTATATATATATATATATATGTATATATATATATATATATATATATATATATATATATATATATATACATATATGCATTCCTACTGCCCAAGACCTGCAAATACCCTTTAAGGAATTGATCATTGTTTATCTAAACTAAATGAGTCACTGAATACATTGATGCTGGTGGAGATTTGAAGGTCTGGACCAGGGCTACCACCACCCGCACCACTTCTTACGAGACTTGCGGGGGGCACCGTCAAACAATTCTTGCAGCGTTTCAAATCAGACAGTGTGACATTCACGGCCCCTTCACGCAGCGATAGGTCATATGTGTGGGGGCCTGATCTTCTCGCTCAAGCTCTCTATTCATTACTCCTTGAAACGAATGCAATACCACAAATGCCTTCAAGGAAAATCTGTCTTCCTGCTCTCTGTGACATCACCCCCTTTCTCCCCCATCATCGAGTCTGACCCTTTGGAACAGCTACAAACACTTTTTTTTTTTTGCCACATGACACATCATATAAACCAGTTTGTTGCCAGTACATCTCGGCCTGAAGTGTCTCATGATGGCCCGGATTGCTAATTCAAACTTTGCGTCTTGGTGAACCATTGCACATTTGAAACTGAAATAATTTAAAGATAATGAATATCTGAACAAAGATGACACCCATCAGCAGCCTTTGCATCAAAATAAAGGTGTTGTTTTAGCGTATGCTTCTTTTGTACTCATACATAATCATCACACAGCCTCCGCCGTGTTCCTCAGCTACACACAGCCACTACACCAGCACCATTTGTAATCTGTTTGTGATGTCTTTTGTAGTTAAAAGGCCTGACTTAACAATGACTCTTGGGCCAATGTGTATCTGGGTATGTTTTTTTCTTTCCCTGAGATGTTATCATTTGCATAAGCCTCTGCTCAGAATCATGTTAATTAAATCTCGCAGTGTGATTCAACAGAACCCAAAAAAAAGGGGGATTACAAAAATGTTTACAGATACGTATGGCGAGTAGGGATATGCCAGAGGGCTTGTGTCGGCGTGTTTTAAATAGCAGCCGATTGGTCCCGACCAATCGCAGATAAAGACGAGATATAGTCAGAGTCACGGCGCCTGAGCGAGTGTTTTCACAGCTGTGGGGGATTGACCACATGTGCCAGACACTCCAGTCGGGTAGGTGTTTCATGGTTGGTGTTGTTGAGATACACCGCTAGCCGACTTAATGCGCTGTCTGTAAGGCATTACTGGAGTTTTAGTTTGAATCCCGATGTTACTTTGTCATGTTAAGCAGAAGGGTAACGCCTCAAACCTTTTCCCATAAAGTGCACAGACACCATGGACGTAGAGACTGTTGAATGACTGCTCAAAAAGATGCCAACCGTAGTAAAGTATTTGTTCATTCACCTAAGTTCACAGGGTTTCTATTTACATATTAACTGACCTGGCTACACTTTTACTATCAGGGGTCCACGCTGTAACATTCAGTGCCTTCAGCTAGTCCGGAGGAGGTTAAAAATGCTCACCTGGTTACTTATTTTAGCCTCTATTTGACCAGAGGGTGAACTCTCATTGACATTAAATATTTTCATGGATGTCCTGGCCAAGACGGGCACGGCACAATTACAGCTGCAGACATAAAATAACAGATTAAAAAGGAAAATCAATTTCAGGATAACGAGATATCAAGAAACATTTACAGACGTTCGAAAAGTCTACAGCCAGATGTAATTTACTGTCCCTCTAAATTCATCAAGTGAAACCAGCCCTCGAAGATTCAGGTGATTTTAAGCAGAGGGCGCAGCAGATGGAAAGAGTTTAACATCCATTTGTTCAAAGGATGTAGATGCGTAGGTACGACAGAAGGAGACAAAGAATAGCCTTAAGAATATGCCAGTGGTTGCACCTACTGGTAGATGAGGCAGGCAATAAAACCTGACCATACACACAGAGCAGTGGTGATGAATATACATACACATTTGTAATTATAGTAATAAAGAACATGCATTTATATCAAATCTATATTTAAAGTAGCATTAGTCACATTTCACTTGTTCTTATTTTGAGATAAGTTATTTCAAGAAAGTTCCTCCTTAATTTGACTTATTAACTCATAATTTTGAGGCAGTCAGTCATTATTTTGAGAAAGTTTCTTAACATTTTTCAATACAAAATCATACATTTTGAGAAATTGTATTATTTTTCCGAAAGTATGTCATTATTTTGCGCTACTGAGACATAATTTTGAGAAAATGAGTCAATACCGAGTCTTTTTTTTGTCCATCACATTGGCGGCAATAAGCTTCAGTAGTAAGTTCTGACGCTGCAGCAGTGAAGTTGAATGAGGCAGCCAGTGTTTCATTTTGACCTCTGTCTGCCTGTCTGAGCTGCCTGATTTGCCAACGATGACCTCTGACCTCTGGCAGGGGCCACATGTAGTTCACTGGGTCAGTAATCTGTTGCATAATTCTTCCAGCGACAGTTGTATGTGCGTGTGTGTGTGTGTGTGTGTGTGTGTGAGCATATTCCCTCAGTTTGCGCTCGTGTGTTTGTTTGCCGAAAAACACCCACACACACACTCTGAAAGCTTTTTGTACTTCTGAACTGAGTCGGAATATTAATAATGCCTGAGCTGTGGATTTGTTTGTTTTCATTCATTGTGTCAAACAGATTTACCCGAGTGCCGCGCTTTGTGTGCGTGCAACTGTTCAACATTTACAGTTAATTTGTTTTCAGTTACTACAGTGATGAAGTCATTCGGAGGTCTGCGGCCTGCGAGGAATGCTTAAAAACCAACTTTGGCTTGATGTAGCTCCGCTTTTACGATACAGTCCGACTTCCCCCTGAAGTTTATTTTAGCGGATCTGTTCCACATAATTTGCATTGCATTCATTACTCAGACATTTTATAAGTCTCGGGGTCACATTAAAGCTAGTTATACATTGTGCTTTTTCACATCCATCTGCGAGAACAAGATTAGATCTGACCTTTTAGCCTCTAGTGCAGGGTTTTTGTGTTTGCTAAATATTGCCTGCTGAAAGGCAGATGCCTCCCGAGGCGATGCTGTCGCCTCCCTTAAATGCAAACTGCTGTACCTACGTCTGCAGCAGATGAAAGCTTTCGGCGCCGCTCTCATCAGTGTTGACAGTCTGATCTCACAAGACATGCTCCACTTTCTGCTCCCGGTGACCTAGTAATGGGATTGTCTGAGAAAGTGTTTTTTTTTGTGGCTATTTTTAGGCAGGAGCGGAGACGCTATCACATTTCTTCAAAGTGTTGAGTTGGAAAAAAACGAATCTTTTCTAGGTCTTCCAAGACGGGCGCAGCTTTTTTTAGGCAAAAGGAAGGTGTAACAACCGAATGTCTGCGGCTGTAACTTTAGATAGGTCACCTCTGTTTCTGCTTAGAATGAAATAGCTGGACGGGGCGTTCCAAAGTGGACGGAGTGGAGAACTTCTTCGTTTTGTCGCACGGCCAACATTCCTGACATGTTTCTGTGCTGCTGTAATGATAAAAGCACGGCTACAGGAAGCTCACCAGTGTACCTGATGAACTCTAATGTAATCCCTTCCTCGCCTGCATGTTAATGGCTGCGCGGCAGATTTACTGGCACGGCTTTGAAGTTTACAACTC
Source organism: Diplodus puntazzo (assembly GCA_963678695.2). Classification (NCBI taxonomy): domain Eukaryota; kingdom Metazoa; phylum Chordata; class Actinopteri; order Spariformes; family Sparidae; genus Diplodus; species Diplodus puntazzo. The sequence continues at coordinate 9,003,671 of OZ023175.1, forward strand.
TGGTTTAACAGAGCTGAAAGGGAAATGCCATAATTCACTGACTAATAAGTGCAGAAGTTGCGCTACGTGTTTGATTCTGTCCAGATTGAGCCGGAGAAGGCTTAAGGGATGAAATTAGCCTTATCTAATGTGAAATGGATGAATGCTTTGATTCACATTTTCTCTCAAATAGCCCATTCAGGCTAAGGAGAGTTTATCCTCACCCTGATAATGCCAGCTGCTTTAGTTTTCTTCAAACATGCTGGATGATTTGTTGTAGCTCCCGGAAGGTTTTGTTTATTGCTCAGCCACCTACAGTATATTCCAGCGATATGTCACACACCTTCAAAACACCCTCTCGTACAGCTACAGCAATAATCATCTCTAAAGCTGACAGATTGAGATGTTGTTAACATTTCCCCCTCTTCCCTCGCGCGCAGGTCGAGAGCTGTGGCTCTCTCAAAGGCAGTGTGGGTGTGGGCAACAGCTACACAGGGGTGGGTAGGCCGTCCATGGCACAGGTCCACAATGGAGACGTGGGCGGGCACAGAGACAGGACGTCCGATGCCTGCTTCCCCAAACAGGAGAAGAGGGAAGTGGAGAACGGGATCCCCAGAGACCCTTCCTCCTGCCGGGCAGAGGACAGCTCCCAGGGTCAGAGCCGGAGCCGGTCCCAGGAGAACGGATTCCTGCCCAGCCGGGAAGAGCAGGACTCGGAGAAAGACAAGGACGACAGCCTGACGCCGCCGCGCAAGAAGCGAGGGAGACGGAAACTGGAGCGCCCAACGAAATGTGAGTTGTTTTTTTTCTGCTTCTTCTTCCTCCGGCCGGGCTATGTTTTGATCCAAACACATCACGTGACTGGTACAAGATGTTGAGTAATGAACTGTAAATGGATGTCAGACACACAGAGCATGGCACTGACACTGCCAGGATTTGTAACACCGTGGCTGACAGTGTTGCGGTCACACTGCTGAACAGCGCTGTGAAGGAGCGGCACGAGTAGATATTGGAGCTGCATTGTAAATCAGACACAACGATACTGTTAATACTGCTATTATACAGAATCTTATGCATACTGTGTTTCCCTTGTTCTGAATATCGCAGTGTTCTTCACCAAATGCTTTCAATATGCACAACCAGTTGACGTTTGAGCGTGCCAGCCGCACAGTGTGACCAAAATAACATTTCAGACAGCTGCAATGAAAAAGAGAATCGATCAGTAGATTACCTTTGAAATTAAGTAGCAAGAAAGGACTGATGCAGTTCCTGTATGATGCAATACCAGTAACCGATAATTACCCGCTTGTTCTGGCCAATCACAATAAGAGAACCAATCAGATTATGAAAACAGTGATTCGTTTGTAAGTTTCGTTCATAATTTAGGACGCAAAACGGCAAAGACAGCAGCAGTACTTAGTCTACGCCGCAGTAAGAACATTACCAACACAGCTAGAACAAATGGAATACTGAATATTATATTCTAGATAACAAGACAAAAAAAACAAAAAAACACAAGCGAGCATATGGTCATAATCAAATCACTAAATATAAACGATTGTGCTGCGACCACTTAGTGCACTAAAGCAAAAACTAAGACCAACGGGGATGGAAGCAGAACAAATAACAAATAAACAAATAAACTGCTACAAAACAGTTACGAAGGAAACACTAAACTGGAGTAAAAGCACGACAAAGACAGTGAAATTAATAATCATATCTTAAATCATCTACTTAAATGCAAACTGTACACCTTTAATAATAAATATTTAAAATTAATCAATTTTTAATGAGTTCTGGTCCTACAGAGGTCAGTCCGCTCCGGCCACAGTGCAGCAGTGGATAACCTCAGAGTGTAGAGATGATATAAATCCGGGGGGGGCATTGTTGGGAGAGAGTGGTGCTGACAGGTAGTTTTTAGTCCAAGATGGAGATTAACAATATCACTTAGCCGCTCCCCCGCGCTCTGCTTTTTAGTCCCATCTCCCTCTCTCTCTGTCAGCCACGTGTCTCTCTCGCTCCTCTCTCGGCCACAGAGACACCGGCTTTGACCTTGATGAGGAGTGCAGTAAATAAAGCCCGGGGAGGAGCGACTCGTCTCCTGGCAACGAGCCTCTGTCGGGAGCTGGCAGGTCTCTGTTGTGGCCGACTCCCTGTCGGGGGCCCTGCCAGGTGGATGGCGTAGTGCCCAGAACTCTTTACAAACTGAGTCTGCACTCTGTATTCACCTGATCGGTGCTTCTAGGATCTGTTACTTCACTTCAAAGCAGGAAATCTGGGAGAACCCTGTTTGCTCTTCGAACCAGGTGCTCAGCGCTGCTGCCTGATCTGTGTTCGGGTCCAGTCCTGCTCAGATTTAGTATGATACAGTGGTGAGCACAGAGGGCACTGCGAATACCTGAATTTCACATACTGACCTTGATGATTAGAATACATTTTAAAGATGTTCACACCATTAGGTTTGCTAAAAATAGATAAGTCTGTCTGTGTTCGTGTGTATTATAGCAGTAATCCTTGTAGTATAACCCACAAGTTTTGGCCATTCATCTGATCATTAATACATCTGAGCTATAAATTACAATGTAATAGGGTAACAGCGATATACCAGTGAAAATTGAGGGTTATTACATCATGTACGTTTGATATAAATAAATATAAAGTTGACCATATGATGAGAAAAAATCCTGCAAAATTACACTGGATCATCTTCATTGTCCTCCATTTTTCAAATTTTTTAATATAAAATACGTATATTATATATATATATATATATATATATATATATATATATATATATATATTATATATATATATATATATATATATATATTATACTATATATATATATATATATTAGGGCTGTCAAACGATTAATTTTTTTAATCGCGATTAATCGCATTTTGTCCATAGTTAACTCGCGATTAATCGCAATTTTTTTGGCACATTTCTTTCTGTTCTAAATGTACCTTAATGTATTTTTTCATGTTCTTAATTCTTTTAACAACATAAGAAAGGTCAAATATGCTTGCATTATGAAAATGTTTGTCCAACGCTTCAAATCATGCAGGAAAATAAATCCAGGGTTGTCTGCTTTTGGCGAGGGGGGGGCGACGGGCTCTCTGCATCTGCCGTCTGTTTGGCTTGCAAGTGGTGTCCACTGACACTGCACGTTTTTCTTCTTCGCCTTTTTCACGCAGTGTGCTACTTTCTGTCAGTCAGTATCACACTGATAATCGCCATGGCTCCGGTGCAGCAAAACAATAAAAAGTACGACTTGAAATTCAAACTTTCTGTCGTGAAATATTCAGAGGAAAACTCGGGAGAAGCAGCCGCTAGACGTTTCTCTGTCGACCCCACAAGAGTGAGAGAAACGGAGCTTCAGCGTCTGTCCGAGGAGGACAGCAGCAGGGCCAGGCTGCCTGCTGGAGGGAGGAAGAAGGCTAGCGAGGAGCCTGAGATAAACATGCGGGGATGAGTTATCAGCAAACGGGCACGCCACGAGAGAGTGTCCCGCAAAATGATCAGGGCGATGGCGAAACAAATGTGCGCCACCGTGAGTGACAGCAGAGATGAGGAGTTTGCAGCGAGTGCTGCTTTTCAGTCCGCCGTGTTTTTAATGAACCGCCCACCCTGCTTCTTCTTCTTCTGATTCCCTTTCTTATTCTTCTGCCACCCTCTGTATAAAGACTACAGGACGGCCGTAAATCATACAATGCGCGTTTTTTAATCGCGTGTTAAAAAATTAACGGCGTTAAGAGGACGTTGCGTTAACATTTTATTAACGCGTTAACTTTGACAGCCCTAATATATATATATATGTGTATATATATATATATATATATATATATATATATATATATATATATATATATCTATATCTATATCTATCTATATATATATATATATATATATCTATATCTATCTATCTATCTATATATATATATGTATATATATATATATATATATATATATATATATATATATATATATATATATATATATATAAGCCCAGTGTAGTCAAAACATGTAAGGAATTACAGATGTGCGCTCCTGATATGTACTAAACATGTCGTCTTAGAGTGAAGAATCAAACATGGGATGAGGTAGGTTTGACTGAAACCAGGTTTATGAAGTCTTTCACATGTTGAAGGGGCCCTCAGCGAGTGTCAATGGGCCGCTGTCAACCGCAAAACCCATTAGCTGTGGGCTTAGCATTTTCCTCTCACACACAGACTCACTCGCGCTCACACAACTAGCAGAAAAAAAAAACAGCGAAACATTCCCTCTCAGTCACTCTCACAGATACGCTCTCCAGCGGAAGTCATTGTTATACAGTAGGCAAATGGAGTGACTGATAGGTTGACCACACGTTTACTGGCTCTGGAAATTGCAGTATAGCAGCACCCACAATAAACACTCATTTCATCATTATCTGAACTTAACTCAAATCCCCAAACACAGTGACACACTGCCAAACACTTCGCCCAGTTTGCACAGAAAATAAAAAAGTCGAAAGACGTACAGGAAGTAAAACGTATTTTAAAACCTTCAACAAACAGCAGACGGCTTTGAATCAACAGAAAGAGGAACTAAGTAGACAGCGCAAGCCGCAAGGACAAAGGAAAGACGTGCAGAAATTCAGATCAGAGATCTGTGTGGGGTCTGCAGGCCCCCGAAGACCAGCAGCAGATGTTAGTGACATGTTTTTTCTCTCTCTCGAGGCTGCAGGCAGGCATCGGCAGTCACGTTGTAATGTGTGAACGTAGCGCAAGATGGGTAGTTTGTTGTTTGCACGCCGCACACACACGCACAATTTCTGTTTGGCATCAGTTTGTGAGTACTATTTGAAATGTTTGAAACAACATTTATAGGAATTGTTTCAATCAGGACATCAAAATAGTAAGCAAAGTGAGCCGGCTCGATGCAAAGGATTATGGGAGCAGGCGACTGAGGAGCCGAAAACAGCGGGAGTGGGCATGTGCAGTCTTTAAATAAAGGGCCACACACACTTTGATTCCAGATTACATCAGCAAAAAGTGCCTACAGTGCTGCCTGAAGTGTAATTGCGGAGTGATTTTGTGGAAATTTGAAAACCATCTCTCACTGGACACCAGATCTATGACTAAAACAGACATGCGGGGAGATATTAAACCCCAAGTTGGAACAGAGGGAGGGGTTGGTGTATTGGAGAAAGAAGAGTGCTTGGTGTGGGGTGGTGTGGTGGATCGATAGTCAGCTAAACAGGGTTTCTGTCATCCATCTGGAGGGCACGGGAAGGATTGGAGCTCCGGCTGGAGTGGAACTGAGCTCCGGCAACACGAGAGCTGGAACGCACTCAAACTGGCAAGGTATACTCTCTGTGGGCAACGTTAGCCAGCTCCCCTCGCAAACCCAATGACCTTGGCAGTCCACGCCGCCTCGCCGATTTGTTATATAGTCACTTATTCGCGATGAGGACGAGGAGACCAGACCAGAGCAGGGAGGGATGGATGGAAAAAAAAAAAAAAAGAGAGCAGGGGGAGGTGGGGGGTGGGCAGGAGCTCAGCTACACATGGAACCAACTTGAAGAGGCTGCTAAGAGAGCGGACTATTGTTTGGACAGGTCTGTAGGGCACTTCACTGACAAGCCAGAGTTGGCTGCGCGGAAAACGCGCCATCAAAAGTTGTCGGTAGCCTCTCAGGGCTCAAGTGTTATGATAGTGTTTGGGCTTCGAGTCAGCAGATAGTCATGTTTACTCGGGCGATGCCATCATGCTAATTTAGGGCACAGCTGCTCGAATCACGTACTCTGCTGGTGTCAGATGCCGGGGCACTTTTAGAAACGCTGGCTTATCTTGAAATCAAACAACAGCAACAGAGGCGATAGTGTGAGGTTCTGTCCTGAAGCTGCTTTTGCGCTTCCTGATCTATTTTTCTGGAGGGGGGTTGAAAAAACGTCTCATGAATCATGAATTCTGACTGCTGTGCTAGTGTTTCAGTTGGGTGGCGTCCATGCTCCCTGGCTCACCCCTTCGCTGCTCTGCTGAACACAGGAAAACAATGCTCTTTAAGAATGAATAACATGCCCTTGTTGTTGTGGTCCTCCACATCTTAAATCATGGCAGCCAAGTTACTGGGAAATCCCAACTGGAGCTTTTATTGTGTTTCGAGACTCTTTTTTTATTAGGCTGCGGTTTCACTGCACGTCCGCCAAATATTTTCGCTGCTATTTTTGATGATCTTTACCCTCCTGCTGCAGCAGCAGCTCTCGCTTTTGGTTTTGCAACTTCCTCTGCATTTAAAAGGCATTTTCCTTCCTGTGGAAAATATCTGCCTTTCTTAGTTTTAAATCCCTACAACATATCTGTGTTGGAAAGGGGGTATTTTGATGAAGTAGCAATGCTGCGATTTAAAAATACTCCATTGGAGGGAAAAATTTGTCATGAAAAAAAGTGAATTGAGAAAAACGTTTAGAGTATAACTTGGAGAATATGTGTCACGAGTAAAAGACGGGATTTGCAAAAAAAATATATACACACATATATATACTTTCATTTGATTTACCATCATTAAGCAGAAGACAAATACCAGCTTCTGCATCTGTCCAGCTTCCAGCTGCACAGAACACAACAGCCTTAAGAAGAGCCTCATGTCTGATGCTGTTGAGGCTTTTTGGAGATTAGCAGGGAGATTATATACAACCTCAGAGCCACAGTCAAGTGAAGCAGTATGTTGTTGTCAGCGGTGTAGAAGGGGCCACGCTAATAGCAACCAGCTGTGTGTCTCAAAAAAGGGGGAATATAAGGTCAGAAGTGTGACATATGCCAAAGTAAACCTGGCCAGTCTCCACACTCATCATAACCTCGGCAGCCACTCCAAACCCTCTGGGTCGTATCAAGCCCTCATAACGCACCTGAGCGCACAAGCTCCCATAAGCCTTGACGATTTAGGAGTTTCCCCGAGCCACTATCTTCTCAGCACTCTTATTAATTTGACTTTAATTTGATCAAACACGCAGTTAATGGGACAATGTGGAGGGCGAGCGCAACGATTTGGGTTAATAAATGTGTCATATGCTTTATTGATGCCAGTGAGGCCAGTTAAGATTAACACAGATACGAGGATAACCAACGTGGTCAATTTCCACTGTGCCATGAATGATTCAGACCAGCTATTGTGTCGCTGTCTTCCCTCTAGATGTGGAGCACAAGGAGGAGGACGGGGGTGATGCAGTCAAGACCGAGGTAAGATTTCTGCTCTCTCTAGTCTTTGTTCTCAGGCTGATGTAACTCTTATGAGGTCTTTCACACTTGCCAGGGCTGTAGCAGCTTTTTTGGGGGGGAATTACCTTTCCTGTCACACACGCCGTGGATGCTCTGCTTGCCAGCATGATATGGTCGCGGTGCGGCTTGAATAGAAACAGAAAGTGCTTTTTTTGACCTGAAAGAAAAGGACAGTTTTTGTCACAGATATACTGAGTTTGAACAGGATACTCCAAGCCTGATGCCATCATACCATTATGCTATAAAAAACTTCAACCATCCAGTGTTTTTACAGCCGTCCTCTTCTTAAGTTGTAGTAACTCTTGATCGTAGGTTGTGTTTATATGTTGTTTTGCATGACTGTAGCTGGGTAGGAATTGTTCAACCTTTTGAGAAGTGCACTCGTTTTCTTGTTGAGAGAAGAGGAAGTTTATGAGGTAAATATGAAGCTAAAGACAAGCAGCCTGTTAGCTTAGCTTAGCATTTAGACAGGAAAGCCTGGCTCTGTCCAAGGATACTTAGGTACACGGGCCCCCTTAAAGGGACAGTTAAGTTGATTGTTGAGTCTCGTTACTTTCAGTGCGTTTACATGACACTCGAGAAAATCGAATTGCTGGGTTAGTCCGACAATGATGAGATTTTGAAGATGCATGTATACACCTTAGTCTGACTTAAATCGGACCGGATCAGATTTCTCTTAGTCGGATTAACACCCCTAGATTATTTGATTGATAGTCGCATTACTCCTGCATGCATGGATTTTGCATTCTGCGCAGGCTCAAGACTTTTTTCCCGGGGCCGTGAGCCGGAAGTAGAAGGATGGCGACGGTAGCAGCAGCGTCTTTCCTCCAAAAAAACCGCAAGCAAGAGCGCCATTGTGCATCTAGTTTGTGTAATTGTCATGTACACCCTATACGAAATGTATAAAGATGTAGCTTCATCTTGCTCTTCGTACGCCATCTTTCTCGAATGCCGAGGCAGAGTTTGTTGTTGCTGGTGACGTAAAGAGGTCAGCTGGAGGTGGCTCTATTACCACTAGTTGAAATAGGTACAGTGCCACCTATCGTACCGGGTTATGACATGCTTCGACCAGTAATTCGATTTTCTCATCGGCATGTATACTGGACAATTGCAGTTTTGCTGATTGAGTAGCACAGTCGAACTATGGCTGTAATCCGACTAAGCTGTGCATGTAAACGTACTGTTTGTTTAGGTGGCTCACAGCATCGGTATTTGACGACCTGCGAATGAGACTCAACAATTAAAAGTCTACATAGTCTCTTCACAAGATGCATTATGTTGCTTCAATTGCCACAAAAGCAAAGTGGAAAAATGGAAATCCACCATTTTATAGCTTATGTGCCGTACCATTTTCTGGGCAGGACCAGTATTTTGTTGGCATCACGCTTAATGTTTTCATTTGTGAGCTTTGAAGGTGCTGATTGTTAGATCCTAGTTCTGATCCAATTCTGATGCACCATACTAATATCAGAGCTCTGTTTTTCTTCAGTGTAATTATTCATATTATCAACCCAATAATCAAAATAAATGTTGGCAGTGTGCGTTTCTGGAAACCACAAACATGTTGCAACTTTCTTTGGGTTAAATTTGCTGTTTTATGTTGTGACAACATTATGCTTTTGCTCTGGTAAGGTTTAGACACCAAAAACACTTGGTTAGGGTTAGATTTTGGCATACTTGTTTTGGTCGCCACAAAACATGGCTGTAAATTGTCCCAAGGTCTCCTTAAAAATATGCAGTGGTTTCATGCTTACAGATGTTGAAACAGTGTGGTCGCTGGCTTGGCAGCCATCTGGCTGGTTAACTCAACCAACATCACATCCACCTCCTGATTTGAAAGTCTGGTCATGAACCTGTAACGTGAATGTGAAATGACACGTTATGTGGGATTGTACGTAACCTATGACACAAATGCAAACATACCAGTGGTTTGCAGAAACTTTAAATGTCAATGTTTTATCCTGGTGACTGGGCTTTATTATCATTACTGTTATCACTGTTGTTGTTGGCGGTGGTACTACTGTGTGTTTAAAGTTGTATGAGGCTGTAGTAAACCACAAGCACTCATTTAATGTTTTGAAAAAGTTGTATGAAGTGCACAACAATGCATTATCAACTACTAGTAAGTAGATTGCTATACATACGTCGAGTGCAATGTCAAATTGATAGTGAGTCAATCAAACTATGAAATCTGGATCAGTGCATGGATCTGTGATGTCAATCCCATGAGTGAATTACGTCAGTATCAGCAACCGAGTATGAGTATTGGATCGGATCGGTTCCCACTCTACTGGTAGGTGGATTTTGTTACCTTTGGGGAGAGCCAGGCTCACTGGTTCCCCCTGTTTCCAGTCTTTATGCTAAGCTAAGCTAACTGGCTGTTATCTGATGCTTCATAAGAAACAGACAGAAATGAGAGTGGTATCGATCTTGTCACCTGACAAAGATATCAAAGTATTCCTTTGGGTTTATTTCTGTGTATTGTTTAACCTTTTAACACCTTCTCTCTTGAAAGTAAACTCTATCTGCACCATTGCTTGTCTAGAGGCTTTGCATAGTCGCCTTTCTTCAAGGCTTTTTTCTTCTCCAAGGTCCAGAAAAGCTGAGTAGTTATCCTGCCTTTGGGCTTGTGAAAGAAATGGTACCTGATGGTGTATAGATTTGAAATATCAAATACACTTGGGAGCTTCGCGTATCAGTCGGTGCTGTTGACCGCGAGACTGTTGCCAGGGAGTTGTGATTAGACACTGTGGCATCAATGGTTGCTGCCTGGCCAATCACAAACTGATAGTATAATACGGCACACCGACATGTGAGTCATCTTTTTTAGAAATTAGAAAAAACCCATCGCCTCAACCGCGGATTACCTACCAGAGTCTGTCTTAGTGACAGATTGAATGAGATTTGCTACGAATCTGAATGCCTCATTATGAGAGGAACACTAAAAGCAAGAATCGAGAACTAGCAGCTAACTTTTTTTTGTTTTGACACCTTAAACAGGGAGGTCGAGGCAGGCTGCGAGGGGGAGTTGGTTGGGAGATCAGCCTTCGTCAGAGGCCCGTGCCCAGAATAACCTTCCAGGCTGGTGACCCTTATTACATTAGCAAGCGGACCAGAGAGGAGTGGCTGTCCAAGTGGAAGATGGAGGTGAGTACCCCAGCCACCATAGATGACAGGGTGAGTGACAGGCGTGGACCAAAGCCGCCATGCAGGGTCAAAGACAGGGCTTGTGGTGTGTTCACGGCCAAGTGTATTTGATGGGTCATTTGATATCTCATGAAGGTACCATTTATTTCAGTGGATTTTTCAGTGCCACTGGCTCGGTCAGCTCCTGCATTTCCTGACTTTGTTCTCGTCTATTGCATTAGCAGTGGACGAACCACATGCAGCTGTGTTGATCGCATCTGTTTGATGCCTTGACATGATTCATGCTTCCTGGATGACAACGCTGTAAATTTAGAATAGCATCATTCTGACTGCCTTTTCTGTCTCGGCGCTGTGGCGAAGTCAGGCTACATTAAAGGGTCAGTTCAACTAAATCACCAAAAAACATATTTTTCCTCTTATGCTTAATGGTAGCCAGCCATACAGATGGTCTCTTTTAGGGCTGGGAATGTGGTAAATGGACTATTTTGTCTTGTTTCTAGTCTTGCCGACCAATCAAAACACTGTAGAACTCAGGTCTGCATTCACCCACTCACACGCACACTGACATGCAGATGGAAGAGCCACCGGGAGCAGTCTGGGGTTCAGTATCTCACCCGAGGACACTTGAACGTGTAGACTGCAGGGGTCAGGGGATGGGGATCCACCGTAGACACTACTGGTGGACGACCACTCTACCTCTTGTGTCACAGCCACCCTTGAAATGGCCTTGAAATTTTTTTTTGATATTTTAGGGTACATCGCAATACACCATTTATAATATAAAATACCAACAAGATTTTAAAGGGGACACTTAATTTGCAGACGGGGAGCTACATAAATGCAAGGGTCCCTAAATGCAAAGCTCCGGTCACCTCGTGTTGGAACTGACAGGACGGATTCAGTTGAAGATCTAAAGTTACGTGCAGGCTAATAGGGAACCAGTAGGTCAGAAATACATTTGGGGCCCGAAACCCTGCAGAGTTTTAAAGGGAAGCAATACAATCTTAGGATCAATGGAGGATGGCAGTATGTGGTCTTTTTTAGACGTGGGAGATGGCTTTCCAACTAAGACCAGTATTAAGGCCATTGCATTTATCTAGGCGTGATGTAATAAAAGCATGGTTCAAGTCAAATATCACAATAATGATAAAATATCAATATATTAACCAGTGCTAGCCTTTTTCCAGAAACAGTGTCCTCGTTGATCACAGACTTCGTTGACAGGCATGAGACGGTGAAATCTTGATGACATCCCTGACTTTGAAGGCTTATCAGATGCAAAAAAAAAAAAAAAACTCTGCACAGCGGTTCACAATCTGACGAGGAAGGACTTCACTGCTCTGAAAAGTTATCAGAGCGACAGTCATTTTGTGGTACGCCATTTTTTAAGCTGACATGATGTGAAGTCCTTAAAGCTTTGAAATAGACATTTGAACATCTGCTATTCTATGACAACTGAGCAACCATCCATGGACTCATTATGAGATTCGGAAACCTACGTTATTAAATTGAATACCTCGTTAATAGCTTCGCCAACAACCTGGTATTTTGTTACTTCAGTCAGAGTGATCACACTGCGGTAACTCCTCCAAGCTCGGATTTCCCTTTTGGATCTCTAATAAAAGCTCCTAACACAACATAAATATGAAGTTCCCCCCACATTGATCATCACTTAGTCATGTTGAGTATGACTCTTGGTTGTAATGTGATGTAGTGAAACTTCATCTGTTACATAATGAGGAGTCTCCGTAGTATCAACATGGGGTCTTCCATTTCTTCTGCCCCCCCCCCCCCGGCTCTCCCCCGGAGAAGGCTCAGCCATAAAAATGTCTCCAGGGAGGAAATATTGCCAAATTAGCAGGACATGCCGGGGTCCCACTCGTGAAATGCCGTAAAATACGAGGCAAGTAGGCAGTTCACGTCCTCCAAACAGAGGTGGATTTTCTTAAACAAGTAGCTCTACAAGGGAGAGATTTAAGGGGATTTGCAAGATGCAAATTTTGAGTGTGAGTGTGTTTTTTTCTTCCCCCCTTTTCTCATCTGGCGTATTGCAAGCTTTGATCTAATTTGCACAAAGACTGATTTGTTCAGGCATCAAAGCCCTTTCCTGAGGAGTAATATGAGGCATAGCTAGCCTGTTTGTGGTTCTGCTCTTGACACAGAGCCTTTAGCTGTTGCATGTTTCTGCAGCAGGAAGGACACGGTGGCTGAAAGGGTTACTGCCGTCTTGCACTTTCTCCAGGATCTCTCTTTCTCTCTCGTTTTTTTTTTTTTTTTTCATGTGCCTTGTGTTACAGTGGACTTCTCCGTCTCTCCCTCTCCGTTTCCCTCCCCCATTCTTCTCCTGACCCCTCCCCCAGCTATGGAAATGAACTCTGTGCTATGGATATGAGGGTGAAGATGAGGTTTGCAGCAAATTTCCAGCCCTGCTTGCAAGACAGCCTCTTGGCTCGCTGCCAACATTTTGCAAGTCCTCTCTAGCCAACCAGAATTCCTGTCGGCAATCACCTGACCCTGAATTCCCAGACAAAGAAATGTTCATGCTTTCTTTTTTTAAGCGATCTCTTCTACCCTGAGAGTGGGGGTGAAAAAAAACTCAAGCCCCACACTGGATTATGAGGGTTGCGCGCTGGTGTGTATGGGTATGTGCACTGCATTGTTTGTTTGATAACACGGGGGGATAGTGTGCATGTTTGATTAGCCTGCTTACAGCGGAGAGGGGGAATATGCTGACTTCAGGTATTTCCACGAGAGTTGTCGTGAACCATCTGCTCTGCAACGGCTTAAAGGGAAACCGTCTCTTTAAAAAAGAGGAAGAGTGAGCGGGCTTTAGCCGTGTTTGGGAAAAAAAAAAAAAGTTGCTTGCATGAAAAAAGTTTTCCCGTGGGGTGAATTTGTGCTGAAAGTATTTCCTGTTTCAAAGCTGCGCCTAGAAATGTCAGAGGAGCGTGTTTTCTGTTTTAGGTCAGATGTGTTTACCTTAAAAAACGTTGCCGTGTGTTTTGAGGCACCACGATTTCACCTTACATAACGTTCAACCGGGAAAGAGGTGTAGTGTGTTGCCTAGGCCTTGGAATCCTTTTCCTTTCCTATCGTTGTGCACTTTGTTCTGTTTGACTCTGGACGTAGATTTACTGTGAGCAGAGCAGTTTGATTACCTGAAAAGATTTTCTTTTTTTTTTTTTCAAGGGGGCTTTTGGAGTGAGCCGAGCTTGCCTCCTCGGGGGGAGCTTCTTTAACAACTCCACTTGTGGATTCATGGGCAATTCTGTTTATGTATTCATGGCTGACTCTGTAATATTCCTAATTATCTCTTAAAAGGACGCAGTACAATGAGAACCAGATGGCCTATTTCGGTGTGACCCCCCAAGGCCACTCATGAAATACACAGCCTTTGTAGGGACCTGTGCTAAAAAATCTGGCTAATGAATGCAGTAGCCACATTGCTGCACAGCAGAACCTGCCACTTGTGCACTTCCAGACGGTGTTTCCTCATTTAAATGATTGGCTTTTTTTGCATGCATCTCGAGTTGGCTACACCTGCCTCGACTGGAGGAAGTTTAGATAATTTGGTATATAAGTGGAGGTCTGTGCACCAAAAGACATATCTCACTGTATTATCCATCAAACAATTGCACAGAACAGTCCCCGCTGTGTCTCTCCTGCCTGTTGCGCATGAGAGACTACTGCATTCAAAGGTCAAACTCTTTTGTGTTGCTTCAAAGGCTCGCTGTCACGTTGCGTGAGGAAGTAATGTTCAGTGACAGTTTATTTCATCTAACTTTTACCTTTAATCAGAGTGTGCAGAGCGCTTGTTTGTTTTGATCCGATGGCGCCCCGAACTGCTGCTTTAACGATTTTCATTTTTATTTATTTTTTTTCTCACATCATGTTTGTTTGACACTCGTCAGTGCACTACATGTGAGTTGTCAGAGCTCGTGCAGCAATTGTGGTTCGTCTCGGCGGCTGCACCTTTGACTCTTTTTGACAGATTTTCTCGTAAAGTTAACAGCCTTCATAACAGCCACTTGTTGTCTTATAAATAAACGCCAGTAAACGTGACCTTTTTGTTAACAAGCGCAGCCCAGATTAGATACTAGCGTATCATCTGCGCACCCCAGAGACCAATATCTCTTCTCTTTTTTCTGCTTCCCAGTGCACTCTGTCACCCCTTGAGCCCTCAGGGTATCATGCTGCACAGACCTCTAAGTCAGATTATCCCTTATTGTGAACCCAACATGTCTCTACACCCTGCCAGAGGCCTGTGGAGCTTCTGTTTTCACTCTCTCCATAACAGAATCCACGGTTACTGTGAGTACAGTAACTTAGGTTTCCTTTGTATTCATGTATGACATTTTTCCGAAGGGGGAAGAAAGAAAAAAAAAAAAGTGTTTTCACTGTGAGGTTGTTTAAACACATTTGCTCTGCTGTGTTTATACATCTACAGTATGCCTGCTGTCATTTTTTGGTATTTGTCTTCAGGGCGGCGTGACAGCGGATATAAGTGGTGGTATTTCTGAGCTGTCAGTGACAGGCAGGCGTGCGTAAATGATAAAGACCGCATTGTGTCTCTGCTACCTCCTTTCCTATTTTCCCCTTTAGACTCGGAGAGCCTGTCTTGCTGGTGGAGCTGCACACACACTGTGAGGCCCCCAAAAGGGGGGCATTTACAACTGGGAAGAAGTCCAGAGACAAATATCTGGTTCTTATAGCCACTGTACTTTCTCTCCTCCCCCCACTGGCATTTTCAGCGTCACTTTCTCATTGGCTGCGAGGAGAAGGAACCCTGGAGGCAGACTGACCCTAAACACACCAAAATGAGCGCAGTAATGGCAGCTCGGCTGCTTTATTGCCATTTATATTCTCTCCCGGTGTACCTGTGATTACTGGTCAGCGCTGCTGAAGCAGCTCACCACGCACACACACACACACACAGCTCTGCACCGGCTCTCCTCACGTTGCGATTATTTCCCTCCATACTCATAACGCATTTAGCAGTCTAATTGACATTTGTTGTTTTTTGTAGTTTACCATCTGGAACCGCACATCCGAGCAGGCTGTCGAGCACTAACTCCAACATGCTTGTGCTGGAGCCAAGAGGTCTAACACATATGGCCGAAGGCTTTGAACCATCTATCCAGCACTACAGTACAGATATTTATAAACCGCAGCAGAGCCTCTTGATTGAAGAGCACATGTTTCTACTCTTCTGCACCGAAACCCCTCCCCGTGCCGTCTAGGCACCACCTCCCCTTAAAGGCGCTATTGTTTACGAGTCACACTGGGAGAGAGGACGGAGGATTGTGCTATACACTCTCTCTCTCTCGCTGAGCCTCTCTCCTTCTGGCCTTTCTTCTCCTCTTCCCACACACCCAGTCCACCTCTGGACATTTACTGTGTGTGTCTGTGTGTGTGTGTGTGTGTGTGTGTGTGTGTGTGAGACCTGAGAACTTGAGAAAGACTTGAGGAAAGTAAGCACAGCTGTGCAGCGGCCACTCTCACGTGGAGCCTATAGTATGACCAGCACGTGTTTACATACGGGACTGCAGATATATATTCTGTGCGTGTGTGCGTGTTTTTCAGAGGAAAACGGGCGAGAGGAGGAGAAGAAAGTTAACACGTGTGTGCATGCCGAGTCCTACCGTGTGTGTGTGTGTGTGTGTGTGTGTGTGTGTGTGTGTGTGTGTTTGAGAGAGAGAGAGAGAGAGAGAGAGAGAGAGACATCAGAACGAGTGCAGCTGTTGGGGATTTACTGTGAGAGGCTTAAGTCCCGGCTGCGTCTCGTCCTCTCTGATCGACCTAGCGGTTCAGTGTCAGGTACCATAAACCCAGTGAACCCTCCGCTGCAGCTATGGACACTAGAGAGTTACTGTATACCGCGCTGCTGATGAATGGGCCTTACAGTCGGAGATAAAGCCGTGTTTACAAAGGCTGTCAGGCCCTCCCACAATCTACATTCTGCACGAACACAGCAGACGAACACGATGTGCACAACTTGGTGTGCAGCCGAATGGCTACAAATGCTATCAGCCTGTGTTTATACTGTTATGTAGCTGCAAGGCAACGTTATCAAGAGGTCTGCCTGGTCATGATTCAGGCAGAATAAATGATTAATATGTTAAAGGTTTTCAGTTTTATCTTCTTAAAGCTGCATTAATGAATATCTTCAAATTAACAGCGGCTCAGATGATCGCGTGTAATGCGAAAGGTGTTGCTCATAGTGACAAACTCACAGAGGATTACCAGTTCAACTCAGCTTTATGGTGTATTTTAGTGTCTTCCAGCTCATTGTTTTGGTTTTATAGCCTGCCATGTCAGTGGTCAGGTTCACTCGAGCAGCATCTTTTCCACCCTTGCAGGCAGCTCTTTTCAGCAAAAGAAACACCCACAAAAAAGACAAAAAAACAAGTGGCCTGTAGTATTACTCACCAGATGTAGACTCACTTGAGAAATCCTCATAGGTGTTTCTGTAGAATGAGCGTAGATAACAGTATTTATAATTGACGCACCAGTGGTAGTTTCAAGGCTTTATAGAATATAGCTTAGTGGGTGAAGCAATATTAATAGTATTAGTAGTATTCTAACCACTAACCTGGATCTCCATTAATTAACGCTGTGATTAGCTCCAGAATTGCTGACCATAATTTGCACAAGGTATCATGAGGGCTGTGGATGAGCCTGCCGCTGGCTGCTTTTCTTAGACTGCGCTCTCCTCCCTTTCGCTATCTGCTTGTTGTTGGTCCGAAATCCCTGATCTCTTCAGAAACAACAACAATCTTCTAGGCAGCAATCAACACAATGAAAATGGCAAAGTTACCCCTAACCTAGTCGCTGTTGGTACAACCTCAACAAGCTAGCAGTGGTTGCCTTTTCTTTTGGATTCAGTCATTTGTATGCACGGACTCTCCCTCACCTTGTGCAAAGCAACAACAAGATTATTTTTGGGCTTTTTAAGCCTTTATTTGACAAGACAGCTAAGAGAGTGACAGGAAACAGGGGAGAGAGTGGGGGAAGACGTGAAGCAAACAGCCATGGGGCCCCTTTTAAATCCATGCTGCTGCTGAGGGCCCAGCCTCCAGTATATGGTCCAACCACTCAATGAGCTGAGCTATGAGGGCAACCCCCCTCCTGACTTTTTAGCAGGGTCACGAGTGGTTCACGATCCTCTTCTTACCAAAGGTTAGTGTTAGCCAGGGAGCAATGGTAAGCTGGACAGGACGGCCAACATTAAGAGCTGTTTTGGTTTTTAGTGTGTTTTTTCTTCTTCCCTTTGTGATCCTATTCTCTTTATTCCTTTTGGAACCATTTCCTGTCATGTTTTAGCAAATTTTAACCTAAACTACCAAGCTGAAGTTTGTTCTTATTCTTGATTTTACACTGTGTTTTTGTGCAAAGCTCTTGTACAGCTAGTCGTATTAATGGTTGTCTTTTTTCAATTGAAAAAGTTTATCTGTAGATAATTGTGATACTGCCTTTGAGCACTGCACACCTCATCTGAAAAGTCCTGTTCTCATCGCTGCCCGTCTCCGCGCTGTGTTTCAGGCAGAGAAAAAGGCCAAACTGATGTCAGCGATGAATGCGATGAAGGATCACGAGGAGAATGAAATAGAGACAGAGAAAGAAGAAGAGCTCTCAATAATCAAACACCCATCGCCTTCAAAGCTGCAGCAACAGCAGCACCAGATGCAGCAGCTGCAGCCTCAGTTGCACACTCAGTCACAGCCTCAGTATCAACAGCAATCACAGCCGTCGCTGCCACAGCAACAACAACTCCAGCCTCCGCCGCCGCCGCCACCGCCGCCTCAGCTGCAGCAGCAGCAGCCTACTGACCCCGCTTCGCCCACTGTGGCCACGACCCCTGAGCCCGTCGCCATCGGAGGTGGAGACAAGACATCCCCCAAGTCTGCAGACACTGAGCCCGAGTATGAGGTAAGATCAGTTTGAGCTCGATTCACACTGATCACCCTCCGACTGTAAGACTAACAGGATTTTACAACAGAGATCACTTTTGGAAAAAGGATTTAGCTTAATGCCGGGGTTAATCCATGTCAAGGTAATCAGCCTCTCATATTTTGGAATTTACTCACTTCAGGTGTTTCACAACGTTCAGCCTTGTGTAGATCCTGTATCAGACATTCTGCAGATGTAACACTCCATATTAGCGTGCACATATTAACCATTAACAGTAAGGATGCATAGTGGTCGCATATTTGATCTTTACTAGTCATTATATTGGATTTATCAATGCCTATCAAAACTTTAGATAAGCTTTTATTTTCGTAGCGATGATTAAGGCGCACTGTTACTCTTGTAATGTTTGAACGCGGCACTTTGTTTGCTCAGGCGACAGCGAATTACACCTGAGCAAACAATCATTCGCTAAACATTCACTGTGCCAAACGAAGGCTCTGATTTCGCCTTCGTGGACACAGAAAAGAGAAGACAGCAGTGACTTTTTAACACAGAAACTTGATTAAATAATCACAAATGACATACAGTGGCTGATTTATCATCACAGATTTATTTTTACAAAGCCTCTGACAGGGGTACGATCGCCCTCATTTAAGCGGTAAAGTGTTAACATGTAGCTTACCTGACATTTAACATTAGTGACATTATGTTCTGTATGACATTGTCTATCCTGGAGTTAACTTCTAGTGTGCACTAGATCTTTCTCTTCAGTCCTGTTCACTGCGCAGTAGTGAGACAGAGTCATGCACACAGTTAAGCTGGACAAGCTCCGCTTCAGCGATACAGCCGCAGTTTATCTTCAGATTACGTTACATTAAACTTCACATTTATTTTTCTCTCGCCTGACTAAACACTGCATGAGGGATTTCTCCAGCTTGAACACAGTTTACTTGCCCCGGGCAAGCGTTACTGTTTGGGCACCATGGCTCTGTCCTCAGTGGGAAACTCCAGCTACCCAGCAGCATGCAATATGAAAGCATTGATGGTATAATTCAGCTAAAATATATGACTCTGGTATGGAGCATTCTGCATAATATTTACATCTATTTAAGTGCTAATGCTTCTGTACTTTAACTAAAGTAACATTTTCGGTGCAGGACTTTTACTAAACAGAGAATTTCCAAAATGTGGTGTTACTACTCGCATGAGAAAGAAAAGTATGATGTGTGTTCTTCTTCCTCTAAAACGTATTTGTTTATCAAAGCAAGAATGTTTTTCTCATTGTGTTTTGATTTCAAAATGGTCCAAAAGGCTTCATTTGCAAATTCAAACCAATAAATCTGATGGCAGAGATGCCCCTGGACCTACGATCATGTCCCCCTTTTTGCGCTGTGCTTCTCCCTAAACCAGCAAAACAGACTCTGATGTGAAAATCAGTGACCCTTCCCCCTACCAGGAAAGAAGAAGCCTTTCAAGAAGTTAACCATTAACCAGGAATCATTGTCAGGCTAAAATGCCATAAATTCCTCAGTTCCAGCATCTGAGCTTTTAAGATTTGCTGATTTTCTTAGTCCTAAGTGAGAGTAAGAGCTAAATCAAGTTTGTTATATTTTTACCAAACCGAGACCGACTGTGTTCAAAGTTTTCACAATCATACCCAGAAGTTAATATCAAGCGGATGATTCGTCTTTTATTTTGGCTGCAGGACGGTCGTGGTTTTGGCATCGGCGAGCTGGTTTGGGGGAAGCTGCGAGGGTACTCGTGGTGGCCAGGCCGCATCGTATCCTGGTTGATGACGGGACGGAGCAGAGCAGCTGAGGGAACCAGATGGGTCATGTGGTTTGGAGATGGAAAATTCTCAGTGGTGAGTGCTTTTCAGGCCAACATTAATATTGCTGTCAGGTGATTTTATTTATTTATTTTTTTCTCACCAGAAATTAAGCAAAACAGCCTTCCGTTTATAGCGACAACCACACACTGTATAATGAGCTTTTTGGCTTTATTTGCTCAGCTAATCGTTATGTTCCAGTGTAAACATACAAGTCGTTATTCTCCTGACACGTTTTTGCCTCCGCATCATGAATTTTCAGACATGTGTGGTAAACAGCCATTTGATTTTCTGTGTATTTTACAGGTGTGCGTAGAGAAACTCTTGCCTTTAAGTTCCTTCAATAATGCCTTTCACCAACCAACTTACAACAAGCAGCCCACGTACAAGAAAGCCATTTATGAAGTGCTACAGGTGAGTTTGACCTGCATGTTAAACTGATCTGTTTGGTTATTTTACAATTGCAATTTTTATCGTTGCATTTGCTGTTATATTGCAGTTCTAAAAATATTCAAGCTATTTGATCGATCGCACTGTACAGTTGTTTTTTTACTTGTTTAAAGCGACATTATGCAAATGTTTTACCTTAAAATAACAGCTTCAAAATCATGTTGATTGTACAGTGTCTTGTAATATTGTGAATGGTGTCTCTGTCACAATGTAACATCAGTGAGAGGGGAGGATCACAGCGTTACACACACATGTACTGCAAGATACAAGTTTTCAATACATCACACGCTTACGACGTAATGAGTTTTGTTTGTAGATAGCACCTACATTACGTCTGACAGATTGTTGCAGACCTGGGACTTTAATAGAATACTTTGACATTTTGGTAAATGTGCTTATTCACGTTCTTGCTGAGAGCGACTTTTCATGTCTTATGAGTTAAAAATCATGCTAGAGCCAGCAGATGATTAGCTTAGCTTATCTTAGCACAAAGATTGGATGTAGGGGAAAACATCTAACCTGGATCTGTACAAAATAAAAACAAATACCTGCCTCTTACTGTACCACTGTCCCCTGTAATTCCAGATATGAAAGTCAGTTCATAAACATGTAATGTGAACATCATATGAAACATATAGAAGAAATGTTAATGTGTGTGACACGTTAGGAATAAAGACAAGGATGTATGATCCCTTTTTAGGGCAGTACCTAGCCAAAGTCACAGTGATGAGACTGAATCGAGAGGTGCAGTTCTGTAGGTGTACTGAGGGTGAACTTCACTCACGCATGTTCTTTATGTGTTCGCAGGAGGCTAGCAGCCGGGCAGGCAAAGTCTACATGGCTCGCCCTGCCAGCGATGAAACAGAAACCTCCAAATCTGTTGAAATGCTGAACAAGCAGATGATTGACTGGGCAATGACAGGATTTCTGCCCACTGGACCCAAGGCCTTAGAGCCACCAGAGGGTAAGAAGATGTCAGTATTATGAAGATCAAGTTGTTGGACTTTTTAAAACTCCTTTGTTTCTCAGAGGCAAACTAACTCTGAGACTACACATTTCTCGAATCAAGCATGTAATTGGATGATTGAAAATGCAGCCTGTGTTAGTCGTTGTGCGAGGTCTGATTGTCTGATGTTGTGCACCCCAGAGGAGCGTAACCCATACAAAGAGGTTTACCCTGAGATGTGGGTGGAGCCCGAAGCAGCAGCCTACACACCTCCTCCAGCCAAAAAGCCTCGCAAAAGCACAGCAGAGAAGCCCAAGGTCAAGGACATCATTGATGAGAGGACACGAGGTAAGGTGCCTCATTTACTAACTTAAATAGGAGTCATGAACTCTATATTCCTTCCCATGGGGAGGACTTAGCAGAGTTGTACATCGGAGTAAGTGGCCTGAGTAGTATGGTGTGGACAAGACTTCCATTAGAGGGGCAGTTTTAAGACGAGAGTGAGTCACGTGACGAGGCCGAAAGGTTTTGGCTGTTCCAAATGTTTGTTGGGTTCATTCCCAAACAAGCTTATGATATTACTACAGGGTGTCTTGAGTATGAATGAGTGGCTGGAGTTTTCATTGATTAAACAGTATCAGTTTAGCCTGATGTTGGAAAAAGCTGTTTGTTTGTTTTTTAGCTTATTAGAACAGTGCTTTTCTTGTATTTGTTTAATTATATCATTGGCTTTTAATTGTGTTGTAAGATAAGATTTTCTTTTATCATTCCACCAGAGGAAACATTTTGGTGTTACAGTCGGACAAGGACTGAATAAATACAGATAAAAAAGAGAAA
Organism: Diplodus puntazzo; assembly: GCA_963678695.2. NCBI lineage: Eukaryota > Metazoa > Chordata > Actinopteri > Spariformes > Sparidae > Diplodus > Diplodus puntazzo. The sequence goes on from OZ023175.1 coordinate 9,026,031, forward strand.
CTTGAAGAGTTTTAACCCCCTCCTAAGGGAAAAGTGTGGGCACCCCTGTTAAAGATATAACATTACTTACTTACTGACTTGTATATCTCAAATGAACGCGTTAAAACAAAGTGCTTGAAGCTTTCCATATAATTTACTGCTGGGTAATAATATGGAAATCCCCTCTCATATATCAACCAATTATCTCCTCCTGCTCAGACAAGTCAGATCCATTAGCATCTTATTATTTATACAGCTCCGACTCTGAACCGGATGATTTAATGAGGCAGGAAAATAAACATTTTGGGGTGTAAATACATTCCAGAAGAATTTCATATACCCCTTTACTCACACTGCTATGATTGCTCCAGCTGTCCTACATGAGTCATGATGGATTTCAAGCCAAACTGGACTCAAATAGCTTCTCTTCGAATTTGTTGTACCACAGGGGTCAACTTTGGGCACTCTGTGGTTTCGAATTTTCACCAATGGTCAGCCTAATGCTTGTAAATTGACATGCAATATTTTATTTGCTGGTGACTTTAGTATCTTTCATTCTCATATAAACATTGGTTGTTCCAAAATATATCTCTTTTATTGTAGAGGCTTATGAAAAAAAATCCTTTTTTATAAGCTGTGATATTCTGAACATTTTACAGAGTTGTCCACTGAACATTTGCCGTTTGCACATGGCTTCTGATATGTCTGCTCTTTATTAGTCATTTAACACATTTGTACTGTTCACATCTACCAAAACAGACGTATTCGTTATTTTTGAAATCAGAGATCCTTGAATAAATAAACTGAAACAACTGAACTAAAATTTCAAGGGTGAAAGAGGACAAGTTTCAAGTGTGGGCTGTTGACCTACATTTTCTCATCAGCTGTGCCATTGTGTTTCAGAGCGACTCGTTCATGAAGTGAGACAAAAGTGCCGCAGCATAGAGGGTAAGTGATGTGTCCTCTGTGTGCTCCAGCTTGTGGCAGCACCGGGGGGCCTCTCAGAGGAGGAACACTTTGACACCTTACAGTACATTCGCCCTTGTTGTTGTTGTTGAGAAGCACAGCAGTTGAAATGTATGCGTGTGTGTGTTAACAAAATGATGAAAAAAAAAATATATATATATATATATATATTAATATATATATATTATATATATAAATATATATATATATATACATATATATATATATATATATATATATATATATATATATATATTTGCATGATCTTATATATATATTTGCATGATCTTCCCCACTTTCCTGGCTCCCTTGTTAGTACTCCACAAACATACTGGCTAAGATCCTTAGATCTACACCTGCGTCACAGCTGTTCAAATAATTTCATTGAAGTGTGAAGTTGCAACACCTCCCTGACCTCCGCCCGTTAAATACTGACATACTGCACTTGTGTCTGCAGACATCTGTATCTCCTGTGGAAGTCTGAATGTCAGCCTTGAGCACCCGCTGTTTGCCGGAGGAATGTGCCAGAGCTGTAAGGTAAGCTGCGATAGAGGTCATTAAAAGTCTCCAACTACTGCGTCGTAAAAAAAAATCACAGCTCCTTTCAAAGCCAATAGTAAAATGTACATATTCCGAGCGGCACCTGATGTGACTGCTCACTGATTTGCCGTCTTTACAGAACTGCTTCCTAGAATGTGCGTACCAATACGACGACGATGGTTACCAGTCATACTGCACTATCTGCTGCGGAGGACGAGAGGTGCTCATGTGCGGAAACAACAACTGTTGTCGGTGAGCTTTCTAGTGGGTTGTTCTACTCTGTGATGGGGGAGGCGGGTGGTGATAGGAACCACAATAAACACAATGTCTGCATCAGCAGTGTTAATGTAAAATTATGGGAGCACCTTTTGTACGGATAAGCACTATTTGATATTTGTGTATTGTGGTTGGCAGTGTGGTGGTATATATACAGAGTGCAATATTGTCAGGTTTCCATAGAGGATGCAGCGCAGATTTTTTATGAATTTGCAGTAAAGTCGTGGAAGAAAATGACTCCCCAACTCGGGATACGGGAACATCCGAGCAGCACGTGAATGCAGTCAAGCTGATGCAAGCGCACTTATTAATTTAAAGGAAATGAGTGGCACATGGCAGCAAGTATTACATAATTTCAGGGTTATAGGCAGTAGGCGATTTGAATATTTAACAGGGAGGGACGGCCCAAGGATCATCATAATTTTTAACATGAGTTATGATTCAGTGCCATATAAAATATCTTATTTCCTCTGATTTATTTTAGATTTCAGTGGGTATGTTTGCTCAAAACATGCACTGCACTGTTTGATATTCGCCATTGTGTCAAATATGTATGTCATACTGATGTTGACCCGCCAGTGGAAAGAATGAACACATAGGCTCAGTGTCCGTTATTGATTATTTGACTGTTGTCTCTCGTGTTGTCCTGTCCCGTGTCTCGTCTGTTCGTATCTGTCTCGCTCCAATCAAATTGCCTGACGTAATACGCAGATTTGATTTGCTCAGTAGCGTTTTGTGAGCAGTTAACAACTCATCTAATTGGTCTGAGAGTTTTTGTGTTTTTGTAAATATTTCCCAAAATTTTCCGTACCCTTAAATGTTCCGTTCAAATTGTTCTATTAAATCTCTGTAGCCAACGTTTTTATATAAATTAGTAGTAGCGTCTATTGTGCGGTTGTTTTTCTAATACAGACAGCCGGATTGTGCCGTCTTTGCACATATTGCACACATAATGGAGGCTTTGTAGGGGTGTCACGAATCCCACAGCAGTGATGTCAGACGCCATCGTGGAGGTCCCGTGAAGAAGATCACAAATATTATAAAAAGTGTGGTTGTGTGTCAGTTGAATAGACCACTGTTAATTATAATTATAAAGAAATGGTTTCGCAAAATGTGCTCCCACGGCCAGACGGCCAGTTTAAAGTCCAGAAATAGAGAACAGATTGAGCTTTGTCGTCAGATGCGGGACTCGATCAGCGGACAGTAGTTCTCTGTGCGTTGATGTGATGCTGTTTAACATTGCATGACATTTTGATGGTAACTCAAAACTCCCAAACCTCATTCAAAAACCTTTTTGAACCAACTCGGCATTGTACGTATGAAACTTGGGCTGATGCTTTAACTGTGTGCCCCTCTTCTGACCTCTGCTTTAAAGAGGAGAGAGCCTTCAATCACTTATTGACCAGCTTACAACAGAGAGGCAACCACTGATGTGCCGATGACGATCACTTGCACTAATGAACTCTCTTCGGCCCGTGTTCAGGTGCTTCTGTGTCGAGTGTGTCGACCTCCTCGTTGGTCAGGGAGCGGCGCAATCAGCCATCAAAGAGGACCCGTGGAACTGCTACATGTGTAGTCAGAAGGGTGGGTTTGGTCTACTGGGGCGCCGCTCTGACTGGCCCAGCCGTCTCCAGCTCTTCTTTGCAAATAATCACGACCAAGATTTTGTGAGTAATGCACCTTTTGGACCCACTAAACTGTCTCGCTCGGATAGTATCCCCCCCCCCCCCCCCGGCGTGTCTAATTTTCTTCCTCCCTCTCTCTCTTGGTGTTGTATTTCAGGAAACACCAAAGATTTACCCCCCAGTCATGGTGGAGAAGCGGAAGCCCATTCGTGTCCTGTCTCTATTTGACGGCATAGCAACAGGTTAGACCGGAACTGTGAAAGCATGAAATGTTCCGTCTGTATTCATTTACACCATATTCCTCCTTTCTTTATTTTTGTAATTACTTGCACATCAAGAAATCATTGAACACTGACTCATTGTCAGGCATTATTGGCCAAGACGTGACTGATATCGAAACGTTATATCGATGAAGAGACGGTGATTGAGGTCGAGCATGTTTCAGATACTGCATGGGGGATATGAGTGGTCATTTTCGGTTCCACTTTCCCTATAGTCAGAATCATCTCCGTAGGTGCAGTCCTTTTTTTGTTTTCTATGTTCTGTCTGATCTTTGTCCCGGTACTCTGCAGGGCTGCTGGTGCTTAGAGAACTCGGCATCGAGGTGGATCGCTACGTAGCTTCGGAAGTGTGCGAAGACTCCATCACTGTGGGTATCGTCCGGCATCAGGGTCGCATCATGTATGTCGGCGACGTGAGGAGCGTCACGCGCAAACATGTGAGTTTAATTTGGCTCTTGTTGGTAGCTGTGGGAATTGTTCATGGTCTTTTTCAGTCGAGCATGCTTACATTCATGCAAGGAGCAGTTGTGTTGTGCCAACCACTAAAGAGCAAAAACAGACCTGAAGAGCAACTGAAACTTACAAAAACAGGTCAACTTGCACCAGATTCTTGAGTCTTAAATGTGGGAAGTGAGCACATGTTGAGTGACTGCGTGATCACAGGGACAGGGCACTGATTGGTGGCCATGATTACAGATGTGTTGCTAGGCAAATCCTGCAAAGAGCATGAATTCGAGCATGTTTCTGTGCCAAAACAGATATGCACATTAATTAAATCTGCTAGTTTAGACTGCATCCTGTGCAGAAAATGGGAGGGGGAGATGATGTTTGACTGCTGTCGTTGGCCAGTTTTGTTTTCATATATATCTGTGTGTGCTGTCAATCTTTACAGCTCCAGTTGGGAATATGACACATGGTTAACATAGTTATCATAATGGAAACAATGTGTTGTTTAAAATATTATGATTTCTCAACACTTAACAGTGAATCATATTATCATCTGACTGTCACACATCTTTAATTATAGTAAACCTCCAAACATATAGTCTGTTGTCTCTCCTCTGCCTGAATATCAAGGTTCTTTAACATGCCAGATGAACCGTTTTAGTGACATCATATCACATGAATGCTGAGCACTGACGTTCAATGATTCCAGGAGAAAAACAAAAATGTTATTGCCAAGGTGCATGATGTCATTAAAGGTAGAAGCTGGAGGCTGGAACGCAATACAAGACATTTAACTTTAGTGTCCAGCCAATGCAGCAAATGCAACTGAATTAGTTATTTTATTGCAGAATATATGTGAAAATGCTGTGATGCTGGATCACTTCATCATTATCTATACTGTCTCTGTCTTTATCTCTGTGTTTCTGACTCTGTATCTAATCTGTACACAGATACATGAGTGGGGTCCTTTTGACCTAGTTATTGGTGGCAGCCCATGCAATGACCTCTCTATAGTCAACCCTGCACGGAAAGGTCTTTATGGTAGGTTTACTACTCACTCTCAAGACTTTCTTTTCTAGTCAAATATCATCAGTTTGTGCCTCTCACTGCGCTCCGGCTCTGTTTGATGACTGTCCCTGTCCCACAGAAGGCACTGGCCGCCTGTTCTTTGAGTTCTACCGGCTGCTCCACGAGGCTCGGCCGAAGGAGGGGGACGACCGGCCTTTCTTCTGGCTCTTTGAAAACGTGGTTGCCATGGGTGTCAGCGATAAGAGGGACATATCTCGCTTCTTAGAGGTCAGCCTCGCTCTGTCGGCACAACCTTCTGCTAAATAACGAGTTTATCTAATCCTACAGGTCGTAACTTCTACCAGCTAGTTTCATCTTGGGACTGTAGTGTGGAGACAGTATGATGTGATGGCGCCGACAAAAGCTCTGATGGATTATGAATGCCCCCTTGTGGCCCTATTTTATTATCTCTAGACACAGATCATTAGAAGGAGAACACTGACTCTTTTAATCGTGATACAACTGTTTTAACGAGCTGTGTTTGACACCCTTAAAGTTCTCATCTTATGCTATTCATTTTGCAATATGTCCTGTAAAGACTTGACTTTGTTTGGGTTTTGAATCAGTTTTTAAGTGAGATATAGTGAGAAATGGATTTGTCTCAATACCAATAATGCTGTGCTATTAAAAGGTAGTTCAACGTTTGGTGAAATAGCGTCTTCCTCTTTGACTCATGTCTTTTCTTCTCTGCTTTACTTGGATATCAGTGCAACCCGGTGATGATCGATGCCAAGGAAGTGTCTGCTGCCCACCGCGCTCGCTACTTCTGGGGTAACCTTCCTGGCATGAACAGGTTTGTGTGCAGATTGTGAGGGAAGCAGCAGCCTGTGATATACGCAGTGGGGACTAAAATGGCACTTAGTAGAGCGCATACCTCCAACAAGGCCCAACAGTCCCCTTTTGTACTTAAATACACGATACACGATAATGCTGAAAATCTCAAAATGATATATATAAAAAAAGGTTTTGGATCTGTCCCTTTATTCGAATCTGCTTTAAAAGTTGCAGAGTCTGTGTTCTGTGCTAAGAGATAGTGACAATGCTAGTTATATAAAAGCTAAATTAAGAAATGTTCTGTTTTGTTTTTTGTTAATATGACTGGCACTTGATATTTATAACATCCAGACTGCATCTCCAGTGCTCAGTTCGAGGCAGAAACACAGTTACAATAATCAGCAAACTTTCAGAGGATGACATGACCTGATTCCCCAAAAGCCTGAACCTCTCTGACAGCTATTAAAAATGGTTGTAGATAGATAATAAAGCATGATTCTGGCCTTTTTTGAAACGTGTCCTAACTACCAATGCAGCCCGAGTAGAGTGTAAATCTAATCAGGTGTAGGTGTGAGGTGGAATGCGTTGGCTATCGTTTGATGATGGTGAAACTTTTTTGTTTTGTGTTTTTATTTATCTGAATTCATATGCAGTTATCTGTTCGTAATGATTCCCCGACTAGCCCATTATTGCATGTGAAGTTGCTAATTGGACTGGTGCACAGAAAAGGAAGCTGGCCCAGATATCTGCACCGTGAAATATTGACTGTTGCCCCCAGAAGCTAAATCAACGTTCCACAATCATCAGAGCAAAACATTCGCAATTACTGGACTTAGCCAAGCATCAGATTTCTTAAATAAAGTCCAAAGTTAAGCAGTAGATTTAAACATAACTGTTGTCTCCTGAACTTTTTCTCCTTCGCAGGCCTTTGAGTGCTATGTGCAATGACAGGGTGGACCTCCAGGACTGTTTAGAGCACGGCAGAACAGCGAAGGTACTTGCGTTATACTTTGATGTAACAAATATATTGCAGCAAAAGTGCATGCATCACCAAGTGAAATGTAAAAAACATGTAAGATCTTTGTATGCTGTGTATGCAACTGTGGATCCTTTGGTACTTTACATTCCTTACAGTATATACATTTGGGGAAGGCTTTTGTAGCATTTAAAAATCTGTTTTTCTCTGTTATCTCGTGCTTTTAGAACAAGGGAAACCAGTCTGTGACAGTCGGAACTGTTACTTTAAAGCAACATTATGTCGAATTTGACATTTTGTGTGATTTTGCACCTCCGACAGTTCCTGAGCGCAACTTAAAACAAAACCCATTACGTCATTACAATGTGTCTGAATCTGTTGAAAACTTATATCCTGATGTAAAGCTGTGATCCGACCCTCTCACTGAAGTTACATAGTGCAGAAACAAAATGATAGGGGGCCCGAGTGGCTGAGACAGAGACACCATTCAACCCTGTTAAAAGACACTGTACCGTCAACGTGATTTTCAAGCTGTTATTTAAAGGTGAAAAATTTACATGGTGTTGCCTTAATCAACAAGCAACAAAGTAAACGTTGAATGTATTGCTCAATGCAAGATTAAGCAACTTTGCACATGGGCGGCTCCTGGTGGCAGCATAAGGTAACGGTCGTAGCCCCTCAGTCAGTACTGAGAACAAGTGAACTCTTCACCTCCTAGCGTTTCCAAGTAGTATGGAGACATGACAGCAGACAGAAATGGCGCCAGGCTGCCAGCCTGACTGGATCTTCGGTCAGGCTGGGAACCCAGGGAACCAATCTAAATGTAGATGCGGTCATTATTCTGTAGCCATTACACTGTGCAATCAACATTTACTTGATAATGATGTGTTAAAGTAAACAACTTGTCTATTGTCAGTTTAACTTCACACAGAATTCTCTCAAAAACAGAGCTGGTTAGACTCTTGCACTAATATGTCCCCTGTTCCACTTTGTCCTGTGTCAGTTTGACAAGGTGAGGACCATCACCACCAGGTCCAACTCCATCAAGCAGGGCAAGGACCAGCACTTCCCTGTCTTCATGAACGAGAAGGAGGACATACTCTGGTGCACTGAGATGGAGAGGTATGTAAGCGTAAATATCGTCGGTCAAACTACCTTCCGCAGCTCTTTCAGGGATCGAAATCTCAATCTTTTTCCTGTGTTGTCTTCCTGTTCTGCTGCCTTCCTGTCTGTCTTTCTGTCTGGCTGGTCAGGATCTTTGGCTTCCCAGTCCACTATACGGACGTGTCCAACATGAGCCGATTGGGGAGGCAGAGGCTCCTGGGCAGATCATGGAGCGTCCCGGTTATCCGCCACCTGTTTGCACCACTCAAAGATTACTTTGCCTGTGTTTGAGCAACGAGGAGAAAACTCGGAACCATTTTAGGAACTGCAACTGTACGTTGTGACTAGAAATAAGAGCCTTGATCCTCAAATTATACTCCTGTATAATTTGCGAGCGAAAACATTGACGTAGATTTCACATTATTTCTTGTATTTGAATTGTAATTCTTATTCTATTTAATTTTGATATGTCATTTTACCTTTTAGCAGTGTTATCAAGTATTGTTGATTTGTTTGTGCAAGCTATACTTGAGACTATGCTTTCTTCTCAAGACACTGAGACAGAAAAGTGCTAAACGTGTGTGTTTAAAAAAAAAAAAAAAAGAGAGAGACGGTGACGCGATCGGGAAAGACCCAGAAAGATAGGGGAACGTTTTTTGAGTTATGTGAAATGTTTCTGCTGTGTGAGCGTACCGTGCGTCGGGCAGCCATGCTTCCAGCTACTGAGCCTCACAGAGATGTGAAGAGAAGGGCGATTTTTCTTCAGTGTCAGGAGAGCCTCTAAGTCTCTAAGAATCCAAAACACCAGATCACATATACCTCTTTGTTTACAGTTTCTATACACAACTGAAGGTAATAAAGGTACTACTGTAATATGGTTACAATACCATGGTGCTCCTAGATGATGAGAAACATCATAGCCCATGTGGCACGTTAGACAAAACGGAGCTCTTTAACCTGTTGCTGGAAAAACGTGTTCAATGTTTTTACACTTAACGGAGAGAGAGAGAAAAAAAAAATGTTTTGTGCCGTTTTTTGTTCACTTCAAAGCCGGAGTGTTGGACTGCAAAAACAGAGCGTAAGTCTCTCCTCTGCGTTTTACAGCTTTTATACAGTTTGTACTGGTGCTCATTTAATCTCTCAGCCTCGCCACGCTCAGGCTCACTACCTGGATCTGCACAAAACAGAAAGTGAAGCTAGCCACATGGGAAATGATGTTTCTCTGTCATTCGGAAAAAAAAAAAAAACAGAAAAAAAAAGTATATAAGATCAACGTCTGTGAAACTATTTTTTTTTCTAGTTTCATCCTGACCAATGACATTACTGTACAACTGTTAGCAAGCGTGGTCGCTGAAAAGGAGGGCGAGGGTGTGTTTGAACCTCGGCTCCTCGGCTCCTCGGCGTCCACCTCTGTAAACTGAAAAAAAAAAACAAACAAAACTGTCAGGTGCAAAATCCTCAACAATATGGTGCGGCTTCACAAAGTTCTTCTACCTTTTTTATAGCAATTTTGTGCTGTTTTATCAACATTATAAAGCACTTTTATATGTATACTTTCTTTTTTTCTTGATATTTTTTAAAAAAAGATATTGTTTTTTCTCGTGAATTGTTTTTTTCTTTGGTTTTATGATGTGAACTGATCTACCCTCGTGTAATACTTTTTGTATACAGTAGGGCTGTGCCAATAGAAGTGAAAGAATGGATTTTGATATGTGAAACCCATGTTATTTGACTCAGTGTACAGTAGATGGATTGACATTTGTAACCCCCCTTTCCCCTTCCCTTCCATCATCCATACTTGCCTCTGTTTGACAGCAGCGGCGCAGTATGTTTACTACCCAGATTCAAAGAATGTCTATCTCTATTAAGATTGTAAAATGTAAGACAGAGTTAAAGAAACTATGTCACGCGCCTTGTATAATATTTTGTCCCCTGTGAAGGACAGTCGGCCCTGATAAATCGTAGTCGCCATGTTGACAAATTTTTAAGTGCTGATCCAGATTTTTGGATTCACGAACTAAATTCTCTTGATTGTAACCTCTAAGCTAAAATATGGAGGATTTAGGCTGCGGTTTGTCAAAACGAAAAACTGACACGGTGCTTAACAAAAGACGTCAGCACTCAAAGAGTTTAAAGAGGGTAATAAAAAAAAAACAGATGTTATCGCTTATCTATATCATATTTAAGATTCAAAAAAATTTGAAATTTAATTTCTTAATGTAATTAATTTCTTAAGTGACCTTATTGCCATCGTTCTTGCCCATGCACACAGGGCTCAATATGAGCTCTCGTGATATTTTACCCAGATGTTATCCCCACCCCCCTTTCCTCCTATAATACTTAACATCCCCTCATGTTTGTACATTTTGTACATAGAGTTTTTTCCGGTTGCTGTTTTTCAATTTGTTTTTTATCTTTTTTTTGTTTGTTTTTTTATTACGTATGAGATGTACAAATATAATTCTTTGCTAATATATATCATCAAATTAGGAGAGAAAAAAAATCTTAGGTTAAAAAATTAAAAAAATCAAGTGACAAAATTTGATTCAAAACTTGCTTTGAGCATTTAGAACGTAGGGAGACTCCAAGTCGACTTTTTATCGTGCTGATTTGTTTGTGTCAAGTGAATCCAGATTTAGTGTCATGTGATCTTAACAGTGGCCTATGGACAGCTTTAAGATGAACGGTCTCTACTTCACTGCACAGCCCTACACGGTGGTGTTTTGTTTGTTTTTAATGCTTCTGTTTTTCCTTTTTTTTAAGACTTTAAAAAGAGGGATTGTAGGTGTTTTCTGATGGTGCTACAAATTTTATCTAATTCAGAAAAAAAAGTATATTTGATTGGAAGAGAAATAAACATGTCTTGACAATGACTGTTTTTAAGTTCCTTGTAGTAATGGAAGAAAAAAACCTATTATTTCACTCATATAAATATATTAACAAAGGCATTTTAACTTTGTACTTGAAAAAATAAGGATAACAAATAATGAAAGGTTTCCTATATTGTTTTAGACTAGAGATTGCTGTAGTTGGTGCTTATCTGTGGGAAAATCGTGTGAGAAAAAAAAAAACGGTAATAACTTTTACTGTAGCATAATGTATGCTTAATACGCGTTGCTTCTTAATCCTACATTCCATGCCGTACTATTCTCCATGAAATGTTGTTTTGAATTGATTGTTTTTTCCTTTTCTTTTTTTCTGTTTTTTTTTTTTATCAGAAACAACATTTTCTTTTTTTTTTTTTTTTTTACTGTTCAAGGCAGGTCAATGATTCTATATTTGGTGATACTGTTGACACTCTTGTGTGACTTTCTTTCTTGTCATAACTGTTTTATGGCCTATACGCTTTTTCCTCAAGACCAGTTCGTACAGCAAATGTAGCAGTCATTCTCCACTATGACCCCCGCCCCCGCCCGCCCTCTCCTCCACCCCTTCCCCGCTCCTCCCCCCATACTTATGTTTAGTGTCCAGAGAGAAGATAAAGGCTCCGTATGTACTTGTGCTGGAGAACACTTGAATAAATGTATTGTTTTTGTGCAAAACTCTGAAATTTCCTGTCCCTTTTTTTTTTAGTCAGATTTAAAACTTGAATTCACGCTCAAGTCCCTGAAAATGTGGTTTTGAATCTCAAGCAATAAGCAAAAAAAAAAACAAACAAGCAAACCTTCTAATGTTAGTTTTTGGGAATTTAGAATGACACAACAAAAACAGACCAACAGTCCAATCAAGCCTAAACCAATATCAGATGCGCCTGATTTTCTTCATGCAATATTCCCGGAGAAACTAATGAAAATATCTATCAACACCCTACATCGCTATGTCAAAGAAAATGAGAAAAAGTTATTTGATCCATACCAAAAGTTAATGGGGTCTATTCTGGGCCAAGATTCATCTTACAACTAAGTTTCGTGGAAATCCGGTGTGTAGTTTTTGTGTAATCCTGCTTACAAACCAACAAACCAACCAACAAACAGACACGGCTGAAACAAGCATATCCTCCTCAGCTGATCTGCCTTATCAGAACTGTTTGGGTGCGCTCTCATCAGATTTCATTGACATTAACATGCATAGTTTGCAAACAACCCAGAACATGTCATCAGATTCAAATCTGCTGAATTCTTATTGGTGTACAGAAATACAAGACATTACCTTTTCCCAGTTCTGCACACGTACAGAAAAGAAAAACCTAGCAAAAAAAAAAAAATGCGCACACTCACAGGTGCTTTGATTCAGTTTCATCGCCACATATGTCAGTTATAATGTTACTTATTCCCACAGTAAAAGCACAGGTGTAAAATCTATTTTAAACGCCACTCTAAAAGTGCTCTGAATGTAGAATAAAGGGGTACCGCTGAAGTAATGGTCTCCTGGGACACTTAAATCGACCAGCGGCATTATTAACAATATTAATAACACCTGTGCTTTTCCTGCTATGATATATCAATATGTCTGCAGGGAAGAAGGTCTGTTGGACACATGGAAGACGATGTCTGTCTATAAAATCCTTTTCTCCCATTAATATGACTTATTATCTCACAATACTTGCAAGATAAGAAATATTACAAAATAAATATCACTTAGTTTCTCATAAACATGTGTTACTAGTAACATTAAGGATGTGTCTGTTGTATTTAATTATCAAATATCCATCAGCATTTTTCTATTTTATGAAAAGTAAGTCGAAATGATGATGTACTGTCTTATAATTATTAGGAATCTTGTGATTTCAACAAACAAATCCCCCAATGCTGATACAATATTGTACGAATGTCAAAATAAAACCTCTTGATGATGATAAACTCCACAAGAATGGCTTCCAATTGTCTCTGAAGATATTGTAGAAATTCACCCATAATTAATGATCAAACGGCTCTGTTTTGGCTGCTAATTGTCCTGATGGAGGAGATGTGGATGTCGATATTAGCTCCTGTTTCTATGCCATCATCCCCCCCCGAGCAGGGGATCTGTTTCTCAGTGTGTTGACACCTGGGTCCAAAATATGGGTGTTGCCCTGCAAATCCTCTCTGAACATGTAGCAGCTCCACAGTCTATTACATACCCTGAGTGTGTGGGCTTGCACTTACATTTCCTACTAATGCCATGTGCTCATAAATATATAATTTATCTATTTTAATGTTCATTTTTCTTCCATCACAATTGTGGCTGATCAAGCCCAGGTCATGTCAGGTGAGACAGAAAGAAGACTGGACTATTAATACATCCTGTTAAAGCTCATAGAGAGATGTAAGCCATCATTTTCATGATAATAGTGATGATAAGAGACTATAATAATCCATTATGCTGTTATCTGTATGCCACCCTCTCCCTCTGATAGTGGTACAGCCCCCTCGCGGTGGACACGCCCTACGTCCAAAGTGATTGGTTGCACATGCGACCAAGCCTTCACTCGGCGCCGCTGATTGGAGCGTCGCACCGTCGCACGGCCGGGATGCTGCGACCTGCGTCAAGTCGATAAAGGTGAGCTAGAAAGCAACAGGAAGCCGGAAAATTTGCCTAGAAAATAAAAGCATAGACGTGTTTCCCAGTTTGTGACTTAAGACATTATTTTATCATGTTGCTGGCATTGTAAGACAAAGAAGACAGATAGGCCTCATCAATATTTGTATTTAATCATGTGAAATACATCTGTATTGTTGTGAGAGAGTGGGGATTATATACGCAAACAGGACATAGTTCTCTGTTTTTACAATATCTTATGTTATTATTATAAAAGGAGCAGGTGATTTAAGTTTTTCTCCTTCCTGCCTGTTTTGTTAGTGAAATGTGTGGATGTTTTTGGAAATTATACATTGAAATGAGCAAATTAAGCAAATGTGATTTTTTTTTGTATATATTGTATGTCTTCATAGAGTGCCATCACGTATGAACACTTCCAAAATTATGTTAAATGCAGCCAGATCTGCTTTTAGTAGTCTAGTTGGTCACTCAATGTGTAATTTACCAAATCCTCTTTAACTTTTAGAGATATTGATTGACTGATTCATACTAAGGACAATATAAATTGCTACTATGCTGTGTGAGTATAGGTGAGACAGTAGAAAAACATTTCGCCCACTAATTTTGGCGACATAGTGGACTTAAGTAAGGCATTTTCTCTCTGAGTGCATATCAGAAGAAGGCCTTTTCTGAAGATCTGACTTGGGCTGGACTTTAAGCTGTTGTAAAGACCAAAAAAAAAATTAAAATAGTTATAATTCGTAGGGACTTTTTATTCAGGACTTTAACAATAAGTCTTTCAGTGCCGGGCATGTCCAAAGTTCAGGTAGGTGAATGACTTTTAATGTAAAATACATATAGGGGAGTGAAAGTAAAATATTTGTAGTGGAGAGGAAGTTTAAAGTAAAAAGAAATGGAAATTGTCAAGTAAAGTATTTTATGAAAACCATTAAACTTCAAACAAATTGCCAACTAGTGGGAAAACTATTTCGATTTTATTTCGAAAGCCACGACCGGAAGTCTCCCTTACATCTCACTGCTGACTTGACGATGATGATGCTTGCTGGTCCCGGACCGGCCAGGAAGGCATCCATCTGGTGTATGTATGTGTATGTGTGTATGTCAGTGTGTGAGAGTGTGTGTGTGAGTGAGTGTGTGTATCTCCTCGGGAAGTGCCATCCACGGATTGTGTTGCATTCAGTTCCTGTCAGAAAGTAAGCAAGCAGAGAGCCGAGAGGAGCAGCAGCAGCAGCAGCAGCAGGAGCAGCAGAGGGCCCATAGAGGAGGTATGTGCTCCACACCATCAGCTTTATTCTCACTAGTCTGTCTGTCTGGAGGAGGTGGAGGGGAGGGAAGGGAGGGGGTATGGAAATCCTGGACACTTTGTTTCCATGCGCACCCCCTTTTGGCTACACGGTCTATGTGTCTTACCCTGCCAACCCTCCCTGGATCTTAACACGCACACACACCCTGGAGTAACAACTAGCCGCACCTCTTGAACCTAAACCCGGCAGCGTGATTATAAGCGTCTGGCTGCGTTGTTGAGGAGGAGAGGAGAGGAGAAGAGAGGAGAGGAGGGCGGCTTTCTAGGTCGCTAATGAAGGGCTGTGGAGCCGATCATGCCGGATGGAGGACCGGTTTTCTTTGTGTCAAGACGCGCAAGTGGAAGTGTCACCGTCTCAGCGCGATCACGCCGTGCCAGCGAAATCACATGATTCATTCTGTTTCACGCTGATTCTCGGTTCGCATTTGATTCGCAGCATTGATTTTAATTGGCAAACTCACAGAATTGGAGACGTTTGGCATCACCAGGGGCCTGTAGATATACTCCAAAGTGTGTGTTTTTTAAAAAAAGAACAAAAAAAAAAACAACACGTGCGTAACTGTAGGGGCACAAATTGAGACAGCAATCAGTTTATGTTTTATTCATAACAGAATTTATTTGTGATTATTTACCCTGCGAGCCTTAAAACAGGTAACACAAGCTCACCTGTTAATGTTGACTAACCGGCGTCAACTTCCTCAGTGGCTCCTGATCAATAAGGCCCCTATAATATAATAATAATAACTCTACCATGGCCTGTAGCTGCCTCCAGGCTCCCAAGTGTCTCCCCCCTCTGCCTTCCAGCCTGTTACAGTGAATGCATGGCCGTTTTTTTTTTTAAAGTGGGAGCCTCCTCCACTATCAGCCATCAGATCTGGATGTGTGAAGGAGTCCATGCCATGCAGTAAAGTTGCCGCACCCTCATACGCACGCATCCTGCACGCACACACGCACGCACGCAAGCAAGCAAGCAAGCAGACAGGCAGGCACGCACGCACACACAGATCACATCATTAATACAGTGGTGTAAAAAAAAAGGGAGGAGGCAGATATGGGAGATTCTTTGTTATTGGTGAATAGATGATCACTGATGATGAGGATGGTGGTCACACAATCATGTTGGGATGTTGCCTGGTGATTTGTTTGCTCAGAGAGGAGAACAGAGAGGATGAGATATCCAGGATATTTCTTTTTTTTTTTTTTTCAGAAATAGTGAGGTCATCAGGAGACCCCACCCTCTCACCCCCTGCCAAAATTCACCCCCTGCAGTTCAGCAAATTGAATTTCAAAGCAGGGAGATGTAAATGGTGATCCAATTCTGCACGCTGCCAAGAATACAGCTCGGGATGCTGAATCCAATATTCCTTTTATTGGTGGCTCATTACATTTTTAGATCTACTGGGACACAAACTAGAGAGAACTGGTCTTTAAAATATTCACAATGTGTACTGCGTTCATGATTGTTGCAAAAATTTTAAAATTCCCTGAAAAAAATACCAAGGACTTCCCTCCGCTGCACCTTTGACCCGTCATCACAGGATGCATGTGTGTGAGCTGTGATCAGCTCAGCACCGACAGGGATTTTTAACTTTTCAGATTACTTCTTGAGATTTTTTATTTAATGCCGAAGAGTAAAACTACTGACGTCTAATATTTTGCAAGAAATAAAACCAAAGATTTAGAAAAGCTCAAAAAAATTGACATTCACATGCTCATTTTGTCCTGTCAGCTCTGCCGTGTTTTCAGCTTCCAGTTAGAGTCACTTCTACTGGGAAGTGTGTGACGTGGTGATGTAATGTGATGTCAAGAAGTCACTGAATCAAAGGTGGGGCTACTGATGAGGTGTTTCAGGAGCAGTGTTTTCTGTGGGAGAGAGGAGCTCCAGCTGGCGCCAACTTTGGGCTTTTTAACTTTCGAGACCTTTTACATGCTCAAGAATCTGAACACACGGAATGAAAGGACAAAGAAGACAAAGCACTTTGAACTTTTTTTTTGTCTGCATTCTGGCTTTTATTTCACAGATGATAATCTAGAGACAGCCAGGAAACATTTCTGCATTATAATCTTTCTACGAATGAAAACAAAGTCTTCATATTGGGACATTTGGGACTTCTTTTGGATGATACTGATGTATTTTTCATATGCTGATATCGGCCAATAATATCATGTACTGTATATATACATAATATATCTGTTAGGCTTTAATAGAAACAGAAGGCATGCTCAACAGTAGGAAGAGGAGTAGTGGAGGACATTATGTGACTGGAACATTTAATGAAGAAAGCTAAAATTATATCACAGAGGTTCCCAGCTGGAATTGAGCCAGGGATGCTGTCTTTACATGGTATGCTTCTCAATCTCAGCAAATGTTTTGATAATTGATTGTCGCTTTGAGCATTTTTCAAAGAAAAAAGGCAAAATTATCTGTTTCCAGCTTCCCTCATGTGAATATGTTCGTGTTTTTTTACTCCTCTGTGACAGTCAGCGGAATATCTTTTTATGTTGTGGACAAAACAAGATATCTTCTGAAACATTGAGCAACATTGTCACCATTGTCTGATATTTTATGAACTAAACAACTAATAGATTACTCGAGAAAACAGTCAACTTATTAATCAATAATGGACATAACTGTTATTTGCGAAGGAGTACAGTAGAGCTGTCTGACGAGTGTGCTGTGGAATAAAACCCACCTCAATGTACTTAATTCATATTTTTCAACCATTATGAGTCCGTCTATATATAGTGAGTGAGCATCATTGTTAGCTTTACGCCGCTTTATTTCTTTCGAAATAATGGCCTCATTGACCTTACTTCTCTTATTGTGATCCACAACTGGACTCAGCTTCTTTTCTTTTTGCCACTACGTCACCGTTCACTGGGACGTCAGGTCACAGGCGGTGACTGACACGGTCTACTCAGTCCTGTGGGCTGATGTCAGTCACAGCCTGACCGACTGACCACAGAGCAGCACCACTGATTCTTGTCTCTGCTAGAGTAACTACACTGTGTCAGGATGAGGTACTGTAAGAAGTTATTTTAGTCAAGTTTCTTAAGGAAAAAGCTGCTGGATGCTGAATTTTTTGGATGAAAAGGTTTCAAAACCCATCACTAAACCCTTTTTTTTCTCTCTCTCTTCCATGCAGAGCTATAGCCATGTCTTCCAGCTCAGCGATGGTGCGGATCCTGATAAAGGGCGGCAAGGTGGTGAACGACGACTGCACCCAGGAGGCCGACGTCTACATCGAGAACGGCATCATCCAGCAGGTGGGGAAGGAGCTGATGATCCCCGGTGGAGCCAAGGTGATCGACGCCTCGGGGAAACTGGTCCTCCCGGGCGGCATCGACACCAGCGTCCACCTGGAGGAGAGCTTCATGAACGCCACCACGGCGGATGACTTCTACAGCGGCACCAAGGTAAGCATCCTGCTGGAAATAGACAGACAGAGGGGGTTCAGATTGGAAGTAGGGCGACTGGCGGTGTCCTAATTGTAGAGAAGAGCAAAACATAATGTCACAGCATGTTTTTTTTTAAGTCTTTTCGGCGCAGTTTGTGTGCTAAATTTACCTGAGCTCTCTTGGATGGCACCCTGAGCTTGATATTTCTGATGATCAGAAGTGTTTTTTTCTCAAGATCAGATCAGTTGAAAGCTTTCCACTGATGCTAACTTTAGCCGAGATATCAGTGAGGTTTCTTCACTCCTGTTCTGATGACATGAAATGGCATTCTGAATATTTTTGCTTCAAATATGCAGGTTATTTTAGACACGAGCTCTCTCCCTGTCAAAGTAAAATGATTGAACTATGATATTTTAAGCATTAAAATGGCAAAACAGCCTGTTTAAAGTTATATAAACTCGGCAGATGATGTTGGCAGTTGGAGCGCTCAGTTATTTAGTAATTACGTGCTTTGGATGTTCTTACAGCCGAGGCATCAACCTTGGAGCTAGAGCCCCACAATAAGTTGATTCAGTAATTATTAAAGGGAAAGAAGATGATCAAGACACTATTATAACTGCTTCAACGCATAACATGTCATTTTGAAGATGATAAAACTAAAAAAAAAGCAAAAACACTGAAAAAATGGCATTCACTTACTTAAGTGTCTGTCCTTGATCACTGACATGGAGCCATCATGTCAGCGATGCATAATTAATTTTCCCAGCAATGTCCCTTTTCTTAATTTTTGCTACACTACTGTGCATGCCCAAGACAAACAATAACAACTCATAAATCATGCAGGATATGAACTGCTGCAGCCAAAGCAGTGCTGGCTGCAGGGTGACACCAAAGAGTGAGTTACAACTACTCAAAACTCTGGTTTAGTCTAATTTTCAAGAGAATTGGGACATGAATATTTCAGTATGTCTGGTCACCCTAGATTCCGACAATGTTAAAAACCCAGAAAATCTGTATTTATCCTCGAGGCAACAGTGGGTTTTGGGAAAAATCACATGATTCGTCAGAGAGTGAGGAAGAAAGAGGGTGACGTGAGTCATGGCAGACAGATTTTAATAGGGAACGGTGATGGTTTCAATAATGAAGACGACTCCCATGATCTCCTGCTACTTCACGATGTCATTAAACTGTCTTTTGTCTCCGTTGTTTTGATTGAGAGCCCCCCAGCGGTAGAAATTATATGCTGCACGTACATACTTGAAATAGACAAAACAAGCATAGAGCTAAAACAGCAGGTGTTGAGATGCTGAGATGGGCGTGGACATTTTACAGGCAAAATGATGAATAGCCTATTCAAGAAATTAATCAGTAGATTTGTACCTAGATAATGAAATAGTTGCTGGTTGCTGCCCTACTTGGCAGTGTTACGTGTCATTTTTTTTCTGGGAGAGTCAGAGAGCGGCACAGCCTGTGTCTCACAACATCACACAAAGATGATTTGGCACTTGGCTGCTGACGAGGCTGCCAGAACACTGTGCAGCGAGAGTCATCATGGCTGCTGATAAGACGGGATACCCCCACTCTGCTTCAGGGCACCATGATGACTCATCACTCTGTAGCACTCTGAGATGATGGAGGCTGAGAGATGATGACGGCCGCCGGGCTGCGGTTGCTCTCAGGCAGACTGCAGCCGGTAGACGCCGGTGACAGACACTATTCTTCACCTCTCTCTTCGCCTCCTCATTCCTCTCTCTCCGTCACTCTCCCCTCGCCCCTCCCCTGCCGCCACCGCCGCCATGCTCCTCGAGAGCGAGCCCAGAGACAAATACGGATCAGTATCTGTTTCCATGGATACCAGGGGGCTGCTGCAAAGACTGCTGCAAAGCCTTTTCAGTCGCGCCATTGTGCTTGGAGACAATGGTTCTCAGACCTACGCCCCCCTCGTCCTCCCTCCCACTACACACTACTCCACTCTCCAGGGTCAGCTGACAGATGCTCGGTGGAGCATGCACTTATACACAAAACACACTCTGTCCTCATGTTATGGGTTTCTTTAAAGATTCACTGTGGTGTCGATTCAGAACATCTACGTTTGTTTCTTTTAATGGAGGATAAAAAAAGTAAGAAGTGCTGACGCCGCAAAGAAATTGCAAAGTTATTGCTTTATGCGTCTCTTGATTGTGCCGTGATGGGCAGTTAATCCTGTGCTTTAACCACCAAAGGATTTATAGTATTTCCCTCAGCAGCCGTCTGCTAATAACCATAAAGATAAAGCATCAAGGACAATTGAAGCTTTTACTTATACGCTGAGAGCTGGGGCTGCGTTGATTAGCGGATTACTTCAGTATTCACGGGGCCCAATAAATCAATGTCAGCTCCTTTATCAGCATTGTTTGATGCCTCAGTTTAATGTTCATGTCACTTAACCTCAGTTCATTTTAGTCTTTAATGGCAAATAATTAAAAGGAGAGCCAACCCACTGAAATTGAGGCTAATACCAAATACAATAATTTTGCACGTTTAATCACAGAGTCACATCCCACGTTTTTAAGTTTCTTGAGAGCTAACGCTGTGGATTTTTCTTCCCAGGCTGCTCTCGCCGGAGGTACAACCATGGTGATCGGACACATCCTGCCAGAGAAGAACGAGTCTTTGCTGGAAGCCTACGAGAGCTGCCGCAGCTCGGCCGACTCCAAAGCCTGCTGCGACTACGCTCTGCACGTGGGAGTGACTTGGTGGGGACCCAAGGTACTCCAACACTGAGCCTCCGTCTGCACAGGATTATATTTTACCCACAATCGTTTAACTGTTTCTGCCTTCCCTCCTTATGAATGCTTCCAATTCCAAGAAACCTTTTTGACATGTTTCGGATCTGCAGTGATAGCTAATGGGGTCTATTCATGGATGAGACCCATCCTCGATCCAAGTTTCTTTGAAAAGTACTTTTTGTGTCAATCCTGTTGACCGACTGTTCCCCTCCCCGCAGGTACGAGCTGAGATGGAGAAGCTGGTGAGGGAGAAAGGGGTGAATTCCTTCCAGATGTTCATGGCCTATAAGGACATGTTCATGCTGAGGGACGGCGAGCTCTTCCAGGCCCTGCAGCACTGCAAGGACATCGGGGCAATAGCGAGAGTCCACGCTGAGAACGGGGAACTGGTGGTGGAGGTGAGCGAGAATCACCTCACTACACCCTCATTCACATTTCTGTCTATTGTTGTTAAATGCTTGTGTTGATGAACTTCATCTGTAGTTTTATTGATTTTCATTTATTCTGTTATGTCATGTCGCGCTGATTTGTTGCATGCATAATTCATGGCATTCTTCTCAGGGTGCAAAAGAAGTGCTGGACCTGGGCATCAGTGGCCCAGAGGGGATAGAAATCAGCAGGCCTGAAGAGGTAAGATAATTAGGAGGCTCCTGCTTTTTCCCGTCAAGCTAAAATAAACTTTTATTATATCCGCACTCTTGTCAGGGCAATTCCTCACTTCCTTCTGTTTCTTTACAGTTGGAAGCAGAAGCGACCCACAGGGCGATTACCATCGCCAACAGGGTGAGCAAAGACCTCTTCAGCACAAATAAACAAATGAATAATGGTGAAAAGAGAAGATCAGTTTTAATATACCATATGCTGTACCTTGTGTGTGCTTTCTGTTAGGCCCACTGCCCGATCTATCTCGTCAACGTGTCCAGTATGTCTGCAGGGGACGAAGTTGCGACAGCTAAGATGCAAGGTAAGGCCTTTTTTCACTGAAACAGTTAGCTTTTTTTTTTTTAAAAAATAGTGTTTTATATACTGAGTCATTGTTTCCTTGCTAAAAGGACCGGACTCAAAACTAAAAAATTCGGTCACAGTCCACTTAGCCCCTTGGAGATGGAAAGTCGGATTGAGTTGAATAGTCAACAAAACATTTCTGGAGCTTCACAGCTAAACAGCGTTGCAGCATTCTATTCTGAAGTAGCTGTAGAGGGTGTAAATAATGCCTTTTAAAATGTGGGACTTGGATTGGAGCCATATGCAGCCATTACTCTGTTGTTCAGGAGAAAATGCTGCAATGCTGTTTTACTGTGAAGTTCCAGAAATGTTCTGTGGACCAGGAAATTTCACCTGACTTTGCACCTGCAAAGGGGGGGAGTGGATAATGACTGAATTGTCCTTTCTATGGGTGAATGTATTCTTTAATCTCTGCCCCTTTCTTCTATCATTTGATCCAGTGTGCATCCATATTGTACTGTCTGATCACAGGTAAGGTGGTCCACGGGGAAACAACCACAGCCTACGCTGTGCTGAACGGCATGCAGTACTATCATCAGGACTGGGCCTACGCTGCCGCCCATGTTACCGTGCCCCCTCTCCGCCTGGATCCCAGTACTCCCAATTACCTAATGAGCCTGCTGGGAAAGTGAGGAGAAACACCCATAAAATCGCACATTAAATGTAACATGATGTCACGAATGAAACCCCTCCTCTCGCTCTGTTTGGCCGCAGTGACACTCTGAACGTCGTGGCGTCCGACCACCGTCCGTTCACCATCAAACAGAGAGCCATGGGCAAGGACGACTTCACAAAGATCCCCCACGGGCTTCCAGGAATTCAGGATCGCATGAGCGTCATCTGGGAGAAAGGAGTGGTATGTGTAGCTCTTTTGTTCCTGTCTGGCTGCCAGAGAGCTTCCACGAATAGGACATCTGTTTGGGTTTGCTGGTTATCGATTTGAACTTTTAAAAAAAAATAAAACACAGACAGCAGAGACACAAAAACATCTTCCCTCAGGCAGACTCTGTCCTTAAGGTTCCAAACGTAACTCTAAATTGCGTCTTCATTACGATCCACAGATCGGAGGAAAGATGGATGAGAATCGCTTTGTGGCGGTCACAAGCTCAAACGCAGCCAAGATCTACAACCTCTACCCCAGGAAAGGGAGGATCATCCCAGGAGCAGATGCTGATGTGGTGGTCTGGGACCCCGAGGGATCCAAGTATGAAACCCGATCCATTTTATTGATCGACGGGCTCGTCTCGCTGCAGCTTTTATCTCTGCTCTCCGAAGCTGATTAGGTTGTTTTTTTTTATCTCTGTCTCAGGACCATTTCCGTGGATAACCAGGTCCAGGGAGGAGATGTGAACCTGTATGAGGGTCTGCGTTGCCATGGTGTGCCCCTGGTGACCATCAGCCGTGGCCGTCTCGTCTATGAAAACGGCATATTCACGTGTGCCGAGGGCTCTGGAAAGTTTTGCCCCTTGAGAACCTTCCCAGATTACCTTTACAAGAAGATGGTTCAGAGGGAAAAGGTACCTGACAGACGCATCTGCATAGGAAGATAGTTAGTAATTCAGCCTTTGATGGTGTGATAACAGAAGCCATTGATTAAATATTATCATGATAAAACATGGAATATGAGACAGCTGTTCCGGTTGAAGTCTAGTCTTTTATTAATTTCACTCACCCACTTGGATTAACAGCATGTTGCTTAATTACATTATAGACACTAAACTCCACCTCCACTGCTGTTATTACTACTATGACTTCTGCCATGACTGCTTTTAATGACGGCTACGCTAAAACTGACCTGACTGCTATATTTCATTTTTGTTTCCTTGTCTTGTTTCCCACCTATCTTTCTTCTTTCCTTGATCACTTACCTTGTTCCTTTCCTCTCCTTGCATCTTTGCATGCCTCCTCAATTGGAGGGGACAAGAAAGGAAAGTAGAACATGCAAGTGAGAGAAACGTGGATGCAAATTGAGGGAACTGGGATGTACCCAGTCTATCCTTCTGTACTATTTCTGACTATAACTGCATAAGAGTGAAAAAATTAAGATGGATGTGTGTTTTTTTTATATGGGAGGTTGCTCTCCCTTTCCTAGTTTGGTTTTACTGAACATTCAAAAAGACTGACCCTGACGTGATTTGAACACGCAACCTTCTGATCTGGAGTCAGACGCGCTACCGTTGCGCCACAGAGTCTGTGGTGAGAGAAGGGATAACTGCCTACCATATTGGTGGTCAGGGGAAGTTCAGCTGGTTGCAATCTTTAATCTCACCACTAGATGCCACTAAAGTTAAGCTACTTATTAATGCCGTGACTAAGGGGTTAAGAATAAATAACAGGTTATAACCCTCTCAAAACTTGACTAGCTTTCCACAAGTGAGAACTATAGTGACTTATTTTAGTGTGATAACAAAATCAGCCAGATATACAGCCTGTATTTTTCTCCTTTCTCCTACTTGTTTTCTTCTTCTATGTCCTTGTTTCCTTCCATGTTTATTTCCTTTGACCCATTTCCTTCTTTTTTGACCTCCCCTTGTTTGGCTTCCTGCTTCCCAACTTCTTATGTTTCCTTGTTTCCCTCACATATTCCTTCATTCCTTGACTCTTTTTATTTGAACCCGATTTGATTTAATCACACAACATTCTGATCTGGAGTCAGACACGTTGCAGTCACACCACAGAGTCAGTGTAATGAAGTGGAATAGAGCATTTTGTAGAGCAGCTCATATTGTTTACTGAATCTTACTGTCTGGCTGTCATTGTGACCATACTTATCTAAGCTCCTGTGTGCATGTGTGTTGTCATGTTGCCTACCAGAGCCAGGCTGTGAAAGCTGTTGAGCGGGAGCCCTACGCAGGTGACATTGTCGCGGTGGCCAACTCAGGAAAGAGGGACTTCGGGGCTTCAGATCTGGACACTCCGACGCGCCCCTGTACCCGACACGGGGGCGTGAGAGACCTCCAAGAGTCCAGCTTCAGCCTGTCCGGTAAGAATCAACACATCTTAGTATTTTTAAGGTTGTTTGTAGGTATTTTGTTACACTGCTGACTGAAGTGCTTCTGCTGAAACTTGTAGGGATGCTGTATTTTGTCACTGCCTTTGTGACTTTTAAAAGCTAAACTAATTTGCCTGATGAGGGCGCCATATTTAAGGACATTTGGGGGGAAACAACATCTTGGGGACCCAATACAGTTTACTGTTGGCCAAGTAATTGCCTGCATCAGTTGTGCAGGATGAAATGTTGAGGTTGTGACTTAATTTCACAGAATTTCAATGCATTTCCCAGGACAGATTTGGAAATATATAGCACTCTATATAAGAATGTCTGAGTCCATGATATATAAAAGTATTTCTAGGGCTTTGTTATGTTTTAATTAGCAGACATAAGCTGTTTAAAGAAGCCTTTACAATACCACAAAAGCTGTGCATATAGTAAACACTGCCAGTAAATAGTAAATCATCGTGTTTCCCTGTGTGTATGTGCACCTCTAGGGGCCCAGATCGATGACAACATCCCAAAGAGATCCTCGGCCAGGATCCTCGCTCCTCCTGGGGGGAGATCCAGCGGGATCTGGTAACCAATCAGACGGGCCGCTACACGAGGCAGAAGAATGATACCCGAGGGAAACGTATGGCCAAGCAGGATGACTTGTTTTTCTTTCTGGAAGCTTAGAATGTGTGTCGGGGTAACAAAGTCATGTTTTTGTTTTGAACTCAGTTACATAGGAGCGTAAAAATGTTTAAACCGTACGACATCGCCGTAATAATATTGGAATACGGATCAAGGTAAAGAATTTCAGTCAAACGTTAACCAAATATAAGCAGCACATAAAAAAAACAAAAAAACAAGTTACTTTGTCTGATGGATTACGTTAGGGGGAAATATCTTACTAATAGTTTTAGGAATATGAAGGTGAGTCGTGGTTTTTATGATGCGATTGTGTTACCTCACTGTAAAATACGATTTTGCACTTGTATCATGTACTATTTAGATGCCTTTTTACATGATTTCATGTCACAAATATCACAAATGTCTTTTTACTGCGAGCCATGGTGAAATGAAATGTAATAAATTATTACAAGGGTGTCGGCATGACGTTAACATGTCAGTTACGAAGAAAAAAAAAGAAAAAAGATGTAGTTGCAATTGACCAGTGGATGAATAATATCATAATGGAAGCTAACCTCTTTTTTTTAAATGTTTGTTTTTATTTATTTTTTTATATTTCGTTATTTGTGGTTAGGGCGACAGTCTTTGTTTCTTAGCTCGTTAGCATTTCAGGTCATGTTTACAGCCTTATAGCAGAATAGACTTCTGTGTCCACCCCCCACCCCACCAAATGTGAATGAACCTATGCCTGTGTGTACTCTGCATGGTAGCATAGTTAGAACTACTGTTGTGAGCACTGATGCTGCTCGTGTTACGCGGCATTCCTCGTGATCGTATTCCATTTTTTCCACAGAGAGCAAAAAGTCTCACCCAAACTGCCTTTTTCTCACCCGAGAACACCGACACCCACGGAAAACGCGTCGTCCCATACAGATCGTGACGCGATGGGTTCGCTGTCGTTTCTTTTACAGCAGGCACACTTTTTTTACAGCTGAGTTTAGAATGCTCCTCTGATCGACACTCCTGATGTAACACACCACTGTGAAGCATATAGACAAAGGTGGAGGGATCCTCTTTAGCGTTCACAAAGATAGATCTTTGGGGGATCAGATGCCTTTCATACTGTGTGTCACTGGAAGCTCGGCATCATAACCGGAAGGCATGCTTGTTCAGAAACATAAAAAAGCAGTGATACTACTACTACTGTATTTGTTATTGTTCGTCTTTAGTTGCAGAATATCTTTTATGAATAACTCTTGTTGTATTTTGTTATATTTTCTGTCAACACTGCAGTGTAAGCAGGGGTGCACACAAGGTTTTAGTCATGTTCAGACCTGGTTATGTTCAGGAGATCATCATGTTACAGTTAAAGTCCCAAATGTTTGTTTTTTTTCCTGGACGGATTTCACTTTCTGATCTTTAGCAGCTCCGGTGAATTTTCCTGTGTCCACTCCCTCTCCCCACCCTCCCAAATGTACACTGGTGCTGAACAATGTGTCATCACATTGAATTCCTTTTATCTCTTATTTTGTCTTGCAGCTCTTTATCACATGATTTGAGTGCAAATAAACCACAATGAAATCTCCAACTGAATCCTCCGTGTTTTTACTTAATACACTCGACGGCTGCGTAATGTCTGCTGCTTCCAAAGCCATGAGTGTTTCCGACCTCTGTGGCTTGTGACTCTCGACAAAAAAGCAACAAAGTCACATGTGAACAAACTGAATGCAAAAAAATCAGTACAGATTTGTCCAGCATTACCTCCTGTGTTCTCCTTTCCTACTCACTCATCTCATTTCACAACTCCTCAGGTTTGTCTTGTGACTTGGGAGAGGCGCTACCTCATACTTGCCCGGCCTCTGGTTTCCTCCCAGGGTCATAATTCTCCTGTATTTCCTCTGATTTAAGACACACTTTCACATCTTTTTCCCCTTTTAGTTGTCTTAACCTGTTCCTGGCTCAGTAAAGCGTGTAGTCGACTGTAGTTTTAAAGGAAAGGGTTGTGCATTTTGTAAAATCTGCCCGGTCGATTTTTCTGTCCGTCACAGGGTTCACACCATGTCAGTCATTTACTTAAACAGGGCAGTGGTGTGCACTTAACTCTTTAAAAGTCAGGGGCAGCAACATTAATAATGAATGAGTGGTTGTTTATGTCAGAATTTCTTGCAAGTTTGCGCCAGAGGGGGAATTATTAACAGTTAGCGTTTCTGCAATGTACATATCATAGTAGAGGAACCATACTGACATGTTTACTGCCTGTGCTCCATGCTGTGAAGTTGAGGGGACCATGGTGGAGTCAGAGGCGTCGAGTCTGCATTTCAGCATTTGTCAGTATGAAACCATTCGATATTTTTAAGGAGACCTGGAGACAATTTACGGCTGTGCTCCTTGCTTCTAAAATAGATATTTGCAGCTCGATAGTGGCAACAACCACTAACCAGGCGTTTTTCACAAGAAAACGACACAACTGTAGTCCTGTTTGCGGTATTTTTAGCTGAAATATTATGTTTTCCTTACCCTGACCAAAACGTTTTTGTGCCTTAACCTAACCAGAGCAAAAGCACGGCAATGTGACAAAAAAGAAAATGAAAATTGAACCTCAATAAATGTAAAGTTACAACATAAAGAGTGCTTTTTGCAGAAATGTACTTTGCCAACATTTACTCTGGTGTGTGGGTTGTTGAGAGGTTGTGATGGACGGCTGATTTTCACCGTTTTGTGTCAATGAGGACCAAGTAACCAGCCTCAGCCCTCACTGTCATGTGAGCGCTTTAGCTTGAGTAAAGGCTTCCTCCACCACTGCTGCTGACTTTCCTCCTCCAGCGGCAGATAAAACATTCTTGTGTGGCTTGACCTCACCAAAAACCACCAGCAGGCCTTTAAAAAAAAAAAAAAAAAAAAAAAAATCCAACCAGACGCATCATGTGTCTCTTAGCTGGAACAGGCCAAAGTCCTATTTATAATGAACCTTTAACAGCATGGAGTCGGGCGCATGCGCGCTGGGGGCTGGATTGTTGCAGCCCCAGACAGGGCGGCCCGTTACCAAGCAAGCACTGCACCGCGCAGGGTCTGACAACGACGACAGCAGCGGGCACCGACACAGGGAATACAGCCAGCGTGATAACAACACAGACTCTCCTGAACACAGTGAGTATCGTGAGGAATCCTTCCGACCAGCCCGCGTTGTTTGTGCCTCCTTTTTGTGCGTGCGTTTGCGCGGAGAGGGGGGGGAGCGGTTGTTTTATTCCCACGCAGGGAGGATATTTCCCGTGCACTGACAGTCCTGAGGTATTCCGGGAGGCCTGTAGAGGGGGCCGCTGGTGGGGCAGCAGCAGCAGCAGCAGCCAGCGTTGCGGCTTTTTTTTTTTGTATCCAAAAGGCACCCAGCAAACGGCCACATTTATTGTTCTCAGCTCGGGCTTGAAATGTCAGGCCCCCCTCCTCCTCCTCCTCCTCCTCCGCCCATTTGTCCTCGCTACACTCCGGGCTTTGCGCCCTGGATTTTGCTGCAGTCATTACCGGAGCTTTTCTCACAGGCCTGGCACATTTTTTTTTTTTTTTAGGGGAGAATAGATCAGCTTTTTCATGCGCCGTCCTCGATACGATCATTTCTTAGAAAATTAAAACGCACTGCAGGATGCGCGCCTGACGCAGCTGAGCCTGCGTGGATCCGTCTCAGCAAACAAGATGCATCGCTTGTTATTTGGTTTCTAAGTTGTAATCGTGTAATTGCTGGCTAGCCGAGCCCCCCCACCCCCACCCCCCTCCCTCCCATTGGAGCCTGCTGCTGGTGTAACGCACGCTGCTGAGGGTGATGCACAATATTATTAGTGACACCATCTCCAGAGATCACCGCGGACGCCTGGCCCGCTGCAGGGACGCGTCATTCGGTTGCTACTAGGAAAATGTGGTGACCATGCTGTAATTCCTCCCGGAGTCGAGAGTGTCTTTAAACTATAATCTTTTCACAGCTTGACTCGTGTTAAGTGTCGAGATGTCACAGGCCCGTTTCTGACGCTGGAAGTTTTTCTTTTTTTCTTTTTTAGCAAAGGCAGGCAAAGTGAGCACAGAGGGACGGAGAGGGGCTGCTGCTGCTGCTGCTGCCAGATGTGTAAAGCTGCTCACAAACATCAGGATATTTCTGTTTAATCTAGGGGGGATTATGCTGACCACACATGTGTAGATTAAAAACGGAAACTGTAAAGATGCAGTCTCAGGCGACTGTGTTGACAGTCCCAAATCGAGGGGGTGTTTCACTTGGTGTCAGTGGGGTTTTACGGGCCCTGCCCTGCGCAGCTGCAACGGTTTCTGACCCAGCCAAAAAAAAAATATCTCCAGTTCCAGAACCGTCCAGAAAGTACAGAGACCCTCCCAACACACTGACTGATATTTGTAACAGTTTGCATTGATAAGGGTCGAAATTAGTGCTACCATAGTGGATCCCCCATCAACAATTAGATCAAGAAATGGGTTCATTGAAATAAGTCAAATAAAGCAGCAATATATGACATTTATTTACAAATCATGTATGAAACCTTTTCCCAATTGGAACAACTTCAAATATTGACACACATGGCATAATACACAAACCATACATATGCATAGCATAATATGCACGTATCTATGAAGCAGTCATCAGACTGTAACTCGACTTGTAACAGATATGTTTTCAGGATGTTATGGCATTTACAGACAGATATAGGATCAGTAGATTGATCTGTATCGATAAAATCCTTACTTGTAGCTCTAAGTAAGTATTTTGGTTCAAGTCCAAGAAGTCTGTTAGGATGGGTAAAGGTTACATGGCGGGCAGCTTGATTTAGTAGAGGGATCTTGATGGATAGAGAAGTGCCCCGCTTGATTAAAGGATTAGAGCACCCGGTCTGTATCTATTTGCACACAGTGGCCGATCAAAGACGTGAAGTAATCAGTTTGAAATATTGTGACTTGATTCAGGTCGTTCTTTGCCCCGTGACCTCACTGTAAACCAAAGTCCATTCAAAGTTTTTGAGCTCTAGCTCAAAGACAAACTGAATGAAACTGACTCCCTTCTGACTTCTTCTGTTGTTTCTCTTTAGGTAGGGGATGGCAGTGAATGTGTACGCCACATCGGTGTCCATTGACAACCTCAGCCGACATGACATGCTGGCATGGGTCAACGATTCTTTGCATCTCACCTACACTAAGATTGAGCAGCTCTGTTCAGGTAAGGCTGAAGCTGTGATTAAAACAGACTCAGACTTAGGACAAACTTACAATGCTGTGAGAAGCATTTTGTGGTACAGCACAGAACATGTAGACGCATTTAAAACACATGTGATTGACAGAGACAACGATAGCCTAAGATCATCCGTAGTGGCCGCCGTCAGTGTCATCACAGTCCAGGTGATTGTCATACAGTCAATCATAGTATAATCCCCCTATCCATCCATGTATTTTACATCCATCGGTCAATGTATTTCCTCAGACGGCCACAGCTTGTTTAAATAAGTTATTGTAATGAGAGTAACTTGTCTGCTTCTGATCTCAGGTTATCCATACCTGCGATCAGTACTGCTCAGCAGAACAAGACATCGAAAACTACTTGATGTGTGTTTGTGTTTTCCAGGAGCGGCATATTGCCAGTTCATGGACATGTTGTTTCCAGGTTGTATCCTTCTGAAGAAGGTCAAATTTCAAGCCAAGCTGGAGCACGAATTTATACACAACTTCAAAGTTCTTCAGGCAGCCTTCAAAAGGATGAGTGTCGACAAAGTCAGAACACTTTTATTATCATTTTTGATCGCGTTGAAGGCGATTTGTTGATCATTTCCCTACTTTTTGCGCGTTATATCACAGCATTTCCTGTTTTCCGCCCTACAGATTATACCTGTAGAAAAGCTCGTAAAAGGGAAGTTCCAGGACAACTTTGAATTCGTGCAGTGGTTCAAGAAGTTCTTCGACGCCAACTACGACGGGAAGGAGTACGACCCTTTACTAGCCAGACAGGGCCAGGACGTGGCCCCTGCCCCCAACCCAGGTGATCACTTTATCCACAAACCAAAGAGAAATCCAGGTAAACCACACAGTTCTGCCTTTGCTGCACGGTCTTCCTGAGCTTTGGATGGCCTCGAAAAGCGCTCCCTGCAAGCGAGTGGTGTGAGCAGCACGATTCACAGAATGACTGCTGTCCTCTTAGATCCATCTCACTGCCCGGCACTCACAAAGCAACATGATGGCACCGTGTAGGTATGACTGAGTCACTGCTGGGATAGTCGCCACAGCGACTATTGGGATGCAGCATTCACGGGGTTGAACATCCAAAACATGCAACTCCAGTTGTTATTTGCTCTCCAAATTCTAATTGATCATGGTCTGTGATGCCAGAAGTCCTGCATCGAGCAGCTGATGCAACAGCTCCATCTCTCTCTAAAAGCTGGACTGATAAGAGAAGAGTTTTTTTTATCATTTTACTAACAAGGGTAACGTCAGCTTGAACAGCCTTGCTATGTCTCTGTGAAAGCTTTTTGCTTGAATATCATGGCGGACAACCTAATTTGACTTGTAGCGTGTCATTAGCCTGGTTAAGCAGCGTGGTTGTTAATGGGCAGACTGCATTTTAAAACAACAGCATTTTGTTGGCATGTTTTGAATCGACCTGAAACACCTCTGCTGAAGCACTTATAGAGGTTTGGCAGGATGCAGATTTTTTTGTCTTAAAAGATTTTGACTTCAATCAGTTTGACTTTGAGGCATCTTAATGTATTTGTTAAGTTTTTATTAATAATCTGGATTTTTTTTAAAATCTGGCAACCCAAATTTGTGTCTTTTATTCTGTTGTAAAAAAAACAATAATTTGAAATCCTTTCACAAAAATGGCATACCAAAGGCACAACATTATGCTGTAAGCTGATATCATCAGCTCTCTATAATGTGCTATATCCATCGCCACAATGCTACACAGCAAGTATAAATGCAGCCAATCCCTTTTTAATTCAAATAAAAGAAACATGTCTGATCACCTCTGACCGCTCCAGGACCACAGAGGACATCTCCAACAGTTCCCAAAAACATGCCAACACCACAGCGGGTCCAACACAACGTTCCAGCTATGAGGAAGAATCCGTCTTTGTCTAGAAACGGCGGCAGCGACGCTGAGATCATGGAGCTAAATCAACAGGTAGAGTTGCCTCGAGACGAAAGGACAACTACACTCTGAAACTACATCATCCATGTCTTTGTGCACGGTCGCTCACTGTTTTCTCTCTCCTGTCCAAAGTTGATGGAGCTGAAGTTGACTGTAGACGGACTAGAGAAGGAGAGAGACTTCTACTTCAGCAAACTACGGGACATTGAGCTGATCTGCCAGGAACACGAGAGTGAAAACAACCCCATCCTCAGCAAGATAATTGACATTCTCTACGCAACAGAGGTATCTGTCCATTATCAGCAACTAATACATGCTGCGCTGCACCGTTTCAGTCAAGATTCAAGGGTGTATCGCTACAGAGAGTCAAAGCGAAACCTCAACCTCTGGGCTCTTAAATAGACCTAATTCAACTAGTGACGTTTTTATAATCATTCTCAACAGTATGTTGCGTGGCTCGCTCCATATGTTTAGATGAGGATAATACTGTTTTCTGGGGCCCCATTTCTCAGTAGTATATCCAGCTGCAGCTGTAGCACGAAAGTGAATGAAGAGGGTTAATGAAGTTGAAGTGAGTTGAGCTTGTGAATGTGGTTTAGGCTCCGTAGTCCGAACAAAGACGACAAAGCTTTATTCCAATCTGTCAGACTATTTCACTATTTCAGCTCATGATATTTATGTATAAATACAGTTTTAGAAGTTAGGCTTGCAGGATAAGAGATTGCAAAGAGTGGGAGAAGCGAGTGGAACTGCGGAAAATGATATACTGAATTGAAAATAAACTTAAAAATATGTGTGTTTTTTTTAGGAAGGCTTTGCGCCTCCAGAGGATGAAGACCTCGATGAACAAGCCCACCTGGACCAGGATGAATACTGAACCCATCATCTCCCTCCACCCTGACATCTCCATCTCCACCTTCCCTTTCCTTTTTCTTTTTTGCCCTCATTTGTTTTCTACTCTGCACGCTCTATAAATACTCCACCATTATCCCTGCTCTCTGTCTGTCTTTTTCCTTTCTTCCTCACATGTATATCTGTTCGTAACCTCCCCCCATCCGCCCTCTGGCCGTCATCATACTATACACACAAACACACACACACACACACACACACACAACTACTCTGCATCATCATCCGCTGCTCCCCCCGCCACCTTGCCTACACAACAGTAACGTACAACATATCCCAGTTATTTCAGCATGAGTAACACAGAACCAAGCCTGGCATGGAGGTTATTATGGAAAAACAGTGAATTTTAAGTCTGTAAATATTACCGACATTGTGATTTCTGAGAGGACAATGTCTTTTGCTCATTATGGAGTTATTTATTTTGCCTTTGGTGCGCTGTGAGACTTCTGTTAGAACGCAGAACAACGCTGCTCCGATGTGCCATCTGGACACTCCCCGAGCAACTAAAACTGTAACTAAAGTGACTTTTTAATAGCAATTTTTTCTTATTTATTTAACTTATATTTCCTTTAGATTAACTATCTGTAGCAAACAACTGGTGCAAAAACCTACTGTACATGAGTTGAAAGCTGAGGCCATGTTTGGATTTATTTTTGAGTTGCAGTTTGTGCTTGAGTCAGCATCAAGCTTTTTTTCGTTTTCTGTTCTGGTGGGTTCATGGCATGTAGAAACGCTGAAGGAAATCCCTTGGTGTAATGACTCGAGGCGTTTGATCAGTGCTCCGCGATTTACTCGTTACTGATCAGCAACATATCTGAGCATGAGAATGTTACACATTGACTGTGAATGAGTGATATTTTGTATATGTATGTATTTTGTGTGGAGATTTTTTGTCCGACGTCGCACGATCCTGGTAAAAAAAACTGCAGTTGCGTCTTGAAGGCCGACGTGAAGACGCCTATACGTTTAAAAGTTAGAGGTGGAAAGCCACCCGCAGACTGACAATATGGTTAGAGATTATAGCAGTTCTAATGCTTTATTCTAAAATATAAGGGACCCTTGACACAGAATTAACACAAACACATTTCCACATGACAGCTCTTATCATGTGTTTCTTGCTAATCTTGTGTTTTACACTTCTGATTTGCTGTTCCGGGGTTGACCAGGGTGTATGAGTTGCAGTTTGGAAGAAAGCCGGTATTAACAAATCCGTGACCAGTCGACTGGTCATGATCAGCATCCAGTTAAACACAAGGAAGTCTCCTAGTCCTTCCCCAGCTATTTTTTTATTTTGCAAACTGGCTGTCATCTGCTCTGGAACTCGCATTCATCGACCATGTAAACATCTACAGAACACTCATCTTTTGAGTTTTGAATAAATAAACCGTTGTGAAATAAATGGCTGTGGTTCATTTGGGTGAGAATGGACTTGTGATGCAAGAATGTTTCCCCTCACACGGAGCCACGTGTGTGAAATTTAGCCCACAACTTAAATTCTTTTTTGGTTTGTATATTTTATTTATTATATCTGAGATTGTGACAAACTAATTTCTTGAGAGGGACAAAAGATGAGTAGGATGAACCTGAGATCTCTTTTTTTCTTTTTAATGGGTGTGTTCCCATCTCTGCAGTGTTGTAAAAAGTACCAAAAGCTCTTGAATAAAAGCAAAGATATTGTGATAAAATATTACTTTGGTAAAACTGAAGGTCCCCATACATGTAGTGCTTGAGTAAACATTTTAAAGTATCTGATATGAAATGTAGTTTAGTAACAAAATTGGAGGGCTTCCATTTTTTTAGGCTGTCTGCCAACTATTTTATTTGTAAAATGTGCTAATTTGGCTAATTTGTGATGCACAGTGTAATCCGCTGAGTAACTAAAGTAATTAAAGTTATTGAGTCCATGTAGTGGAGTGAGAGTTACAGTATTTGCTTCCGAAATCTTGTGGAGTAGTAAAGTCATAGACCCAAACATTGTTACACTTTCTGGGACTGTGATCACTGACCATTGTTAGCATATAGCTCTAATGGGGGATTAGCTCAGATGGTAGAGCGCTCGCTTAGCATGCGAGAGGTAGCGGGATCGATGCCCGCATCCTCCAATACTTTATTCTTTTCTTCACCAGGAATTGTTTCAAACACTAAATAAATATAATATTCATATAGCATAGTAATACCATTATTAAAGTATAATGTGATACAAAACTCATCATTTCACTATCTATCTCACACAACAACCCTGGCCACAACCGCGCGCATGTACACGCTCCGGCACTTCACAATAATGGCAAGTAAATAGCCCCACACCACTGCATTACTTCATATCGAGCAGACATTGTAAAGTCGTTAACGTCGGGTTAGCGAACCATGTTTAAGCAGAACCTTCGACGAAAATAACCCTTCTAAAGTGCGTCACTGAGTTTCTACAAAAATATCAAGCACAGTTTCCAATCACTATTCAATATATTATTAAGTCTCGCTGTGATCCATAACGCGTCAAAAGTTAAACTTTTTGCAGAGCAGATTAACCTACCAGTCTCAACAGAAGCTTCGGTGTTGATAAAGAGCTGGCTCAATATTTAACTAACAGTCCCGTTTAGTACCAGCAGATGGCACCACAGCACCATGTGTGATGGGATCTTCTCTGAGGGGGCCAGTGAACGTTATAATAACTATCTATGATTGTTGCGAAGAGACCTATTATGAAGCACCCTTCAAACATAACACAAAATATGAACCCTAAGAAACGTTTTACTGAGAAATCGATGAGATGACGTCATAAAAGCACGTATGCAGAGGGGGATTAGCTCAAATGGTAGAGCGCTCGCTTAGCATGCGAGAGGTAGCGGGATCGATGCCCGCATCCTCCAATCTTTTCTTCACCAGGAATTGTTTAAAAAATTAAATAAATATAATATTCATATAGCATAGTAATACTATTATTAAAGCATAATGTGATACAAAAGTCATCATTTCACTTTCTATCTCACAAAAACCCTGGCCACAACCGCGCGCATGTACACACGCATGCGCTCCGGCACTTCAAAATAATAGCAAATAATTAGCCCTACACCACTGCATTACTTCATATCCAGCAGACATTGTAAGGTCGTTAACGTCGGGTTTGCGAACCATGTTTTAAGAAGAACCTTCGACGAAAATAGCCTTTCTAAGGTGCGTCACTGAGTTTCCTATCAGTATTCAATATATTAAGTCTCGCTGTGATCCATAACGCGTCAAAAGTTAAACTTTTTGCAGAGCAGATTAACCTACCAGTCTCAACAGAAGCTTCGGTGTCGATAAAAAGCTGGCTCAATATTTAACTAACAGTCCCGTTTAGTACCAGCAGATGGCACCACAGCACCATGTGTGATGGGATCTTCTCTGAGGGGGCCAGTGAACGTTATAATAACTATCTATGATTGTTGCGAAGAGGCCTATTATGAAGCACCCTTCAAACATAACACAAAATATGAACCCTAAGAAACGTTTTACTGAGAAATCGATGAGATGACGTCATAAAAGCACGTATGCAGAGGGGGATTAGCTCAAATGGTAGAGCGCTCGCTGCGCAAAGGAAGGGGGCCGATTTTTACGCTCCCTCACGCACAGGAAAAGACACGCGAAAAGCAGGGGGGAATTATTGAACAGTGAAATATTATAGACAGTGTCCCCTGTATCTCTATATGGATATTTCTGGCGTATTATAACCGAGTCACCCAAGGTGCACCCCGCCGTGAGCTGGTTTCGAACCTACGACCTGCCGGCTGGCCAAGGCAAAGCCTGGGTCACAAACTCACACAACAGGATAATAGTAAGATTATTGCGCCCGTGGAGCAGCGCATTAACGTCACAGCTATTTTATTTGAGTTGTGTTTGTTATTAATCATCAGCAAATAAAACATCGTGAATGAAAGAGGGGTATTTACAGTAGAAGTAGTAGAAGGGGTAACAGTCATATTTATGGGTTACAGTCACGTGACCACATGAGAAAGCAGTAGCCAGTGTAAATAACATATCCCATTAAATCATGTTCTGAATGACACAGATTGATACTGTTGTTGCCAAAGACGGTTTGTTGTTGCTTCCTCTCTGAGATTGTTTGTCCGTTGCCATGAGAACGTCTCCCCCCAGTGGTCTCGCGAAATCATGGTACCAGATGTTTTCCTGAGGTATGTTTACTCCTGATTTAAAATCCATAGCAATTTGATGTTATTGTATTGATTAATACTTAATTTGTATTAATTATACAGACCAGTGCTTTGGCTTTAAGATATACCCCCAATGACTAGTAATGTTTATTTCTGTTTCTATTAATATAATGATAACATTAAAATGCGCTACTATAGACAATGATGGACACACTGAGTCATATATGTTGGTACAGTAAGATTTAATTGAACAGAACACACACACTATATGTGTATATATATATACATATATACATACACACACATATATATACACATACATACATACATATATACATATATATATATATACACATACATACATATATACATATATATATATATACACATACATACATACATATATACACATATATATACACATACATACATACATACATACATATATATATATACATATATATATATATACATATATATATATATATATATATATATATATATATATATATATACATATATATATATATATATATACATATACATATATATATATATATATATATACATATACATATATATATATATATACATATATATATATATATATATATACATATATATATATATATATATATATACATATATATATATATATATATACATATATATATACATATATATATATACATATATATATACATATATATATATACATATATATATATATACATATATATATATATATATATATATATACACATATATATACATATATATATATATATATATATATATACATATATATACATATATACATATATATATATATATATATATATATATAAATATATATATATATATACACACATACATACATATATACACACATATATAAAAACTATACATATTATCTCACAAAAGAGGGTGCATCCCTCAGATTTTTGAAAAAACTTTTATTACAACTTTTCAGAGGACAACACTTTAGAAATGACACTTTTATATAACTTTATATAAAAGTATTAAACTTGTATAATTTATATACTATAAAGTAGTCAGTGTACAGCTTGTGTAACTGTATAGATTTACTGTCCTTTTAAAATGACTCTAGACACAGCCATTAATGTCTAAACCAGTGGTGTCAAACTGATCCACATGTCTAAATTTTGTCTAAATTTTGCCCAAAGTGTCTCTCTCTCTTTCTCTCTCTCCCCTCCATGATGACGTCACAGAGCCGGTGGACGTTGGACACCGTGCTCTCCTCCACCGTCTGCTGCAGGATGCTTCACAGGTGCTCCACTGGGTCCAGGTCTGGAGACTCACCATCACCTTCACCTTCAGCTTCCCCAGCAAGGCAGTTGTCATCTTGGAGGTATGTTTGGGGTCGTTATCGTGCCCTGCGGCCCAGTTTCCAAAGGTGGGAGGGCGGGAGATGACATGCTCTGCTTCAGAATGTCACAGTACAGATTCATGTCCCCCTCAGTAAAGTGCAGCTCAGTGCTGTGCCCACACCAAGATGCTACCACCACCATGCTTCACTGTAGGCAAGACACAGTTGTCTTGGTACTCCTCATCAGGCTGTTGCCACACACACTGGACACCATCTGATCTTTTTACTAACCTAAAAAGAATAATCTGTTTACTGTCCTTTTAAAATAACTCTAGACACAGCCATTAATGTCTAAACCAGTGGTGTCAAACTGATCCAGTAAAGGGGCCGCTGTGGCTGCAGGTTTTTATTCCATAAAAAATATATAGTTTAAGGAGTATTTTTACAAAAAAAAATACGAAAAATACTTAC
This sequence comes from Diplodus puntazzo, assembly GCA_963678695.2. Lineage (NCBI taxonomy): Eukaryota > Metazoa > Chordata > Actinopteri > Spariformes > Sparidae > Diplodus > Diplodus puntazzo. The sequence goes on from OZ023175.1 coordinate 9,065,614, forward strand.
ATTTGGGCTGTTTGTTTTGAGAGCCTAATTTGAATATAAACAGTAAAAACTGTGAAGAAGACAACAAGTAGTACTGTCAGGTAAAGTTGAACCTGCAGGAGTTGGAAATCAATTTCTGTATCTTTGGCATTATGTGCCTACAACGTCTCTGCTGCACAGGAATACACACAGGTTAGGTTGAGTGAGTTGCGTTATTTGATGGAAAGATGGCGTAGGGTGAGGAGGACGGAGACGAGTTGATCCCGAGGGATGCGAAAGACAAACTTGAATAATAAACAAATACAGTAACGTTACATATAGGATGTAAGAGGTGGGGAAATAAGGGGACAGAGAAACATTTGAAAAGTTTACATAACTCTGAATTATTACTTTTGTGATTTTCAACCAGCACAGTGTACAGCAAAAATGCAATTTCTACAAAACCAAAGTATGATGGTTAGTCAAAATTATTAGCTTAAAATGTATGTAGGTATAGCTACTAGTACAGAGTGGGCCTAATAAAAATACAACTTTTGAAACTGCCAGTTTTATGAGACACTGGTTGATGGATAGAGTATTTTATTAATCTATGAGTCACTTGAAATAAATCAAATAGAAAAACAATGAGGTAGGTAAAAGAAATAAATACAACTGAAGGCTGAATTATATACAATAAATAGATTAACTCAAATATCAAATATAAATTATAAAGCTGAAACTAGAACAGAGACTAGAGAACCTCAACAAAAACTACAACTATAATATACTATATGCTGAGTATACACTGTTAAATTATGTTAATATGCTACAGTGTAGGACACTGCATTAGTGCAAGTCAGGTGGATATTACTATGGTAGCAAGGTGCATGATTGTCCATGATGTTAGAATTAAGTGTGCATTGATAGTTGGATAATACAATATACACAATAGTGAGAGCACAGCTTATTGTTTAATAAACAATTGAAAGTAACATTTTTGCCTGCTTATCTGTCTGATTGACAGTTTTATTGATCACTGAGATAGCTTTGACTTGGAATGAAGTTGTTCCAATATAAAAAAAAAAAAAATAGCTTCGATGTAGTTAAGCTACTTTTGCCATTTTGCTGTAGCTTAGCTTGCTACATTTCTCTGGGGAGTAGCTTCGGTGTAGTGAAGCTTAATTTAATGTAGTGTAACTTGTAGCTTAGCTCACTACACTTTCCGAGTAGCTTGCCCAACACTGGTAGAAGGATACTAGGTAAAATACTACTGACAAAATAGTTCCATGCCAAAGATTTTTAATCTCAGACATAATGCCAAAGATACAGAAATTGATTTCCAACTCCTGCAGGTTCAACTTTACCTGACAGTACTACTTGTTGTCTTCTTCACAGTTTTTACTGTTTATATTCAAATTAGGCTCTCAAAACAAACAGCCCAAATGTAAGTATTTTTCGTATTTTTTTTTGTAAAAATACTCCTTAAACTATATATTTTTTCTATAAAAGAAGACTGAAATGTCTTAAATTTGTCAATGAATATATTTGGAATGTCATGTTTGAGACCCAGTGAAAGCCGCTGTCACTGGAGAGTGTGTGTGAACAGACGGTCGAACAGATGACGTTAAGATTAGAAACATTTGTAGTCGCCACTTTATTCACTAATTCAAAAAACAAATGACAAATACTGCACACTGATGAGATCACAATAAATCAGCACAAAGGTGACAGTCCTGCAACAGCAACAACCACAATAATTATAATAATAATAATAAATAATATTGATTTTAGCAAGATAAAACTAACCATCATTGTGAAATAATAACAAATTCTCCCCACTACATTGCAGTAATGGATTCTAGCGATAACACGTCAATATGAAAATGAGCTTGCCGTATTGAGTACTGCAGCATCACTTCTAATCTACAACTTGATGGTGTCTTCTGTCAAGTGGCAAAACTCTTTCAAGAACACAAGGAAAACTTACAAGGGAAACAATTTCTGTGTGTGTGAAACAGTAAAATCCAGCAGATATCTCAGGCCCCTAACATTTTCTTCACCATGTAACCAGGCATGTTGTAGAGGAAAAGACCCAAGATGGCCAGCAGCAGGAGCGCAGTGACGATCTTGATGGTCAGCCACCTGTACTGGTCACATATCAGGTGCTTCGCAGCTTTGAATGGGATGAGGAACCAGAGGAGGGCGATGTCTGGGCGGCTGGTGGAGCACAGAGACAAACAGTGCGTTAGAAATGTTATCGCAGATCAAATATCCACTGGTTTTGTTTCAAAGTAAGTACCCGATATAACAATCCCCTTTTTTCAACCAGCTTCGAGGGTTACAAATTGTAAGGAGTGTTTTTTCCACACATTTCTGTTAACAAGGGGGACACATTTTGGTTATTTTGCTCAAAAAGGGGATATATATTTGGCCATTTTGCTAATAAGGGGGATGCATTTTGGCCATTTTGCTAACAAGGGGGATACATTTTTGCCATTTTGTCCAATAAAGGGGATACATTTTTGTAATTTTACTAACAAGGGGGATCCATTTTGTCCATTCCGCTAATAAGGGGGAAACATTTTTACCATTTTGTCCAATAAAGGAGATACCTTTTTGTCATTTTGCTAACAAGGGGATACATTTGGGCCATGTTGCTAATAATGGGGATTTGAATAAAAATAATAATACATTCTCAAACATACAACACAATCAAGGACATTTATACATAGATAACAGGACTACTGGAACTTGGAGGGTTCAGAGGTCAATTTATACACACGTTTTAGATATCATACATAGACACAAACATGACAAAACATTGTACAAGCAATACAGTATGAAGGGCAAATAAAAAAGTGAACTTATTAACATAGTTGGCTTGTATAGCCAACTACTCTAATAATCTCACTTTTTTAATCGATACAACTTTAAGTAACTCTGTTGTAGGTTTAACAGGTGAGCAACGGACAACAAAAGAACAAACGACACCATATTTCAAGCAACAAGAAAAAACACTTGGTTATGTCTTGAACTGCACAAATGTACACAAAACAATTGTAATTATCACTGAATGCACACCCTTAGATAATGTTAACATGTGTTGGTTTTTGAACAGAACACCAGACATATGAAGCTAAGATTAGGAAATGTTTGCAGTCATCACTTTATTCACAAATCGAAAGTCAATACTGCACACCGGTGTGTGAAACAGTAAAATCCAGCAGATATCTCAGACCCCCAACATTTTCTTCACCATGTAACCAGGCATGTTGTAGAGGAAAAGACCCAGGATGGCCAGCAGCAGAAGAGCAGTGACGATCTTGATGGTCAGCCACCTGTACTGGTCACATATCAGGTGCTTTGCAGCTTTGAATGGGATGAGGAACCAGAGGAGGGCGATGTCTGGGCGGCTGGTGGAGCACAGAGACAGAATTAGGCAATGCCACCAGAGACAGTCAAGATTCAAAACAGAGAAGGAGGATTCCTACAAAGCACTGATATGATTTGAGGCAGTACCTGCTTACCTCCACACCAGGGAAGATATTCCTTCTGGAGTGTATACTTATGATACGTGCTTGAGCCTTATTGCTAGAGAAGTGGCTTGAATGTTGAATACTTATAAGGTGAATTGTCACTCATCATTCCCCTTGTCTATACTAAGCATAAACACCAGCACAATCACTACATTGTGACTCTGCTGCAAGAAATGGAAGACAAATTCCAGCTCTAAAGCTCATACAAGTCTGCATTTAAGTCTAATCACGTGGGTTTATCTCCCAAAGTTTCAGCCTTTTAAATAAGTATGTCCCCTATAAGTGTTATGCATGCATCGCAGCTCTGCAAGAAACTACATAAAGAGTTAATTTCATTGGAAACATACAAAATGTGGTAGACACACACTTGTTTTGGCTCCTAACATGGCTAAGACCTCTCATGCTATTAATTTTTGCACGGATTGAGGGCTGTGGATTTTTTCCAACATCACTTTCATTGAAGTCGGAGGCATCATTTCAGAGCCACAGGATGGAGAGAAGGAATGATTCCAGAGAACAGTAGTTCTTTTAGTATAGATATGGACACGTGAGTGTTGTATTAAGATCTGAACGTAGCCGCCAAGATCAGTTAGATCTTTCTCAGATCTCTAAATTATCATTTACAAACACACTGCTGAGAGGTAAGGGAGAGTGTGGTTGTTTTGCAGCTTTATTCATAAATACCGTCAAATTGTTATGTGCAAACGAACATTCATTTATACCAAACCAAAACAGTGCAAGCATGACCGGAATATTGATAATTACTCAAGAGTGAGCGTCACTACAGAGATGGTTAAATCGCTCGCTTAAACGGAGATTTGGTTGCAAGCTTCAGCTGTAGCTACTTTCGGTTGTTGCATGCAGTGTTCTTACAGTCACCACTTCTTTATCTAGTGAAATACACTCTATAAATCTATCTTTATCGAATAAATCTATCAGTGCAGAGGAGACAAGGACTTGTTTGACTGCAACGAGTTGTTTTGGGGAGGAAAAAATCAGGTGGTGTGTGTGTTGCCTTTGGCTCGTCGGACACTCTGCAGATTGAGGAGTCCACATCAAGTCTTTACTCCAGCTTTAATGCTAAACTGAACTGGTGCACTAAAAACTGTATGATTCCTTGTCAGGTACGCTTCAGAGTGTTTTAACTGGTCACAGTATATTCGGATCACAAACTGGAGACTTTCAGGTGAAACAAAATCTGCTTTTTGTCGCCTGATTGCAAGAGTAATTAATATACAACTCAGCAGACTAAATCCAAATTCGAGGGGAGAATGTGTTTTTCTCAAAGCCTTCTCAAATCATCCTGTTTTGCTGTTTTTTTCCCGAATCAGCTCATACAATGACTTGTGGTCTATTTAAATTGTAACACTTGTTCTAAAATGCTGTCACTGAAGAGAAACTGTGGATATAGAGAAAGAAGAGAGAGAGAGAATTAGAAGCCATCTGGTTAGTGAAACTGCTGGAACCTTCTGAAGATGTGTCTCAGCAAAACATCTCAAGCTCCCAGCATTTTCTTGACCATGTAACCAGGCATGCTGTAGAGGAAAATGGCCAGCAATGCCAGCAGCAGGAGAGCAGTGACAATCTTGATGGCCAGCCACTTGTACTGGGTGCAGATCAAGTGCTTAATGGCTTTGAAGGGAGTGAGGAACCACAGAAGGCTGGTGTCTGGGCGGCTGGAGAGATAAAAAAAACAAACACAGATGTTCAGAAACACAGACTTTTAGCTTTATGGATCTAATTTTGCTCTCTTCCGATGTATTTTTAAAAAAATGTAAATATAGTTGAGATTACTGAGGACAAAGCAAAAGTCAGAGAAACAATTTACAGTATAGACGACACACAAAAAGATATGACGAGCAACTTACCATGTAAAGAAAGAAGATCGTAGAGATAAGTCCAGAGCTTGGTTGAAGTAAATGCAAATAAATGTCTTTCCTCAATTCAGGAAATTGCTTATTGTGGTTTATTTTGTACTTTTTATTATAAGTAACTTTATAGATGTTTAGAAATATGTTTATGCTTGTTTTATGATTGTTAGGAAACCCGTTTTCTTTGGTTTATGAATGATTTATCTTTGTATTTATTCATATGTTTATGATGATTTATTTATCATAGGATTTATTTTATTACTTTTGGCCTTTTCCGCATCAGACCACTTTTTAGTTTTGTGTGTCCGTGTGTGTTCAAGGGTGAAAAGTAGCCAAGCCATGGAATAAACTGAACAACGTAATTAAAGGGGACCTATTATGCACATTTCCGGCTCTATATTTTTATTCTGTGTCTCCACTAGAATAACGTATTCTGGTTCAAAGTTAAGAAAAAATCCTGATTTATCTTATACTGGTCCATTACGCAGCCTCTCAGTTATCTTCTGTCTGAAACTCACTGCTTAAGCCTCTGTCTCTTCACAGCCCTGTCCCTTAAAAGCCTGCTTTCTTTTGATTGGACCATAAATCCTTACTGTACATACACACAACTTACTAACTTTATTCACTGATTTGTTTTTTTTTTAATCATGTTTTATGGTGAGTTTTATTTGTTGCTTAGCTAGTTAGCTCAGTTAGCAGCAGCAGCTAGAGGTCATATTAGCTACAGCTGACTCTGCTCGGACCGGGACAAGTGTCTATACCTCTAGCAAGGGACGGTTTTCAGGCCCGAGGTGGGGAGAGTCAGATAATAGGACCGCTAACTGCATGGCTAAAAGCAACAAAATAAAAAGCATAATAGGTCCTCTTTGAGAAAAAATAGATAAAGAGTGCTCAGCAATAATGTGGGCAGCGGGGTGATGACAGAACATCCTTCATACTTGGGTTTCTCCAGTGGATCTGGTTCGTTTCGTCCTTCACCAGCTGGGCTTCTCTCTGCCTCCTCTCCTGTCAGGAGGTGCAGCTCTGCTTCCACTTTTCCCTAAAAGCACAACAAAAATACGTGCTTCTAAGCTATTGTCCAGCTCTTATTACATTCATCCAACTTTTTACTTTTGGTTATTGCGGCTATGACAAACATTATGGGTTAGTTTTTACTCTCTTACCGTGAGCTCGAACTCGTCCTCTTCATTTCTGGCCACAAATGGCCACCAGCCTTTGATCCTCTTCTGTTTGAAGATGGAGACCATGGGCATCTCTCCTTCATTTGTCACCATCTCAATGTTGCACTGCTTGGCGGTCTTCGCGCCACGTGGGAAACGGTTCAGGTCCAGCTCAATTGCACCTACAAAAGAGACATTATTGAACACGATGGGAATGATAAAGAAGTAGTGGATGGACAAAGGTCCACTGCAAGATGTACCAAAAGCCAAATGTTAAAATAAATGACTGTTCACCTAAGAAGTCGTCTGCGGAGAAATGGTCAGCGTCCCACACTTGCAGATTGAGGCGAGCTGGGATCTTGTACTCGGTCTCGTCCCAGGCAAACATGGACTCCTTTTTCGAGATGACGATCTTCTCCTCAGCCATGAGGTAGTCGAAGGGGTAGACGAAGCGCCAGTTGAAATTGCCCTCCCCGGTGATGGAGTGGTAGTGGACATCTGTGTCCTGCTTGTCCTCCTGCTGCCCCTTCAACCAGCTGTTACAGTACAAGGTGAAGGAAAGATTCACAATGTTTAACAAAGCATTGTTTAAAATAATTGGTTGTTTTTCCCCCCCATCCAAATCATACAAAGCTTATAAGTACCCTCGAACAAATATGTCACTGGATTTCTCGCCAGTGAAGATGTCGTCATCCTCCAGAACGACCTCATCTGTGTTCCAGACGATCACCCTCAGTTCAAACCTGCACACAAGCTTTGATTAAGCATTTATTTCCATAAAAGCTCTCCTCTGGCTGTTGGATTAGCTTAAACTGTGTATAGTGTATACAGAGAACATACTTCTTTGGTTTCCTTGGTGAAATGTCAAGAGCAGGGCCAGGCGCAGTCATGTCCTTAGGGAACATATCCACCCACATCTCAATTCTCCCCTGAAAGCAAACGAACACAAGGAGATGCTTGGTCTTAAAATATGCGTAACAGTCTTGATTAAAAGGCAGGAATAGAGCCAGCGCGAGCACACTGAAGGACGTACCTGTTCAATTCCCGGTTTGTCAGGGTGGAGCAGCGGTCTGGTTTCCACATGTTCTGGGACGAGTTTGCAGCCGACCTTTGGGATTTCCTCCCAGTGCTTCAACACGGTCAGAGCCAGATGTTCCTCCGTCTGCTTCTTCAAGCCTGAGAAAAACCAATTGGTCGATATACTCGTTTTTAGCCACACACAATTCTCTGCTGCTCCGGAGAAACATCAGTAAATACAGAAATAGTTGTTTCTTGCTCCATGGTAGATAATTAGTTTAATTCAGTGGAGTGGAGAAACAAAAGGGTTCGAGTGAAATGATCATTTACCATTTTCATCCTCTATCTCAGTTGGTGCCATGAAGACACGGTTCTCCACCTTCACTCTTCCTCCGGGGCCGTAGTGAGGCCCGTCGAGCTTGCCATCCTTGCACAGCTTAGCCAGGATTTGTGTGGGTTTCAGTGGGTCCCGCCACACGTTGTAGCCATGGCTATGGGAAAAGCGCAAAAGTAGTCACAATAATATAAATCTGCATTACAACTGGCCGACATGGCAGTAAAATAGAATATTTGGCTGTCAATTCTTACATAGCGTAGTTACTCGTGATGCCACATGTGGCTCTGTGTTTGCTGTAAAAACGGTTCTCGAGGTCAAGTTTGGTTTCTCCGATCAGGTCATCGGTTCCCACCAGGTCCCAGTCATAAATCGACACGGTGAGTGTGGAATCCATTGGGAATGTGGCCTCCACGTCAAAGGATCTGATAAGATAAGAAATGCATGATTTGTCTGGTTTTCATGTACATTAAAACGGTTGGATCATATAGTAACGATACTCAGAAACAAAGAATTTCTACTTACTTGCCGAACAAAGGGTTCAGCTGTTTTGAGATGTAGTTCTCTTTGTCCTTGATCTCTGACTTTCCCAGTCTGATTGCGATATATGGATCAGCCTTCCCATTAATGTCAGCTGGATGGAGATCAGTTGCCTACCAAAAAAATCGGATAAATTAAGAGCGAAATGAAAGCTCTCATCATCTGAGACATCGACAACAGTATTCTCACTAAACTGTAAAAAAGGTCAGAACATGTACCCTGATAACGTAGATGCGGACGAGGACATTGATGGGGTCGTTGTGAGGAATGTTCTGAAACATTCCCATGTTGGAGTCGAAGCTCATGTCCCTGGGCATGTCATCCGACACTTTGTACATGCACAGTGAGCCCTAAAGGGAAATATTTAAACAATAAAATACTTAGCCATTTATTAAGCAATTGTTCATCATGTATTTGTCTGTTTCCAATGAAATAACCATGAACGAAGCAATCTGTGATGAGCTCCTTATGAGAATAACTCGAACATTGTGTTCTTACTTTGAATTTTCCAACAATTCTGTCCTCATCCATCACATTTTGGTCGTCATCATCGCCGCCTTTCCCCCTGAACAGGTTAAAACTGTGGAGCCAGTCCTCAAAGTTGTCAAATTCACCCTCCAGTTCCTTTGGGTACACCTGCACACAAAAATGATCAACACATCCATTCATTTTTAATATGTTTTCTCAGAATGTGGCACTTTTATTCGGGATGAGAACTGCTTCAGGCTGTGGCAAAGACGCCGAGACCCGTACCTTCAGCTCATCCAGCTTCGGCTTCTTCTTCTCGAACGGATCCGGCATCTTCTTCTTCTTGCCTTTTCCTCTCTTAGTGCCTTTTACGGGAGAGTCATCAGGTTTGATATCTGAGTACAGGTTAGCGGTGAGGACGACGTGAAGAAGGGGGGGAGCGGGGACGGGGGGATGAAGGAACAGAGCACTCGAGACATGAATTCCACATGAAAGTTGCCAGAAGCCAGCTGTTACTGCATACGACAAGCATACCAGTGAATTATATACTATTGAAGTATACAGTTCAGTGGGGACACTTGGTGGTGCGTCAGGAACCTCCAGAAAGGCTGCTGCGTTCTTGAAATTAAAGAGAAGCTCATGATTGTTTCCTTTCATTATAATTCACAGTGAGCTCATAAAGTGCAGTATAGTACATTTGCACGCATGATATATATATATGTATATGTATATATATATATATATGTATATATATATATATATGTATATGTATATGTATATATCAAATTTATATCACTAAATTAAATGCCTGTCGTCAAACTGCATTGTCTGTGTTTTTTGATGATTTTTCTCATTGACAACTTTCATGGTAAGCATACGGACGATATGCACGTGTGGGAGAAGAAAAAAGGCGGCGGTCGCACGTATGGAAATTTGGATTCATGTCAGCATCTACACATCGAGGCATTCTCGGGCTAGGAGGATCTAAGAGGTTCACTACTGCACTGTAGAAGGAAACAACAATCAGAGTTAGTCAGCTTGTAAAAAAAAAACAAAAAAACATGAACATGCATAAACAACAGAGAAACTGGTGTCTGAGTGCACTTGTTGTTGTTTTTCCTCTCTGCTGTATGACTTTAAAACATCACAGATTTGGTAATCCACCATATCAAGGCAAAGAGAACTTGCGGTAACTACTTGGCACAGAGGTACACGAAAGCATGCATATAAAACTCTAAATGACGACAGGAAACAATCTCTCTGGCTTTACCTCCGCTGTCTGCAATGTCCATGTCATCTTTGTCCTCTGAATCTGACAGAGCAGCTTCCTGAGCCTTGAGAGCCTGTTGGAGCAGAAGGTGACATCTCAACTGGATTCATCAAGAAGAACGAAATCCAGGTTAAGATCTGAGTTCACTCAAAGACTCAAAATGGCCATGCCGTTTTCCTGTTACTCACCTCTGTCAAAGTTTCAATGGAGGCAAAATATTTGGACCACCAGTCCAACATGCTCTCGTCAAGCTCCTCCTCTTCGATCTCATCGCCCTTCTTCCTCTTCCTCTTTTTCCCCTTTCCATCCTTATCATCATCCTTTTTGTTTTTTGTTTTTTTACACAAGATGCAATAAACGTATTTGAGCTTCAGAGCATTTGCAACAGCACAACAACTCTTTGAAAAGCACTCTGCTTACCTCAACTTTGACCACTGCATCAGAGCACTGGGTAGAAAAACAAATTGCATAATGTTACATAATGTGACGATATCCTTCAGAGCAATTGCAATATAGTTTTCTTAAAAAATAGGCTGTGAAGCTGTCAGTTCTAAATGTGCCCTTTTTGAGAATGACTCTTTGAATCAAGGTTACATAAAGATTTAGAGACAGAACTCACAGAGTCTAGCTTGACCACAGTGTCCATCTTCTTACAAGACGGCTCAGTTTCCATGCTGACGACAATGATTTCCTCTGAAAGATGGAAAGATAACAAGGCGAGGGAAGTTTATCAATAAAGCACAATTTAGACACATGGCAAAGGCAAAGTGCCATACAGGGACTCAGAAATACATTTAATATTAGACATTAAAAAAAAGGTTGTGTAGTGCTCTTCTTTCTTGGTGTTGTTCTCTGGACTTCGGATTATGTTCCTCATTAACAACAATGCAAAGAAAATACACTGTACAATGTCTCCAATGTCTTAGTTTTTTTTTTTTTTTTAATACCTGTTGTGGAGTAGTTGTTGGCCTGCTTGTCTGTTGCCCTGTAGATGAACTTCCGCAGGCTGGTGACAGCGTTAGAGCCGACCAGAGTGTAGCGGCCAAAAGCCCTACAGTCCACAACTCGGATGTTCAGCGGTGGGTGAAGCAATTCATTCTCAGGCAAATCCTGACACACAATATCCAGAATTAATTTGATCGACGACTGAATTTATTTTTGAATATCAGCAATACATTCAATTTGTATTTTCCAGTGCACTTGGCATACAAATTTGATCTATTGGATTAATTTAAATGACAAAATACCACTTCAAACCACTTGACGAGGGTGCTGAAGTTGGGGTTTTTCTTGTAGTTGGGAATGAGGGCAGACTGCACTCCCTTTCCGGCGCATTCGATGTCCACACGAGGACGATCCACCTGGGCCAGGTTCACCCTCTTCAGGTCCCTCAAGCCCCAGAACAAAACCTGAGAGTTGGGGAGGTTCAGTGATTTTGTTGTCATTGTACTTTCATTTTCTTACTTAAAGAAGTTAGAGCTGAGACAAAGTCTTCACCTCAATCCTGTATTTGCTAAGCACTGGTCTGATCCCCAGTGGTACAGGCAGAAGTGGACCACGGTCCATATCCGTGGGACCGTCTATGGGAGGAAGGTCAGCTTTCCCATTGGGGCCAATCTAGCACAAGACACAAGCGCTCTTTAATTTTCAATACGATCGGACAACTTTAGTAAACAGTACCTCCCGTGTATCTGACAGCCCGACCTGCAGCAGCTCAAAGGCTGCCAGCATCTCTCCGGCGCTGCAGTTCCCACGGTAGATCTGATAGTACTCCAGTTGCGGAGGGAAGCGCGGCGGACCGTAGTGCTCGTCCGCCATCTTGACCACAGGCTTGGCGAATGTTCGGCCCATGAAGTCGGCTTTACCCTGGAAGCATAGGAGCAAAAGAAACCTTGAATGCATCGCACCACAAAACACAAATTCTGGTTTGAATATTTGAAAGAATGGTCTTTTTAGCCTACCATTTCCAATCCATCAGAGTTCATATAACATGGTCGCTTACGGTGCAATCACTAACTATCTGATTTGTCCTGTCAGAAGGAAGAAACATGGCTTGGGATGCGCATGTTTCTAGGGAGGCTAAATAAAAAAGCATGGAAGATAAAAGTAAAACAAAAAACAACATTGCTGAAATAACCAGTGAACTGCAAAACAGATGCGTGTTCGTGTGCCTTTTAAGAATATACCATATTAAATCTCTCTTGCAGTTAGTGGTTATGAAGAGTCCAAGTTCTCTGTCGGCCACATACAGAAAGCACAACATTTGAGTTAAAGGGATGCAACAGGTTTAAGTTGATCAAGGAGGGTCCATCTATCCTTATGGACATTGCTTATTCCTCTTGCATGCCTTTTCTATACAATCTACTCTGCACACATTGCAGCGCTGCTACAGTATACCAAGCCATCAGAATCCACACTCTACTTATCCACAGGGTCATCCAAAGCAATGGTGTTATTGCCAGGAGCAAATGTAGAATTGACAGTCAGCAAAAGCATTCTTTCAAATATAAATCATATCAGGTTGTCATTAAGACTAACAAAAGTGGGTTCAGCTCTAATATTTATCACAATGTAAAGTAACATCACACGCTGGTTTTAGACTCATTAGGTGACATGTTTACTCTTACATCTCAACTGAAAGACAGGCAGGCTCTTAAATTATTAGGATGATAAGGACCGACGAATGTTATCTGGAAATTCAAGCTCTGTGAAGGCAGACTGCTCGCTCACTTTGACACAAATGGAAAGAGACGGGCGTCTTTGTTTTCGAAACCACTCTTACCACTGTGTCTTGATCATAGATCTCAATGACGATAATAGGAGGGTCGTCTCTCAGCTCGGTGGCCTCTCCGAATAGCTCCACGTTCTCGAAGACGAGCAGCTGGTCCCATGTCGGGCACAGCGTTTCAGCCAGCACCTAGAAGTACACAAAAAAGAATTGATGAAGATTCAGGATCTACGATGCACCGACTGACATTTTTAAGCTGACGGCTGACTTCCTGAAAAACATTCTGAGTGCTCACCTCGGTGACCTGACTTTGTGTCGAGAAGAAGACCCTCGCGAAGGGATCAGACAGACCTGTGCTATCGGCAGCAAACAGGCTGCGAGCCTGGTACATGTGGACCCTCAGCTGGAAGATCTGCTTCACTGTGGACGGATTAACATTCTCAGTATCAACCATATAACTGTACTCGATCTGTTCCACCAAAGTACAGAGATTTGTAAAGATCATATCGGAATTATCCTAATGTCATAGCTCTAAAAATTGGTGGATAAGTTGAATTATTATTGTTTTGTCAACTGATAACACATAAAATTAAGAAATAAGAAATATGGAATTGGTCGACCGTCTTACTCATGTACGTGAGGCTGATGGGAGGTGAGCATGGCATGCCAGGTCCTCTGGACAATTTATTTTCTTCAAATCCGTTGGGCAGGCCGCACAGGTAGTCTTTACGCTGTTTACTCAGACCCAGCCACAGATAAATCTCTATCTTGGCCTGCACTGTCCAGCCGGCAGGCCCGAAACCTTTCTTACCAGGGATCTTTAGTACGAGAGGGGAAAGAAGGCACGATTACAGAAGCTGCAGCATTGAACTATACTATACTATATTCAGTGTAAGCTCACCCTCAGAAAGATTGTCTTGACTTTGCCGCAGTCCTTCCCTTTCTCTTCCTCTAAGGTGGAATAAAGGAGGTCTTTGGAGGGAACGCGCGCATAAGCGATGCGCTTCCCGTTGCTTATCATCCATATGAAAACGTCAGGAACGCTGTGTTGAGGCTGCGGAGAGAATGAAGGCTCACATCATTAGACATGAAAGGACCAAAGTGAAACGAGCAGGTACAGCAAACATTGTTTGTAAATGGCAGACATAATTGTTGTAGGTCTCACTTCATCAGCCAGGAAGCGCAGCTTTGTGAGGAAGTTCTGAGCCAGCTTGATTTTATCTTTCACTGTGCTCTTCTTCACCTGCGACCTCATGGCTTTAGCTTGCTGGCCGATGCTCTCCTGCACCCGGAGACAACAGAGTATTTAGCAAGACGAATATCAATAACAAACATGTAGAAGAGAAAAAAAAACAGCTCCTTTTTAGTTGACGTACCACTTCTGACAGGCACAGCTTCAGTCTCTCCCTGTCAAGTTTAGTTCTGCCAGACTGGTTCGCATCCTTGTTCGCCAGCGCAAGAAACTGACTGAAAGAAGTGGAGCTCAGTCAGTGACCAAGTCTCTTTTAACCTATTAGACTTAATGTTCAAAATGCCTACAAATCCCGATTTAAAAAATAGTTTGGACACTGTGGATCTTCTCACATTGTGTGTTGTAGGCACCACTTTTTTTTACAAATAAACAATAAAGTTTGCATGTGAAAAATCGTGAAAAATCTGTTTCTATGAATGTTCTGCATACTGTCCCAACTTTGTTTAAAATCAGGGTTTTAAGTTTTGTAATCACACACTTGCAGCCCTGGCTGAGCTCCTCGAGGACGCCTCTCAGTCTGCGCTCAGGATAGGTCTTCTCCGTCTTAATGATCTCCTGCACATCATTCAGTCCATCCTCCTGTAAAGGAATATGTCAACGCTAAGTGAGCACGCTTAAACTGCAAATAAATAGGGCGAACTAACTTTGTCTATTACTTTGCTCATCTAGTGTACTGATAAAGTGTGAATCTTGCCAGCTTGTCTGCAATGTTGTCGATGATGTTGGCATTGTACAGCCTCCTCCTCTGGTCCTGCCACCAGCTCTTAATGTAGATACACGGCTTCCTCTCAAAATATGGCAGGTGGAAGTAGTTTCTGATAATACAAATGAGAAACGTATTAAAATGCATAAAAAGAAAGAAAAACTGTGATGTTGAATGAGGTGCAGAGGGGAACGAAGAAACTCTTCTTCTTGCTTCAAAAGACACACGCACTGTTAACTAAATACTATTTATTTATTCATTTTGTTATTATTTGCACCAGTGATGGTGGTATTTTTGCTCTGACCGATCGGTGACGACAGGTTTCATTGGAGGAGTAGTTGCCACTGAAGTCAGGTCCCCGTCATCGTCCATCTCCTCCTCGCTGGAGTTGTGGATCAATTCAGTCTCTTCCTCTTCACCGTCTCCTCCCCCCTTCTTCCCCTTTGTTTTTGGCCTGCCAACCCCATCGATCTCGTTCCCGTAATAACCTGGCACACGGGTCACACTCTTAAACGTCATTATTATTTTAATGGAAATCCTGGTGTTTCTAAACGTGTGATTTTCCTTTATTTGGTGTCTCAATGACTCATAGGTATAGAAAGTTTGGGAATTGGTCCAGTAGATACCTTTTGGTACCGATATGAGTCATTCAGGCCCAATAGTATGGAATAATTGGGCCAAGTTGATCCATTAATGGCTTGTGATCAATCGAAAATCATGCTCAGCGGTAGAGATTTTTACAAAAAATAAAATAAAAGCACATTTTGTCCACGCATTATGCTCAAAAATTACAGTCAAATTAGGAAAATTAGATAATGAGAAGATAATGGAAAATACCTATGGTCAGCTCAAAGTTGATGGGCTTATCACCGATCTTTCTGTCGATCATTGTCGCCTCCAGGAAAGAGCCGAAGAGGAAAAACTCCTCAACCTTCCCGGTAGCAGTCTGGGGAAAAAAAAGAGACAAACCAGTGTGAGTTAACGTGGGTAAACATGGCCTCACTGTCCTAATTGAAAAACTTGCAAACATAGACAGTAATAGGAGTCTTTAATCGACAACTTTTGACAGGATGACATAAAGATAAATAGGGACGACCCTGTCATACAAGCTGGTGGACAGTGCCAATGGTATCCCTGGGGACTGGGGACAACAGTCCAACTGTGCTGAGTTTGGTATGTGACTTACATTGTCCACCAACAAAAAGAAGCCACATTAATGCAGAAGGCACGTTAATAATGCACAAGGTGGGCTAAATAAAGACAATTAATAATTCATAACAACCACAGCACAATGACTTGTCAGCAGGACTGACAATTAACTTCCTCTGCATGGCTGCCCATCCAGGCAGGGACCCACCTCTGAGATGTTGGGTACTCCCTCCAGCTGCACCTCTGTGGAGCTGGTAATTTCAGGTGAGGACGGGTCCAGAATCTCCATGCCCAGGCTGATGAGCAGCCGGGCCCTGAAGGACACTCCCTCTCCGAGACCCTCGTTTAGCTCCTGGTACTCGTCCATCAGGGAGTAGGTACGAGTGGAGCCGTACATGTTGACCCAGGCAGGTCCCAGCGTGGGAAGAAAGCCTGAAGGATAAAGTATAAATAGGATTTGCATCGGATAATCTACTAATGATGGATATTAGACAGAATGCCACTATATGCAAATCATTTTTGATGTAAATCCAATTAAATTCAGTCTTAAGAGAAGATATTTCAATGATGATCATCAAGCTGATAAACCTTGTTGTTTTTTGTGAATATACAATTATTATGAACATGACGCCTGCAGCACGAAGGGTGAGAAGAACCACAGCATCCCAGAAGTGGAGCTGTAAATTGACAGGGGAGGAAAAAATGGAAATAAAAAATGATATGTCACCTTTGTCCCCATCATTAGAAAGCGTCCGTAGGTCCAAGAAGTGTGTTCCTATAGCGACATCGTTCACTTTGTCCGAGTCGCGGATCTGGATCTTCATGCGCTTGCACAGCGGTGGAAACATCTCGGTGAAAACAAGCTGCTCGTTCCAGATGGGCTCGTAGCAGCTCTTCTGAACTGACGTTTTCCCCTGTAATCACAGATTACAATCATGAGGATGTGTGAATTAATTCAGAAATTGTAGGGTCAAATACAGAGGGCAATGAACGTTTCAGGATCCTTCATACTACTGACCTTCTGCCCAGCAAACTGCACTTGAACATAAGGATCGACCAGGTCCTTATTCTCTCCTATGAAGGCCTTTTTGACATTGGCCATGATGCTGGTGTTCATTCTGGGGAGTCCCTCAGCTCTGTAGATCTTCAGATAATAACGAGCCCACTGTCTCTCTGCCGGCACCCCCTCTGGTAATAAAAGGTTGCTGTAACAGAAAGTGGACACAGTTAGTTCATAACAAACAACTTCATCTGAGCTAAAAATGCTTTTCTGCATTAGGTCAATTTTGATTGATAGTTATTGCACTCCAGCAGTTATTGCACTCCCAAACAACACTATTGGTCCAACTCTGCAGAGTTCAACAGGATTCCTTTTCGACAATAATAAAGAATCATGTTTAGGTAGAATCTAGTTACCCCTCTATGTCATCTTCATCTGTTTCATTGGCCTTGTGTGGAGTCTTTATAGTGTCTCCTTTGGCCACAACTGCAATATCACACTTAACGTAGCCTTTACAGCCCGCTGAGATGTCATCGGGGTCAGACAACAAAGCCCACTTGTGGTAGAACTGATGTTCTGCAAGACGAACAAGATGAAAAATTCACTAAAATGTCAGTGCAACATTTTTTGTTTTGATAAGAAAGCTGATTTCAATAATTCTTTACCAGGCTGGGAGTAGATCGTGCCGACGTCCAGCTTAAAAGATCCAACCAGTGTTCCACTGCGAAGGAGATTTTTGGAGTGAATGACCTAAAGAGTTTTAGTTCAGGGAGATAAACATGGCGACATTAGATACAGTTGTCTTGTCTACACAACCAATCATATGAATCAGTTTAATGTAACTCAACTTACAGACACTTTCAGGATTTTGTCGAACATAACATCTGGAGGGACGTGGAAGTCGAACACGAAATACTGGAGAAAGAAATAGTTAATGGCAACATTGTCAGCATTGATCCTGTACTTATATACATAGTGAGGTTTTACCATGAACAGAAAGTAATATGCTACCCTGAGTTGGGACATGGTTTAAGACATAAGCAAAACAGAATGTGATAATTTGCTAATCCTTTTTAACATGGGACAGAGCACATTCCAGGTTAACTGGTAACAGATGATAGTATCGTGATTGGGTATTAAGGGGGCATCCTTGAATGGCTCAGTTGCTCACACATTTGTTACTACATAGGCTCAGAAACACTTTGGTAAACACAGTTTGTGTGCAAATTATTGCATTTTGTTTTAATCTATGTTTCACACAGCGTCCCAACTTTTCAGGGTTGTTGATACACTATGTTGTAATGACTGACTTCATTGTAGTACGGGCAGTTGGTTGATTCCTTCATCGAGGTGTACTTCTTATCTTCTCCGATCTCCACGCAGACCATTGGATCCATGTTCAGTCCCACTAACTGCCTGGCTTCAACCACTGTCACGCTGACCTGTAAATGAAATGATCAAGAATGTGACAGGCTGATAAGGTACCAATCGTGACTTAAGCTTAAGATCAACAAAGCAATTTTATCATATTCTCAAAAAAAAAGTTAAGTAAATCATCAACATAAGCTAAAAAGATTAAAGAACTGGACCAATACAATGATTGGTAAGATTTATCTTACTTGGTAATCTACTGGTCTTCCAGAACTGGGCTCCATCTTTATGTCTGGTTTTGATCTGTAAGACAATGATGTCAGACATTAGTGAGACCCTTTAGATGGATTCACACAATGTTTAGAAGGCAGGCGTGTGCACAGAAGCAACAAGCTTGCCTCTTATTTGAGACATTGTCTGTGACGGCTGTGACTGAGGCCAGCGAGATGGTGTCGGGATCTGGGCCTCCTCCCATGAACATGCCCTGACGATCCAGGTTCTCCGTCTCAAGAATAGCTGGCTCGTCTGGAGATCATATGAAGGACATGATAAGGACAACTTGCACGAGATTAATGTGCCTAAAAATGGTGACAGTGAAAGCTTTAACAGTTTACGACAGCAGTCCTTCTCAGAGATTCTGTTTTATTTTGAAATTCACTCTGGGGCTTTTCCTTTTTTCGTAAAAGTTGGTGACAAATTATGACAAGTGGAAATGGCCACACATAACATTTAAAATTAGAAAGAAGATGATAAAGATGACAATAAAATCTAATACTTGGTGAATGCATTTTAGTCTACTGAAAGATTGGTCAATTGTATTTTTCACAATAAAACAATCTTTGGTATTTTGGTTTAACTAACTGTTCTCAAGTTGGCTGAAGCAAGGAGTTGTAAGCCAATATGAGTTTGTAATATTAGCCAGGACTTCCTCGCTTATTTGACCTTATCTTCTGTCATCCATCTTAGCTACTGATACCTCCGTTTCTGTCCTCCTTGTGTCCGCGGTGCTTACTGCGCTTCATGGTTCAAAACAATCCTTTATTTGCTCTGCAGAGAAATTGAAAGAGACAACAGGTTTGCACTCTGGTCAAGGAAACAGTCCTGTATATTTGTCGATGCAACTATCTGAACATCTCTTTTATAACCTGCTTTTAACTAGCTGAAAATCAGGGGAAGTTGATCAACGTTTTATGCACATTAATCTCAATTCCAATGCATGTTCTGCAGTCAGAACCCCACTTTAACGGCCTGAACAGGAGAGTACAGCTTCGCCAAACAACTAAGACGCGACGCTCTCCTCCAATGTCTTACAGATAGAAGGAGGCTGATAACTAATTGCTATCAGGTTGCTGTCGAGTAGAGCAACTGGAAAATGCCTAAATATTTAAGAGCATCTAAATCATTGAATGCATTTTTATTTCTAATCCAAAACGTATGAGTTGGGACGCATATTTCAAAATGCCAAAACAGAATTCAAGTAGATCATCGGCGCTGTCATTTTAAGAGGGGTGACTGCGTGCCACCAGCGCCTGGTTTAGCCTTCAAAAGGGGCTTTCAATTATTCAAATCAGCTGACCTTAATACATCAGCTAAACAGGATACATTTCACATGCACTGTGAAAAATAATACTCCTAAAATAATTACCCCACTGTAATTATTTAGCAGAGTGCCCTTCAAAAATCATGATAGGTCTTAGTTGTTTCCAAGATCGGCATTTGTCAAGGATAAATGACCTACAGTCCGTCCTGAAGGGCTCCCAAATATCTTATTCACTTTTGGAATATCTTCTTTACATTTTCAGAATTATGTGTAAAAGTTGTAAAAGCGTAAAACAAGCACCATGTATATTTTTTTTAGCCCATCTCACAATGCTTGAAACTTTGCCAAAACCAGGAGCTCAGCAGAGATAAAAAATTGGCACTGATGAGAACATATGAGCTGCATGTTGCAGAGACAAACATTCAAGAATTGTATGATAACCATTATGCAGTCAAAAAGTGCAAAAGAACTACAATGCAAATATAAATATCGAAATATTTCTGTCTTATCCAAACAAAAACAATTAGCTCGACAACAGAGCAGCACAAATATTAGCCATCAGAAAACCCCTCCTTAAAGAAACTGTCTTTTAAGTATTCTGCAAAACGTTGAGGTCTAAACACCAAGACTTTTCTAGTTACACCTGATCTTTGCTTGATGTGATGTAGCAGAGGAAACAGTATGATGTTATAATACATACCATACAAGAAAATGATGCTCTCGTCTCCTTCCTGTGAGTAGCTCCAAGAGGTTCCCTGCAAGGGAAACAACAACAACGTCTTCTTTTCTCTCTTAGGTGGAAGCAATACTACATACACATTTTAGACATTTACACAGCAGTAAGAATAAGGCAACAAGGTAAAGTTGTACAGAAAAGAGTTGAGTTTGTCCGGGTCTGAAGTTGGGCAGGAGTGATGTGATACACCGATGAATAGTGCATGAGTGTTGAACCGGAGACTGGTAACTATAACTAGGCTCTGCTGAGAGACGTCACTGTGAGCGGAGTCTGCCAATCCACATAGGCTGCTTGCAAAACAAAAGAAAAGATACAACTTTTTTAAAATACTAAATCATCCTTTAAGAGCGCCGCTGAAAAGCCAACCGGCAACTTCTACATACATCAAATTAATCCAGCGGATAAGTTGCTCAAAAAGCCTGATCCTAACTAAAATAATAAATAGTCACAGAGTGACAACGTGTTGCCTTTTGCAGGTTACATTCTGTCACGTTGCATTTATTTATCATTAGTAACATAAAAACAGTGCTTCATTTAGAAAGCTTCAAAATGTTTGAGCGTGAGGAAATCAATTTACTGCCTCGTCACTGGCGATAGGATTTCATGGAAGTAAACAAAATGTCAGCTCAGCCCACTTGGAAGAATGCTCCCTTTTTAATCTTTAACAGGATGCTGCTCAGTATTGGGCCTCAGTGCAGACACACTGTCATGGAATCGCCCAGCGGTGTCCGTACTTATTTGCAATGCCCTGTGTTTCCAATCCATTCAGGTTTGAGCCTTAGCGTATCAAAACTGCGGCCAGTTTTGAATCACACCGGTGCTGTTGGTTTTCTTTAATAAACACGGTCAAATAAGAAAAACATGGCATGTGTTCCTGTGCAACCTTTTATTAAGCAGTGTCAAAAGCACTGATTATGTTTATTTTTGCTAAGATGCCACATGCTTTAGCAACTTCTATTCAATGCAGCCTCTTTTAGATGCAACTCATCATCTCATCAATTACACATACAGCCAGTCTGCAAGCCATACGTCAAAGTCTAAAGTTGCTGGTGTCCGATGAAACAAGGCCCTGAATTATTTAAGGGCTCCAGTCAGTGTTGCATGTGGCATCCTCATTATGAGGAGGTATCACTGTTCACAACAAAAGAAATAGACTTCAGCCTGAGGGAATAACAGGAAAACACATTCTCTCATTTTTATCATTATCAAATTGAGTAAATATTGTCATGTTTTACTTGCTTTAGGAAATTATAGTATTCTACATTCAAGGATACATATATAAATTAATATCTAATCAATGTGTTTAAAACAAAACAGAACTTAACATTATGCAACTAGTTTTCTTGTTTTAACCTAGAACTGTGACAGATGCATCCTTTTCCCCATCTGCACACCTGGAAGTGCGTGATACTCCCGGCGACACCAACCCGACCAAACTGTTGAGGGATTCTGCCCTTAATTACCTGATTCAATAACAGCTACGAGGGGTTGAGGAGATGTCCCGGATCTTCCAGGAAGGCCAGTAACCATGTCAGCAGTCGTGCAAAGTTACTGTTCGCCCCTGTAGTCTAATATACTAACCTCGCTCTCTGACGGGTGTTGTCAACGTATGCAACTTTAAACACTTTGAAGTTGACATCAGCCACCACAGAGATGTATCACAGATGACCTTTCGGGCTTGTAAAGAGAAAAAAACTTGATTAAGACAACAGTTATTACATTACTATTAACCTTGCATTATGTCAAAGAACCTCTGAGAAGAAATGAGTCCTCTTAGGTGCAAGACATCCGCTAAGAATACTGGCATTTATGCAAAATAGAAGTGAGTTTTTATTTGTATTTTGGGTGTATAATTAGGTTACACTGATGAATATGCATGAGCAAGCAACTAAGCCCTTAAATTGACACCTTTGACAATGTCGTCTAGGGTGAGCCACAGAATGACTTGATACCAACCATGCAATCTTATCCCATGTAGGTCCAGTGTCCAAAGTCCTTTTTGGGCGGTTGGTTGTAGGTGGGTTATCACCATCTCGTTTGTGCTCCAGTGACTCTGTGGGCGCACCAGCTGACCACGGTGTAAAGTATCCTTATGACACACCGCAGACTTTTGGATGGAGGAGTTTGGCAAGCGCCATCCGTGAAACACAGCCAAAGGGCATTGTTATTGTTGGTGTCGGTGGGGGCGGCATTGTACTCGACAGCAAGCACGTAGGGCCCGGGTGGATTTGACCTCAAATGACCCCAGAAACTTACCCAAAATTCGTTGGACAAAATCTGAATGATTAGTTTGTTTATCTTATAATTTGAAATGTCTTCTGCATCACCAAACCTCTGCACGCTGCGTTACTTACATGGACAAAATGGTTCGGCCTATTTATGGCGCAATTTTGCCTCCACTGTGCATCCACTTTCTCAAATGGCTCTGAAATGGGCTTATTAAGGAAACAAAATGGATTACATCTACTCTGTCTTTCATCCAGTGCTATCATGATGAAAGGGGTTGGGACGGCCTCTTGCACAAATGGTCTGTCCACAACATACCTTACTTAGAGTAAATGGGCTAAAGCAACCGGTTGTTGCCACAGAAATGAATGGGAGCACCACCTTGGGGCCTGCTGAGGTGTCATTGCTGTGAAGGTTGCACTATACTTTTCAGTGAAGGGTGGCTGGAAGGCGGTTAAAGTAATCTTATTTATTTATTTATTTATTTTCTTTTTACGTAACTCTATAAAGTAGTGAAAATGATCCTGACCTTGAACATCTACAGCAGTGAAACACACAGTAAACGCTGCATTCACTGACAGGGACCATTTTTTTCTGCATAGTTAGTACTTTTACCTACATATTGCTGATATGATGAATTAATAATTATGACTGCAGGGTTTTTACTCTGGTATTTCCACAGTGCTGCATTTGCTTATGTAAAAAGGAGATGAACACTCCTTCCACCACGAGCAAAGAGTATCACAAAGGCCAAAGAAGTCAGAGGGTCACCAAATTTTTTAGGATTTATCATCTGATTGAAAACCATGTCGATGTTGATACATTTCACCAGATGGGAGAAAACCTTTGGACAAATGATATATAATGATGATGTACAAGATTAAGTGCATCTTCCTCTGCTGTCACTGAAGGCTTTCTACTGCTAGTAGTACTCCCCGAGATCTGAAATCACACTTTAATGCGTAAAACTAGTGGAGTTACCCTTTAAAAGGCCAGGCTGACTTGAGCTTGTTCTCTAGAAAGAAAGACCTCCATCTAGTGGTCATACCATTTCATTCATCAAGGGGGGGATCACAAGTAAAAGAAAAAAAGAAAAAAGAAACACAATTTTTGTCTCAGCTATTGAGGACACTGACTCCACCAGAGTGAGTTAATGTCCAAACAAATGTATGTCATTGAATATGATCCCGCATTTGTCATGGTAATAATTTATGACGACAGGCTCTCGGCTTTGCTTCCATTATTTTTTCCCCTGTCTCCTGGAAACCCTGCATCCCTTTGGCCGCTTCCATCTAGCAGGCAGGCACTGTGGTGGGGGAGTTAAAGTGACACAGCTATATTATGTTGAAAGTAAAGCAGAGCAGCTCACAAGGGTAAGATCTTTAAAGGGGGGGTGGCGGGGAGTATCCTTTTTATAGATGAGACTCAGTGAGGATCAGAATCTCTCCAGACTTCCATAACCTTAAAGGAGACAGCGGTGATTTTCCTCTGTGGATAACCTGGCTTTAATTTATCTGTGGCCCAGTGGAAACGGGGGCATGAGTGGATGCTTTGTTTTCATGCTTGGTTGGTAAGGCACAGATGGACAAGCAGCTGATGCAGAGGGCAACGCACTTGGAAAGCGAGGACCCGAAGGCATCTTGAAATAGAAATTCAAAGGAGGAGGAGGAGAGAGAGGGAGAGAGAGAGAGAGAGGAGGGGGATTTTTGAGTGAGAGCATTGGTATGCCAGGCTCAATACCTAGCTAGCATGGCTGTGCAGAAGAAACAGAGTGTCGTCCCTCCATCGCAGGGACCACTATCTACACGTACCATTGAGAACCAGAGGAAGGGGAATGGATATGACAGAACGGGAGGTTAGTAGGATCTATCTGTGCTCTTGCTTAAAGGGGATCTGCGTGTTATCTACTCAAAACAAGCTGTTTGTGGAAGCAAAGCCAGCATGACTGTAGATCCTAAATACAGGATCATCTGATCACATTGATGACGCATTAATGGAATATACAGAGAAATCTTTTTTCTTTTTATTTAACTGAGGTACAGCTGCCATAAAAAATTATGACATCAGAGGCCATCTGTGGACACAGATTACATAACATAGATAGAATAATCAGCATCCTCATATTGTTTATCCCTAAAGGAATATATATCCATGTGATTTTTTTTTTCTGCTTTTCTATGAACATCAAATGTGTTATATGTTGACTTTTTCCACTGCTTGTATTAGTCATCTTTCATGAGGACTGGTCAGCTGCTAACATGTTCTCTTCGCCTTTGATACGCAAGCACTTTATAATGCCTCTTTTATGTGCAGCTGACCCCTGAGGCCATTTCAGTCCAAAACAGCCACTATTTGGGAGAGATTCCTCAAGCTGATTTGTCTTTTGGTCTAAACAGCCCCTTTGGGTCATCTGCTGTGCTAAAAGATGAATTTAATGGTGGAATTCCAGTATATTTATAGATCCAAATGCCAAATGGATACGGAGAAGAACAAAAACAGAGGTACTGCTGTGTTTTCGCCAAATAACGTGCTGCTTTTTCCCCTCTCACTTTTAGACAACTGCAAACCAAATTCACAGGCAAAGAAAACCGCCGTTTCTGCCTGTTCACGGATGGCGACAGGTTTGACACAGCTATCACATTCACCCTTTCAACAAGCAGCTGTCAAAATATTATGAAATTGGATACTAGGGTTGTAGCAGTATACTGGTTTTATGCATGCAGGAACAAAAACTGACAGCTATCATAGTGTGCACAACTGTTTGTCTAAGGTATTCTGCTGTTTTAGTGTAGTGTATGGAAACATATATTTCACACTTGTTCACTACAGCCTAATAATTCCCCATAGTGTAATACAACTAATGGTCTCTGAGGGTGCCCTGAGTGCCTTTAAAGCGGAAGCATGATTGCTTGAATCAATCCATTTCTGACTGTAGTCATGAATGCACCCCATCTGTATCTATGTGATGCACTCACGCTAGATGTTTGGAAACTTTGCCCTGGTTTCTGCGCGTACATGCAATAGATACTGCACTGTAATTGTTGCATCGACTCAGGCGAAGTTTAACCAGACTGTTTGAGCGCATCGTCATTTGGGCAGACTGGAGGAGCTCGTCACACAGAGGAAGACAGATCTCTCGTCTGGATTGACAGCAGCAAAAAATATGAAAACAAACAATATCTTAATTCCACCAAAACCGACAGCAGCACCCTATAAAAACACTGGATAGCACTAGGAGATGTAATATTGTTTTCTCTTGTAGTTTTTGTCCTCCATGTTTCTCCCTACTTCCATCAATGATTATAACTAATAGTATTCATTTATGGCATCAAACCAACGACGACAAACTCTTATCTTGTCATTCTAGTGGCTAATGGACAAAACATTGATGAGAGGCTGAAAGCAGCACGGGAAAGACGAGAAGAGCAACAGAAGGCACTTGGTATGTAAGGCCCTTCATGGCACTGTTAACCCATTTACCCCAATTTTCTTGTCAGATCACCGTATATTACTGATTAATCTATTTATACTGGTTAACTGATTTTCCTCAGCCTCTCGGGAGCTGAGCAGAATTGAGCGGGAGCAGCGGGCCAGGCGGTACTTTGAACAGCAGCTGCAGCAACGCAAGAAGAAACTCCTGGAGAACAGGCTCAAAGAGGAGAGGAGGCGTGCTGCTGTGGAGGAGAAGCGCAAACAGCGACTGAAAGAGGAGAAAGTGAGTTTTGTTTGGTTCACAAAAACAATTATTTTTAGTACGGGTGATGCTTTCACAGAGCTGGATTGAGTAACACTGAAACTTGTTTTTCATGAATTAAGGAGCGCCATGAATCAGCAGTGCGTAGGACACAGGAGAAGAGCCAAAAGGCCCAGCAGAGCCCCGGTCAGAACTCCAGAGGAAGGAAACTCGCCAAGAACGGTGAGTACAGATGAATGTCCCGCCTTTTTTTAATCTCCTCTCTTTTAACATGATCTTTCTAAACTCATAACGCCATACTCAGCAGTAGAGCTGCAACGATTTGTTGAGTAATCGATCAGTCGATTCAAAGAATATTAACTGATGACTAAGAAATATTTGCTGGTTGCAGCTACTTAAATTATCAAGGATTTGATGCTTTTCTTTGTCATAAACAGTCGTTTTTTGGGGGGACATTTTGACCGGAAGATTAATCAACAATAAAACGCAATCAGAAGTTGCAGCTCTACTTAACAGTATCTGTTCTTTTTGTAACATATCTTAACAGCAATTCTTGGAGTGCCTTATCTTTTGTTTTTGCCGCACTAAAACTTTACTATACTGATCAATACGCTAGTTCCACGTCGCTTACCACTGACACCATGGGAGAAGAACTTGGTCAGTCGCCTCCTTACCCCCACATGTTCTTATCTGGCCAGGAGCAAGAGTGCAGGTTGTCAGTCAGGAGAAGAAGGTACTCTCCCTCATGATAACAGAATGCACCCATTTGCTTCGATATAATAGCAATGCAATACTAACTGTTTCAAGAGACTACTTCAATTAACCTTTCCAGCTCTTTGATTACTAACACTGCTCACTTTCCTCTCTGTTTGCCTGCCACTTCACATTTCCATCACTCTTTCCGCCATCCGTCCCTATTTTCTTCATAATTATGGCACAAATCACTGGATCAGTTGTTCATATTTGTCGTCGTGCAGTTTCATTCCACTCCATGAACACCACCATCACCATCACTCCTCCAAAACCCCAGTGCTCTGGTTCAGTCCCCAGCAGGCCAACTGCCTCACCCGGTCCCAACCACAGCCAGTACAGAAGCATCAATCTGGCACAGGTAAGTCCAGCAGTTCCTTTGGACTCACATTTATGATGTGTTGCTAATATATAAGTGAACTTTTTTAGTCTTTACCTTTTTATTCAGTCAGATTTATTGGAATGAAAGAGGGGAAAGATTAAGATTGACTTTCTGGCACTGTACTGAATTGGTTTAAATCATACTTTATGTCAGTTGGTAATAATTAATGTGAGCAACCAAAATCACCTGGGGTTCCTCAAGGGTCTGTTCTCGTGCCTCTTCTCCAGTAATAAGCATTTACATGCTACCCCTCACTCAAATTATGGGATATAGTAACATCTCCTACCACACTTATGAGTAAACACACAACTCTTGTGTAACAGTGTCACCACATGACTACAGCTCTGCGTAACAGTGTCACCACATGACTACAGTCCATTACAGGATTTTCTACAGCTGAAGACAGAGAAAACTGAAATGATGTTTTCTGGCCCCAAACAATTTAAAAGTCAGTTCTCACTTTGAATCCCTGGCACCAAAATCTACAAATCAAGCCAGAAATCATTATGTACTCAGACCTGAATTTGACCACCACACAGCGTCACTTACAAAATCATCCTTTTACCACCTTAAAAATGAAAGGAATTAAAGGATTGTTGTCCCATCAAGAACCAGAAAAACTTGTTCAAGCATTTTTCTTCAAACGGCCAGTTTGTTATTATGGCATGTTCACAGGTCCCAGTAAAAAACAGACAGAAGCAGATCGGCCAGAATTCTAATTTTACTTTTTAAATAATGTGGTATTTTAATGCATTTCAGTGTCTTTGTAAAGCACTTTTGAATTGCCTTGTATCTGATGGTGCTATATAAATAAACTTGCCTTTTTTCTTCGTTGCGGTTTAGTACAAATCACCAAGGCAACAAGACACTCCTAAGAAGAACTCAAACAGTGTCTCAAACACTCGAAATGCCTGCCCCAGTCCCAACAAAAGTCAGCAGAGATGCATCAATCTGACACAGGTGATTACGCCTGTTCCTTCCTCCGCTGTTCAGATTATTGAACCGAAAGAGACGGATTCAGTAAGAAAGTAATTCCGAGTTTCTTTCCCTTCTTTCTGTTTTAGATCAAATCACCAAGGAAGCAAGACGCTCCTAAGAATAAGAAGAACTCAAACAGTGACTCGAGTACAAGATCGACTGCCGCCAACACCAGGGTCAAACAGGCCACTGTTACACAGAGCAGACCCTCCCCCCCACCCTCCCCTGAACGGTAGGTGAACAATTTGTGACCTAAAAA
Source organism: Diplodus puntazzo (assembly GCA_963678695.2). Lineage (NCBI taxonomy): Eukaryota > Metazoa > Chordata > Actinopteri > Spariformes > Sparidae > Diplodus > Diplodus puntazzo. Next base: position 9,094,536 of record OZ023175.1, read on the forward strand.
TACCAACAGTGCACAGTAATCTGAACAAAGTGGGACATCTGTTCTTTCCTGCTTGTTCTTCAAGGACCCCCCGAAGATCAATCAGCAGACATCCAACCCCGCTGCTGCTTGAGCTCCCATCCGTCCCTGAGGAGGATGTTTCTGTTTGTAGTGCTGCCCTCTCTCCCGGTAACTCCAGGCCTGTCAGGACATCAGCTGAAGGTCGGCAAGAGAATCCACCTGAGACTCCGTGTTCCAACCTGCCCGAAAACAAGACAGAAGCAAGAACCAGAGCAGCAGCAGATATAAGTAAGATAGAGCAACACTCATAGCACAAAAAGCAGCATTTTAAGCGTTACAGGTATACACTGAAGTTGATTTTCTCTTCAGGTCCTCTCCAGACACCTCCTCCGTCAACTCCAGGGACTCCTCAAGTCACTTCCAAGCCTTCAGGCGGGACTACAGACCGAGTGGAGGCTTCACGTCTCCTGGCTGAAAAGAGGAGAGAGGCCCGGCTCCAACGGGAGAGAGAGGAGCAGGAGCGGCTGCAAAGAGAGGAGGAGGAAAGGTAACAAGCACTTTCCCCCTATGAGACAGAAACACTGCAGTGGCAGGCCATAACAATGGTTATATTGCAATTTATGACGTGTCCAGGCGGTGTCGCGAAGAGCTGGAGCGGAAGAGGGCAGAGGAGCGATCGCGCCAGCAGGCCGAGGCTCAACGTCTCATCGAGGAGAAGATGAGGAGGGAGGAAGAGGAGCAGAGACAAGCCGAGGAAGAAAGAGCTCAGGCCATGAGGGAGGCCGCCCTCCTGCAGAAACAGGTGGGAAATGCAAACTGTCCTTGTGGACACATTTTCTCTTACTAATTTGTTTTTCATGGAAAATCACTGTTTTCATCCTTTTTTTTTTCATCTTGTTTCGTGTCTGATACAGAGAGAGGAAGAACAAGCCAAAGAGCGGGAGAAGGCTGAACAGATCAAACAGGAGCGGGAAATAATCGCACAGAAAGAGGAGGCAGCGCGGCAAGCGAGGAAAAAGGTTGAAAGCGTTTGATGGAAAAAAAATTTAGATTAGTGTATCACTGTGTTCATCAAACGAGCAACATCAAAAGTCCCGTCTTATTAAAGGAACTGAATGGTTTCACAAAGCTGTTTTCTTTTCTCCAGCGACTTGAGGAGATCATGCGGAGGACCAGAAGGACAGATTCTCCAGATACGGTGAGATTTACTCTTCGGATTTGAAAAAAAGTACATCGCCCCAGGGCTCATATGACACATGACCAGCATCCACTTGTAACTAACCAGCTTCACAAAAAAGCAAACAGCTTGTCCTTGACTAATTGAGTTAATACCTTTTTTTTTAACAGAAATCTGCACCAGTGAGGACCTTGCCACCCTTGCCAAATGAAGCGCTACCAAAGGAAAACACGCATCCTGTGCACAACGGCACTATAGAAGATGCAGTCAAGCTGCCGGCGGTGACTAAAACCTCCCAGCTGGGTCTGAACAATGAGGAGGACATGGTACCTGTTGTGGCCTTCAAAGAACGCAGGTCTCTGAGGACTCTCACAGGCCTGGACGAAATCCAGACCCACCAACGAGCAGGTGAGACGTGAGCAGCGGGATACATGACAGCGCTTGTTCTCTGGGCGGGAAATTATACCAAGCACCACCAAACAGGTGTTTTTAGAAAAAGCCAGACAAAGACTTCTTTTTGCTTTGAATACTGTGTTGTTTTGCCGGATGAAGACGTTAAAGGTCAAAAAATTTGATATCACTTGATATCACTCAGAGAGAGCTCAGGATGTCAGACCAAAACAAAGGCGCATGTCGTTCACTCAGTTAAGCTGGAAAAAAAAAGAAAGCTGCATCTGAACAGACAGTGCTCACAAAGCCCGGATCAAACTGTCAAAACTAGGCAGCGCTGATCAAATACGAATCAGGATTCTGTTTGAATTTTTCACTCTTTTTCACTTTCCCAGAGAGTTTGTCAACAGACGGCGGCCATTTTGCTTCAAAACTTGGCCCACCACAGTCAAAATGTCACACGAGGCCGTGCGGATCAAATATGACTCAAGATTAGTGCATTTAGGTTTATTTGTCATGTATGTGGGGAGGAAAGAGAGGGACTCGCATGCCGGCTACCAGACCAAAGGACAGAGAAGTGGGGTTGAATCAATGGAAGATGCCATCATGTGCAAAATAGGAGTATGTCAGGAGTTGTTGGTTTATTTCTGCTCAGTGCTCTAATGTTACCTCTGCCTCTCCATGTCCGGTTTATTATTTTCTTTTAATAAACCTGCCCAGTTAGGTGAACAGCGATGCTCGTTTACACTGGCGGCTGTGATGTTTATTTTCTGCGGTCAGCCATTTAGTTTGTTCCTTTCAATCATGCCACTGTTATTATGTTCTCCGAGCTTAATTTTTTCAAAGTATAGCTAGCGGGATAACTTTCTGTCACGCTTCTGAAGCTTAACGCAGCTCGGTCAGAGCTAAGGGGGTGTTATGCGGAGACAAAGACGCTTTTAAATCCAGGCGAGGGGATGCGTTAGTGCGAGTCCGTGCACTGGTGACGCAATGCTGACCACAGTGGTGTGCTAATGAGCAACTCCTGCCTTTAGACAACTCTGAGGGGACACAGTACTCAAAAAATCCAGACATAGATTATCAAATAGTTGTTTGGGGCTATATCAATCTTTAAAATCTTTAATATCTACTGTCTCTGAAACATTTCATTTGATTCCTTTTTTTCGTGCTTTGTTTCTTCAGAAGTCATCTGAGCTCCTGCACATGGGCAAGACGATCACAAGCATCGTTGGAGAGCGGTGATTTCCCCGTGAACCACAGCGATTACTGCGGCACAGCCACTGCGCTGCCCCTTGGGCACCTTGAAAGAGCATGTAAAATACAGCCTTGCCTCTCACTGAGGACATCAGCATTTGCTCACTTTTCTGTGTGTAACCAGTGGCACAAACCTCGGGCGAGCTTTTTATTATCCTTCAGTACTGCAGGTTTCCGAAATAATAACGACCATCCCAAAATATAACACAGTAGACGTAGACAGTGTTGATGATAGTTTGCTGGATAGTGTTGCCTCTGTGAAATACTAGGAATAGCCATTCTAACAAACGCAACATATGTTAGCCATATGCTTATTGCTTATTCCGGATATTTCTTGCCATCTAAGCACTTTTCCTTCCTCAGTTTTTGTCACTGTGGAATTAGAAACAGCTCGAGTGGCTGTTTTGCGCTGAGAACGACAAGAGTTTTGGGTTGTTGGTGAGAGCGGCACCTCCCGCATTGAAAGTCCCATCCTGCCCTATGATTTTGTTGAGTACAGCAATCACATATTTCAAAGCTGCTAAGGAACTTAGTTTCCAAAGATTTTGCTTCAGTTTTGTGAGTGTTGTTTTAGAGAATACGATGCACAAAGCGTTTATTGCACTGACAGCTGCTCTGTTTGATTATTGCGCTAATCACATTGCAAAGCAATCTCTGAGGCGTAGAGGTTAGGCGAGTTTATTATGATAAAAAAAAACATATAAAAACAAATGTATCTGATCATCGATATTTGATCTTACAGTTTAAGTATTGCTTCTATCTGTCATTTGTTATCCTGGTAAAAACTGAAATATACGCCATATTTAATTAAAGTTGATACTATGCTGCATCTCTGCCTTGTTTTTCACTTAGTTTGTTGACTGTAAACATACAAACTGTTGTAAAATAAACACATTAAAACACAATATTATAAGAAATGGTGCTTGTCTAAACAGTGCGTGAATGTGAACATCCTGTCCAGTGCACACAGTGCACAGCCTTCAGCGCTCGTCATGAGAAGGTTAAAGGGTAAGTTCACCCAAAAATGAAAATTCTGTCATTATCTAGTAGTGGATGGGGACATTTAAATCTTAAACAAACCCGAACATTAAATAGTTCCTGACAGCTCGTCTGTTGTAATCAAAGGTGGATGTGCGCCGTCCATTTGGGATCTTGGGGCTTCAACAGACTTTATTTACACTTTAAAACAAGCCCCCATCTACTTCAGTTGTCTATGAGAATGCTGCTTTGTGGAGAACAAATCTTTACCTGACCTTCCATCAGCATGAGGGTGGGTAGATGGGCTAATGACTACATTTTCATTTTTTGGGTAAACTTATCCTTTAAGGGTTAACAGAAGATAGCTGGATCATTTGCAGCAGCCGTCTGGTTTCCTCTGTCTGCACATGTACCGTCCTGAGCTGAGCCTCCAACTCACTGTCAGCCAACAAGGATGAAAAGTCTCCATCTGCAGAGGAAGATGGCACAAAGTAGGCTAAGAACTCCTGGATAACAATGACCTCGGGGTATTCTGCTTTGATAAAATCATTTATATGGCTGAAGTATCCTCAGCTGCCCAATAAATACAAACCTTTCTTCAGGTGAAATATTGTAACTATGCCAAGCTGCTGGAACTTCACATCTTTCTGCTTGAGGTAAACCAGCAGGTAGTCCAATATGGTGCTGTAGTGAGGTCTCAGCAGCTGGAGCTTATCATCTGGGGGAATAGCGTGGAAACAAATGTAAATTAGATTTCATTTGCATAACAAAACTAAACAACGTTGATGCTCTCTATCAAATTTTTACCTCTGCCAAAGGAGGCAATGCTTTCACCCGTGTGCATGTGTTGGTTTGTCAACAGGGACACAAAAAAGTACTGAACAGATTTCAACGAAATTTGGACTCGAATGAAAATCATAGTTATTTTTTGTTGAGTGTACAAAAGCCGTGTAATTCACAAAATTAAGCGACACGATGGCATTACCGTTCATTTCTAGTTTGCTGATGATGGCCGCGCTGTTGTATGACAACTGGGGAGTTTGTATTCGTCCTGACAACTTCACCAGTCTTGAAACTTGCTCTGACGTTATCGTCACTGACAACTTAGACCTGAGTTGATCTGAAATGACAAGCGGGCAAATCGAGACGGATTATGAACATGATTCTTATGAAAAGGGATCTGTAGAGTGGTAGCAACATCACAACAGAACAGATAAATACTCATTAATGTCCACATCTCTTACCCCAAGTCATCAGGTGATCTAAGTGTGATGTCACATGCAGCAAGGTGTCATCTGACACGGCGGGAGACAGAAGCGCCCGGAGGAGTCCTGATAAGCACAGACTTTCCATCATAGCCTAGAAAAACGATGATAGGAATCAACATGACTTGATCTACATCAGGCGCCATGCACAAACAAATCATGTCGGCCTATTTACTACAGACATGTGACATGGAATCATGTACCTGCTGACCCATGCAGGAGCCGCACAGGTCAGCGATTATCTTGCAGCTGTGTGTGATTATAACTGAGGTGGATCTGTGGCGATGAAGCAGCTGACCGATCTCATCCAACAGACCTTCACTAACCAGGATGTCCTGAAAAAAAACAACAACATAAAAATATTACCAATAACATAATAAGTTGCCTCAAGCTTCCGGTGTGTCTCTTTAAAAGTCAGTAATGACGAGTTCAAGAGAAGAAAAAAGAATAAACCAGTTCATCAACAGATACATTTCGCTGCTTCACAGTTGTCACACACAACAGATAGTTAGCACCATCCCTTGGAAGCCGTACTTTGTTCGGTGGGTGTGCAGACAGTGCAGACAGCAGTGTTAAGGCTGACTCAGGCGAAGACGTTTTCAGCAGCGCCTTCAGAGGAAACACACAGTCCAGATCCATCAGCTGCTCCTGGATCAGAACTACACACAAAATAATCACTAACAGCCTCTGCTCTGGGTATGGCGTCAATTTCTGGTTTCATTGTTCATTATTACCATTCTTTGAGAGGGTTTGGAGGCATCTGCAGGCCTGGGATGAATTCTGAAAAAAAGGAATAAAAAAAGCACATTTACTGAGCATTGCAGCTGATTTATCTAAAATGTTTCAGTCAGCTTCTACAGTTCACGCTTACTTTTTGCACAGAGGAGGACATGAGGGTCAGAAGAGACTTTAACAGAAAATGGCCTCCAATGCTGAGCAGCTTCTGGTGGTGCTCCTGGACAGCAGCGATGCTGCACAGAGCAGCGCAGCTGTAGAACTGAACCTCTGAATCTGAGGACTGCAGCAGAAGGACCAGGACAGGAATGGCTCCTGCTTGACATAAAATCCTTGTTGACCAGTCTGGAAAAAGAAGAGAAATTCAATCAAAATAACGCCGGAAAGAAAAGGAACCCGGCTTCTTCCGTTTTTTTATGAAAAACACGCGGACACTGAGGTAAGAAGAAAACGATCCGACCTGACTGTGTGAGGTGTAACAGAGCCCAGGTTGCATTCTGTTGCACCTGTGGGTCGTAGGATTTTGCTAAAGCCAACAGTGGTATGATTCCATCCACCATGACAGTCTCTCTGTTTGATTCTGTGTGACAAGGAAGAAAAACATTTTATGAAGCATATTTTCTACTTCACTTTTCCAGCGTTCGTTACCATGCCATCACCTAATTCTTCCAATTTATCTAGCAGTGCAACCTCATACAGTGCATGTGACAGGGTCCATAATTACATATGCAACATACTGCTATCTTTACTGAATACCTGATGGAAGATAAACATAAACATGTGGTGTCAAACCCTTTTCCAACACTATGAATGGCTGCTCACACTCAATGGCTGGTTGATGTGTTTGTGTATAACTTACAGTATACTTATATTTCTTATGATTTATATTTCTGTCTTTAAAAAGTTAAACCATATTCAAATGATTTATTGTATAGACATGTTTCAGAACTATAAAATACTATGACTAATACTAACACTGATAACAAATGTTAAGGTAGAAGACACAGAAGAAGGAAGAAGAAAGGCAAAGAAGTAGGATGAAGGAAAAGGAAGAGGAGATGTATAAAAAGCAGTAGAAGAGGAAGAGAGAAGCTGCGGAAGAAGAAGGTGAGGAGTAGATAAAGAATAGAGCAGGACGAAGAAGATGGAAGAAAAAAAAGCAGAAGAGGAAGGAAGAAGAATGAAGAAGGAAGCAAAGAAGAAAACAAAGAACAAGCACAAGAAGAAGAAAAAGGAAGACAAAGAAGAATGAAGAAAAGGGGAATCTAAAGAGGAAGGAAGTAGAGGAAGACAAAGAAGTAAGAAGAAAACGGCAACAACAAAGTCCTCCCTGTCTGTACAAACCTGAGGAGGCCAGCAGGACGACACAGGCGCATGAGTGACACTGGGCGGCGGCATCACCAGACTGGAACAGCTCCAACACAGGCACCAGCACCCCCATTTCAATCACTAACTCTTTGCACACTGAAACCAGATTTCATTATGGACGGCAATAACCTTCTAATGCATCTGTGATTAATACTGGTTAGACCTATTAACACTTTAAATATGGTTAATAAACAAAAGATGATAATTTAAATGCCATGTGACTCTCTTACCATTTTTCTTTACTAACAGATTGACCAAGGAGAGAGAGATGGTCTTTTGCACATGCAGGTCAGTTGATAAAAGTAAAGCCATGACCGGCTCCATGAAGGCATCTGGTAAGGAAGACTCCACTGTAACAGGATCAGAAAGGAAGGGAGTGAAAGAATAGAATGAAAACAAAAGATATTTATGGCTAAAGTATCTTTTAGAATAACCAAGATTGATCCAAAAGTTGAACACAAGATCACAACATCACAAGATAGATGTTGGTCTCGTTGAATAAAGGTAAAAGTTGGTTATCAACATGAAATATTTGAAATGTGGTTGGTTTTAAACCCATGTCATAAAAAAGATATCCAACCTTTACACCAAGTAAACCGAGCATCTGTCAACTGCCGCATATATGCAAAATACAACATGTGGTCACACATTTGCACACTACTGGTCATAACCTTATCAATACAGTGCTCTGATTAAAGAGGAAGCTGAAATAAAAGTAATAAATTAAATGAACCCACTTCCTCCTGCAGCTGCCAGTTTATAATAATAATAAATGATATAATATGGTTGGATTTCAAAATAAAATCAATTAGTTTTTCTCTACATGATAAAACCAAGGCCCACACATGCAGGAGATTATCTTCCAACGATGGAACAAAAACGGTTGAAAATTTGCATACTGGTCGTACCCGTTGCGGAGGTTATCCCTGCACTGACTGTTATGAGAAAGCTGAAGTGCAAACAGTCGTTTCATTTCATGTGCCACCGATCTGCAAGTCAGTCTATCATGCAGATTGCCAGAAGTAACATAAATAAATCAGGTTTGACTTGTTTACTCACCGTTATGACTGAGATGTAAATAATACATGGCTGCAGTCATCTGTAGATCAGTGTTTTCTGACATTGAGAGTCTGTTGAGAACCTGAAGACTTTCCTGATTCAGTAGAGCTTCAGCATCTAAGAGAAAAAAAAATGATACACAATGATGACCTTTCCCAAACTTGAGGGATGATAATCAGTCTAAAATGAACACATACATCCCCTTTACCTACTTCTACTACGTCATTTTATTCACATTGCTGCTGATTATTTATCTAAAAATCTCACTGTGTTAGTATTTTGTGAAAGTACCAACTTTCATCCAAGCCAATATTGTCACAACATAAATATCGAGGTATATGGTCAAAAATATTGTGATGTTTGATCTTGTCGCCCAGTCCTTGCATTTACACGGAAGCCTATTTCTAGCTAATTAAAGAAAAAAAGAGATGAAAACTTAGCCATGGCTAGTCATAATAATATGATAAAAAGTCAAATTATCAGCTAGAAAGTCGTAGTTATGAACAAAAAAGTCAGAATTGAACGAAAAAAGGGTTTAATTGTGTGATAATAAGTCATAATTATGAAATTTAAAGTCAACATTTTACTCATAATTTTATTTTTATCCCATAATTTCGATTTTTTTCTTTATGGCCAACAACAACAACAACAACAACAACAACAACAACGACAACAACAACACTGCTGAAGTAACTTTGATCTTCGAAATGCAAATTAAAATACATAACATGACAGGTCTGTGTCAACTGGGTAACTTAGTCGCAGCAGTACCAGAGCATGTTTAGGTGTGTCTCCTTTCCATAACAACGCCGCTGTCAGGAAGAAAGGAGGTGCACCTACCACACAGGAGGTGCAGAGAGGTGGAGTCCTCGGTCAGCAAACTCCTCTCAGGTGTGATCCTGAAGCAGGTGCACCGACAGAGCTCTCTGAAAACATCCCTGACTTTTTGCCCAAACTCTCTGCAAACCTTCCTTAAATAAGCAGAAAACTCTTTGAGCAGTCGGGAGCAGTCCTCACAAAAGCCAGGGGCCATGACTCTGTATGCTGAACGGAGAGGTATGACACCTGCTGGACTACCTGTCAGTGGACACGCCTTCCTTAATGTCACGTGACTGCAAGGCGCATGCCTCTTCATTGTTGAGTACAGTATACGCTGCTCAGAAGTCTTACTAAAAGGAAATGGTCCAGAATACATATTTTAGTAATCTTGAGGGAGATCTGTTGTGACACAGCAACTCGGATGTCTTCAGTAGCACTGCACAGGGGATTAGTGCCCCCTGCTGGTTGCATCGAGTTAGAAAAGGAATGTGTGCATCCAAGGTATGATCAGGTTTTAATGTTTGTTAAAGTGTCTTCTGACTCTCATGTCTTCCTCTGCACAAAAGGGGACATTTATTATAAAGGGACATGTATTATGAAGCAAGACTGATTCTCTAATAATTTGAACATGGATGTCAAAATGAGGGAGTATGAATATATATATTTTTTATATTTAAAAAAACAAAAAAACAAAACAGGTGTATCTCATTCAACCAGTACAGGAAGACCACTGATTTTGAGTCAATCGGTCATATGACTTGGACACTATTGAAAAATTTGAGTCCACTGGTCCCTATTTGAAGTGACACTTTTTTCGAAAATTTCACATAGCTTGACCTAGGCTTAGGGTTGGGTTATTCCTTTCTGAGATGATTGTGAGGTGAGATTTAGCCACATTGCTGCAGTAAAATCTAAACGACGGTGTACCTGTGATAGAGTAAGGCACCAGGAAGGAGATGCAAAGACAATGATGAACAAACCTATGAAGGAATTGATTTGACGCAATAAGGTCAGACTATTTAAAGGGATGGGTCAGTTGCAGGCCTGCAAAGTGAATGGGATGGATCAGAAGTGAAATTTGACAGGTGTCTGGGCCCAAATTGTTCCTCCAGGAAGTGTTTAGGAGCACGTTTCAAGTTGTTTGGAGTCCACTGGTACCTATTTGTAGTGACACTTTTTCGAACATTTCACATAGCCGGAACTAGGCTTATGGTTGTGTCAGAGGCAGGCCTGCAAAGTGAATGACTGAGAGTCAGACTTAAGACATTTGTAAAAAAAAATAAAACAGTTGTGTCTCATTCAACCAGTATCAGAAGACATTGTGGCACTGATTTTGTGTCAATTGGTCTTGTGTTGGTTTTGTGTCAATGACCCGGACGCTATTGTACAACATGGCATGTGACAAAGATATGTCCTGGAGGCAGGGTATGTGTATAAACTTTAATCTCTATAAAAAAGCAAAACAAACCAGACATAATGCCGATACCAATATATCTGTTATAATCCAGTATCAGCCAATAATAATGGCCTACCAATATGTCGGTTTTGCTTTAGTTTGTAGATATTGGTCCGATTTTGTATGTTTTTGTTGTATCTATCATCACTATGTATCGAATATTCAGCTCTTTTTTAGAGTAAGTAATTGAAGAGACATCACGGGCAGGTGGCCTTTGGCAACTTACCTCTGTTACTTGTTATCATTTTAAATGTGAAGGGCAAGATAAAATTTACATGACAGAAAAACTCATATCCAACCAAAATGGACTTTTCAGTATAATTGAATATTTGTATGTTTCTTGGCCAGTAGATGTCTCTGATCACCCGTCGTCCCTCTGCTTTGTTTAAGGGCAATATCCATGATTGTAACTCATCTGTGGTTCCAACAATTTTTAAAGAAGTGCTCTGATTTCACAATTTGTTGCATCTAGTGATGGTGATAAAAGATGACACTGCTTGAAATGATTGTTTGTGTAGCCTGGTGGAGCCAGAGGAGGTGAGGGCACCCCAGTCTATTACATTTACATTCGTCCAAAGTGACTTAGTAGTAATTTATACATTCATACGCTGATGGCGGTGGCTGCCATGCAAGGTGCCGACCAGCACATCAGGATTTTGCATGAAAGGACGGCAAGAACACAACATCACATGAGGGGGATGAAGAACAGGTAAAAAGGTGATGAGCAGTAAATAATAATACATTTTAATAAATAGACTGAAAATAACAAACACAAGCAGTAAAGGACGGTAAGAGAAAACACATCACATGAGAGGAATTAAAAACACAAACTCAAAAGAGTCACTTCTACTGATTCTCATGAATTATCTAATGTGTACAATACAGAAATGTGATTAGTTTAAAAAATGTTAAATTTGCCATCATGTTTATATTAAAGTTTTATAGATGTTTTTCACAGCTTCAGTTGATATTGCTGCCTGTGGGATGCTGGTAATCATGACAATGTTAGTTTAACACTTATTGAAGTAATGAAAGAAATGCTATGCCAGTATATTAGTGTGAATCTATAGTGTGTGCTTGGTGAGGTTCCTGTCAGCTCTGTGTTCAGTGGTCTGTGTCAGAGTCTCTTCCTCTGAGGGAGGTTTTTGTACGATGGCAAATCACTGTGTGGTCACCCACTCATTGTTTAATTCATCGTATCTCTGACAGTAATAAATGGCTGCATCTCCTGCCTCGACTCCACTGATGGTCAAATGAGAGTTATCTCCATCTCCTTGGCCAGAGTATCGAGAAGAAAACTCACTTGTAGGATTTTTAGCATTTTTCATGACTAACTTGGGAACTTGTCCTGATTTCTGCTGATACCAGTGCACTCTATTGGTTCCATCTGTCCATGTCTTAACCTTTGGGCTGGTTTGACAGGTCAGAGTGACAGTGGATCCGGGAGAAGATGTGACCACAGGAGGCTGAGTCACAGTGATCTGACTGCTGCATCCTGGGAACAGAGAAAAAACACACCACTTAGATTGAGTTTAAAGGAGTACACAAAGCTAATACAAACAGTATGAGGATGGTTTAAGTGTTCAGTCAAAATAATCCTGACCTGTAAAACAGCAGCAGGCCAGCGTCCAGATGAGGACGGTCATGAGAGTCATGGTGGTTGTGCTTTCTGCTGTGTTGACTGACAGATGTGAGTCCTGCAGTGTTGAACTCACAGGACTATAAACCTTCTCAGTTCACTGGAGGATCAGCTGACCATGCAAAGCCTCCTCTCTATGGAAATGATTTCTCTGCTCTCAGCACACTGAAGGCAACATGGGACACAACATCAGGAGAAACACTGCTTGGATTTACACCATCTATGATCTTAATGGAACAGAGGAACATATTTATATTAGAAGTGCAGTCGAGGATTTAAGGATGAGTTTGTGTCCACTGTGGTTGGTATGATATGTCTGTTTGTCTGCCTTTTATTTACTCACAGGGTTTACTGGAGATAAATAGTATATTCAATTTCTGTTTAATATTAGTTATCAGTAAATTATCATTATATAATAATTATCATTATAAAAGCATCATGTTGATGTAAGCTTGTATAAATTGATGAAAAATTGTCAAAAATGACTTTGTCACCAGGAGGCTGTGATCGTTTTTCTGTCAGGAGTAGAAAAGTCAAGAAAAATGAATGAAATCATCTTAATTTCTTCAACATTTTCAATCCATAACATTGAACAATCTTTGTAGATTCATTACATATAAATATTTTGGTGTTATTATAAAAAGCAGAGAGTGTTTCAGTGGATAGATGTTTGTTCACAGTGCAGGAGGTTTTTGTACAGCCACTTAATGAGTTTGTATCACTGTGGTGGACTTTTGGTGGAGGAACCAAACTCATCATTCACTGTAAGTACCAGAGATTTTATAATTTCTACAATAGACTATTTTAACACTGAGTTTTGTATCAGAATGTGATAAAACAAGCAATTATTCCAGACAACTTACTTCTTTTTTTATTGATTAAGCTGTCTGTTGATAAAAACTTGGTGCAGAATGTAAACTTCTATTATCAATATACTGTTGATAATGTCAAGGTTAAATTTATGCCAAATAACCCGAGTTTCATTTCCTTTTTAAATATTTTATTTTCACCTGAAATTTAATCAACAAACTCTGGTTGCAAAATTTGTCTGCAGACAACTTTAAAGCTCAAAAAACAACATCCTGATTCTCAAATTTCAACATTTAAACACAATTGTTGTGTATGAAGATATTTTGTAAATGCTGTTTAAAAAATCATTTGAATTTGTATGAACATTTATAGCTGTAGTTTGTGTTCACAGTTCGTTAGTTTAAAGTGGTGAAAAGGAAGTGAAACAGACAGATGACAAAGTCTGTAACTGTCACAGGCATAAAAAAACAACTAGAAAAATATAGTATTGTGCTTAATTTAAAATATATTTAAAAAATAACTTTTAATAAGTGTTCTTTGTCATAAGTGTATTCTAAATAAAATGACACTAGTTATTTAGCTTTCTGAAAGTGTACTTTAATTTTAACTGTACTTTAGTATACTTTAAAACTGCACTTTAATGTTGATTAACTTTTAGCTGTACTTCAGTGTACTATACATGGGGTAAAGAGATGTTACATTGTTTTAAACAAGAACATCATTCAAGGCATGAATTATCTACTGCCAAACAACAGAAAGCAGATATAAAGATCTAAATTAATTGTGAAAAAGTACACATTTCAAAAAGATTTACAGCAAAGTCATGAGGTATATTATTGTCTTATTCTTAGTGAGTTATGCTGAGTGTCACAGTGGAAGATGAATTGTGTTAAATGTCAAAATAACAACAACTTTACCTGTTTTGTTTTATTTCTTAAACTCTCATTTCCTCCATGTGTCAGCTCCTCTCCTTTGTCTGATCACAGTATCATGCACACAGCTCATCCACAGCAGTGTTAACCTCTGTCATGTCTCATCAGTGTCTGATGTCCAGCTGTCTGTCCTGCACTGGAAGTTAATCTGCTCCTTGTGTGTCTCCTCTCTCCCCTCCAGCTGGCCCCATGGTCAGGCCCTCCGTCTCTCTGCTTCCCCCCTCCTCTGAGCAGCTCTCCGGGGGCTCGGCCACGCTGGCCTGCCTGCTGACCGGCTACTCTCCTCAGGGAGCCACGGTGCGCTGGGAGGTGGACGGTACGGAGGTGACAGAGGGGGTCCTGAGCAGCTGGGAGGAGGAGAGGAGCGGACGCTACAGCAGCAGCAGCACCCTGAGCCTGAGTCGGGAGCGCTGGATGGAAGGAGAGCTGTACACCTGCAAGGTCCTCCATCATGACCACAGCCAGACCCAGTCCCTCCACAGGAGCTGGTGTAAGGCCTAGAGGGGCCGGCTGAAGTCCAGGACAGGAGCTTTGTGTGTGCCCCACTTCTAATACTGATCTTCTGCATATTCTTCTTCTTGTTCTTACCTTTCAATTTCAGCTAAATAATATCAGTTTAACTCCAAGATCAAGTTTTCATTCAACAGAAATGTGGCATAAAGATTTAAACAACATCCTAATAAAACTGTGGATTACAAAGAGTCATTGTCTTATATTTATTTTATTGTATATTCATCATGAAAAATATCTTCTTGATCATCTCTTCCTCATAACTGATGTTATATTATACATGATAGAAAAGGACATCCTTCTACTTTATGAATTCTGAATATAAAATCCCATATTTTGAACATGAAATCATTTTGGTTATTACATAAACTGTAATAAAGTAAATATGTCATTCCTGCTTTTGACTGTCTTTAGTTAGACAGTAAAGTGCAGCTTTTAACAGATACACCATTGTACCTTTGTTGATATCAGTGGTTAATTTCCAATGATAATCCATCTTTATCATTTTACACCTAAAAATACGTTTAGTAAGTTACTGAAAAGGATTGAAGTTGAAAACTGTGTATGGAGAAATGTCTGAGTTAGTTTCAGTTTTATTTATGCTCATTGTGGTTCTGCTTGATGACTCTTGTGTTCACTGGACCAGTTCTCCTCATCACAGTCTCTTCACCAACCCTCTGCACCTGCAGCAGGCCGTTTTCACTTCAGTCAGACTGAAGGAGGTTTTTGTACGGCTCTGAATCACTGTGTGAACACTGGGCCTTCGTACACACCCATACAGTAGTAATCTCCAACATCTCTAGCCTGAACTCCATTGATGGTCAGAGTGAATTCAGGTTCAGATCTGTTGCTGCTGAAATGACTCGGAGCATCAGACTTATGGCTTATTTTGTAAAGTTTAGGAGGCTATCCATGTTTCTGCAGATACCAACTGAGATCATCATCAACTCCTCAACTGGCTGTACAGCTCAGAGAGACCGTCTCTCTCACAGCAACAACCTTTGATGCAGGAGACTGAGTCACAGATGGACTGGCGCCTGAGCCTGGAGGTAAAACAAAGTTTAAATATACTTCAGAAAAATCTGAGGTGTTATTGTATTTCTACAAGCATGGAAATATTAAAACACAGAGTCTAACATATTATAATAGCGGAGAAATGGTCGTAAAAAAAACTCTGGACTTTTCACCTTGAAGTCCAAACAGCAGCGTGGTCAGCAGAGGAGTCGGTAACATCATCATTATGATTAATCTCACTGTCAGAGAGACTGCACACACCTTTCTCAGTGGTTCATCTTAAACTGATGTAGGTGCAGTGACGCGCAGCTGTCATTCAAAACACCACCTTCTTAGTCAAACAAGTAGCTGTGTGAGGACGGAAAATGTTTGTCTCAAATTCCAAAGAAAACCATCAGTCCACTGGACATTCACACAGACAGGTTTGGCTTTATTTTAATATTAATCTTGAACAGAACCAGACTCCATTATATTAGTTTATCTCATTTCATTTCAGTCATGAGGTGTTGAAATGTTTTAATCAGTTTCACTTATATCCATGGAGCTGCTGTGTTCTCTCAAGTTTCTGTATGGAACACAACACACAGCTTAGGGTGTTTTTAATTATTTGATAAATTGTGGTGGTTGTGGGGTTGATATTATGCACAGTTAATTCATGTCATTGTTTAATTCAAAGGAGAAACAGTTTGGACAGTCAAAAAATGCACCTGACACACTGAAGGTGAGACATTTTGGAAATGCACCTAACGTGAAAGAAGTATTGTCCTGTAATGTCAGACACATCTTTATAAATTGGTGTTTTTTTTCTGTGTCCTGTGTACAATTATTTTGTGTGTGGAAAAAAGTTGAATATTTCTTTATAAATTAATATTCTAACACAAGCCCTGTGTATAAAAGAGGAAATTTCACTGAAGTCAGAGAACAGCCCGCCTGTAAAGTGTTGACAAACAACATCTTAAAGAAAAACGTGTCCTCACTAGCTCAGCAGCTACATGTGAGTGTGCTCAATGTATTCAGTTATTAGTATTCACCTATTTTAGTGCAGACAATGAACATGTTTAGATATAAGCGATCATTTGATTCCCTCTCGAACATATAATGAAAATAAAACTATGTTTAAGTAGAATGTGAAACATGATTCGCATTTGTTACATTTTTTTTTTCTTTAAAAAATTACTTTTAGTGTGTGCTTGGTGAGGTTCCTGTCAGCACTGTGTTCAGTGGTCTGTGTCAAAATAGTGTCCTCACTTGCTCAGCATCTACATGTGAGTGTGCTTAATGTATTCAGTTATTAGTATTACATTATTTAAGTGTAGACAACAAACATGTTGAGATATAAACGATCATTTAACTCCCTCTTGAACATGTAATGAAAAGTAAAGTATGTTTAAGTAAAATATGAAACATGATTCACATTTTTTCAATTTTTTCTTTTTTATCTTTAAACTAATTGCTTTTAGTGTGTGCTTGGTGAGGTTCCTGTCAGCTCTGTGTTCAGTGGTCTGTGTCAGAGTCTCTTCCTCTTCAGCAGCTGCAGTCGCTTCCTGCTGTAACAGCTCAGAGTCTCTGCAGTCTGACTGAGGGAGGTTTTTGTACGATGGCAAATCACTGTGTGAACACTGCAGCACTGCTGATTTCATGGTAACTCTGACAGTAATAAACTGCTGCATCTTCAGTCTGAACTCCACTGATGGTCAAAGTGAAGGCAGAGCTGCTTCCACTGCCGCTAAACCGAGCTGGTGTTCCTGATTCACGTGTGCTCACATATCTTATTAGGAGCTTCGGAGTTTGCCCGGCTTTTTGTTGATACCAGTGCAGATAATTATTATTGTAAACAGCTTGGTTGGTGTTACAGGTGAGAGTGACAGTGGATCCTGGAGTAAATGTCACTACTGGAGGCTGAGTCACAGTCACCTGACCGCTGCATCCTGCACACAGAAACAAATCATTGATTTATCAGCAGAAATCAATGAGAGAAAAAAGGCAGCACATCATGTCTGAAATGTTGCTGAGTGAACCAACCTGTAAAACAGCAGCAGGCCAGCGTCCAGATGAGGATGGTGATGAGAGTCATGCTGGTTGTGCTTTCTGCTGTGTTGACTGACAGATGTGAGTCCTGCAGTGTTGATCTCACAGGACTATAAACCTTCTCAGTTCACTGGAGGATCAGCTGACCATGCAAAGCCTCCTCTCTATGGAAATGATTTCTCTGCTCTCAGCACACTGAAGGCAACGTGGGACACAACATGAGGAGAAACACTGCTTGGATTTACACCATTTATGATCTTAATGTAACAGAGGAACATATTTATATTAGAAGTGCAGTCGAGGATTTAAGGATGAGTTTGTGTCCACTGTGGTTGGTATGATATGTCTGTTTGTCTACCTCTCATTTACTCACAGGGTTTACTGGAGATGAATAGTATATTCAATTTCTGTTTAATATGAGTTATCAGTCAATTATGATTATTAAAAAAGCATCATGTAAATTTAAGAACGTATAAATTCATATGAAATTGTGAATAAGTGACACTCTTTCAAGGAGACTGTGATCGTTTCTCTGTCAGGAGTAGAAAAGTCAAGAAAAATGAAAGAAATTATTTGTATATATTCAATATTTTCATTCCATAACATTGAGCAATCTTTGTAGATTCAACAAACACAAATATTTTTGTGTTATTATAAAAATCAGGGAGTGTTTTCAGTGGATAGATGCTTGTTCACAGTGCAGGAGGTTTTTGTATGGCCACTTAATGAGTTTGTATCACTGTGGTACACTTTTGGTGGAGGAACCAAACTCATCTCAACTCAACTTTATTGTTCAACAATATAAAGTAGGTATGAAGATTTAGGTAAATTAACAAAAGTAACATTTTCAAATGGCAAAGTCAAGAGACATATTATTGTCTTATTCTTTGTGATTTATGTTGAGTGTCACAGTAGAAGATGAATTGTTTTAAATGTCAAAATAACATCAACTTTAACTGTTATGTTTTATTTGTTAAAGCCTCATTTCTTCTACTTGTCAGCTCCTCTCCTCTGTCTGATCACAGTATCATGCACACAGCTCATCCACAGCAGTGTTAACCTCTGTCATGTCTCATCAATGTCTCATGTCCAGCTGTCTGGAAGTTAATCTGCTCCTTGTGTGTCTCCTCTCTCCCCTCCAGCTGGCCCCATGGTCAGGCCCTCCGTCTCTCTGCTTCCCCCCTCCTCTGAGCAGCTCTCCGGGGGCTCGGCCACGCTGGCCTGCCTGCTGACCGGCTACTCTCCTCAGGGAGCCGCGGTGCACTGGGAGGTGGACGGTACGGAGATGACAGAGGGGGTCCTGAGCAGCTGGGAGGAGGAGAGGAGCGGACGCTACAGCAGCAGCAGCACCCTGAGCCTGAGCCGGGAGCGCTGGATGGAAGGAGAGCTGTACACCTGCAAGGTCCTCCATCATGACCACAGCCAGACCCAGTCCATCCACAGGAGCCAGTGTAAGGCCTAGAGGGGCCGGCTGAAGCCCAGGACAGGAGCTGTGTGTGGGGGGAGCAGGAGGAACACACCTGCTGCTCTGATCAGTCTGAGTTTGAATGTTTGTAGAGGAAACTAAAGCTTTGTGTGACAGAACATCACTGCTGTAAAGTGTTGGACAGCAACAACTTAGAGAGTGATGTGTGAAGCTCAGCAGCTTGATGTGAGTGTGCTTAATGACTGTCATGATAATGATTCATGTTTCTGCCAATAAAGCTTCAACTGATGAAAAAAACTACATGAAGAGTTTGGTCTTTTATAACGAGTTGTCAGAAATTAAATGATTTTTTTAAACTTCAACTAAAACTTTGGATTTATCATGTCAACATGAATGGAAATACTTTTTTTATTTATCATTAGTAGCTTAGCAGTTAATTTGTAACATAGGAAAGTAAAGAATGTGTTTTTGTCTTGAATCAAAAAACACACATTAACAGTCTATTTTGTAGATATGTGATCAGGGAACTTTTTCTCTATTTCTGACAGACAGTTGATCAGAACATGATGTGATGTCAGTAAATGTTCAAGACTATTTCTGATAAATCTTTGGTGTGAATTTAGTGTGAATGTGTGTTGTGTGCTTGGTGAGGTTCCTGTCAGCTCTGTGTTCAGTGGTCTGTGTCAGAGTCTCTTCATCTGAGGGAGGTTTTTGTACGATGGCAAATCACTGTGTGGTCACCCACTCATTGTTTAATTCATCATATCTCTGACAGTAATAAATGGCTGCATCTCCTGCCTCGACTCCACTGATGGTCAAATGAGAGTTATCTCCATCTCCTTGGCCAGAGTATCGAGAAGAAAACTCACTTGTAGGATTTTTAGCATTTTTCAAGACTAACTTGGGAACTTGTCCTGATTTCTGCTGATACCAGTGCACTCTATTGGTTCCATCTGTCCATGTCTTAACCTTTGGGCTGGTTTGACAGGTCAGAGTGACAGTGGATCCAGGAGAAGATGTGACCACAGGAGGCTGAGTTACAGTGAGCTGACTGCTGCATCCTGGGAACAGAGAAAAAACACACCACTTAGATTGAGTTTAAAGGAGTACACAAAGCTAATACAAACAGTATGAGGATGGTTTAAGTGCTCAGTCAAAATAATCCTGACCTGTAAAACAGCAGCAGGCCAGCGTCCAGATGAGGATGGTGATGAGAGTCATGCTGGTTGTGCTTTCTGCTGTGTTGACTGACAGATCTGAGTCCTGCAGTGTTGAACTCACAGGACTATTAACCTTATAAAGACCATGCAAAGCCTCCTCTCTATGGAAAATGATTTCTGTGCTCTCAGCACACTGAAGGCAACGTGGGACACAACATGAGGAGAAACACTGCTTGGATTTACACCATCTATGATCTTAATGGAACACAGGAACATATTTATATTAGAAGTGCAGTCGAGGATTTAAGGATGAGTTTGTGTCTACTGTGGTTGGTATGATATGTCTGTTTGTCTGCCTTTCATTCACTCACATGGTTTATTGTAGATAAATAATATGTTTCATTTTGGTTTAATATGAGTTATCAGTAAACTATGATTATCAGAAAAATTTCATTTTGCATGTATGAATTGATATGAAATTGTGATTTTTTTTTTCTTACAAGGAGACTGCGATGGGTTTTCTTCCAGGAATAGAAAAGTCAAGAAAAATGAAAGAAGTTATCTGTCCTAATTCAATATTTTCAATCTAAAACATTGAAAAGTCTTAACTCTGTGTATGGAAAAATGTCTGTGAGTTAGATTCAGTTTTATTTAGGCTCATTGTGGTTCTGCTTGATGACTGTTGTGTTCACTGGACCAGTTCTCCTCATCACAGTCTCTTCACCAACCCTCTGCACCTGCAGCAGGCCGTTTTCACTTCATTCAGACTGGAGGAGGTTTTTGTACGGCTCTGAATCACTGTGTGAACACTCCACCCCTGTATTCACCCATACAGTAGTAATCTCCAAAATCTTCAGCCTGAACTCCACTGATGGTCAGAGTGAATTCAGGTTGAGTTCCGCTGCTGCTGAAATGACTCGGAGCATCAGACTCTTCGCTTATTTGGTAAAACAGCAGTTTAGGAGGCTGTCCAGGTTTCTGCAGGTACCAACTGAGATCATCATCAACTCCTCTACTGGCTGTACAGCTCAGAGAGACTGTCTCTCCCACAGCAACAGCCTTTGATGCAGGAGACTGAGTCACAGATGGCCTGGCGCCTGAGCCTGGAGGTAAAACAAAGTTTAAAAATACTTCAGAAAAATCTGAGGTGTTATTGTATTTCTACAAGCATGGAAATATTAAAACACAGAGTGTAACCTATTACAATAATGGTGATAATAGAAACTCTGGACTTTTCACCTTGAAGTCCAAACAGCAGCGTGGTCAGCAGAGGAGTCAGTAACATCATCATTATGATTAATCTCACTGTCAGAGAGACTGCACACACCTTTCTCAGTGGTTCATCTTAAACTGATGTAGGTGCAGTGATGCACAGCCGTCATTCAAAACACCACCTTCATAATCAAACAAGTAGTTGTGTGAGGACGGAAAATGTTTGTCTCAAATTCCAAAGAAAACCATCAGTCCACTGCACATTCACACAGACAGTTTTGGCTTTGCTTTAATATTTATCTTGAACAGAACCAGACTCCATTATATTAGTTTATCTCATTTCATTTCAGTCATGAGGTGTTTAAATGTTTTAATCAGTTTCACTTAAGGAGATGCTGTGTTCTTTCAAGATTCTGTATGGAACGTAAGACACGGCTTAGGGTGTTTTTAATTATTTGATTTGTTGTGGTGGTTGTGGGGTTGATATTTTGCACAGTTAATTCATGTCATTTTTTGATTAAAAAGACAAAAAGCTTGGACAAAAATGTGAAAAGAATAGTCAGAAAATACAGCAGACACACTGAAGCTGAGATGTTTTAAAAATGCACCTGACATGAAAGAACTATTTTCTTGTAATTTCAGATCCACTTTTTTAAAATTGGGTTGTTGTGTGTCCTGTGTGACAGTTACTGATTAAAGGTGTTTCAGTTCAGGGTGCTGTTTTGTGGTAATACAATTATTTTATGTGTAGAAAAAGTTGAATATTTCTTCATAAACTAATATTCTAACAAAAACAAGTGTAAAGAAGAACACATTTCACTGAAGTCAGATTTTTAAAGTGTTGACGAACCACATCTTAAGGAAAAATGTGTCCTCACTAGCGCAGCAGCTACATGTGAGTGTGCTCAATGTATTCAGTTATTAGTATTACATTATTTTAGTGAAGACAATGAACATGTTGAGATATAAACGATCATTTGACTCCCTCTTGAACATGTAATGAAAATGAAAGTACGCTTAAGTAAAATGTGAAACATGATTCACATTTGTTACAATTTTTTTTATCTTTAAAAAATTACTTTTAGTGTGTGCTTGGTGAGGTTCCTGTCAGCTCTGCTTTCAGTGGTCTGTGTCAGAGTCTCTTCCTCTTCAGCAGCTGCAGTCGCTTCCTGCTGTAACAGCTCAGAGTCTCTGCAGTCTGACTGAGGGAGGTTTTTGTACGGCCAAAAATCACTGTGTGAACACTGGGCCACTGTTTAAGAAATATTGACCCTGACAGAAATAAACTGCTGCATCCTCAGCCTGAACTCCACTGATGGTCAAAGTGAAGTCAGACCTGCTTCCACTGCCACTAAACCGAGCTGGTGTTCCTGATTCACTTCTGCTCGCCAGTTTTATTAGGAGCTTTGGAGACTGCCCTGCTTTTTGTTGATACCAGTGCAGATAATTATTACTGTAAACAGCTGGGTTGGTGTTACAGGTGAGAGTGACAGTGGATCCTGGAGTAAATGTCACTACTGGAGGCTGAGTCACAGTCACCTGACCGCTGCATCCTGCACACAGAAACAAATCATTGATTTATCAGCAGAAATCAATGAGAGAAAAGGCAGCACATCATGTCTGAAATGTTGCTGAGTGAACCAACCTGTAAAACAGCAGCAGGCCAGCGTCCAGATGAGGATGGTGATGAGAGTCATGCTGGTTGTGCTTTCTGCTGTGTTGACTGACAGATGTGAGTCCTACAGTGTTGAACTCACAGGACTATAAACCTTCTCAGTTCACTGGAGGATCAGCTGACCATGCAAAGCCTCCTCTCTATGGAAATGATTTCTCTGCTCTCAGCACACTGAAGGCAACGTGGGACACAACATCAGGAGACACACTGCTTGGATTTATACCATCTATGATCTTAATGGAACAGAGGAACATATTTATATTAGAAGTGCAGTTGAGGATTTAAGGTTGAGTTTGTGTCCACTGTGGTTGGTCTGTTTGTCTGCCTTTCATTCACTCACAGGGTTGAAGTAGATGAATAATATGTTTCATTTTGGTTTAATATGAGTTATCAGTAACTAATGATAATTAAAAAAGCACAACATTGATGCAAGCATGTAAAAATGTATATAAAATTGTGAAAAATGACTTTGTTTCAAGGAGACTGTGATCGTTTCTCTGTCAGGAGTAAAAAAGTCAAGAAAAATGAAAGAAATGATTTGTATTCATTCAATATTTTCAGTCCATTACATTGAAAAATCTTTGTAGATTCAAGAAATATAAATATTTGTGTATTATCATAAAAATCAGAGAGTGTTTTCAGTGGATAGATGCTTGTTCACAGTGCAGGAGGTTTTTGTACGGCCACCTAATGAGTTTGTCTCACTGTGGTGGACTTTTGGTGGAGGAACCAAACTCATCGTTGACTGTAAGTACCAGAGATTTTTATTTTATATAACAAATGGCAAAAATAAAGTTTATTAAGTATTTATTGAGATTTTGATCAAGTTCAGTGTTTGTTTGTTGCTGATTATTATAGTTATTTTATGAGGTTGATCACAATCTGAGAGGAAACTTGGCAGAAATCTATATTTTTTTGTAATTGCATATAATTTAATTTTAAGAGGTAAAAAATAACTCATCTTTTTTATTTTTCAGTTTTTATGATCCCTTTAAAAAATGTTTTGCTGAAAAATGTTTAATGTTCACCTCACAGTAAAACCTCTGATGCTCAAAACTTCAGTAATTTCATTTTATTGAAATGTTTTATTCTGAACAGCTAAACAGTTTTTAGATGCAAAAGTTGATTTTTGAAAACAAATAGTATTTTATCAGTAAATGCAGCTTATCTTTGTGTTCACGCTTCATTCATTTCACACGTGGTTAAAGGAAGTGAAAGAGACAGATGACAAAGGTTTGAACTGTGTTCACATGAGTGTTTCAGCTCTGTCAGTTTGATCAGAAGAAAATCATCACAGGGACGAGTTTTTCACTGTCACACATTATGAAAAACACGTGAAGATGTCGTCAATAATCTTCATCAGTGAACCTTTTTCGTTGCATTTCCACTTGAATGGTGTGTCTGATGGTCTGATACTGAGTGATTTATGAGAGCAGCAGCAGCACAACTTATTCTGATTGATTGGATCAAATATAAGAAATGAGCAGTTTGTCATGTGTCTTTATTACCAAGCCTTCACTCTCATGACTCTGTCTTCTCCCCCCCCCTCTCCTCCCACCTCTCTCTCTCTCCTCCAGTGGGTGTGGTGCGGCCCACCCTGACCGTCCTCCCCCCCTCCAGAGAGGAGCTGCAGCAGGGAGATGCCACACTGGTGTGTCTGTCCAGCGGGGGCTTCCCCTCCACCTGGAGGCTGGGCTGGAAGGTGGGGGGCAGCAGCAGCTCCTCAGGGGCGTCACACAGCCCGGAGGTCCTGGGGACGGACGGCCGCTACAGCTGGAGCAGCACCCTGAGCCTCTCTGCAGACCAGTGGAGGAAGGCGGGCTCAGTGAGCTGTGAGGCCAGTCTGAATGGACAGAGCCCCGTCACTCGACGCCTGAAGCCTGAGCGCTGCTCAGAGTAGAGCTTCAGCAACACTTCCTGTCTGGAGATGATGCTGCTGCTTTCATAGAGATCTTGATGAAGCTCCAGATCTCCTCTGTTCACATGTTTCTGCAGGTTTCGCAGCTCTCTGCTCAGTGTTTCAGTCTGCATGTTGCTGTCTAATACTAATCTTCTGTTTATTCGTCTTCATGCTCTTTACTTTACAACTTTTGCTGAATATCATCAGTTTATCTCAAAGGGAGACTTTGAACATTAAATCATCATTTAATAAAAGTGTGGACTATAAACCGTCAGTGTCTTTGTTTTTCTTTTATTACATATTCATCATAAAATATATCTTCTTGATCAGCATCATAACTGATGTTATGACTGAATATAACATCTCACATCTTGAACATTTCAGTTAATACAATACATTATTATAAACTGAAATATTTGTTTCTGCTTTAGACTGTTTCAGTTTTGTTTGTTTTTTTCCAGACACTGTTGTACTTTTTTGATATCAGTGGTTAAAGTCAAACAATAACTGGTCTTTATCAGTTTACACCTAAAAATGTTTAATTTACTGCAAAGGATCGAAGTTTAAAACTTGTTTATGGAAAAATGTCTGTGAGTTAGTTTCAGTTTTATTTAGGTTCATTGTGGTTCTGCTTGATGACTCGTGTGTTCACTGGACCAGTTCTCCTCATCACAGTCTCTTCACCAACCCTCTGCACCTGCAGCAGGCCGTTTTCACTTCAGCCAAACTGAA
Organism: Diplodus puntazzo; assembly: GCA_963678695.2. NCBI lineage: Eukaryota > Metazoa > Chordata > Actinopteri > Spariformes > Sparidae > Diplodus > Diplodus puntazzo. Next base: position 9,120,075 of record OZ023175.1, read on the forward strand.
GGAGGTTTTTGTACGGCTCTGAATCACTGTGTGAACACTCCACCACCATGGTAGCCCAGACAGTAGTAATCTCCTACATCTTCAACCTGAACCCCACTGATGGTCAGAGTGTAGTCAGAACCAGAATAGCTGCCACTGAATCGAGACGGAGTTCCAGAGTTTAGAGTTGATGCCTTATATATAAGAAGTTTGGGAGCCTGTCCAGGTTTCTGAAGGTACCAACTGAGATCAGCACCGATGTCTGAACTCCCTGTGGCGCTGATGGTCACAGTCCCTCCAAGACTAACAGACTTGGATTTGTCAGCCTGAGTCAGAAACATGTTGGCAAAAGACTCTGAAATGAGAAATGACAAAGTTACACAAAACGTAATGTGGAAGGAACCAACATAATTTGCACAAAACATTTTCTAACTCTCTCACCCTGACTCAGAAAACCCAGCATGACAATCAGAGTTATTGGCGACATCATGTTGATGCAGTTTTCAGTGTGAGTGTATGGAAACAGTTCAGACTCTCTGTGACATAAGATTTTAAACTCTTGGGTGCAGCGGTGCATTAAAATCATGCAAAAGACTTTCAAGAAGGCAAACACACACCTGTTCATGTGAAACAGAAACAGAGGAGGTGAGGTGGAGCGACAGCTCATCATCTCAAGGATCATTTGTTTTCTACTCCTCATTTCAAACATCCTGCGTTTCACATCTTTGTGATCTCACATGACTTTGTCCTCATTAACAGGTCTATATCACCCCCTGCTGGCACACTTCATCAACACTGACCTCACTGTGAACTGACATGATTATTGACTGATTTTGAATTAACTCACTATGTCCTGAAATCCTGAGTCATGTCCTCAGTCAGTAAACTGATAGTTCAAGAGGAAGGTTATTTTAATCGAGCTTTAGCTTAGCTGAGACTGATAGCATGCGGAAACAGCTGGCATGTCCCTATAGACAAGTAAATGTGACTATCAACTCCTCTAAAGCTGTCGTGATTCTGACATTTCTGCCTGCTTTTATTGTGTTTCCTGGATGTTTGTGGTCTGTCTGCACTTTGTTTCCCTCCTGTGTTCCTGTGCTCCTCCCCGGCCTGCTTCTCCCTCCACACCTGTCCTGCTTCAGCCTCGTTAGCCCCGCCCTGTTCCCAGTTTTTTCATCAGCTAATCAGCTCCTCTCCTGTTCTCCTGCTTCCTCACCTCAGTCTCCTCATCTGAGCTTCTCCACCTGCACCTCGTTATATAGTCAGTTTGTTTTGTATCAAAGTTTAGTTTTCAGTTCAGTCTTTGTTCAGTTGTGTGCTCACGTTGCCTGTTCCTGTCCCTCAGTTTTGTGTCAATGTTTGAATCCAGTCTACATGCTTTCTCCTGCATTTGGGTCCACCTTCTCTGCTCTATTTATGTGACAGGAGTTTGCTGGTTGCTTTCCTGTTTGTTTAGTCTGTACAGACCTCTTTCCACTGGTTGCCTGACAACCTCAAACTGAAGATGAGGTTGTTGATGAAGGTTGTCAGTCATGCAGGTCTTGGTAATTCTAAGTGCTGTATCGTAGACAAATGGACTTGTTTCAGTTTCAGTCTCCCCTCTCATCCAAGAGGCTTCTTCAGTTCAAACTCTAATGAGATTCTACAGAAATATTGTTTCTGGACGAGACATATTTTGGCATATACCCCTGTACACTGTAACAATCTGCTTTCTACTTTGCTTTTTGTATAAAATAATGTTTAGCTTTAAAGGTGCTGGTGGGGTTACTTTCTTACATTGGCACAGAGCCAATGTAAGAAAGCTTCCCCCCTGCTTCATGCTGACGGACAGATATGAGAGTGATATCACTCAGCAAGAAAGCAAGTGAGTATGTTTCTGAAAACGTTTAATGTAGGTTTAAGATTTGTGTTATACAGTTTTCATGACTGTTAATAAAATGACTGACTGTAGGAAAATGTGGGATGTTGGTTATAACAATGTTACTTTTTAAAATGGAATAAAAATGTTAGGATATTAAAAAATATATAATATTTAAGTATATCAGTGTGAATGTGTAGTGTGTGCTTGGTGAGGTTCCTGTCAGCTCTGTGTTCAGTGGTCTGTATCAGAGTTTCTTCCTCTTCAGCAGCTGCAGTCGCTTCCTGCTGTAACAGCTCAGAGTCTCTGCAGTCTGACTGAGGGAGGTTTTTGTACGGCTCTGAATCACTGTGTGAACACTGCAGCACTGCTGATTTCATGGTAACTCTGACAGTAATAAACTGCTGCATCTTCAGTCTGAACTCCACTGATCGTCAAAGTGAAGGCAGAGATGCTTCCACTGCCACTAAACCGAGCTGGTGTTCCTGATTCAAGCGTTTTAGCATATCTTATTAGGAGCTTTGGAGGCTGTCCAGATTTCTGTTGATACCAGAACATAGCATCATCACCATCATTGTATCTGTAAACAGCTGGGTTGGTGTTACAGGTGAGAGTGACAGTGGATCCTGGAGCAGATGTCACTTCTGGAGGCTGAGTCACAGTCACCTGACCGCTGCATCCTGCACACAGAAACAAATCATTGATTTATCAGCAGAAATCAATGAGAGAAAAGGCAGCACATCATGTCTGAAATGTTGCTGAGTGAACCAACCTGTAAAACAGCAGCAGGCCAGCGTCCAGATGACGATGGTGATGAGAGTCATGCTGGTTGTGCTTTCTGCTGTGTTGACTGACAGATGTGAGTCCTGCAGTGTTGAGCTCACAGGACTATAAACCTTCTCAGTTCACTGGAGGATCAGCTGACCATGCAAAGCCTCCTCTCTATGGAAATGATTTCTCTGCTCTCAGCACACTGAAGGCAACGTGGGACACAGCATCAGGAGAAACACTGTTTGGATTTACACCATCTATGATCTTAATGGAACAGAGGAACATATTTATATTAGAAGTGCAGTTGATGATTTAAGGATGAGTTTGTGTCCACTGTGGTTGGTATGATATGTCTGTTTGTCTGCCTTTCATTTACTCACAGGGTTTACTGGAGATGAATGGTATATTTAATTTCTGTTTAATAAGAGTTATTAGTAAATTATGATTATTAAAAAAGCGTCATGTAAATTTAAGAATGCATAAATTGATATAAAATTGTAAAAAAATGACTTTGTTTCATGGAGACTGTGATTGTTTCTCTGTCAGGAGTAGAAAAGTCAAGAAAAATGAAAGAAAATTTTCATATTTATTGAATATTTTCAATCCATAACATTGAAAAATCTTTGTAGATTCAAGGAATATATCTTTTTTTTGTACTATTGTAAAAATCAGTGTTTTCAGTGGATAGATGCTTGTTCACAGTGCAGGAGGTTTTTGTATGGCCACTTAATGTGTTTGTATCACTGTGGTGGACTTTTGGTGGAGGAACCAAACTCATCATTAACTGTAAGTACCAAAGACTTTATAAATTCTGCACATTAAAAATATTAGACAAAGTTTTGTGTCAGATTGTGATGAAATAAGAATATATTCTGATTAATTTACATTTTGTGGATATGTTTTGATATTCATCGAGCTGGTATGACGACACACTTTCGAAACATTTATGCAGAGATTAACATTCCTTCAATATTATAGATAATGTGGTATAACAATTGACAAATACCTGTAGTTGTCTTTTCTTATTGAAAAAAATGTGTTTTTTAGTGAACTTTGGCTGTGTTTACAGCTCGTTAGTTTAAAGTAATGAAAAGGAAGTGAAGCTTCTTTAACTGTATACACGTTACAGTTTTAAACAAGAAAGTTCTAAAAGGGGTGAATTATTTATTGCTGAACAATATAAAGCAGATGTGAAGATTTAAATTAATTATTAACAAGTAACATTTTCAAATCAATTTGCAGCAAAATAATGCAGCACATTATTGTCTTATTCTTAGTGATTTATGTTGAGTGTCACAGTAGAAGATGAATTGTTTTAAATGTCAAATTAAAATCAACTTGAACTGTTTTGTTTTATTTGTTAAACCCTCATTTTTTCTACTTGTCAGCTCCTCTCCTCTGTCTGATCACAGTATCATGCACACAGCTCATCCACAGCAGTGTTAACCTCTGTCATGTCTCATCAGTGTCTCATGTCCAGCTGTCTGTCCTGCACTGGAAGTTAATCTGCTCCTTGTGTGTCTCCTCTCTCCCCTCCAGCTGGCCCCATGGTCAGGCCCTCCGTCTCTCTGCTTCCCCCCTCCTCTGAGCAGCTCTCCGGGGGCTCGGCCACGCTGGCCTGCCTGCTGACCGGCTACTCTCCTCAGGGAGCCGTGGTGCGCTGGGAGGTGGACGGTACGGAGGTGACAGAGGGGGTCCTGAGCAGCTCGGAGGAGGAGAGGAGCGGACGCTACAGCAGCAGCAGCACCCTGAGCCTGAGCCGGGAGCGCTGGATGGAAGGAGAGCTGTACACCTGCAAGGTCCTCCATCATGACCACAGCCAGACCCAGTCCCTCCACAGGAGCCAGTGTAAGGCCTAGAGGGGCCAGCTGAAGTCCAGGACAGGAGCTGTGTGTGTGCCCCACTTCTCATACTGATCTTCTGCATATTCTTCTTCATGTTCTTGACTTTTCAAATTCTGCTAAATATTATCAGTTTAAGTCCAAGTTAAATCTTTCATTCAACAGAAATGTGGCATAAAAATTTAAACAACGTCTAAATAAAACTGTGGATTATAAAGAGTCACTGTCTTATATTTATTTTATTATACATACATCAAGAAAAATATCTTCTTGATCATCTCTTCCTCGTAACTGATGTTATATTATACATGATAGGACAGGAGATGGTTTTCGTTTGTGAATTCTGAATATAGAATCTCACATTTTAACCATGAAATAATTCTAGTCAGTACAATAAAGTGTAATAAACTGACATTTTTGTTTTTGCTTTGGACTGTTTTAGTTTTACACAGATTAGTGCAGCTATTTACAGACACTGTTGTACCTTTTTTTTTTTTATCAGTGCTTAAAGTCCAACAATAACTGCTCTTTATCAGTTTACACCTAAACTTATTGAATTTACTGAAAAGGTTTGTAGTTTAAAACTGTATGGGAAAATGTCTGAATTTCAGCGTTATTTCAATTTCTTGTGGTTCTGCTTGATGACTCTTGTGTTCACTGGACCAGTTCCCCTCATCACAGTCTCTTCACCAACCCTCTGCACCTGCAGCAGGCCGTTTTCACTTCAGTCAAACTGGAGGAGGTTTTTGTACTGCTCTGAAGCACTGTGTGAACGTTCCCCCAACACCCATACAGTAGTAATCTCCTACATCTTCAGCCTGAACCCCACTGATGGTCAGAGTGTAGTCAGAACCAGAATAGCTGCCACTGAATCGAGACGCAGTTCCAGAGTTTAGAGTTGATGCCTGATAAATAAGAAGTTTGGGAGCCTGTCCAGGTTTCTGAAGGTACCAACTGAGATCATCGTCAATGTCTGAACTCCCTGTGGCGCTGATGGTCACAGTCCCTCCAAGACTAACAGACTTGGATTTGTCTGGCTGAGTCAAGAAAGTGTTGGCGGAAGACTCTGAAATGAGAAATGACAAAGTTAAACAAAAGTAAAAGCGGAGAGAACTTACTGGATTTGCACAAAACATTTTCAAAATCTCTCACCCTGACTCAGAAAACCCAACATGACAATCAGAATTACTGTCGACATCATGTTGCTGCAGTTTTCAGTGTGAGTGCGTGGAAACAGTTCAGACTCTCTGTGACATAAGATTTTAAACTCTTAGGTGCAGCGGTGCATTAAAATCATGCAAAATATATTCAAGAACACCTGTTCATGTGAAACAGAAACAGAGGAGGTGAGGTGGAGTGACAGCTCATCATCTTGAGGATCACGTGATTGATTTCTTCTTCTCATTTCAAACATCCTGCGTTTCACATCTTTATGATCTCGCATGACTTTGTCCTCATTAACAGGTCTACATCACCCTCTGCTGGCACACTTCATCAACAATGACCTCACTGTGAATTGACATGATCATTGACTGATTTTGAATTCACTCACTGTTTTCCTACATCCTGTTGTTGAGACTTCTGGTGAACGGGTTGTGACTTCTGATAGCATAGCGTCCTATTTGATGGACAGGTTATAGTGAGAAAAACACTGAATTTGATTTGCATCTCCAGGTCAAGATCAGAAAAGTATCATTCTTTAAATACAACAAGAGAAAGCCTGAGTCCTGTCTTCGGTCAGGAAATTGATAATGCAAGAGGAAGATTATCTTAAAGCTGGACTATGCAGTAGCAGTTTCCAGACCAGATTTTCGCCACAGGGCTCCCCCTACAGCTTCGGTGCAGATACACTATTGAAAAGACTTGTTGACGCGTCTCCCCCGCCCTCCTAGCAGCTACTACATTACCATGTGCATCTGTTTTCAAAGAAGCCGACCTGGCACTGCATTAGTACTATATGTTCAGCCAGACATATCGCATGATACAGGCGACAAATCATGCGACATTCGAAGTCCGAACTAGATATCTACATACACAACGAGAACCTGGATTCAGAATGCAAACAAACGTGTTTGGTAGCAAGTGACTGCTACGCTAAACACCCGCTAACTATAGAGCGAACAATCGAGAAACCAAGCGAAACACATACAGGGCTCACAGTGAAACAGTCAAGCAATAACGTTGTTCAAAAGACTATCAAGTGACGTTGCAAAGACAAAGTTCATCCACTTACAATTTCAACAGCAACACGGCCAAGTCGGCGTCCGTTTTGGACTCCTCAAAAGCTCGTCCTATGTTTACTCGTGTCTGGTCTCTTTTTTTGTAAAGCTCCTTTTTCTTCTTCTTCGTTTCTCCGCCCAGAAGCGCTAGGGGGAGTCGTAGCAACGACCAAACGACCAGGAAAGTGTCAAAGAACATTCAGAATGACTTTCAGCCTGCATAGTTAGGGTAATTTTTGCTAAAATTGTTGCATAGTGTCTCTTTAATTGAGCTTTAGCCTAGCTGAGACTGATAGCATGTGAAAACAGCTGACATGTTCAACTCTAAAGCTGTCGTGGTTCTGACATTTCTGTCTGCTTTCATTGTGTTTTCTGGATGTTTGTGGTCTGTCTGCACTTTGTTACCCTCCTGTGTTCCTGTGCTCCTCCCTGGCCTGCTTCTCCCTCCACACCTGTCCTGCTTCAGCCTCGTTAGCCCTGCCCTGTTCCCAGCGTTTTCACCAGCCAATCAGCTCCTCTCCTGTTCTCCTGCTTCCTCACCTCAGTCTCCTCACCTGAGCTTTTCCACCTGCACCTCGTTATATAGTCAGTTTGTTTTGTATCAAAGTTTAGTTTTCAGTTCAGTCTTTGTTCAGTTGTGTGCTCACGTTGCCTGTTCCTGTCTCTCAGTTTTGTTGTCAATCCAGTCTACATGCTTTCTCCTGCATTTGGGTCCACCTTCTCTGCTCTATTTATGTGACACAACGTCGCCAGTTGCTTCCCTGTTGTTTAGTCTGTACAGACCTCTCTCCACTGGTTACCTGACAACCTCAAACTGAAGAGGAGATTTTTGATAAAGGTTCTCAGTCATGCAGGTCTTAGTAATTCTAAGTGCTGTATCGTAGTTAACTGGACTTGTTTCAGTTTCTTGAAGACGTCTCACCTCTCATCCAAGAGGCTTATTCAGTTCTAGCTCTGGACACTGAAACAATCTGTTTTCTGCTTTGCTATTTTGTATAAACGAATGTTTAGCTTTAAAGGTGCTGGTGGGGTTACTTTCTTACATTTACACGGAGCAGAGCCACCTGTTTCCCCCCTGATTCTAGCCTTTGTGCTGATGTACAGATATGAGACTGAAATCACTCAGCAAGAAAGCAGGTGAGAGTCTTTCTCAAAGTGTTTAATATAGGTTTTAAAATTTGTGTTCTACAGTTTTCATAGCTGCTAATAAAATGACTGAATGTAGAACATTGTGGGATGTCGGTTATTATAACAATGTTACTTTTTAAAATGGAATAAAAAAGATAGGATATTAAAAGATATATAATATATAAGTATATTGGTGTGAATCTATATTGTGTGCATGGTGAGGTTCCTGTCTGCTCTGTCTGAAATGTTGAATATTTCTTTATAAATGAATATTCTAACAAAAACCCTGTGAATAAAATAACACATTTTACTGAAGTCAGAGAACAGCCCGTCTGTAAAGCGTTGACAAACAACATCTTAAAGAAAAATGTGTCCTCACTAGCTCAGCAACTACATGTGAGTGTGCTTAATGTATTCAGTTATTTGTATTACATTATTTTAGTGTACACAATGAACATGTTGAGATAAAAACAATCATTTGACTCCCTCTTGAACATGTAATGAGAAGAAAAACATGTTTATGTAAAATGGGAAACATGATTCACATTTGTTACAATTTTTTTTAACTTTCAGAAATTACTTTTAGTGTGTGCTTGGTGAGGTTCCTGTCAGCTCTGTGTTCAGTGGTCTGTGTCAGAGTCTCTTCCTCTTCAGCAGCTGCAGTCGCTTCCTGCTGTAACAGCTCAGAGTCTCTGCAGTCTGACTGAGGGAGGTTTTTGCATGGCCACAAATCACTGTGTGAACTGCCAGTCACTGTTTAAATTATGGAGACTCTGACAGTAATAAACTGCTGCATCTTCAGTCTGAACTCCACTGATGGTCAAAGTGAAGTCAGAACTGCTTCCACTGCCACTAAACCGAGCTGGTGTTCCTGATTGACGTGTGCTCACATACTTTATTAGGAGCTTTGGAGGCTGTCCAGATTTCTGTTGATACCAGAAGGTACAATCATCACCATCACTGTCTGTGTAAACAGCTGGGTTGGTGTTACAGGTGAGAGTGACGGTGGATCCTGGAGCAAATGTCACTACTGGAGGCTGAGTCACAGTCACCTGACCGCTGCATCCTGCACACAAAACAAATCATTGATTTATCAGCAGAAATCAATGAGAGAAAAGGCAGCACATCATGTCTGAAATGTTGCTGAGTGATCCAACCTGTAAAACAGCAGCAGGCCAGCGTCCAGATGAGGATGGTGATGAGAGTCATGCTGGTTGTGCTTTCTGCTGTGTTGACTGACAGATCTGAGTCCTGCAGTGTTGAACTCACAGGACTATAAACCTTCTCAGTTCACTGGAGGATCAGCTGACCATGCAAAGCCTCCTCTCTATGGAAATGATTTCTCTGCTCTCAGCACACTGAAGGCAACGTGGGACACAACATGAGGAGAAACACTGCTTGGATTTACACCATCTATGATCTTAATGGAACACAGGAACATATTTATATTAGAAGTGCAGTCGAGGATTTAAGGATGAGTTTGTGTCCACTGCGGTTGGTATGATATGTCCGTTTGTCGGCCTTTCATTCACTCACATGGTTTACTGGAGATGAATAACATATTTGATATCTGTTTAATATGAGTTATCAGTAAATTATGATTATTAGAAAAGCATAATGTTGATTTAAGCATGTATAGATTGAATAATATTGTGAAAATATGACTTTGTTACAAGGAGACTGTGATCGTTTCTCTGTCAGGAGTAGGAAAGTCAAGAAAAATGAAAGAAATTATTCTTATTTCTTCAATATTTTCAATCCATAACATTGAAAAATCTTTGTAGATTCAAGAAATGTGAATTTGTGTGTGTTATTATAAAAATCAGAGAGTGTTTTCAGTGGATAGATGCTTGTTCACAGTGCAGGAGGTTTTTGTACGGCCACTTAATAGAGTTTGTATCACTGTGGTGGACTTTCGGCGGAGGAACCAAACTCATTGTTGACTGTAAGTACCAGAGATTTTTATTCTATACAACAATTGGCAGATATATATTTTATCAAGTATTTATTGAGATTCTGAACAAGTTCAGTTTTTGAATGTTGTTGAAAATCATGATTATTCCATGAAGTTGATCACAATCTGAGAGGAAACTTGGCAGAAATCTATATTTTTTTGTAATTGCATAAACTTTAATTTTAAGAGGTAAAAAATAACTCATCTTTTTTATTTTTCAGTTTTTATGATCCCTTTAAAAAATGTTTTGCTGAAAAATGTTTAATGTTCACCTCACAGTAAAACCTCTGATGCTCAAAACTTCAGTAACTTAATTTTATTGAAATGTTTTATTCTGAACAGTTAAACAGTTTTTAGATGTAAAAGTTGATTTTTGAAAACAAATAGTATTTTATCAGCAGCTTATCTTTGTGTTCATGCTTCATTCATTTCACATGTGGTTAAAAGGAAGTGAAAGAGACAGATGACAAAGGTTTGAACTGTGTTCACATGAGTGTTTCAGCTCTGTCAGTTTGATCAGAAGAAAATCATCACAGGGACGAGTTATTCACTGTCACACATTATGAAACACGTGAACATGTCGTCAATAATCTTCATCAGTGAAGCTTTTTAGTTGCATTTTCACTTGAATGGTGTGTCTGATGGTCTGATACTGAGTGATTTATGAGAGCAGCAGCAGCACAACTTATTCTGTTTGATTGGATAAAATATAAGAAAGGAGCAGTTTGTCATGTGTCTTTATTACCAAGCCTTCACTCTCATGACTTTATCTTCTCTCCCCCTCTCTCCCCCCCTCCCCTCTCCTCCAGTGGGTGTGGTGCGGCCCACCCTGACCGTCCTCCCCCCCTCCAGAGAGGAGCTGCAGCAGGGAGATGCCACACTGGTGTGTCTGTCCAGCGGGGGCTTCCCCTCCACCTGGAGGCTGGGCTGGAAGGTGGGGGGCAGCAGCAGCTCCTCAGGGGCGTCACACAGCCCGGAGGTCCTGGGGACGGACGGCCGCTACAGCTGGAGCAGCACCCTGAGCCTCTCTGCAGACCAGTGGAGGAAGGCGGGCTCAGTGAGCTGTGAGGCCAGTCTGAATGGACAGAGCCCCGTCACTCAAAGCCTGGAGCCTGAGCGCTGCTCAGAGTAGAGCTTCAGCAACACTTCCTGTCTGGAGATGATGCTGCTGCTTTCATAGAGATCTTGATGAAGCTCCAGATCTCCTCTGTTCACATGTTTCTGCAGGTTTCACAGCTCTCTGCTCAGTGTTTCAGTCTGCACATTGCTGTCTAATACTGATCTTCTGCATATTCTTCTTTATGTTCTTTACTTTTCAAATCCTGCTGAATATCATCAGTTTATCTCAAAGTGAAACTTCATATATGAACTATGATTTAATAAAGCAGTGAATAATAAATAGTCAGTGTCTTTGTATTTCTTTCATCATATAATCATGATTAAGAATACCTTCTTAATCAGCTCACAATGGTTCCTGATATTCTTGCATACTTAACGGTCCAGGAAGTTATTTCCTTTTACTTTCTTTTTGAAAATTAAACACAAAACAATGCATTTAAATAATAAAAATATTTGGATTAAAGAAATGAAGAGCATAAAGCACAAAAGACAAACTGCGTTCCTACATGGACTGTTGTTATTTCACACTGTTCTGTGTCGCTATCAGAAACAATTTTATTTTACATTAGTGGTTATAGTTTAACAAGTATGTAACTTTCCCAGCTTATTGATGAAGAAACTGAATGAACTGACGACAGGAATTTAGAGTTTAAAACTGTATATGAGTGTGTGAGTTAGCTTCAGTTTTATTTAGGTTCATTGTGGTTCTGCTTGATGACTCTTGTGTTCACTGGACCAGTTCTCCTCATCACAGTCTCTTCACCAACCCTCTGCACCTGCAGCAGGCTGTTTTCACTTCAGTCAAACTGGAGGAGGTTTTTGTACGACTCTGAATCACTGTGTGAACGTGAGATCAGTATGTAAGCCCAGACAGTAGTAATCTCCTACATCTTCAGCCTGAACTCCACTGATGGTCAGAGTGTAGTCAGAACCAGATCTACTGCCACTGAATCGAGCCGGCGTTCCAGAGTTTCGAGTTGATGCCTTATATATAAGAAGTCTGGGAGCCTGTCCGGGTTTCTGAAGGTACCAACTGAGATCAGTAGCAATGTCTGAACTCCCTGTGGCGCGGATGGTCACAGTCCCTCCAAGACTAACAGACTTGGATTTGTCAGTCTGAGTCAGAAAGTTGTTTGCACAAGACTCTGAAATGAGAAATGAAAAATTTCTTGTTAGAGAATCAAACAAGTTAAACATAAATTAGGGGGAAGCAACCAACTGGGTTTGCACCAAACATTTTCAAAATCACTCACCCTGACTCAGAAAACCCAGCATGACAATCAGAGTTATTGGCGACATCATCCTGATGCAGTTTTCACTGTGGGTGCATGGAAACAGTTCAGACTCTCTCTGACATAAGATTTTAAACTCTTGGGTGCAGCAGTGCATTAAAATCATGCAAAAGACTTTCAAGAAGGCAAACACACACCTGTTCATGTGAAACAGAAAACGCAGAGGTGGAATGATAGTTCCTCATGTTGAGGATTATTCAGCCGTTCAAAATTTTGACTATGCTCTAATTTAGTTTTCTTCTCTTCACCTCTTGACCTCCTCACGATGGCACCCGACTTTGTGCTGATCAACAGGTCTATATCACCCCCTGCTGGCAGACTGGGTCGACACTGAACTCACTATGAAATGACAATTATAAAGTGATTTAATTTTGTTTTTGTTTTTTATGTAATTAACTTTATTACTATTTAAGTCATTCATATCATCCAGATCCAGTTGTTGTTCTCAGGATAGCGCAAATAAAATCAAGTCAAGGCTTAGGAACTTGGCCTGTGGTCACATTCTTAAGCTTTAACTTATTAAAAATCAGAACAAAATGGTTTCTAAACAATTTTGGTAGGGTAATTTAATGTGAAATAATAGTCTGACTCTCTCTTCTGTCTCAAGCCATAGAGAACAAGTAGCAGGTCACGGTTAGGTCTCAGTGTTTCTGTGTTTCATGGCAACCACTGTCTGGCTTCACAGGTGAACACAATAATCTGACTGTGTGACTCCAAATGCCAAGAATCCAGGTAAATATGATTATTAAACAATGTATTTGCATGTCTGTTTGTGTGTTTATGTCTATTTCAACCACTTATTGGATGTTCATCAAACACAAAATGTAACAGTAACGCTGATTCATGAGATCTTTAACACGGCAGTTCTGTGGGTGATCAGATGACAAGACTCAGGTGAGAGGCTGGTCTGCAATCTGTTAACGCGGAAAGAAATTACCTGAATTTCATTCACTGAATAGTTCTGCATTCTTTTTTCTACTTTTACCTGATTTACATTTAAAAATCTACCTTTCTAGAGGCTGGAAAAAGCACAACATGGACGATAGAGCAGAGTCTGCCCAGTCTGCAAGTAAGAAATACACAGAGTTTTTTAATGATGAATTGTAGAAACTGGAAAAAGTATTAACTTAACCTGTAGACAGAATCACCAGAGATTAAATACACTATACAGTGAGCTGATAATAGGAACTATTATGAAATTAACCTGGTAGTAAATGGATATGAAATTGACCACTTTTTGTTTGGGAGCTGATTAAAAAAAGGTGGAAGAAATTTTATTCCATTCAAAACATGACAATTACAAGAAGCAGACACAATGAACTAAAAATGGGAGTTGCTTCTGTCAACATGATTGTGTCTGTTCAGGGAGTTATGACGGACAGTCTGATCAGCTGCACCGTGCACTGAGGCGGAAGCAGCACCTACTGCGAAGACTCAGGGTTTGTACATCTTCAACACATTACACATACATTTCCATTATTATCATTTATAAGTTTAAGAACTTTACGAATAATGCAAGAGAATGACATTCCTAGTAACTTGCTGTATGTCATTGTCAGGGCTTGTGTTTTGTCTGTGTTTGTTGTCCTCCCTGCAGGAGCAGCACATGCTGGAGGACCTCCACAGACCCCACACCTGGGGAGGGTCACGAAAACAGGACCGGTCCCATTACTTTATGGCCCCTCAGCTGCCTCCACCACTCCCATTCTACCAGCCGACCCCCGTTCTGCCTCCTCCACCTGAGCCTCCACGCATCATCCAACAGACTGTGAGACACACATACTCCTTCTCCAGAGCCCCTTCTTTTCTTTCTTTCTATTTTGTTTCGGTATTCATTCCACGATCAAGACTAACTTTAAATCCGAGTTCAATAGTGTAAGAACACATGCAAACAAACCTATTATTCCCCGCCTGACTTACTTCCTGTCCCTCTGCAGCTCCCCCAGCAGCCCGCCACCATCATCCAACAGCTGCCACAGCAGCAGCCTCTGATTACCCAGATTCATCCGCCTCAGCCCTACCCAGCACCACGCTCAGGCAGCATCAAAGAGGGTACGCAACCACAAACATAGATGTATATTCATTTTAATCTCCTTGTATTCATATGTTTGTATGTGCATTTCTTTTATGTGTAGATATGGTAGAAATGATGCTGATGCAAAACGCCCAGATGCACCAAATCATAATGCAAAATATGATGTTGAGAGCCATGCCTCCTTTGGGCATGTCACCGCCTGGAGGGCCCAGTCACTATGCACCTCCAAATGCATATCTCGGGCAGGTACACACACACACACACACACACACACACAAACACACACACACACACACACACTGACTCATAAAGATAAAGCGAGAAGTCGCAACTCTGACCCTCAACAATCCCAAATCTGTATTTCCAGGAAGGTTACCCTGTTTTTGCGAGGCCAGACGTCAAACCAAGGGGAACTGCTGTCCATCATCATCATCACTATGGTTCTAACCCTGCAGCACAACAGCTGCCTCCCATCATCGGCCACCCTACATGGATACCAGGGGTGCAATCTGTCCCAGCAGGGCAGGCAGGGGGACAACTACCCTCCATACACCATGTAACAGCCCCTTTTACACTCCCACAACTCAATACGTAAGGCTCACAAACAGCATGTAGTCTTCATCTGGGCATATAGAGAATTATTATCGTTATTATTATTATTATTATTATTATTATTATTATTATTATTATTATTATTATTATTATTCACAATTAAATGCATTTGTTTTGTGTCTGTGTTGTGTGTATGTACAGGACTAAGATTACCTTCTGAGAGACAAGAAACAAGAAACATATTTGACAAGCACTTGAAAATGAAACCTAGAGAAAAGTTGCGTAACTTTTAAATCTTCCTTAAAGTATATTATGTGCGAATGACAGACTGTACATCAAACATTAAAATGAGCATTTTATATACTCAAGGGTCATAAACTCTGACCTGGTGGGTTAACAGTACATTTATAAAAACCAAACGAGTCCTCGATATTGACATTTACCTTATTTATTTTTTGTTTCATCATATTGTTTTTCTTGCTTAATGCTCAGTCTGTAAATGTGCACTGTTTGTACTATATGCCAAATTGATATTGCAGTGACAAGGTTATTAAGACCGAAGAATTAATAAAAAAAAAAAAAAAAAAAACAACTGACGCCCGAACAGGGACTTGAACCCTGGACCCTCAGATTAAAAGTCTGATGCTCTACCGACTGAGCTATCCGGGCCCTGCTAGCCCATCTGTGCGTGCTCAAAATTGGACCTCTACAACCTTACGTACGCTTTACAATAAAACATAAAGAAAAGAACGCAGCCTCGAAACAAAAACATCTTGAGGTGTCGATCTAAACAGGGTGCGCTATCTATAAACCTACAGGGGCAGTACAGGCTGTTTCCTGAGCAGTTTGTGTGCTACAGGCGCCACCTTGTGGTGAGCAGAAGATGATGCATCGTAGTGCCACACTTGTAAATGACACATTCATATAATTGACTTTCATTTAGCAGTTTCACTTGAAGTACTTCGTAGTTTTGGATGTGTAGATGTGGAGATGCAGTGCAGATTTACACTGATGTCATTTAACTAATCACATTTACTCAAATGAAACTTATTTAACATACATGTAAATATACATATAATCTACCTTTTACTTATTATTTTATGCTTAATATCTTTACTTTTACTCATGTATTACTTTCTGACTTTCTGTTTAACCCACACACTGGTATAAAGTTTGCGACCTCACAATACATGTCATTTTATCATTTTGTCACGTTAGTCCGTAGAGTCTACACACAAAGTCATTGCCTTGTCTTTAATGGATGAATTTACAGCTGTACAAAATGATATTTTACAAGATCTATAATACACAACAACATTAAAACCCAAAAAATGGTCACTTAACCTTACGTTACCGCACTGAATCACTGCTTCCTTAACCGTGTTATCAGTCCACAACAGAAAACACAACCTTGATTCATAGCTTTCAATCATCATGGCACGTCCCTTTTGATAAATAAAATAATTACAATTTATTTATATGAAAACATACAAACGAGTGACACCCTCTGAGTTAACAGATAATTAAAGTGCATAATTCTTCTCTGAAAGAATCGAGGCGTGGTGACTTGGAACAGGAGAGTCATGCTGTGGTTGAGCAGAAGGAGACGATGGGTCACTATGCTGGATAAATTACAACGCTTTAGAAGATGTGTATGGATGATGATCATGCACTTGTGCTTGAGGGCTTTTTGTATGGCACATAAGTCAATATTACATGCTTAAAAAACAGCCTTGTGTGTTGACAAATAAAGACTGGTAAATAATAAAGATCAAGGCTTAAATCAGATTACTATGTGCCTGCATACAGCATCGCTGGTTACACATCAGAAAATCCTGGCCCCTTGTGATTTAATTTGATTAATTTAATTTTCTGGATGTTTGCTGTGAAAAATCTTGATGACATTTATTTACACGGTACACGTGTGTGTGTGCAGACTACCAGAATATGCCGCACAATTAACTTTGAACAAGCATCTATCTGCTCAAAAAAGTCAGATGTAGATTTTAGAAAGTTCACATGAAAAATCTGAAATGTGAGGAGTAAATTAGATTATTGAAAACGTAAAGCAATTGCATTGGATGGTGAATTTGATATACGATTTGAGGCCTTTTCTATGTTTCGCTAAGAGTAAGAATGCAAGCTGAGATACAGAGCACAGGGCAGGATACGTAGCCTCCTGCTAACAGAGGAGATACGCACAATGAAAGTCAGTGTGTTACTAGTGCCTTTCTGAACACATTTTGGTTAGCGATGCCCTACATTCTTCATATTGCACTTTTTAATAGTAGTGCAAAAAAACAGCACAATTTGGATTACTGTCATCACGTTTTGTGGGCAAAATGTTTCATTGTTTTTTGTTCTTTTACAGTGACAAAATGTCAAGAATGCTCCCAGTGTTCACAACCTCTGTTAACATCACAGCAACACATGCACTTTCATTATGCAATCTTTTGATATAAAAAAAAAAAAAACTGTAGTGTGTTCTGATGGTGTAAGTGGCTATTAGAAATAACTTGATCCTATAGGTCCTCTTTCGATACACAAATCCAGATATATACCCTGTTTGCCTTTTTTAGGCATATAGTATCTTTGATGAAGTTGATGGTGGCATCAGTCATCGACCTGTCCAGATGACTCCACTAGTTAAATGTCTATAGGGATTGCACGTATCCATCTTCATCTGTGGTCAGTCCTGGACAAAGTCTGGTAATGAACGATGATCTGCGGAGGGTGGGACGCAGACACTTATACTGCTGGCTTGGTTATGTAACCTAAAGTAAGAATAGGAGAACAAAAATGTAAATTTATTTTCAGAATACGTTCGCAAATTAACATAACCATTCCGAACACGCACGCACAGCATTCACCTTGTGGATGTGAGGAGGCATTTCATCCTCCGAGCTCTCCTCTGGTAGTGGGTCGTGGTGTCGTGGCGCTGCCTGACCGTCCTCTGCCCAGCCTCCCATCGGGACACGGGCCGACCTCACTGCTTTCCCCCCAGCTCCAAAAGAGTCTGGAAAACAGAGAGACAGTGTGGTCAAAAATTAAAACTGAACCGTCGCTGTAAATTATCCTCACTTGATTTTATGAAATAATCAAAAGCTGTATCATACCTAAGCCAGTGTTAGATTAACTGTGATAGATTTAGCTGTTGAGTGGATCTTTAAATAACATTCCTATAAAATGCATGATGTGTAAAACACGGAGACTGAGATCATCAAATGTCCAGGTACCTGAACCACTAAAACGCCTCTGGGTGCTGCTCTGCGCGGATGCCCCCTCCTGGCCCAGAGTGGTACTGCCGGTGGCACAAGCAGAAGCTGAAGTGGGAATGGCACTGGGACTGGCAACTGTGGTGGGGAAAGTGTGTGAGCGCGGGAAGTTTCTTGAGTGAGGGTTGGGTTCGCTCCTGACTTCATCGGGGACGCTGTCGCTGCTCTCGTCGCTCTCCTGCCTGTGCCACGTGTGACGGGAGAGCTCGCCGCGAGACTGCTGCTTGTGTAGCTACAAAGGGGGAAAAAAGGAGTTGGAATAGGTGAGGATCTCTAAGACATTCAGAAAAAGAAGAAAAATATGGGAACAGTTTGTGACTCGGACAGATATCCTCCATTCTGTTACCACACAGTTACCTCATGCATGTAAAGTGCATGGATGCTCATCTCAGTGGAGGCGTACTCTGACAGGACCAAACTGGTGAGCTGACCCTCCCATGCACTGCTGCCTGAGCTCACAGTCCGGGCATCAGTCCTACAGCAAGAGAATATAAGAGTGTGGAGAAAAAATGAGGACATGAAATACATGGAATACAGATAAAAGGAGTACTGAATTTAGCTCTTACAAACATGGTCAAACACCCTAGTGTGCTGCGTAAATGGACAGAAAGATGCATTCAGAGGGTGAATTTTCCTACCCGGAGCCTGCCATTCCTTTGCTCATGGCTGAAGTGTGGCCAGCAGCCCTGTGAGCTGCACTCAAACTGCCTCTCAGGTGAAGACTGCTGCTGACTGGGGAGAGGGAGCGTAAGGCAGATGCCCCGTCGCTTATGCCAGCTGCTGCGTGATTGGCCAAAGAGCTGTCCCTGCCGAAATGTACGGAGGTCAGTGTAGAGGGACCTAAGATGTTTGCAATGAGGCTCCTTGGCTACAGAAGAAAAAAAAAAGACAAGAGACAAGAGTGAAAATCAGTTTTACCTCTGAAGATTTAACTGAAGACCACAGTGATACTTGAGCCTGTTTGTTTACCACTGTACCTCAGACTCTGAGAGTGAGAGTGGATTGGTGTCTGAAGGACCCCCTGCAGCTTCTCTGTGAACTCGTTCTTTCAGCTGGCTGATGAAGTGCGTGGTCTCCTGAGGAGGCTGCCACTGAGGGTTGGTAATGGCAAAGTGCATCAGAGATAACTCTGTCTTCCCATCCTCTGCCTGTTGGTAGATAGACGCCTCCGTCTTCCCCTCTGACATCCACTACAGACGAGCAGGGAAAGAGTCAACCCAAAGAAGTGCCCACAGATATATTCAGCTACTTAATTCAAATATTTTCAACGGTGTCCCCATCTTTGCATGTCTATGTGGCTGAACTTAAAGTGGCAGTCCCTCACCGCAGGGTGTCCATGCTGCCTGATGTCCATCTGGGCAAAGGAGCAAGTGTCTCCAACACCGACCACCTCTACAGTGAAGTTCCTGAAGAAATCAATGATCTCCAGAGACTTCCTTCTCAGAGAGAAGATCAAGATGATGGGAGTCACAACTGGACTTATCAGCTCCTCTAGAATAAACACCTGGCAAGGAAACAGAGGAGAAAGGTTCAAACTGAACAGCACAGTACAGGGTTCAGCAAGCACATCAGATCATATACTGAACCTCTGATTCATACATTGAAATGTGGTGAATTCTTTTTGTTTGAAATCTTGATATAAAATGCCACCAGCGGGAACTGTAGATACTTAAAGGGACAGTTTACCCCCAAATCCCAATCCCAGAGAAGGCAGACCTCTCTACAGTCGATATCTCCAAAACTCACACTCGAGATCGAGAAACAATCAAGATGGATAAATAGCACTACAGGTAAGAGGCACAATATGCATCTTTTTAAAACAACACCACCCCTACAGCTTCTGTGAATCTGTTTAGTCGGCAACAGCAGAAATCTGTGGTCATACTTGCCTCTTTGAGATATGAATGCAAACAATGGAATTGGATTAAAGCTCTGTTTCAGAGAAAATAGCTAAGTGTTGCAAATAAATGTTCAGAGAGGATATGACAAAGTGACTATTGGTGTTTTTCACAGCAGGCACTTTGAGTCGTCATAATGGAAGCAGGAAAGGTGTAATTAATACACATGAATGATGATTGCTTGAATGCATTTATAACTGCCCCAGAAAACCACGTCCACGAGGACAGCTGGCACACTTATCAGTGCCCTTAATTTAGCATATATAAATGGAATACAGTCATCAGGAATGGTAATTAATTACACCCAAGATTTCATGGCAAAATGTCTACAACAGAAGAGGCCTATACAACATAGATTCGACAGGTTAATTCCCTTATAATTACCCTGAGTCTTGATATTTATTCCTAGTTCAGAATTCATACTCACTGCTTTGTACTGGAAGAGCTGGGAGAACTGGTCACGAGTCTCATATCTATGTGCATTGCCCTGCCAGTGGTCGGGCATGTAATGGATATGAGCCAGGATAACCCGTAGCAGCTGCTCAGGACAAAACACCATGTTCTTATCAGGAATAAATGATCTGAAGAGAGAGGTGGTGGGAAAGAGATCCAAAATCAAATGAAAATATTTCACTGTTGCCTTTTTATGGATTCTTGAATGTCACAATTTAATTTAATTCATGGGAACATTGTGAAATATCAAATTATCTTAATTTAGGGCTATTAATAGTCGAGGGCTACTTAAGGAAGGAAACCCTCTTAAACTCAGCAGTCATACAGCAGAATAAGCTGCTGGAGAGCATTAAAGGGATTACTACTCAGTGTAGCTTTGAAAGGGCAAAAGAGAAATGGCTCACAGTGGTTAAAAGCCCTTAAGTTCCATGTAGCTGAAGATTTGTGTCAGTTATTCATGTTTCAAATCTGTATCTGTTTGCCATTTCATATCGTATTAGTATTGAACCAGTTAAAGATGAGACTAGCAGACATGTTAACTGCGTGACACTTATCCGTACCTGCAGACTGTGATACACACTCCAAGCAGGGTGATCGATGAGAGAACGTGTTCCACTGCGAGAACGTCCTCGTCGTAGATCGTCAGGGCGATGAGGACGGCCAGAAGAGACCCGGCAAAAAACGCAACATTTTTGGCCACCACAGTCAGGAGCGGCGAGAGGAAACAGTTCATATACTTGGATGCAGCCTGAACCAAAACAGGAAAAAGAGGAAGAGAAAAAGGAAGAGGTAGACTTAATTACTAACTCTGTGGGCAATGGATGAGAGGAGCCAGTACAACATTTATAGCAGGATATCAATACAAAATAATCTGCACTGCCAGACAAATTCTGTGTAGCTATAGTCGAGATGAAGTGATGCTTTTTTATTATTTATACATCACATCCTGAGTTATACTGTGCGCTCATTTAACAAGACATGCTAAAAAATACAATTCTTATATCAAAATCCATTCATGCTTGAACCAAACAACATCAACCAATAATAACATGACATCCACAAATCAATACGTCTTCAACTTTTACCGACACAGAGCTAATTACAAGCTCGAATTTAATCATCATCAAATCAAATTTCTCCCAACCTCAAGTCCCGTCTGCTGAACCCTGTTTCGCTTAGAAATACGTCATATGTAAAGCTAGATACTCTTGAAATGCTGTTCCATCAATCGGTGTTACGAGAAACTGTTTGCAGGAGACACTGACCTTGTAGCCCTTGCTGAGGCGTGACATGAGCTCGTGGTCTAGCTCATTGAAGTGACGCAGGTAACATCGACCGTACAGAGACCAGCATCTCGCTCCCAGAGAACCAGGCTCTCGCTTGATCACCTGATCACACACACACACACACAACACACTATGATCTAGAGCAGCAAATAAAAAAAGGAAATTGCATAAAGTTTGCATGTGCATGTAAACCACTTACCTCTGTGTAACTAAAAAAGGCGTAGAGAATTTGCCACACCAGAATGACTGGGCACAGCAGCAGATTAGCGATGCCAATCCACAGAATACGGGATGCCAGCCTGTCTGCCAGCTCAAGCCTGTTACCTCCTCTCTTGTACTCTGGTTTCAGGCTCCACTCGTTCTCAAACAGGGAGCCTACAAAGCAGCCGGGCAAAAACAAGGGAGGTCAAAAGAGGACTCCTTTGTAATCCTAAACCTTGACAAACAGGAAAATATTTGAGTGTTCTCATGCAAACAGCTCATTGCATACAGTCTATAATGCACACCAAACATTGACACACCTGGCCCCCAAAAAAAGATGAGCTCAAAGTTGTATTTGAGTCCCCGGGTGAAGAACACACACTCTCCGAGGACAGGGGGTCGAAATCGCACGGGAAGGAGGGATTTATTCACCATGGCAACCTAAAGATGCACAGGAAGAAAAGCTTTGGTAGGCTGTTGCATGATGTTTGCAAGTAAGCTGAGTCAGACAAGAATAGTTCAGCAAACAAACAGCGTACCATGTAATTTTTAAAGCGGAGGATGCGGTGGTAGATGTCAAGCTCTGTCAGCTCTTTCTTGTGGATGCAGATCTGGTGCTCTTTCTGGATCTCCACTATCCTGGCCTGGACCTCCTGCCATGTTGCATAGGGGAGTTCTGACTGAAAGGGGAAAAAAAGCACAGTCGAGGTTGGAGTAAGTCGCATAATCACTCATTCTAAGGAATACACAACAAATCTTTAAATGTCTAATATATGTCTCACCATCGTCATCTTGAGTGCGTTGATGTAAAAGGATCGGATCTCCCAGTAGCAGCAGACGTTGTAGATGAATTTGACAAGGCGGTGAAGCCAAAACACCCCAGAGATAATCAGCACGAAGATCACAAATGCATTGTCTCTGATACTGTGGGAGAAAACATTTATTTGTATGATTTAAAGATGTATGGTTTCAACAGCATTAAGGTCATGTCAGAATGCTTTGGCCAATTTAATAGGCCTTTATAGCAGATAAAAACACACTAGAGCGAATATTTCAGCTTTATAAATAACAACAGAGACCTTACTGGAAGGATTTATATAAAAGGGCGTGGACAAGTGTGGACAGTGATCCTATTCTGGGAGTCTTGTATCAAATATCAGAGATTATTCAAGGATGGGTAAATCAAATAACCATTCCATGTAATCATATACATTCTGCACAAAAGTAGGAAGTATGCTTGAATGCTTGACACTCACCGGGCACTGCACACATCCACTGGGAGGAAGGCATCAGGCAAGGTGACTTTAGATGAATCAGTGTGATTTACAAACTTGTTGGCAAACAGTATGTCATAGTCCACACAGTTTGCGAGGAAGACCGTGAAGCCAACCACAAACAGCAGCTGACTGCGTGGAGACAGAAATAGAGGAGGAGGAGGCAGAGGAGAAAGAAACTTATTTACAGGGCACATCAAAACAAGAGGCACAACATTGATTCATAAACATCATATCTGGAGGATAGGATACCTACACCAGCTCAAAGATCTCTCCCAGCAGCATACACGTGAATCCATTCTTCTGGTGCAGATTATAAACGTGAGGAATGTTAAGGAATATTTTAAATGTATCTTACAGCAAACCTTTTTGTGTAAAAATACAATACATTGTTCAGAGACACATTGGAACATATGCCCAAATCCATTTTAAAAAGGATATCCTCTGGAAAAACAGGTCGAGGTTTTCTATGTGGTGCCATTGGGCTGCAAAAGAATGATCACAAATCAGTAATGGTGCTGTTACAGTGGGCATCATTACCAGTGCAAAACAGGAAGGTGTGAATCTGCGTGTCTTATAAATTCCGGATTTGTTAGTGATGTGTGTCAAACATACATTTGGCTCCTTCAGGCACATGCATCAGCAGGTTCTCCTCTCCAGGGGGAGAGTCACTGTAGGACGCCTCCAGGCGCTGGTACTCTGTGTCAAAGTGCGCCATGGTGACATCAGCTTCAGTCTCACCAAGTAGCCGAGCCCACTGCTACAGACTGGAGCGGCAGGACGAGAAGAGGGGAAGGAAAGGGGAAGACAGATAGAAGGAAACAGATCAGTGATATAAAAAGAAAAACGTGACAAGGTGACACATCGTGGTTAATAATCAACCCATATGACATGTACACACCCTTACTGAAAACATGTTGGACAAGCTACAGCTTCCACTGACGCCTTACCACTGACATTAACCTCGATTTGGAAGGCAAATATTCTACTTTGCTTTATTCTTCTGAGGGGAGGTCAAAGGTCGCAATCAGCGACAGAGCAGCAACCTGGGAGCTGGATTCTTGCTGACAAATAGATTCTAATGTAGTTTCCCTGGTTAAAGGGCAGTCTCTTTGCTTTTTGCACACGGACAGCACATAAATGAAAGTAACTGTACCCGAGTTAGCTAGCAGATTATTTGCATCTATTAAAAGGGTAAACAAAAATATCACTAAATACATAAAAGTCTGCAAGGCAATCATTGGTGATGACACTTGAGCCTGATGTTTTACCACTGCAAAACCTCCTGAGTCTCTAATGCTTGATATGATTACATTTAGGGAGAAGAAGCAGCAAATCTGTGTTTTGTAACCGACAGAGACATTCAATGGCAATGTTCACACATTTCCTGTTGCACAGATGAAAACGAGTGTCTAGCAGTTTGCACGAATGACTTGTGGTGTTGCACCTTCATGTTGCATCCGCTGTAGTCAGTTAGACCGAAACTCAAACCAACCGTATAGGTAACTGTCTGTCGCAAGAGCTGTCTACTTAGTTACAGCAGGAGATAGGTGGGTAATAATATAAGCAGGAGTTCCTGAAGAGGCCATGCCCACATGGTATGGAGTAGGTATAACATACACAAAAAAAAATAGCAGGAAAGCACATTGGAAATACTTAGAAAGATGTACAACACTTAATATATGTGATAATAATGGTTTGTAGTGTAATTGCTGGGGTGTAAGGACAGACATGGTGCCCTGCTTTATTTTTCTCCTGAAAAGCAAAGTTATGGTGTGGTTTATACCAGATACAGACACAATAAGCTTACCTCCATTGCAGTACAGTACGTCCTATCCAGCTGCTGTGTTGACTCAACATTCCCAGCTGTATAAAAAAAGGAAGACAGACATTTCCCTGAGAGCTGGCCTCTTCAGACTAACACAGGGGGAGGACTGTAAGAGACAGGACAGAAGCTTAAAGCACACAGTGAAGCACAGGACTGAAAAAAGCAAGATAAATATCAGTATGTAGCGGTTCATATATCCAGCAGAGACACAGTAAAATGCGAAGACACCACAGGAGGACTGGTCCAGGTGTTGTTGTTGTCGTGCTCTGACAGCACAGGCCCGCCTCGCTCACAGCAAAATATGCTACCTCTCAATCCCGCACAAGCTCCTTACCTTCGTGTCCCCGGCTGTTCCAGCTTATAAATGTGAATAGAGGGAGATTTTTATCGGTTCGCCGTCTTGTTTTCGTTTTCTTTCACCTCCCTCGACGCCAGTTTCATTTTCGAAACAGCTAAAGCAGTGTGGCGTCCGTCACGGCTGAGTGGCAGGGGGCGTTGGCCAATCGGAAAGAGAGCTCCCTAACGGCAACAACAGTGGCCAATCAGGTGCGGCTGGAGGCGGGGCTCCGAGGGAGGGTTGTGTGGATAAGGGAAGTCGGCGACACACGCCCTGATGGAGCCTCCATGACGGGCTCCCTGCAGACTCTGGTTCGTGTAATTAAATGGGTATTTACTACCACCGCCTGGTCGGTGTTAGTATCACTACAGGGCCGTCGGAGGCACTCTCATTCTGCAAGTGCAGCCTCCTCCTGGATGATGCTGCTCGGGAAAGAGGGATGTAGGTTTTACATGTAGTCTACTGCAAAACTGATAATCATTTGTGCACAGCATTCAAATTTAGCCTCTATCCTTGTTTATATGTATGTTTTATACCTTGGTATACAATGGAACATGAGTCATTAGACTGGAGGCCAACATGCAGTAATGGATTGTAACTAAGTACATTTACTCAATACTTTTTTAAGTACAAATTTCAGGTAATTGCACCTAACTTGTGTATTTTCTGCTACTTTATACTTTCACTCACTTTATTGTAGAGGCAAATATTGTACCTGTTACCGACTACATTTATTTGGTAACTTTAGTTACTAGTTACCTTTCAGTTTTCATGTCGCATCAGAGCCAAAGTAACATGTCTCTAACAAAAAAAAAAATGCAGAATTTCAGATCTGATAGTCGTCGAGGCCGATAGCCGATAAAACCCTAGCATACAATATATCCACTGACATGGAAATATATATTTATTATATAAATTATTTAAGATAATGTGAATGTAATATACTTCTTATGCTTTAGTACTTCTAATATCAAATACTTTTACCTAAGCATTATTAGTTCAAGTGGCTTTTACTTTCACCAAAGTAACATTTTAACACGATTTATTTTCTTTTATTCAAGTGTGACTTTTATTCTGCAACACTGCCTACACGATCATACAAATTTTGTGTCATTCTCCATACTGTGCTACCATTTATAAGCTCAAAGGGTGCGCAGGGGTAATGTTATCAATCAATACACACAGACACATATAGTGAAACAAATCAGTATTAGGGTAACACACAAAGAGCAATGTATTTTTGTACTTATCATTAATAGTTAGCTTCTTTACCTATTTCCACTATATTTAGAACTGCATGGATAACTCTTTTAATGAAACTTCCCAGGGATCGGCTTAAAACTATTTAAATATCAAGCAAAAACACGTTCCCCCACCATAAAACCTCACTAGTCCCTCGACCCAAAGAGGTGAATGCACCCTCACACAAAAAAACACATGAATTTTGCATGCATAAACTCATGTGGTTATATGTGGACACACGTGGAAAACATGGGAAATTTGTGTGAGTTTTACATTGGTTATTAACATGCAGAGCACTGCCGAGGTACCTAAAAAAGAAAGTAACCACTCCTACTCGGATAATACGTGAGGTGATTTCCATTCACATGCACTTTTAGATAGCCAACGTATTGTTTTCATACATGAATAGTAAGATTCTTACTTTGAGCATAAGAACAAATACTAAAGTGACAATTAGCTCCTTCAGTTTTTCTCACGTTTCGATGAGACTTTGAGGTTGAGGAGCTGAATATACTGTACCAAGATGCTCCTTTACACAAAAACCTCACCCTCTGTCGCTCTCTGCTGTGATGAATATTCATATATGATTGTTAAGCCTCTGGAGTGACAGCTGGGCTTTTGTTCCCTGTGTCACTGCATTAGTTACAAGGTTAACACACATCCCTGTGTATGTATGTGTGTGTGTGTGTGTGTGTGTGTGTGTGTGTGTGTGTGTGTGTGTGTGTGTGTGTGTGTGTGTGTGTGTGTGTGTGTGTGTGTGTGTGTGTGTTGAACTCACTAATGACAATTTCATTAACCCATCTCCCCGGACAGAAGTGAATTAATAAGCTAGTTTTCTGTTTCACGAGGGGGGGGGGGGTTGGTGCCCGGGAAGGGGGGGTAGGGAAAAAGGGAATCAGGATGAGGTCATCTCTCTCGAGCAAACTTAATGAGATCAAGCTCCTTCCTGTACATGCACCCATGTAGACCCAACACAGCAGGTATGAAATCTACACATACACACACGTATGCACATACAGGGTGCAGAGTAAGATTCCTTAAACCTGCCTTTAAAATTTAAAACGTTGCTCTTCCTCTCCCTGCTGGTACCCCTGCATGGGGCGGCTTTCCAACCACCCTAATTGCCCCACTGCCTTTATTCTCAACATATAATACAATACAATAGACTACTGTTTTAAACTATTGTGAATCAGGATTCAGCTTCTGCCTATATTATGTCAATTTATGATTACAGGACCGTAACAAGGATTTAAGGAATGCTAAGGATTTAAGGAATGCCCACCTCTGATTTTAAAAAAGAATGTATTTATTCATTTAACATTTGTTGCCCAAAACTATTGAGATTGTTTGAGAGTAGTTGCGTAACTTGAAATTATATTTTAAAAAAAAATAAAAATTCAAATCATTCTCTGAAACTGCCAAGAAATAAATCGTGATGGAGAAAGGTCCTTACAGGGTTAGGTAGTAATCAGACTGATTGTGTGTCTGTTGCACTGAGCATCAAAAAGTGTTACCTGTTGAAAGAGGGAGATTGGTCAGATTCTTTAGATATTTTTGATGAAACCTTTATTCAATTTGATATAGTTCATTGAATGAAAAATGAAAATATAAAATATGGGATATAGAGGTTGTTAAACCACCCAAGTAAAATATAAAATATCATACCAATTACATGACCTTACTGTGTTCAATAATTGCTGTCTGTTTTTTACAAAAAAAATTACAAAACCTGAACCAACAGTATGTCCCCTGACAGATGTTTTGGACACTTGTGGACAGACACACACACAATGGATCAGTCTGATATCAATTTCCTGTCCAGGGTTGATTTAAGTTTGACCAGTGTGTTTGTGTGATTGCTTTTGTGTGTGTGTGTGTGTGTGTGTGTGTGTGTGTGGGGGGGGGGGGGGGTGATGTCTGTGGAGGAGATAGGAGGCTACCTGAACAAAGAGATTACTCATCTCTGCTATCATTTTGCCATGCAGAGGATGAGCGGGGGATCTAAATCACTGTGTGGTTCATCTAGTACACGACACAGAGAAACATAAAAATAAAACAAAAACAAACATAGATCATTCAATATAAGATTTGAATCGTTGAATCAATAGTGTAAACCTGTGTGAGGAGAGGAGAGCAGAGGAGAGAAGAGGTCAAACCTTCATTCATAATTTGCTGATATGGCACTGTTGGCCTACTTCCTTTTTTTAAAATAGTCTGCAGCTGTCTCTGGATAAGAGAAATAATACACTGTACGGTCCGCCGATAGTAATTATAACTCAAACACATACATTTTTATTCCATATAAAAAGAAGCCTGCTCAGTAAGTCTCTTCCCAAAATGACCTTCTTAAGTCCTCCTTTATTCTCAGAAATGTGATTTCATTGTGTGTTGCATGAGTCACACAGATCGGGTGACATCATATATGTCACTCTCTGAGAGCATGTGTGTGTGTTTGTGTGTGTGGGGAGGTGTGCATCAGACATGAATGCATGAATCATACCGTTCAGTATACTTGTCCCCGGGGAGTGAACTCCAAAACCAGATTGCATGGATTTTCCCTTCTCTCACCGTAACCTGTTTGGCCTGATGTCCGTGTATTGTAAACGAATTATTGCTGCGCCTCCAGACAAGAAAATGTCCTTCAGACTTGCTGGGTAGACAGAAAGGTTAGTGGTCAATATCAATAAAGAGAGGAAGATGGCAGCTTGTGAGGACAGATAGAAATTGTCTGGAGGTATGAGCAGTAGATAAAATAAGCTTCCGATCTGCACAGGAAGTCAGAGAACTGCAGTTATGAGTAGATGTTTGACACCACTCTCTTGTCTATGGTAAATATGAAGAAGCCAGTTAGCTTAGCTTAGCATAAAGACCAGGTAGGCCTGATTTGTATCCTTGTCGTTGTGCTAGGCTAAGCTAACTGGCTGCTTAGTTTAGTTTCGCTTATAATACATTCATGAAAATGCTAGAATTAGCCCTAAGGCTATTTTTCATCTGTCGTCCCCTGGCCAATGTTTTAAAGGGGCTTTGTCAAGTAAGTTTAAAAGACTGGAAAAAGACAGTTGTTATGAACAGCAAATCCAGTGACTTATGAATAGTACAGTGCATATAGAATGGCATGTCCAACAAGCAGAATGCTAACATAGAAAGTGAGTTTAGCAGCAACACGTTTATTATCCATTGTTTTAATTTGTTGCCAAAAGGTACAAGAGTCATGTCAATCTTTTCAGCTGACTCTTGGCCAGGAAGTGAAATATTGTGTCGCAAAATGTCTAACAATTTAAGAGTCACCCTTCACCTGGAGAACACATTCAGCCCTCCTTTTGATTGTAGCTTGTATTATCACTCCAGTTCTCTAACTTCAAATTAAAGTATTCAATCAATAGGATTTCAATGGCTGGATTATTGGAGAACCCTTGACAAAGGCGACACGAAAGCAAAACAAAATCATATCATAAAGTTCTCAAAAGGTACTGGAGTGACTGACGTTGAAATATTAGTGCGGTGGACTGGGGTGATTGCCCTCTGCTGGCTGAGGTTTAATATCGAGTAATTCAAAGTAAATTAAATTAGAGAGACTAAGTAACCTCATCTGCTCAATATTACACTTCCTCGACTGTGTGTGCCGGTTGATCATTGCAAATCGCATAAAACCATAATGCAGATTGATGAAAACAAGGTCTTAATTACCGCTGCTGCAGTTACTGTAATGGCATTTAATTCTGGTACTGACAGAGGGGTGACTTTGTTGATGTGTTGCAGATAACACAACACAGCCAAGTGTTAAATATTTAAATTCAATGGTATTAGGCATTGGGTATTTGATTATTTTTTACATATAATGTGTTGTTGATGATGGATTTTGAACATTTCTCTGCAGAACTGGCATTGAATCAGTACAAACAATGTCTCTTTGTTTCTCTGAGACACAAAAAGCCAAAACAGAGTTCGTTCACAACCAGATTCTGCCTCCGGGCCTTGTTTTGGATTGCCCCATTTTACCAGTTAACCAGCACAAAGTCGTAATGATCAGTCAGGGCATTTCACACTGAGTTCCTCTGCTTCCTTTTGACTCGGCGTGTCCTCTCAGACAGCCGTGAACAGACGTGTCTGCGCCGAGAGAGCCGGGGTCACACAAGAGAAAGAAACGGAGGTTATAACCTCCGATAATGAATGAAGAGAGATTTATGGATGCTGCGGTCGTAAAAACTGATTGTCTGTGAGATTGTGAGTGATGCCTGTACCAGCACATGCAACATATGACATCCACACACACACACACACACACACACACACACACACACACACACACACAATCACACACCACATATTTCATACATGTGCTAAATGATATGCTTGTGCTTAATTATATGTTAGCGTTGTTTGTTTCCAGATGAAGATTCAGCAGCATGGGTGGGTGGTCTTTTCTGTGAGCTCTTGGGTAATCTGTCTGCGTTTTCACTCAGACAACCCGAGGACCTATTGATGATCTGTCCTCAACACACACTTCTCTGTGATTTACAATCACACACACACATATTCAGTGTGTAACAGTAAGCAGAGAAGGAGACATCAAGGAGAAAGAGAGAGACGGAGAGCTGTGGTCAGATGAGTAAGCAGAGTCCTGCTCTTGACTCGCAGGGAACGAAATCCGTCCCACAATTCACGGCTGAGGGTCACTCAGTCCTGGTGTTGTCATGGTTATGAGAATTTAATAGCGCAGACTTTCTGATATTTGTGTGTGTGTTGCGTCTCTGTTTTCCTGTACACACAAGGGGGTCGATGGCTTTTAGGCGTGTGATCAGAGACAACTACCCCCCTTCTCTGCGTTCCCACCCTGGGGATTTTTCATTTCTGTTGCATTTGGTTTATTGACTTTCAAAATATGTTCAGAGCGTTTGTTTTACACATCCAGAACGACTAGTCAGGAAGGGTTCAGTACAGACAACATGAAGTGTAATCGAGTCATGAAAACATTTTATCAAAATGTAAGTATAGTAACAGTAAAAACAACCCAATATGTTGAATTAATTGAATATTATGATACTTGGATGACCTTACTGACATTTTTTTAACTGGTAATTTAGTAACTGTGTCAGAATATATTTTTAAAGTGACCCTCCCAACCCTGGGTATACACAGGAAATGCACTGTCTATTCAAAGTGTCGCTGCAAAATATGCAGAATACGATTCTCAGATTTTCTCGCAAAGACGGCAAATGATCTCTGTGTCCTTCGGAGCTTCATTAAATTTTAAAAGAAACACTTCTGAGAAAACACCGGGGATCATTTGAGCGTCCATGATAATTTGGAAGCACTGCCGCCGGCCACCTAATCAACCTGACAGAGATGTAACCCCTGTTAGTCCTGTGTCAACAAACAGCTGATAATGGTACCTGAATGCATCTCGGTATTTAACAAATGCAATTGTTTTTTTGGTTTTCTTTGTTGAATTTGATCATTCTAGAAGTGGGGA
Source organism: Diplodus puntazzo (assembly GCA_963678695.2). Classification (NCBI taxonomy): domain Eukaryota; kingdom Metazoa; phylum Chordata; class Actinopteri; order Spariformes; family Sparidae; genus Diplodus; species Diplodus puntazzo. Next base: position 9,152,090 of record OZ023175.1, read on the forward strand.
TATTTACAATGACCTGCAGCCAAACTTTTAATATGAAGGTTAACATTCACCCTGATGCAAATTTCAATGTGTTTACGTGTATATTTATAACTGTATATATGTTCTTTGTTTGTCCAGCATGAAGGAGCTTAGTGTTCACGGCCTGTGCCGCTGGAGTCTCAGGGTTCACCACGTGGGTTCTGTTTTCCCCCTGAGGCCACTTCATATTAAAGATTACAAAGATCAGGTCTCATTTCCTGAGTGTTAATGTATGTGCGTATGTGTGTGTGTACCCCTACAGACACACACTTCTAACAAAAAAGGGGGGCCCTGATGTTGGGGCTGTAGCTTTTGATCTGTCTCCGTGATGAAGATGGAGGACACGGCAAAATAATACTTCTATGCATACAGGAGGCCCCCTCTGTACCTCCAGGGCTCCAGGGGGAACAGGCTGAGCTTCACAATGCTTTACCCCAGAGAGGCCTCAGCCTGCTGGGCTCGTGATGGCTGCACCTGGCCCCCGCAGCTTGGTCTTCTGAGGAGAATAAAACCAATGCACGGTCCACCTCACATAAACCAGCTGTGTTTCTACCTCGTTCATACAAACCGGTGTCATTAGAGACGTTATGTGTCATCCTCTTTGATTTTGGGGTGTTTTTGCCCCCGCTGTTCTGCTCATATGTACGAGTGTCGTGTGTATGTGTGTGTGTGTGTGTGTGTTGTGAGGTATCATTTTTCACCCTACAGGGGCTCCGACTAACCTTGTAACCAAGCCTCCTCCTCCTCCTCCTCCAATGATCGTTGGATTTTTTTGGGAAAGATCATACGGAAATATTAACTCTCCCCTCTCGCTCTTTCTGTCTTTGTGTGATTTCTGATACACATTAGAGTGAACACTGCTGACAGCTCTCGCCTCATGGTTAATTTAGACATCACTTCATTCAGTGATAGGTAGATTTCTTCCTCTGTGTTGTTACATATTCATGTCGACTCAAGCCACCCTGTCAAAATTCATTATTACACTCAACGGTGATTTATATAATATTCATGCAAAAGTAGGCATGTGTGGTCATAACGGTACTAAACAATCAGATATACAGTGACATACGTTCATAAATCATTAATGAATAACAATAATAAATCTCAGGGCTGCAGTCATAAACGTAAGACATTCATAGAGGGCTCTTAGAATAATGCAAAATGGTAGTTACCGTCACCAAGGTGGTTATGTGTTCGCCAGCGTCCATCGGTCGGCTTGTTGGTCAGCAGGATTGTGCAAAAACTGCTGCGTGGATTTCCATGAAACTTGGAAACAGGATCGGTCTTGACACAGAAAAGACCCCGTCAACTTTTGGTGTGCATACGGATGGAAGGAGGGATCTAGGAAGAGGCAGTAAAGTATTATAAATCCATTAGTTACAACTCATTAGAAAGTGGCAGAATAGACACTTCTCATGTGAAATGGCCCCGAGAAAGTCCAGTAACAAAAGCAGCTTTGCTGTTCCTGAATTTGTCAAGAGGAGAGAGATTGTTATCTTACTTTCCTTTTTTCTTTCTTTTGCATAAATCCTCTTTTCCCTCCATTTCTGTCAACGATCACTGCTGCATGGATTTCAACACGCTGGTGCTGCTGTTGGACAGTCTGCTTCGTTTAGCGATCAACACCTGTAATGAGGCCAAGTGGGACCGAGGCTCTTTCATCTGTTGTGGTAGTCACCGGCCAAAGCAGTGCTTTTTACCCCCAGTGATGGAGCCAGCGTTTCTCATGACAAGGACCCCTAAAGTGACACAAATTAGACGCCCATTGCAGAATCTTTTAGATGTTTTATAGCAAGTGATTAAAACCCATGAGCGAAATAATCACACACTATGTCATTGTGTTACTTTTGCATGGAATCACAGTGAAACTAAGTCATTCCCTTTTTGCTAGGGACCCCCCTGGTACCTCCTCAAGGAACCCTGGAGGTCCCCTAACCGTACACAAAAATTGGACGGGAAAAAAGGAAAAATCCAGATGCTGGTGCTGAGCAGAACAACTTCAAACATGCCCCAGCATACATCTGCCCTGTGTGTTTGTGTGTGTGTCTTAGTGTGAGTGTGAGCTGAGTGTGTTTTGTATTGGATGGATTCTGTGTCTGCACCGCCCCGTCGGTGTGTGCGGTGAGCAGCGTCAAGCTCATTCTGCCCCTGGACTGGTCCTCTCTCTCAACCCCATGCACTCCACTCACAGCCTCGCACAGACACGCACACTGACACATACGCACGCACACACACACACACACGTATACACACATACTCATACACACACATGTACACTGGGACGCTAAAACGAGAGGCAGGCCTGGAAAACCGGGGCGCTTCAATTAGCGCTCCTCCGACGGATCCCTGGCGTGGACAGTTTTAATTTTTCATCACAGCCTCCTCGGATTTTTTCTCATGTGTCTGTTTTGCGCATAGCGCCCGGTCGCCGCCGCCGCTGCTGAGGTGTGTTTGCGAGCAACTGAGGCATTCCGGAGATGAAGATTAACGCTCGGTGAATGGGAAACACCAACACGCAGGCACCGCTACCTTTCACGGATCCTCACGCACCAGCTCACCCTTCCTTCGGCGAGATTTGCGCACCGGAGACCGGAGCCGGTGTCTGCGCTCTGCGGGGCCGGGCGCGTGTCGTCTGGGAGGAGTAGGGGAGGATGGAGGCGTTTTTCACAGAGGTAAGCCACGGAGAATTGTGTGACAGTATCATGGAGCGAAACACTCGGGACAGATGAGACAGTCTCGGTGTGACAGGGCTCACGTTGGCGCCGACGCTCGATGCTTTTGCTGGTGCAAGATGGTGCTTTTTGTTTTCTCTCTCTCTCCGTTGATTCACATCGCGTTTCGGCAGGTGTTGCTTTGCTTATCCCCAACCAGACCCACCAGGACCAGGCCCATGTGTCTTAACTGCATGTCTCCATCGATTACAAATCAACTAAACACACCGTTTATTTTATTGTCACTGCGGAGCATCAGGGCCCGGCTGGCTGCCGGCTTGGTGAATTAATTCAGAGCAGAGCCGCAGATAAATTGGCCAAACGAGAGCTGACACGGGCTTTTGCATCCATAAGGCTGGCTCTCGGATTAAAGGCAATCTGTTAACGGAGGGTAGAGCGTGTTGGCCTCCAGCAACAGCCCTCCCACACCATGCTGCTGCTGAGACCCTTTTTATGAGCGTTTTTGTAATGCACTGTGGAATGGGATGGATCCATAGGGTGGGTATGGGTCTGGTACACGGCTGCGGGAATTGAGGAGGGGGGAGGAGGAGGAGTAGAAGGATGATGGGTGTGTGTGTGTGTGTGTGTGTGTGTGTGTGTGTGTGTGTGTGTGTGTGTGGATGGAATGGGTGAGATATAGGAGGGAGACAAATGGTTAACAACTGGCATCTAATTGAATTTGAGGTCGATTTATTCAGCCTCCTGCTCATTCCTCCACCTCCAGCATCCTTGGATGTATTTGACAAAACCATCCTCGTTCAGATCCAGAGTGGTGCCTGAGCTTTATCTCTGACACACACACACGCACACCCTTCTTTTCATTTGTGTTTTGGTCAGTCGCACATGCATCCACACAATCTCACGAAACGCCGTCTTGTCCGCTCACTATGATGCCAATATCCATCCTCTCCAAGCTACTTATCCTCGCCCCCCCTCCCCCCTTAAGTTAATCTGATATGGGTATAAATGCCTCTCACATTGGCAGTGATGTCATGCCATTTATTGGTGTGTGTGTGTGTGTGCGTGTGGTTGTGGTGGGCACTGGTGTCCAAGGGTGCAGGGAAGGTGTGAGCCATTGAATCCTGGAAATGATGCCCGAAATGAACATGACAGCTGCTCAGATGATCATACAGCAACAGCCACCATCTCCCCCTGCTCCATTTCCCCTTAGTCTGTCTGTAATATATTGATCATGGCGTCGATAAAACAGACCACCACATCACCAACCCTGCAGCCCCCGCGCCCCACGCTCTCTGAAAGCCCATGTGGGACCTGAAAATGGAGTGACTTATTGAGTTATGACATTCGGGCCTGCAGTCCTGCATAAGCTGAATATCTGATACCCAGCGAAAAAAAAGACTCCATGCAGTGGTTGCTGCTGAGTAATCAGTCCTCTCGGGAGGTGTCCGTCCAGCATCCACTTCGTTTCACTCCTCTGCCGCCTTCATCGCTCCATCCCGCAGCTTCGTATCCCTCTGCGTTCGTCCACTTACAGTACATCCATCCCTTAGACCAGAAAAGAGTGAACAGCTGACCTCCCTCTCTGGCCCGCTCTCAACTCAGGCAGAAAACATGATAGCTGGCCGGCCAGCCGAGCATGAAATGTCAGGTGGCAGTAGACTACTGTATAATCCCCTCATATTCAAACCGGATTGGTTAGTAGGGGAATATGGAAGTTGCGGTGACATTATGGGCTCTAAATACACACAGAAAATCATTCTTTTGTTGCCGGTTGGTTGGCTGAAAGACAGCAGACATGTGAAAAGTAAAAGGATACTGTGGATACATTAGATATCAACATACTGCTGAAAAATGTAGGCTATCTGAATGACATGCTGGTATGCATTTCAGAGAAGTATTCTTATGTTCTACATTACTTTGCGATGCTTTACAAAGGCAACTGCAAATACAGAAGTATTGGCTTGGAACTTAAGGAATGTATAAGTTAACTAAAGACTTTAGTAATGTCATCTTTTTCCAAGGGTGGCGAAGTCATGACTTGCCCTACACGTCCCCTGATTGGCCGGTACTTGTTGCCTCCGTTGGTTGGGTCGGTGAGATTTTGGCATGAGGAGTGAGACTGGTTAGGGTTCAGGTGAGAATATCAGGGTAAGCCAATCAGAGGCAGAGTAGGGCGGGTCGTGCCTTTGCCATCCTGAAAGGAAAAACCATCAAGTTGTAAGCTATGTACACAGGAAGTAAATATAGCCTCAAGAGTTAGCATAACTTCCAATTACATTTGGAAGTAATGTGTCAAACTTGAATACAAATCCTCTGTAAATGTAAGTATGAGGCAAATTTGTGTCATGTAGTTTAGTGTGTGTAATAGGTTTATGCTAATAGCTTTTATACTTTTATACCGGACACTTTAAGCTGTCTCACTTGGTTTTTAGATGACAGCAACACAATACTTTGCAACAAGGTGTACCCTATACCCTCTAGTCCTAAATGCCTGCAGGCCTGCATGATTTTGTGTGTGTCCTGGTAAGATGGGTGACATTTGGTCTGTGGGGTGACATTTTGTGTTTGTGTTGCTTTGAGTGTGATGGGTCCGGACTGGATTACAGGTGCACAGCCGCCATGAACTGATAACCGGAGAGACGGACACGTGTGAACGTCGGAAGAACAACTTTGACACATTATCTCAAGCCGGCTGTCGCTGTGTCATATCTGCCTGTTTATAGCCTCGCTTTCTGTCCTGTCTTTTCTCAGTCAACAGTCTGCCTCGTTTTTCTGTATTTGCTCTGTCGGCCTCCTCTATATAACCGAACAGGGCCGTAAATAATCATTCACTACTATGCAATTTGTTGAGTGGGCACTATTGCCTGCGAGAATGGTATACAGAGCAAAGAAAGCTTTCTCACACCGAGGTTGATTTTTCATGCAAAGAACCCGCTCTGCAGTAAAATATTAATCATATGGAGGCATTCTATATGGCTGCATGTGTATAAACTGGGCATGGTAACAAAGCAGCAGCTGCCATTGTTGCACTTCTGCAGAAGGTGTCTGCAAATGGCAGCACATGCAATGTTGTTCACACCTTTGTGGAATTTGTTTAGACATAAAAAGCTAAATTTGAGTCCATAGATTGTGGTCCAAATATGCAGGATTTTATATGAAGTGCATTCTGCAGGAAGCTGGTTCGGTGGAGGGAACAGTCACTGGAGATGTGTGACCTATATTCAGCAGCTCCAAACGCATTTGTTCTGCTCAGGAGCTGCATCAGCTTTGCTTCTTTCTCCCTCTCTCTCCCTCGTTTCCTTTTTTCCCTTCCCTCTGATGCTCGCTCGCTCCCTGCGGCCACTCACTTGGTGCTTCTCCATCACGGCCAACCAACCACAGTCGCCCTCCTCCTTCTGGCATTTTTCCAGCTCTGCCTTTCCTTTCTCCTTCCCCTCTTCTACTTCTACTTCCCCGTCTCACTCTCCGACTTGTTCTGCATGTGTAGGTGTGAAACTGCTTTAAAGCTGTTTTACAGCAGGTGAATAAAACAGTGTCTCCCAGATTCCTACCCTTCTCCTAAAGAGCTGTGATGGAACTGGGCGAATGACTTATTGTTAGAAGTAGTTAGATAACAGTAAATATAACGAAGGGTATTTCTTTTTAAGAAGTATGTCCAGGGCTGTTTTACATATAGGTTTACAGCTTTGAATTACTTTCCATTATTAGTGATTCTTTTGGTCTGTAAAATGTTAGAAAATTATTTAAAAAGAAAAGAAAATTGCAAATACTATTTCCTAAAGCCCAAAATGATGTCTTCAAATATATATATATATATATATATATATATATATATATATATATATATATATATATATATATATATTAGGGCTGTCAAACGATCAATTGTTTTAATCGCGATTAACCGCATTTTGTCCATAGTTAACTCGCGATTAATCGCATATTAATCGGCCACAACACGAGAGAGTGTCCCGCAAAATGATCAGGGCGATGGAGAAATAAATGTCCGCCACCGTGAGTGACAGCAGAGATGAGGAGTTTGCAGCGAGTGCTGCTTTTCAGTCCGGCGTGTTTTTAACGAACCGCGTTCGTTAAAAACGAAAAAAATGAAATGTGATTTTCAAAAAACAGTGTGTGTCCAGCACACACGAACATATAAACTCACTCGCACACACACACGCTCCCTGAAGAGGAATGAGGATAAAGGACTTTGGAGACCGGTTATTAACGCGTTAACTTTGACAGCCCTAATATATATATATATATATATATATATATATATATATATATATATATATATATATATATATATATATATATTATATATCTATTATAACATTTTAAAGCCCTAATGCATAAAATTCAAACTATATAAAACACATACCTGGAAAACCCTGATAACTGACAAGCTTTAGAACCAATTAAATTTGGGCATTTTTGCAGAAAAGTATTAATTGATTATCAAAGTAGATATTGATGGATTGATTGTTTAAGTAAGTACTCTCATATTAATTATGGATTTCAAAGTATGTATTAACCAATGTGTTTTTTTCTGAGCTGATGAATGAATTAATGAGTTTATTTCATGTTGAAACACATAAAACGCTACACATGTAACAGAACAACATGCATTAAAAATCATTGATTGGCAAGTGGTCCATGATGTCATACATTAGCTTTATTGCGACAGAATGTCATGTTTCTTTCCACAAGATTTCAGTTTACTTTTAACACCTACTTCATCCACCTCATGCACAGTGGTAAACTTTACACACAGTATGTAGCCTCAAATGAGAAATAACCAATTTGTCCTTAAGTAAAAACTAAAATCCAGACGAAATTAATAAACACAAACACATACTCAGTAGTAGATAAAACAAGAATACATACAATACAGTACAACATATCCCACAATCCTCTCCACCTGAAACACCATCTCCCAGCATCCTCTAATGCTCGGAGAGGAGAGAGGCTGTTTCCATGGTGCCCTGCTTCCACACTGTTGCCGTGGAGTTCTTGTTGCCAGGGTGTTGTTGGGGGTGGGGGTGTGTGACTGTAGTTTTAATCCAAGATGAGAGAGAATGTGATAATTAGCAGACTGCTCAAAACTGGCCTCTCAAAGAGGATTTGCACCGTGCAAACACACTTGCACACGCACGCACACACCCACACACACACAAAATAACATTAACCGCTGCTTCCCTCCGCTGCTTTTTATCCCTCGTTTGTAATATAGCAGTAAACTCTGATCTGGTTTAGTCTGGATAAATCTTTCATGTGTTTGTTTTGGAATTAAGGACAGGTCAAAGGTTACCCGTCTAAAGCTGCAGATATCACAGAATAACAGTTAAGCAGCCAAACAGGGAACACGTCGCGCCTGAAACTGTGTGGCAGCTCTGTATCTACAGTAGCTCCATGTGAGGGGGCTTTGACCTAATGTCCTCCGTGTGTGTGTGTGTGTGTGTGTTTGTGTGTGCGTGTGCGTGTGTGTGAGTAGGTGGGTGTGTTGGCCACGTTACAGTATTTAAGTGTTCTCAACCAGGATAGAAAGAAGAGAACAAATTGGTGGTTGCAGCCTATGATTTTTTTAATGGTGATTTATCTGACATTTTGTTTTGTCTGTGAAATGTCAGAAATAATCCATTATTGTTTCCCAGAGCCAAGTCTTCAAACATCATGTTTTGTCTGACCAACAGCTGGGTGGACTCTGTGGGTGAATGTTCCAACGTCATTTTATGTTCAGATCATCTCAACCCTTACACTACTAAAGGACATTTATTCCATCAGCTCAATTTATATGGGTTTGCAATTAGAATAGCTATAGTTTAGAAGTAATTTTCTTAGTTTCTCATGACTGCAAATTATATGACATGATCAGGCAAGTCCTTCTGCGATTTAAAACATTGCATGACTAGCTTTGGTTTCAGGTCTTTGCATTGCTTTCGTGACCTCTTCGTGACTCCTTACAGTAACTCTGTGCTTTGGTGGCGTAGCATTCCCCGTGCTAAGGGAGAAAGCAAAACTTTTTTCTACCTGCTATCCCGCAGCGGGTTTCTGTTTCTGTGCTCCAGGCAAACATTTTGTCATTCCGGGCAGAAAGTCGCAAAAGTACATTTTTAAGATGCAACACACTGCTAGACAGTAGTGAGATACAAGAATAACTTTTCCCCCCAAGGTTTGTGTAGGGAACACTACGTGACTGAGTAATGTGCAGCACGCCAGGGTTTTTGACTGGGGATATAAACAGTGAGATGTTCAGGAGCAAATCCACTCAAGAAGAAGAACAGCTATCCATTTATTGCCGATTGTTTCGTCTGTGGTCAATGATGCTGCCATAAGACATTGAAAAACAGGTGCAGAATTGCTCTCTGTGACTGCGAAAAACACACTTAACAATACAGAGCGATGGTATGCAAGAATATAATAGCAGTCAAGTGCAGATTTTTCTTGGTTAAGAGTCATAAAATGAATATAAGTCAGCTGAATATGCGTTGTTCCTCAGAAGTATAATAAGAAAAGACGAGAGATGAAAATGTCAAAATAAAACATTCCTCAACTACATAGACAGCAACCGTAAGACATTCGATTTAAAGGTCGTTGTAAGCTGAGGGATATAATCATCTGTTTTTTACACATTCACTGAAGAATTTCTAACAGCACAATGTCCAGAAAGGGCAATACAATGAATGAAACATTTCTTTCTGTCACCAAATGTTATTGTTTATACCTTCAGTGCTGAATGCTAGCTGTAATCCCATTCAGTGACACCCACACACACTCATCCACACACCCACCCACCCACACACACACACACACACACAAATACATGTTGTTGTTCTCCTTCCAGCCACCATAATCTGCTGAAAGCCTCGCCGTCCTGATTGTATTATCACCTTTAATGGAATATTACTGACACAGTTTAGGTCCCTGACACAGGCCGGGCTGCACTACTGGGGATGGATCAGAGAGGCTTTATCACAGTGATGGTGAGCGGTGAAAGTGGGGAGTCCCTTAAACACAAATTCACCTGCTTCTTGTACAACAGCCTCAAAGAAAGACAGTGCTTCTGACGGGGATTTGACACACAAAAGTGTCGGTACCACAGGTATCCTGACCTCGACAAAGCGTGTCCAATGGGATTCTGCCATTGATGGGAGGGGGTAAAATATGATGATAACAATTTTACTGTGGAGCCGGGTGACGGAGAGTGAATTTCACCTCTGAATTCCCAGAATAGTAACTACTCTCCAATCAGACTGACACTTGAATAAAACATCTCAGGAGGGATATGTGATTAGGGTCTTAATATTGGGATAATTTGTGTTTTTGATTGCAGAAGCTATAGGCAAAGAGACACGATTTCGGTATCGGAAGCTGAATGTTTTCCATTTGTAGCCCGTTTGTAGTATGATTGGTACTGATCAATTACTTTCGAGCAAGGAACAATCAGTTCCAAGATTGCTGATCAGGCTGTAAACAATGACCGGTGCGTCGAAGCGGAAGTGTAGGCCTGTATATCCATTATCTGTGACTCGTTACCTGGTCTTCACTGGCTACACCCAAGAGGCTAAATTGCAGGCAGGTGATTAACCTGTAACCAGAATGATGGTTTGTGTGAGTGACAGCGAAAGATGAAAAATGTATTTTATATTGTCTTTATTACAAGAAGAAGGCTAGAAAACAGTAAACTGATTCCATTTTATTTATATAAGTAGCATGTCAAATGCCGACTTATTTTTTAAAAGTGTCAGCAAAAATTGCAGTAGTTGTGTTTCTATTGACATATTTTCATATTTATTTAGAAAAATTCTTTAAGCATTCTGTTAGGCAAAAAAAAAAACGCTTAAAAAAGGGTTTTACACTTAAAGGGAGATGATGACACCTTTTTAAAAAAATAAATTGTGACGCAGCAGACATTGAACTCACATGACTGATCAGCTGTTCCCATTCGAAGTGAACCCACCCACTCAGGACTGACATGAACCATATTGGCCGGAGGACCCTCCCCTCCTCGCCCGATTAACTCAGATAAGCACTCAACCACACCCACATCCATTCTCCTATAAGATATCTATCATTGCAGGGATGTTGCAGGCGCTTTAATGGCTGATCTTGTTTTGTGATTATTTTATTTATTTTGTGCCAGATTTGGTTTCAAAAAGTCCCAAAACACTGAGAAAAAAAGGAGAAAATTAACATCAGGAAGGCTGCTGGACTGCAGTAAAGATATTATCATGTTGAATTATTGATGTCTGGTGGTGTTTTGTGAGTCTTGGTTGTGTATGAGGTTCTGTTTGAACTCTGTGGTTGACGTAACTGTAATAAATGAGTGTGCTGAAACAGCTAGACAGAGCGACAGACAAACACACACACACACACACATTCAAAGCCATCTCTAAATGCACCCCTGACCTTTAGTCTCCAGAGATCCCACCGTGTCTTCCCACCTCCTCGCTGCTCTTTAGTTTTCCTCCATTAGCTGCTGACTGGTCAGCTGTTTCCCCTCATCATTTATTCATTCGTGTCTCGTTTCTGTCATTCTGCGTCTTCCTCAGCCTCCTTTACTTTTAACCTTTGCTCCCATTTTCTAGTTTTTGGTGTATCTCCCAGTATCATCACTGTCATCCCTCTATTGCCCTGTTTCCTCTGTCGTGTCCTTCACCTCTTTTCTGTCCTTCTGCCAGTCAGTGACAGTCAGGTTGTCAGCTACACTTCTGTTCCTGTGAGTCACTCCTTTTCTCTCTTTCTGTCCCTGTCATGTCTCATTTGTGTTTGATTCATATCGTTTGTGTTTGTGTGTTTTCGCTGTCCGAATTTTGCTGCAGACTGTCTTTGGCCACCAACGCTCCAATCTGGGGCTACCATTTCGGACTGCCGACCAAAGATCTTGCCATGTTTCTCTCACGAGAGTTAATTATTTTTGTCTGGATCTTAACTTACTGTGTCCTATCCTTTTTTGTGTGCCTTAATTTATCTTCCCTTATTAACAGAGGCAAACGCATATGTGAGTAATATTGTTTCTATCGGACACGGCGCATTGATGCTCATTTTATTGGCATGAGTGAAGTTAAAAATGTGTGTTTGCCCACGCACATTAATAGTATGTTTGGGTCGATGGTCGCTGTTTGTCGGGGCGTGAGCATCTCTCATCGGAGACTGTCTCTGGGGCGACGCCTCAGTCAAATGGCATGGGCGTCCACGTGATCACCCGAGCAGAAACAAGGCCTTTATCACACACACACACACACACACACACACATGCACACACACATATGCACACACACACACACACACACACACATGCACATGCACACACACACACACACACACACACACACACGCGCATACATACAGCTGTTCCAGCGTCTAGGCCAAATGCTCTGGGGAACCTCTCTTTTGTGCGCTCAGTAATGGAAGATTATTTGATGGTCAGGTTTTTAGTTTAGGATAATAGTTCCCCCATTTATCTTCTCTGTATAATCAACCCTGCCAGCCAGTCCCCTGCATAGAGGCCTCAATACACAACCCAATTGCCAGAATAATGTTGGTAATGTATGTTTCTTTAAAGCCACTTGGTTCAGTGTAGGAGGAGATTTGCTTAAAATGCCTGTTTTTTTGCCACATACCGGGTTGAAATTGTGACATGGTGTCCTTTTAAAAAAACTGAAATATACTTAAATACACGAGGACTTGTTAACTAATGAAACACAGGTAAGCAGGAAAAAGTGTAACGCAAAACATGACACATGGAGTGAACCTACAAAATAAAACAGTAAATGACTCAAAAATCATGACACTGTATACACTGTGTCATAGGAAGCAAGGAATGAAGCAAGAAAAACCACTTAAAGCATGCTAACCGCGTAACATAAATTCAAAGGGAGTGCAAGCAAAGTGGCTCCTACAGTAGGTCTTTAACCAAAATAATTTACAAAACTGGCAACACACCTCCTCACTTGTTGCCATACTTCACTAGCCCTGTTTTTGTCTCATAAGATTCTCTCTATTCTCTATGATTATGGTGGCTTTTATATCCATCCCTAATTAAATGCATTTTATTTAGAAGGGACAGTGCAAACAAATAAAACACATGGTGATACATGAATAAAAATGCCAGAATTAGCTAAAGGGCTGTAGTTCCCTGGCCAAGATGTTAAAGAGGCTTCCTAAAATACAACAAAGCAAATGAAAAAAAAACAAAGCAGAACAAGCAGAACAAAACTGGGCACAAAAACAACACAGGTTGCTTAATCCGCTGACAACATTGCTGTTATGCAATTCTGCACACCAGACTTCATCTCACAAGCTCAGCTGTCAGCATGACATTTTAATTTGACTATCATCCACTCAGAATCCATTAGCAACTATTTTCAGCATAGGGTTAGGCCTATATGTGGCACAATTTTGCAACTGCGTGGCTCGCTTCTTGCCTCAAATGTGTCCAGAAATTAATGCATTTGACATTTTCAGAGTAGCTGCCTGGTTAGAATAAGCGGTGCGTTCATCCAGTCTGGTGCAGAGGAGGAACATGTCACAATGAACATTATGAAATGAAACAAACTGTCACAGACGCACTAATTATTTACTTTACTATTACTGTTTACTTGCATGATAAAATCAATCGAAAAGCAGCCCATGCATGTTTTTGGTACTCCTTCAGCTCCTGGTGTTTGGAGAGCATGGTGTGAGATATGAGGTCAGAGGTCATGTTTGAGGGTAAGGTGACAATTGAGGTTGGCTGAGGTTTAATGGAGCTTGACGAAAAGGTGATGGACGAAGCTGGAGGCCCTGGTGTGACAGCGGTACGGTTTGAATTTCACAGAGCAGAAACCTGTGATTTCACCAGGTATACCGCGCAGACAGAGAGCTCCGGAGTTTGTTTGTCATGCATGGCCATTCTTGTCCGTCTGGGTCGGTAATAGACTGGGGGGAGGGGAGGAGGACGCAGAGAGGAGGAGGAGGAGGAGGTGTACGAGGGTGTTGGTAGATGTTTGTTGCAATGCTGGCAGGTCATTTATAACCCTCGGTCTCCGCTTCGCTGCATTTGCCTCCGAGATAGCACGTAGCTCTGGAAAAAGCACATCGATCCGGGACTTGAGACCAATTTACTCAGAGAAGAGACAGATAGTACGTGAGACTGAAAGCAAGGATGTCATAGTCTGGTTTATGGAAAAAGAAGGAGAATGTTTTTATGCGCAATCGGGTGCACTTCAGGACCAGAGCTCAAGATGTGTCTGATGTAATTATATCGGTTAAAACAGGATGTAGTGAAGTGCTGGTGAGGAGAGCCTCAGGCCGAGGCGGTCATCAGGTCAAACCACGGCACCGCCATCGCTACAATGGCTCGGTGTGCTGGAATCTGACAGGCAGACGAGCCGGAGCTAGGGGCGAGACAGGTTGACCGGCTGCAGAGAGAGAGAGAAGGTCTAGAGGCGTCTATATATAGAGAGTTGCTGAGGAGAGAAACAACAGAGGGAGCGTGGAGGCCTCTTGAATTTTTCAGATGTCGGAGTGATTCTAGATGTATGAAGCTTGTTCGGGGGAGAGATCGGAGTGAATTAGCATTAAATGTAACATGTAGTGGATTTCAGACTTCAGGCTTTAATGGACTCAATTAGGCAAGTTCGGGTTAAGATTATAAAACTTTTACAACACAAACACACCATTAAAATACAGATCCGCACTGATTTGCTGTCAGAGAGTCTACAGGTCTTTACCATGTATCCCATCTTAGTTTAGTGTGTTAGCATGCTAACATTTGCTAGCACTGAACACAAAATACAGCAAAGGCTGAATAATATGTGTGTGACTTAATTGTTATAAAAGCAAAAGTTTGTCAGATTAAAGTGTTAAACTCTGAATCGAAACTCAGTCAGACATTCCTGCCTGTTAGCCTCACTCCGATATAACCCAACAGTGTGTGTGTGTGTGTGTGTGTGTGTATATATTTTTGGTATACTGTATGTGTGTGAGTGATTTCTGCCTGGTTAACTTCGTAGCCTTGGGCACGACTGGTTTTTCTATTACCATCAGTATGTGTGTGTGTCAGATTGATGAAGAGTGCAAGAAAGAGACAGAAAGGCAGATAGAAGGAGAAGAGAGTGAAAGAGATAAAAGTGGTCAGGGGGTGCTGGGGGGGTTTGGGACCATCTGTTGCTAAAACAATTCATTTCCACCCCTCCTCTGTTGCTCACTTCATTCAGATGCACATCTGGTGTCCCACTGAGCCATCTCAGGGCTCAGACACCCTCTCAGGCGTTAGACTCACTGATTAACTTACTGATACTCACGTCTGGAAACTTTGTTCCTGCAACAAGACCGAAACGGAGTGGAATACATCTTCATCTACATCAGTTGTTTGGACTAAAAATGTCAAAACGTCATGAAAATACTGATCATTCCTTCTGTTGAACTCAGTGCAACATCTTCAAATGTCTTGTTTTGTCAGACCAACACCCCCAAACCCATCAAATAGATTTTACTATGAGTAAAGCAGAAAATGTTAACATTTTAAAAATGGAAACCTGTCATTTCTTGCTGGAAATGTTTCCAGATTTTAAAATCTACTCATTAACAAATTATTATACTCTGGTTTTCTGTGTCATCCTGACATTTTTAAGAGCTTTGAGTGAATTTCCTTCCAAACTTCTCTATTAGACTGCATATCTTAGTTAGTCTTTAGAGTCTTTTTTTTATCAGCTGATTTTGTTCATTGTGATGTCATTTACACTAGCTGAGCTAACATTTCAAAACAGCTCAGTGCAACAGACTAAATTGTACAGACTTAGCATGTGGTCCATTTCCTGCCTTTACAGTCGTTCAGTAGCCCCCGTTGACTGAGAAGTCGTGCCCTCTTGCGTCCCCTCCTCTCTTCCCCCTCTGTGCCCCTTTTTCAAGAGCTGGAGGTCGGAGGTCAGCGACTGTGTGAATGAGGGCTTTGTCTGTGTGGGGAGAGCGCATTTCCTCTTACCCTGAGTCAACCACACACACACGCATGTAGCACACACTTACAGATGTCAAGCATTGTTGCCACTCCAGATGTTGAAGTCTTCGTCTCTCATTAAACACATCTGTGACCGTCTGTGCACACTCATCATACATACAGACTGCGTTACATGTTATAGAAACTAACAAGTGACTGTCGGCATCAAGGGTAAACGGAAAATTAGTAGTGTGTACGTCTTGTGTACCTTTCAAAATAAGAGCACACAGCGTTACTAAATCTGACTCAAAGATCTCACTCAGGTCCACCTGGGGTTTCATTACTTTTACGTAACCAAATCCCTCTCTTTTTTCTTCACTGGTCGCGGTGGTTAACTTCAGTCTTTGTGTGTTTCTGTGATCCAGGGGGCCCGTGTTTGGGTCAGAGAGAAGGAGCAGCTGGTTCCCGCTACGGTCAACTCCTGTGGAGACGGAACCCTCGTCGTCACAACCGACTATGGAGAGGTAAGAAATGTAGACACACGCAGCAAACAGAAACAACGTGTTCTGCCGGCTGTTTTCATCACGTTTAAATTTGTAGTTTTTAGACAGGCACGCTCGTCCACCAGTCCACCATCCACCAGAGGCTTTGCTACTGATGACTCAAATCATCAATTTTTAGTGGGCAGCGCTGATAGGTCCCCCCAAGTGACTTCAAACCAGGGCTGTTGCTGTTCAAGAGGCCAAAACGGCACCTAAACTACACAAAAACCGCAATGGGGGACTGTTTATTTCAGTATAACAATATAAGTGGAGTGAAATTGTAAACACTGCTAAGGCTGAAAACACATTTAATTAGTTCAGATCAGACACGGAGAGTTAACAGTGTCAGTGTTAGATTAGATGCTGAGCAAAGCTGCAGCCGTTACTTGAGTCATTAGCGTTCAGATAAAGGTCGGACTGAAGGTGAAGCAGCTGTGCAGGTTCCTCCTCTCCTGTGCGGATCGATATGAACTCCTGGTCATGATGCTCCACTTTCCTGCCCCAGTTCCTTCCTCCTCCTCCTCCTCCTCCTCCTCTTCCTCCTCCTCATACATATGCAAAATTCATCTCTGACACACATTCAGCTTCCAGAGGAGCTTCCAGATTCGTATTAAGCTTCCAGAGGAGAGCTGGAATAGATGGAGAGCATTGAGAGAGATGGAGCGCAAATGCTCGTCGTTCGTTTGTTTCGGGATGTCAGATGCCAGGACGTCGCTGCCTGTAGCCGTTGTGCCCCGACCCCTTTGACACCCCGCGCCCAAAATAATGGAATTGAATGTTTTAATCTCATTACGAGTTTGCGTGCGCTCGTCTAATCTGTATCGGAGCAAGGTTGTGCACACGTTGCTCTTTGGATTTGATGGTTTTTTGATGGCTGATGTGTTTGGCACACACACAAACACACACATGCGCTCCAGTTGGCAGCGTTCACACAGAGCTAATAATAGACTTGGTCCTTTAGCCTGAATTCAAGAGTCTCAATCCTTCTCTTTATACCCTCAAAGAACATCCTCATCTTCTCTCTGTACAATGAATTCATATTTCTTGGCCTTCAAGACACAAAAATGCTGCTCTAAAAGCATCGTCCTTTAATGTATCCGCCTCGCCGTTCTCGTTCGAGGGCACATCAGGGACGGAGAGGCATTTTCCCAAAATAGAGGATTGGTTATAGGAGCGGGCATTCTCTTTGCACTGGATTATGAACGTCCTTAACCTCCCCCAACCCCCATCCAGCTCTCCCCTGCCTCCCTCTGCCCTCCCTCTCTGCTGGCAGTTGGTGTTTAAATGTTAGCTCTGCAGGAGGCGGTGAATATTTGATACAGAATCAGCAGGATGGGGAGCTTTACCCTGATACAACAGGATCTGACCCATGCAAACAGTCCCAGGGCTTCCCATCACTCCCCGCGTTTTTTTCCTGATCTCGGTCATGAATACATTTGTGTTTTCGATGTCCATCTGACGGAGCCCGTTGAAACACCGGAAACGTTTTAATGGCCTAAATTATATAAAAGCCGAGAAATTACGCCAACATTTTGTGAAACATGCAAGATTTAACGGCGTTTAGTTGTACTTCCCCTTTTTTTCTTAGTCTCACCCCAGCTGCCGTGTCACTCCGGTTCTGTAATCTACAGGCCCTGACCCAGTTCACCACATTACCAATTCTGGGTTACAAATGCTGCGGCTGCGAAAGCTACGAGCCTTCATATCGGATCAGCAACAACTCCGAGGGTGTATGGGCAAGCATTTACATCATTCATGGTCCGTTCTACTCATGAAACAGGGAATGTTCGAGGCCGCTGCTCACCTAAGCCACATCAGAAACAGTTCATCTGAAGTTTACTGAAGATGTCTGGAGGGCTGGGCTGATGTTGTATGTTTCTTTTGTTCTTATTCCGCGCTCTCATGTCAGTCTTTTGTGAAGCCGAGTGATCTTTTGGAATATTTCCACCCATAGAAGACAGTTGCCATCTACAATAGTCTCATTCATCACCCATATTTTAACTGTTTTTTTTTACAAACAAATAAAGATATCAGCATCTTTCCTTCGTTGCAAAGTGCCGAGCAAAAACAGCTGTACGACCTCTGCCTTTGCCGTTTCAGAGAGGTTAGATCAGATGCCGTGTTGTTTATTTAATGAAACAGAAAGCCTGTCACAGCTTTGCCCTTGATTAAAAGTCAAATAGCAAGTCCTTGTGGGTCTTCCTGTTAATGCTCACATAGACACATGCACCAGTAATTGTTCTCATGACAGTAGGAGTCTGGCCCAGGTGGGAGAAAGTAGAGTTGAAACAATTAGTCAATTAATTGGTGAGTTGATGGACAGATAATTAATCGGCGGCTACTTTGATAATTAATTAACAGCTCCAAGTATTCCAAATATTCTCTGGGGCCAGCTGCTCCAATGTGAAGATTGTCGGAGATGTGCTGCTTTATCTTGTCGTGTATGAAATTAGTTTGTATTTCCCAACCTTATTTGATCCAGACACGTTCGGGCAACTCAACAGAGATCTTCCTGATCTGGTTGCAATGACTTACGTTACTGTGATGTCCTAATGTTTACCTCCAATGGACACATTTACATACTTTGCGCATGAGGAAGTATGTAGTCGCAGACAGAAGGTTACACAACAACAAAACACACACACACACACACACACCTCTATCCTTGTCCACACGCACTTAAACGCTACACGGACACACACGTATGATCATGCATGTATACACACACACACAGGTTAGCGATGAGTTATGAGTTGGTGTGTGTTATGTGACCTGGATTTCAGAAGCTAGCGTGAAAGCCACAGCGAGAGCTCACGCGAGCACAGAACATGCTGCAGGGATGCCTTACTCACACACAGACACACACACACACAGAAATAAATGACACACACTCTGTTTAATGCGCCTAATGAAAAGTGCAGAAAGGAGTTGCTTTGTCTGATTCGTCTGGAAACAGGCTGATTTCGCTGTGTGTGTGATCTCCTGACCCACATTCGTCGTCACAGTTCGGGTGTTTCAAACCCTCTGAGGACCCCGTAGTTACTCACCCACTCGGTATCGCATCATGAGATTAACTTAACTCTCTTAACCTGCCGCTCAATAACACTGATATGCAAACACAGACACACGTTTCTCTATCCGTTTCTTGCTCTCTGTCTGTCTTTCTCTGTCGCCGTCTCCCTGCAGTTTCTCCTATCTGTAAAAAAAAAAGGGTGCAGAAATGCCCCTCGGGGTGGGATGAGTGTTCGTTGCCAAATCCTAAACCATGATGACATGTGAAAGGTGTCATACACCCCAGTGATAAAAGGGGGCTGTAGGGCAGAGAAGGCAGAAATTGAGTTAAAGCTTAAGAGTGCAGTTTCTCAGGAAAAGAAATGTATTACACATTACTCATAACTTTTTCATAAAAGCACAGAATTACTTATTCATTCTCTGAGTAACTGTACCTGTTAATAGACTCTCCACAGGCGCATTGAATGACTTTGCTGATGTTGGTGATTCTCATGGATATC
The DNA here is from genome assembly GCA_963678695.2 of Diplodus puntazzo. Classification (NCBI taxonomy): domain Eukaryota; kingdom Metazoa; phylum Chordata; class Actinopteri; order Spariformes; family Sparidae; genus Diplodus; species Diplodus puntazzo. The sequence continues at coordinate 9,171,756 of OZ023175.1, forward strand.
AGGAGAGGTCAGGTAAAGGTCGTGCAAACGTAGATGAAAAGGCAAGCTTGATCATTCTTTTCTAGCCATCTTGTGCGTTCCAGACAAATGTAATGTGAGGAGCGCGTTTCTCCATTCCTTCGTTTAACAAATGATCGGTGGTAACAGAAAAAAAAACACAAGGTACAAGATGCGCTTTTAGAGGAGTACAGTACAACATGTGCTGGAGTTAATTGTACACTGCACAAGCACTTATCGTTTTAAATAAATCTCTGTAAACCGAGGATGTGTGACAGGTGCATCGGAGGAAGGTGCAGGTTGAGAGCAATGGGAAGTAGAACACACTGCACTGGGAATTGAGAGGAAGTAAAAAAAAATGTTGACTAACAGTAAAGCTTCACTTCAGCGTTTTACCTTTCTAATGTATCTTCCCTCATCAACTCACAGTTCAAAATGTTGACGTGCGTGAATCAGTGAGTATATGATCTCACATAAAAGTCCAAAAGAGACGAGCACTGCTGGCTGCAGCTGTCCCTTTCGCCTCCAACACATTTGATCTGAAGGGTTGGATCACTCAGAACAGCCCCTTCAGTGTTCCCTATCCCTAATCTGACTTGTGGAGGTCTGCCAGTTCTGATCCGAGGTCAGCGAGGAAAGCTGCAGGTGCGTTCAGCACTCTGTGATACTGTATCTTACGCTGAACAGAGCTCTGCAGAATATATAGGTCACTGTGCCCACAGCGCTCTCTCTCTCTCTCACTCTCTCTCTCGCTCTAACTCTATCTTCATCTCTCTCGCTCATTCTCCTCACTGTGGCTGCTGCTAATATGTGAAGTCAGATGAAGAGGCTTGTCCCCCTGGCTCTCCTCCTGAATCATGCAAAGCAGCTTCAGACATCAGAGGGCTTTACAGGAAGGCCTCTCCATGGCCAGTATGTACGTGTGTGTGTGTGTGAATGTGTGTGTGTGTGTTTGTGTAAAAGTGTGTGAAAGTGTGTTCACATGAGCAAAACAGGTTATTAATGGGGCAATTTTAGAGAGAAGAGAGAAGGAACAGAGAAGGATGAAAGGGGAAGAAGCGGAGCGCGTGTCGGAGAGAGAAAGCATTGTCAACCAATCCCATAAAAAGACACAATCAGAGGAGAAGGTGGGGGGAATTAGGTGAAGAAACAAGGGAGCAGGAAAGGAGCTGATTGGCCGGGAAGAACACTGGAAACAGGGCTGGGCTAACGAAGCTGATGCAGGGCAGGTGTGGAGGGAAGAGCAGGCTGGGGAGGAGCACAGAAACACAAGAAAACAGAGGAAAAATACACAGCACAAACCCAGAAAACATAAATAGAAGGAGGCAAAATTTACAGGACCATGACAGCATTAGGAGGAATTTTTCCAATACTTCCAACCTGGTTATATCTGAACATTGAAGGCACCCAACATGGCAATAGCAGAGCACTAACACCCTCTTTTTCTTTCTTTGTTTCTGTTGTAGCTCTCTGTTGTTCCCAAGCAACTGATCTAAAGGATGCACAATCATCTCTCAGCGCTTGCCTTTCATGTGCACTCAGCATACGCGGCATCAGCTTCTCATGCTAACCTAAGCACATGTCGCTAACCGCGTACGGATGGCAGTTTCCTGGCCGATGCTGTGCTCGTGACCTTAGGTCTTGCTCAACTTCAGTCTATGCACCACGAGGCCTGTGCGCTGTGGAGTTTATGAATAACCGCTAAATACCTGCAAGTTGAAAATAGTCCTCTACAAATGCAGTATTTACTCCTGTTTGAATAATGTAGACTTAAAACTGCAGTACACATTGTCATTTTAGGAATTTTTGTGTTTCTGTTTATGAATGTTGACACCTTCAGTAGGCCAAATGTAAAGGCTTGGGGTTTAACTGGTACAGATGAGACAGTGAAGTTCAAAATGATTGACTGATGGACTAGTGCTTTGTTGACTGACTTATCCTTAAGATATAAAAGACTTCCTCTCCCTCACAATACATCCCAGTGTGAGATATACTACTGAAGTCAAATCAGAGTTGAGCTGAGCTCTACTCTATCCTCTCTACTTCTACATTACTCTCATTCTGTCTCTCTTTCTCCCTCTCTGTCTGATAGTCTCTCTCTCTCTCTATGTTTCTCTCACTGTTTCCACCTCTTTTTCTTTCTGTTCCCCGCTCCAATAATGAATTATTGAGCACGAAGTATCCTATTTTTGACTCTCTGGATAGTCGTAGTTTAGTGTGTGTGTGTGTGTGTGTGTGTGTGTGTGTGTGTGTGTGTGTGTGTGTGTGTGTGTGTGTGTGTGTGTGTGTGTGTGTGTGTCTGTGTGTGTGTGTGTGTGTCTGTGTGCTTTTTCATATAGTACAGTGTGTGTATGTGTGTTGAAAACCCACCAGAGGGCAATGGAAGAGGAAGAAAAACCTGTATTTCTTCCACTCCAGCTGCTATTTATTTCAGTCCCTGACATACTTTTTCACTTCACAGCGTCCCCTTCGCTCTGAATCATCTCCATTTGGGTTGTCCCCAAGTGGTTTGCCCTAAACATCCCTGCTTTATCTGCTGTTAGAGGCCTTTATATTTTAAAGCAGCTTTGGCGTTAGAAGCCATTGTAAAACCCAGAACTGTAGCTCAGGCATTTATTTGATTTAATCTTACGTTCAATTTTTTCCCCCCATTTTTTACATATCATCAGGGACATTTTTAGTGTAAGAGATGAACCCTGATGATGTCACACATTCATGACAGAAAGCCTATGTGACAAACTGGTGACAGAGAGTTTAAAAGCAACGGGAATGCCCGAGGAAAGGCATGTTCGAGTGAAGAGATGCTGTTGGATTGAATTATGGGAAATGTAGGATCCAGTGTTTTTCACTCAAGGTTGCATTGATTTTCAGCATCTTTTTTTAAAATGCGTTTCTTTCAAATACCCCAAAGTTTAGGAAAATGTAATACTAAATACCTTTAAAGGTCTAATATGTCGTCTGTGACTCCTTCCCGAAGGTTATAGGAGAAGATCGAAGTGCACAACGACAAAGGTATACACATATGATATCGTTTTAATATAAAACTTATATACCTATACCCTCCTGATAATAAAATAAAACTAAACTAACTAAATAAACTAAAGTTATACAAGTGGAGTGAAGTAACCTATTTACAGTTTTTCCCAATTATTATAACACGTCACTAGAAGCTAAACCTCAATTTCTCAAAAATTGGAGCACAAAACAGAATACAATCAACCATTTTGCCTCCACAAATGTCCACCAAAACAATACACACAGCCAAACTATGATTATGTCTTACAGACATCAATCTAAACACTGTTGTGATAATTGTTTACATGGTTTAGCTTCATGAAGTCATGTTACATTAAATGTACACAATTGCATAGAAATTGTTTCCTTTTTCATACTTTTTTTATGTTCAGGTTGAGCTTTATGGCGCATACAATGAAAAGACTGTTGCAATATTACAATACAATATTCTAAATATATAATATAAATATAACATTGACACAATCATTGCTTTTAAATAGGACAAAATGCGCATTTGTTTTCCCAGTGAGCTGGAATTGGGCAAAACTCACAACCCAGAGTCATATTGTAAACCTACTGTAACAAACTGAGTAACAACCAACCGTACATCAGTTTGACAGTAAGCCGAGTGAAATGGGACGTGTCAAGGTGAATTTTGACCCAAGCGGCCATATCAGTCATCCTTCCTCTATCCTTCCTCCCTTCAACACATGCGCTGTGGTTATCTTCTATCACCACTATAATTTATCCTGGATTGCCAAGGCATGCTCGAGTCTCTGATTGAAATGGCTCTCAGTTAGCCTTCAATTACAGGCATTTGGGACTCAGATTGAGCCATTAAGGCGTTAAGTGAGTCTGCGTGAGTGAGCGTGGAGGGATCTCTTGTAAACAGAGAGAGATAGACCAAAAAGACTTGAAGTGAAAAAAACAAGCTGTAGGGACACATCTAAGCAGAATCCGGCAATAATGAGTAAAGTAAAAAAAAAAAAAAATTGGAAGGAAGGAAAAGGAGGTTGAAATGCGGTAAGTGAACTGAGAGGCATGCAGAAGACAGAGCGGTAAATTAATGAAGAGTGGGATGATATGAGAGATCTAGAGAGAAACGAGAGGCGAATGACAGAGAGGAGGGGGAAGGGATGAAAGAGGAGTGACGTACAAAGGGAAAGAGAGATGAGGGAGACAGAAGTGATGTTCGAGACATGGAGGCATGCAGAGAGCGAGCGAGAGAGATTTAATAGGATGAGAAAGTAAAGAAATAAGGGGAGAGAGAAAAGCCTGATATAAAAACTAAGACTCGGATATCATTGGAGGGACTTTCCGTCTCTTCTTTTCTCACAGATGCAGAAGTGCGCCCCTGTCAATGCAGCCAATTTCCGAGTGCCTGTGCATGCGTACAGCTGTTCGAGCCATGACTAACAGGCACGTTAATGCGTCTCATCACTCGGACAAGCGTGTCTCCAGTGCACATCAGCACGCCAGTAAAAGGACATAACCATACAAACGTTAACACACGATACAAAGATGTAAAAGCTGGCATCGACCTCTACTCTGCATGACAGACTAGCAGCAAGAAAGATGAATAAACTAAACCAGCATTAACTGATTTTTAGGGCAACTCTAAACAAGCTGATTGACTTAAAGGAGCAATTTGTAAGATATGCCGAGATTTTTATCAAAAAAAGAAACATTATCAACAGAGTGTGAGGAAACAATGGTGTTGAAGTTCTGTCTTGCAGAGATATGTGCTGAAGTTAGCACTATAACCAGCTAGCTGGAAGCCCCCTGCAGATTCAGCTGGAAGATATATTTACAAAGTATGGTTTCATTGTCGCTCCACTGCAGTTTCAACAAGATGGCCACTGCTGTTGGCCCCCCTATATAATCTTATATATGTCTAATTGTAGCCTGGATCAACCTGTCAGTATGTTGATCAAGTACCACGGTTATAAAAAGGTGAAGACAAAGAGTCAAGTGGAAAGGCTACAGTGAGGACGGGGAGGTGTCGGCCATCGAACCATGCATGAGTTATGCTGTCTCTAATGGAGGACGAGGGGTAATTGGCTCATTTCATCACAGATGACTGAGTGGGGAAAGGTTAGTGTCCTGATGGGACGGACCTTCAGCAACAGTTAACAGACAAGAGTATGTACAAGATGAAAGATGCAGGAAGAAGGCACACTGCAGCATAATGGCTGACTATATTATAGTCAGCCATTTTACTTGCGGCAAGGTTATTATCATTGAACAAAAACTGAACTCAAAAATGTGTGAAAAAACATTTTGGCTAATTGCAACAGAAATGGATGGCGTGGGAAAAGATTTTTAAGCGAGGAAAGAAACATCATCAGGAAACAAACGAGCCCCCTCTGGAAACTTACTGACACCAAACTGAATTAAAAACAAAATTAGAAAAATGAAATATTAATTAAAATCAATACAAAACAATAAGACATAACAGTGCTGTGAGTTCCTTAACGCAACAGCCCTGTGCAGTGCAGGACGTCGTTACTGGAGTGAAATAGATTTATTTAAGAACAGGATGTCTAAGCGCCCACAGCGCGGCCCTCTGCCACTCTCGACAGACGTCCGACACATCTGTTACAGCAACACACACACGGAGGCTGGCTGTGTGAGCCTAAGCTGACAAATTAACAACCCAGTATTGCAAAGGCCGTGATTTCTATTCTTAGACGAGTTGATTTTGCTGGAATGAATGAACGACCTTTTATGCTGAAATAGAATGGCAATTATCTCCTGTCCTGGTGTGTGTGTGTATGTGTGTGTATGTGTGTGTGTGTGTGTGTGTGTGTGTGTGTGTGTGTGTGTGTGTGTGTGTGTGTGTGTGTGTGTGTGTGTGTGTGTGGTTGCTGGCGATCGCCGTAGCAGCATGTGTGTACGTGCCGGACATAACTACACACCGAGCTGCTTTCCCCTGTCTTGTCCTGCCAGATCCAATCTGTTACTCTCTGTTCTTCTTCTCTGCTTCCGTCCTTCTTCTTCTGCTTCTTCTTCTTCTTCTTCTCCCCTCCAACAGCCGGGTTCCCCACCCGTCTTGTCCCCCCCCATGCTCTCCTGTTTCCATGGCGATTGGATGACATAGATGAGATTGGGGTCGAGTTAGATGCTCTGTATTCTCAGCGTGTGGATTTTTCGTCATGTTGCATCATAATTAGCCTGTTCTTGCTAAAAATGGAAAGATCCTGCAATGTTTTTTTTGCCATGGCACACAATGCCATGTAACAGTAGCATAATACACAATGCAATAAAGTCCATCTTAATGCAATACAGCACAGCACATCTTTTAGTTTCAGTGCGTATGTGTGATATATTTCATGGAAACATCACTTTAAAACAACTACAAAGGCACTCAGTAGAGTGCATACCTCTGCTAAGACCCGACAGTGCCCTTTAAGTCAATCAAGCCTGTTCCTATAATCAAGTAAACATATTTAAATCCGCTAGATACAGATTTGTATTTGGAGCTACATCAAGTTGCACTCACCTACACACACCAGCCACCTAAAAAAAGCCAGATTTTTTCAACAAAATCTATCTTTTATTCTCTATTATCTAGAGATGTGTGAAAGAAAACCTGCCTTCGTCCCTTTATCAGGATCTATAACCAGAAGTTAATGGGGGCTAATCAAATAAAACACTTTAAACAGTCTTTAAAGAATATCAAAACATGGACAAAAGCCACTAATCTAATTACTTTAACAAAGCAGATTTCCACAGATATTTATTCCCTTTTTTCGTGGACGTTGTTTGCCATCAGGAGCGCCTGTTTTGTGTTCCATCGCTGTCAGATCCAATTAGTGCTTCCTCAAGTGTGACTGCAACAAGTTCAGGTGTTTCCACAGGATTATTCAAAGCCATGGCAGGGAATTGAAGGATATCATTAACTGATGAATGCTGAGGTAAAAGTGTGGCGCACAAAAACAACCAAATTACAACATGTCGTTACAATAAAACCGTCTGTCTTTGTCGTTCCTCCAGGTGTTGTACTTGCAGCAGGCCGAGGTCACCAGGGAGCGGGTGTACGCCATGCACCAGTCCAGCATCGACGGGGTGGAGGACATGTCGGCGCTGGCTGAGCTGCACGAGGCCGCCATCATGCACAACCTGTACCAGCGCTACCACAAGGATAACATCTATGTGAGTGCATTTAGATGGACACGTGTGTCTAAGTATGTGTAGGATGTGTGTGGCCAAGTGGTGCCAATACATTACGTTTATCTTGCGTTTATCCCCCCACCTTCTCCTTTTCCAGTAATCTTTGCATGCGTGAGGCTTTTAGTGGGAAACACAAATCATCTTATCAGACCCATCTGCTCTAAGTGGAATAGGTGGAGAGAGAGAGAGAGAGAGAGAGAGAGAGAGAGAGAGAGAGAGAGAGGCGAGAGTTGAAAAGAGTGAGGTAAACTACAAACAAATTGATTTCCACTTCTTTAAAATTGTATTTGTTACACACTCACTGAGCAGCTGCTTTGTCGGAACAACAAACGGCATTTTTGGTTGCGCAGCCCACTTGGAGGTAGGGCGAGTGTGCTTTTGCCGCACTCTGGAGAAGGTCCGGCTCGGTCGCCACTCAGCTCAACTGGGCATGACCAAAAGTGCCACCGGAAAAGACGGTATCAAACACATGCATGACTTGTTTTGTTTACTGGCATGAATGCACATCTGTACAGCAAATCTGATACAGTGTAGCATCAAAATGCTATTCTGTCTTGCTCAGATCCCATAATTGTCTCAGTAATCATAAGAGAAATTACTGCTGTGTTAATCTGTATGTGTGTGTGTGTGTGTGTGTGTGTAATGAATAGGTACATCAGCTGATGTCTATAAAACTCCATTTCATCTCGCCCGTGACCACTGAACAGACAATAATCTGTGCTTTTTAAAATGGATGAGATCAATTAATTATGATAAAGCCAAAAAAAACGACCACATCATGATGACGTTTATGATAAGTTGAAAACCTGAAGGATTATCAGTCGGCGGACCAATGGCAGCGTCCCTGGGTGTGACCTAATCTCGATGATGAAATATTGTCCATACATGGATTTCCCTTAAGCTGATCATAAGAATTTACCCTGAGTGAGGTCAGCTTTCTGTGTCACTGTGTTCATGATTTTATGTCCGTCGGCACAGTTTCATATGTGTGTGGAACACAAAGTGCATGGACGGGGGTAATGTGACACGATGGAGGGCACGCTGACCTGAAGTTTTCTAATGCGGAAGGGCAGAAAGCAGAGTGGAAATCGTCCTCCCTCCGCCATCATGACACCGATTTGACCTCACCTTTCTAATAAAAATCTGGTGATTTGTCGCATGTCGCTCCTGCTGTATGATCTCCACCCTGCTGTGTTCTCTTATCCTCCTGTCCAGATTAATATCAACACAAGGCTGCTTCAAAATGTCACATATACGTACTATGTGTGTTCCTGAGAGCTTGTTATTTGCATATATGTGTCAGTGTGTTAAAGTGTTAGAGTGAGAAGAAAAGAAAAAAAAAGAAATGGAGACAAATATCTCATCAGTGATACAGACACAGAACCTGAAACGTCCCCCTACTTTTTCAGACTAATATTGGCAGCATCCTGGCAGCCGTCAACCCCTACAAGCAGATCTCCGGCCTGTACGACCCAGAGAGGGTGGACCTGTACTCCAAGCACCACATAGGGGAGCTCCCTCCGCACATCTTCGCCGTGGCGAACGAATGCTACCGCTGCATCTGGAAACGCCACGATAGTCAGTGCGTCCTCATCAGGTGAGTTTCAACCGTGGAGAATAAAACAGATTTACCTCTAATTCAGTCCAAGCCATCAATCCATCCATCCACTGTTTTTTTTTTTTTTTTTAATCCTGTGTCACAGGGGGGCTGCAGTCAATCCCAGCATGCAGTAGACGAAGAGGGTATTTCCGTTTTTAGAAACAATTCCAACTGTCCTACTTACCCACTGTCACACATGCAATTTTGATCTCATTGAATGCAGAGTTCCCAGTCATAAGATAGTTAGTTAGCTTAGCATAAAGACGCGCAGGCTAGTATTGTAAGTATTCTTAACTGTCTCTATCAGCAGTTTGCACATGGAGCACGTGCACAGACAGGTAGAGAATGACAGCCGTTAAAACGATCGTGAAAATCAGTCATATTGTCGGGCTTATTGATTTCAGTGGTTGATTGACAGAGCAAAGATCAAGTTCAAAGAGTCAATCTTCAGTTGAATGTTTTGTCAGGTGAAGGACGAGAGGACCGAAAAGATGGTTGCCTCTTCTTCAGTGGTCAGAAGCATGTGGCGCGACGTCCCTCTACAAAATGAATGAATCCAGTGGGTGAAGCTGGCAAACTCAGAAATTACATCATGCTTTCAATTACACTCAGGCGTGGTCTCACTCGCTATCCTGATTGAGATAGACCGGGAGTTAATGCAATATCTGGGAAACCTTCAAACCAATATCAATTAAATGACCAGATGAGTTTTAGATACGGGAATGTCACAGAAGGTCACAGTGTGCTAAATTAAATCGGGCTGTGTTTGTGTCCGTGTGTGTGTGTGTGTGTGTGTGTTCCAGTGGTGAATCAGGGGCAGGGAAGACGGAGAGCACTAAACTGTTGCTTCAGTTCCTGTCTGTGATGAGCCAGAACTCAGCTGGGACCGCTCCGTCGGAGAAGAGTACGCGAGTGGAGCAGGCCATCGTACAGAGCAGGTGAGGAGAATGAAGAAGGGATGCTTTTGTGGTTGCTTAATATAGAAAGGGATATATATTTATATTACTGCCACAGCTGTTTTTAAACTCTTTTAAGTACAAAAGCACACTTTTACTTCAAAAATAAGTAAAAGCTATAATAAAAACAAGATGGTTTTTTTGCCTTAACATGTGAAAATAGCGAAAATACAAAACAAATCACCTCATGTAATCACCTCACTGAAATGATCTGCTACTTGCTAGGTGAACTTGTCTTATGAATGCTCTCTGAATGCTGACTAGGGCTGCATCGAATCATTATGTTAACCTTCTGACCCTGCTTAATTGATAAAAATTCAACATGGTTTCATGACACATCTGCTGATGAAATGGTCTAAAACCCAAAGAGTTTTTTTTCTACAGCATCAAATTCTCAAATTGGGCGGCTGGTACCGACATCTTCTTTGGTATTTTTGTATTAAAAATGAAAAAAAATAATAACAGTCATAATACAGGGCTACTTTTTCACACTGGTGCACCTGATAATATATTTTAATGTAATTATTTTAACCCATAATGTAAATTGTAAACAGGAAGTGGTACAAATGCATGTTTTTCTTCATCTGAATCACGTGCAACAGGAAACTGCGATCATTTCAATTGTTGATAAAATAAAGAAATAAACCTCGAATGGAAATGTTAGATTGTGGAGCCTGTAGGGAGTCACAGCATTTAAGCCCAAATATCAAGCCTCAAGTGTCCGGCTCTGATTAAGTGCCAGAGGTCAAGCCCCTGGTACTGTAGGAGAGCTCAGTAATCAGTCTTTGAACTGGGCTGTCAACATGAAGCAGAAAAAAGGGCAGGCTCAGAGGCTTTTTTTTGACGGATATGTAAAGGTCAGTGAAACAACATTACTGACTCTCGTTCTCTTTGCAGTCCGATCATGGAGGCGTTCGGTAATGCAAAGACTGTTTACAACAACAACTCCAGCCGCTTTGGGAAATTCATCCAACTTCACTTCTCTGAGGGCGGAAACATCCAGGGAGGCTGCGTCTTTGACTGTATCCTTGTATTTATATATTAAAGTATATTTATATCAAACGTACCAGCATCTGTATTTGCTTTTATTACTATAAGTGCTGACTCTGAGCTTTGTTTCCTTGACTCTACCTTTCAGATTTACTGGAGAAGGTAACCAAAGTCCTGAAGTCTACAGCCTGGTCATATCATATCGTTTAAAAAATTAATTAGAAGTGATTTGTCAGTTTTGCCACATGAATTATAATTAAATGTTAATTGTGGCTCTGCTACATTGATTTTTCCTGTAGAACCGAGTGGTACGACAAAACCCCGGAGAACGAAACTACCACATCTTCTACGCTCTGCTGGCGGGAGCTAAAAAGGAGCAGAAAAGTGAGAATCTTTCTTTTTTTGGGCGTGATGTGTGTGTTTGAAACAGAATTTACGAAATTATTGCAGCAGTGAGACAAAGCTGGTGACACAAAAAGATCTTTTTTTGTGTGTAATTTCACACATTTCTGCAACTTTTCCAGAATATATTGTATCTATAATGTGAGTGCAGTTCTCTCCCAATACAACACATACGACAATCTGTTTGTTTCCTCTACCAGGTCAATACTTCCTGGAAGACCCCGCCGAATCTTTCCACTACCTCAGCCAATCAGGATGTCTGAAAGACAAGAGTTTGAATGACAAAGAACTGTTTAACAGTGTGATGGTCAGTGTGACGGCATGTCTTCTCCCATGTCATGTCTTTGAGAACTAGACAGGAGTTTTACAAACATTTCTGAAAATAATATGCATTCATATAACTTATATAGCAATAACTGATCTTTGTTTGGTAGTAATCTGAATTGCTAGATCATGGCTGTCCCTGCTGTGCATGTTAAAGTCGCCTTCCTCCCAAAATGTCTTCTATCTAAAAGTTAAATTCTGCCTGGAGAGCAGCTCTGCCTCTTGCAAATGTTTGTAACTGTCACTGAGATAAATTGCTGCCTGAACCTTTGCCTGCAAAATATTTTTTAAGACTGTTAAAAACACCTCACCCACCTTATCTCCCCTGTTGCTTGTCTCTGCGTAGGAGGCTCTGAAGGTGTTGGAGTTCACGGAGGATGAGATCCGAGACATGTTTAAGCTGCTGTCGGGAGTCTTGCAGCTGGGAAACATCGAGTTCATGACTGCAGGAGGGGCCCAGATCACCACCAAGCAAGGTCAGCTCACATGTGAAGGGATTCGCGAAAAGTGAAACTTAGATAGATGCGGTGCGGGAGTGTGATGCATCTCTGCACATCTTTTTTAGTGGTCACTAATGCCAGCGAGCTGCTGGGCCTGGACGCCTTCCAGCTGTCTGAAGTCCTGACTCAGCGCTCCATAATCCTCAGAGGAGAGGAAATCTGCTCCCCACTCACTATAGAGCAGGTCGGCACACACACGTACACACACATTTATTCTCCCCCCCTACTTGATCGATCTCCGATACACTCATATGCTCGTCCGTAACGCTCCCTCGGGGGTTTCCCCTCTCGTCGATACAGGCCGTGGATTCCCGAGACTCCGTTGCCATGGCGCTGTATTCCCAGTGCTTCTCCTGGATCATCCTCAAGATCAATCAGAAGATCAAGGGGAAGGAAAACTTCAAATCCATCGGCATCCTCGACATCTTCGGCTTCGAGAACTTTGAGGTCAGAGCTCAGGAGCTGTTTGGCCCGAAGCTGTTTTGCAGACGAGAATGCAGACCTGTTTACAAGGAAATGTGTCTTTGCTTCCAGGTGAATCGGTTCGAGCAGTTTAACATCAACTACGCCAACGAGAAACTTCAGGAGTACTTCAACAAGCACATCTTCTCCCTGGAGCAGCTCGAGTACAACAGGTACATTTTCTACATAAAAGGAACCTGCTGAACAAAGATCAATATGATACGCGTTAGTTAGTTTGTTAGGGGATTGATTGGAAAATACAGCAGGGAGAAAATAGATAGATTAGGTCCGAAGAGTAATGTGTAATCCAATTCTGTGAACGAAGTTACCAGCTGGAAGAGGTCACAGGTTTGTTCCCTGTGCAGTAGTGCAGGTTGTGCAGTAATATAAAGAAAAATAGATACTATTTACCAGTTTTTTCCGTCTTAATTGTTTGGATTTACTCTCCACAGGGAAGGTGTCCAGTGGGACGCCATCGACTGGATGGATAACGCAGAGTGTCTCGACCTTATAGAGAAGGTAGAAGAGTTGTCAGAAATTGTATTATAAATAATGTTTGGAGTTGCAATAATGTCAGTAGGTGCAGCACATTTCCAAATATTTTAACTTACAGCCCTTCCAATGGGGAACTAAAGCTGTTTACATCACTCCTTCCAAAGCTGCCAGACTTCTTTGACAAAAGCAGTGATTTCACATGAAAGAACAAGTAAGCTTCTGGCCTACTGCTGCTTCGATTGGTTAGTTTACCTTTGCATGACTTTGGTGAATCCAAAGTAACCAATTGATCGAGGAAGTGTTGACCAGAGACTCCCTTGTTTTGTGGAGTAGTCTAGTGACACTGAATGCATCAAAGATGGCTGTGATGGCTTCAGTTCCCTGTTGGAAAGGGCTGTCTGATGGCAAGGTAATAAGCCAAGCTATCCCTTTAACATCCTCTGTGCATCTGGCCGGGGAGTTAAGAAGTTCCAGACTTTGCTCTGTTATTTTTCTTGTTGAAGTGAGTTAAAATAAAATCTACCTCTCTGTCAGTTAAGAGCTGTGTTGGACTCTTGCCTCAGATGCTCTCTGAAAATCGGCTGATCTAACAACCCTGGACTGAAGTCTTAGGAAAGTGGTGCTGATTTCATAAAAGCTGATGCGATAACGAGCTCTCTATCTCTCTCAGAAACTGGGCTTGTTGGCGCTGGTGAATGAAGAGAGTCGATTCCCCAAAGGGACTGACTTCACTCTGCTGGAGAAGCTGCACAGCAGACACTCTGTGAGTTATTTACACGCAAACTGCATGAATTATTCAAAAAAAATGTGCCGCGCTGGGATTAAATTGTCACATTCTATTTTATTTCTCCTGTAGACAAACCCTTACTATGTCAAACCCAGGCTTGCTGACCATCAGTTTGGCATCAAACATTATGCCGGGGAGGTGAGTTATACATAACTGAATATCATAGCAACAAACTGTATATGTTGTTGTGTGACGTCAAGGAGATTTATGGTGATTCTCTCTGTCGTGGTCAGGTCCTGTATGATGTCAGAGGGATCCTGGAGAAGAACAGGGACACCTTCAGAGACGACATCCTGAACATGCTCAAGGACAGCAGGCAGGACACTCAGACACACTAAATCAATAGTTTGTTGGGGTACAGGGAATGAGATTATATTAAGTTGTGGGTCTGTTTCAGTCATTCGACCCCTCACAAAACTGTAAAAAGTGTATAGATAAACTGTTAAAACGTCGGAATTATTCATGAACAAACCTCAGCTCTGTAGGTGATTTCCGTTTGTGTCATCCATGATGTCTCTGCTTCCCTTCAGACTGGACTTCATCTACGACTTGTTTGAGAAGGTCGGCAGCAGGAACAACGAGGAGAAGATGGGAACCGCCAGGCGCAAACCCACCGTCAGCTCCCAGTTCAGGGTGAGCGACTCAGGCAGTCAAGCTAACGAGAGCTGTAAATGCCAGTATCACAGTGAGCTGAGAAAAGTTATACTTCTTGTCCAAGATATTCATTTTAGGGTGATTTAATACAGAGAAAAGCAACACATCTGGAGACCAAATAACTTCAGAAACAATTGATAACTTAAAAGTAGTAGTTATGGTTCATTATTTTGAATGTTCTGTCTCCTCAGGACTCCCTCCACTCTCTCATGGCCACTCTGAGTGTGTCCAACCCTTTCTTCATCCGCTGCATTAAGCCCAACATGGAAAAGGTTTCTGTCCCAAATCAGTTCTTACATTCACATTGTCTGTTTGAGACCCTCGTAATTACTCACATTTTCAAATAATCTTTGTCGTTTTACTTGTAGAATCCAAATGTGTTCAGCCCGGAGGTCGTCCTGAACCAGCTCAGGTATTCCGGGATGTTGGAGACGGTGAAGATCCGTCGGGCCGGCTTCCCCGTCCGCAGAACATTCAAAGATTTCTTCTCTCGGTAAGTCCGTCTCTGAATTTCGAAGCCTTTGAGATATTATTTGCTAAGATCTCTCTTTTGTTGTCTCTAAAACATTGCGCTCTCTCTTTTCTGCTTCTCAGATATAAGATCATTGCGAAAGAGAAAAAAACAGCAGCAGCAGCGGCTGCGGCAGCAGGAGATGATAAGAAGAGGAGCACAGATCTACTTCTCAAATACGACAAAACCAAGAAAGAGTGGCAGCTCGGAAAGACCAAAGTAAGATAAAATAGCTTATTACATTGATGGATTACAACCATGTATATTTGGATGCTGAAATGTGAATCTTCCTGCTCAACCTTCACCTTTGTTCTGAAGGTGTTCATGAAAGAGTCTCTGGAGCAGCGTCTGGAGAAAGACCGGGATGAGGTCCGACGCCAAGCTGCCATGATAATTCGAGCCCACCTGCTCACTTTCTCTGCCAAGTAAGAAACCAAAAAAGGAACTGAATTGTAGGCATTCTTATATGAGATTGCACCCCCTGCAACGGCTGGTTCTCATTCACCGTGTTCTGTCAACAGGAAGCACTTCAAGCGTGTACGTGCCAGTGTGGTCACCCTCCAGAAACACCTCAGGAAGCACATCCAGCGCAGGCGCTTCGTGAAGCAGCGCAAGGCGGCGCTGGTGCTGCAGAGGCACAGGCGAGGTCAGGTGGCGCGCACTCGAGTTCGGAAACTCAGAGAGGAGAAGAAGAAGAAAATGGATGAGCTGAAGAAGAAAGAGGAGGAGGAGAAGAAGGTGGCGGGCGAAGGGGAGCAGGCGGCAGCGGAGGAAGGAGACGAGACAGAGGATAAACCAGTGAGTTTAAATAAAACCTCTCCTCTTTCATTTACAGTCTAAAGGGTGATATTTTTGTCTCATTTGACACCTTATAAATCTCTTCCCCCCATCTTTCCTCCTCTAGGATGAGACCCGCAGTCTGGAGGAGATCCTGCAGTTGGAGCGAGAGATCGAGCGCTTGCAGAAGAAGAGGGAGGACGAGGTGTCCCAGCTGTGCGAGTCCTCTAAACAGGAGCTGCAGCTTCGCCGGGACGCTGAGCTCAAACGGATGAAGAAGGAGGCGTCCCGCAAGGCCACAGGGCTCATTGACCTCCTGAACTTCAGTGGCGTCGATCCTTCGCTGGGAGCAGTCGCGGCTAAACCTGCCGCGGAGGCCAAACCCCCGAAAGCCGCGGGCGCCAACAGGAGTGCGTCCAAAGAGGAGGAGGTAGATGAAGGGTTTCATGCCGAGGATGAGTGCATCCCTCTCCCTGACTTCCCTCCACCTGCTGAGACGGACGCTCCTCTGGATCAGGAGATATTCGCTCACCTCCCTCCTCCTCCACCTGCTTTTGCGGAGGGCACAGTGCCTCCTGCGCCACCTCCCCCACCCCCTCTGCCTGCAGACGGCGTGATCGCCGAAGGAATTCCTCCCCCTCCTCCTCTCCCTCCACCTGGAGATGGCTCCGCTGCGCCTCCTCCGCCACCTCCTCCTCCGCCACCTCCAGCTCCCCCAGGAGAGGAGGGGAAGAAGGAGGGAGCCAAGGCAGAGACGGAGAGGAAGGTGAGCATGGTGGAGAGCCTGGTGGACGGGGAGGAGCCCATCTACAGCATGCCAGCCGACACAGAGTCGGACTACGACCAGGAGGAGGAGGAGGGGTCCGTCAACGCCGGAGACGACAGCTCTGTGTCGGGGAGCAACCGTGGGAGCACCACCGTGACGGACGAGGAGCACCTGAGGAAGTCGACCTGCACCAACGCCAGCATCGAGTCCTACAGAGGCAGCTCCGACTCCGTGAGGACACACACTCACACGCATCTGCGCACGCGTGCACGCAGATATGTATGAGCAGCAGTGGAACTGCTTTTAAAAAAAATTGCCAGTATTGTTAAAAAAAGTCTGATCATGTGACAGAACTAAAGAAACACTCTCGTTCGTTGGTTGTTGTATAAAATAATAATTCACGTTTTTGGGTGATGTTGCAGTATGCAGACAGTGACGATGAACACGACGGCATGATGGACACTGATGAAGAGGTGCATAACGGCAGGGTGACCTTGCTCAACGGAAATGGACCACCATATTTCCACGGCTACCTCTACATGAAGGGTGGGGTTTTATTTTGAAGCGAAACCATCTCCACCTTTTGGAGTGTTTTGACGTGACAGTGATTTATTACTCTCTGCTCCCTTTCAGCTGGTCTGATGATACCATGGAGGAGGCGTTGGTGTGTGCTGAAGGATGAAACCTTCATGTGGTTCCGGTCCAAACAAGAGTCGCTCAAGTCGGGCTGGCTCTACAAGAAGGGAGGAGGCCTCTCCACCCTCTCACGGAGGTTGTTGTAGTTATTACTGAGCGTAGCTGCATGCTAATACCACATCTCCATGCACTGTTTTGATGACAAAACTCAAAAGGAAGATGAAAAAAATGGTTGAATGATTATGAAGTTGAACCGTAAGATCCTACAAACCTGTCAAATCAGTTAATGCACATTTATCACACTGAAAGCACTGCTTTGCTGAACAATAATGACACTCTGCATGAGAGCAGTTTGGCTGCTGGATGCATGGAGGCTTGATTACAGCTGAATGACCATCCATCTCTGAGGAATAAGCCCGTGTCCTGTCGAGGTGTTCATGTTTGTCTAACTCGATGTTTTGAACCCTCTGCAGTGCTTGAAGACATCAGTGTCCAACTCAACTGCTGAGATTTTACTTCTCGACTCTTATAACCTACTTCAAAGCAAAACTGCTGATCTTTTGAAATATATTTAGAGTTTCTTTTCCAAAAAGTGGGACATTGTTTTATGCTTGGTTTGGTTTTATTCTATAACAAAACGAGACGAATATAACGTACTGTTAAAATATTCACAAAACCAAAAAAATAAAAGAATATCAAAGCAAACGACACAAATTAAATCCACTGTGAGAGCTGGACGTGCAGAAACCAAATGAAGTGAGCTGAAGTATAAGACAGTATGCAGCACAAACAATTTGCATAAAATTGAAATATAAAAATACAATCTAAAAAGCTAATATTATTTGCACAAAGGCAAACTAGATATATAATTATTTTATATTTTCTTCCGCTCTTGTCAGAGGTTTTCTATACAAAGGAGCTATTTCACTTGGTGTTCCATATCTAGGGTGGGCCGTCTTTGCCTTTGTTTTCATTGTATCCCGTTCTACCTCAGGAACTGGAAGATGCGCTGGTTTGTGCTGAGGGACAGCAAGCTAATGTACTACGACAACGACAGCGAGGAGAAGCTAAAGGGAACCATCGACATCCGGGCTGCCAAGTAAGATTTATACAAAGTTCCAGAGCTGGAAAACACACTCAATCCCTTCTTCGCTGTTTCTATGTTTCTCTAGTAAACACCTGCATCTCTCAGACAAGTTGTTTGTGTTCGCAGGGAGATCGTGGATAATCACGAAAAGGAGAACGCTCTGAACATTGTGACAGACGAGAGGACCTATCAGGTGTTTGCAGAGTCGCCAGAGGATGCAAGGTGAGGTGGACGGTAAACAGCAACTAGTTCTTGCTTTTATCCGAGTGGATTCGTATGTTCTCCTAACATCTGTCTATCTGTGCAGCGGGTGGTTTAAAATGCTCAGTAAGGTGCGTGTGTGCACACCTGAGCAGCTGCTGGAGATGTCCCACGAGCAGGCCAACCCGAAGAACGCTGTGGTCAGTCTCTAAACACAAGATGACAGTCACTTTTTATGTGTTTGAGTTACTCCCATTTGTAGAAGTTCTACCGCAGCATTAGTTTGTGTTTTCAATTGTTCTCTTCTTCAACTTGTTTGTCATTCAGGGAACTCTTGACGTGGGGCTGATCGACTCTGTTTGTGCTTCAGACAACCCTGATCGGTAAGAGAAAGAAAAGAAAGGCGGAGTCACGCTGTCAAGGAGCATTTTGTTCTTTGTTCATGTTTTTCAAAATGAGCTGAAGATAACGAGCCTTTGGTTTTGATGACAGTTACTCTTCCTGCATGCCATCTCTGTCTTTGTAAACTTAAGTATGTAATGGTGTTTTTGTCCTTAATTTAACAGTCTATCATGTGATCTTTACAGGCCGAACTCCTTTGTCATCATCACGGCCAACCGTGTGATCCACTGCAACAGTGACACGCCGGAGGAGATGCATCACTGGATCAGTCTGCTGCAGAAACCAAAAGGAGACGCCAGGGTCGACGGCCAGGAGTTCCTTGTCAGGGGTGAGTTCTGGGGGGATACATATAAACCTTTGCATGCACAATTACAGGGTTACATTACAATTTAGCAATGTTGTAAAAGAGTACACAAAAGTCATACTTGTGTAAAAGATGTCATGTTAAACTTTAACTTTGGTACAGTGAAAGTCATCCCCACAAATACTGAAGTGCTTGAGTAAAAGTCTCCCAGAAAAAATATCTGTTATTAAAATAAAAATTACATTTTGCCTCAGATCATTAAATTGTTCTTCAACCCTTGTGCTACTGTAATAAAACATCTCATTCTCCCTTCCATCTTTTCTCTCTCCCCGCCTTGTCGTCTGTCAGGCTGGCTCCAGAAGGAGATGAAGACGAACGCAAAGAGCACCTCGCTGAAGCTGAAGAAGCGCTGGTTCGTTTTGACCCACAACTCTCTGGATTACTACAAGAGCTCCGAAAAGAACTCCTCCAAGATGGGAACTCTGGTCCTCAACTCCCTCTGCTCCATCATTCAGCCGGACGAGCGAGTGCACAGGGAGACAGGTGAGGAGAGAGAAACAACCGGGAAAAGGCAGAAAGGGCAAATGTAATGAGGGATTAGACGTGTGAGGTTAGCGACCAGATGTAAAGTGAGGATTGTAGTTTCATTATATGCATGAATCATGTATTATTAACTGGATTCTGTTGGACTAAGTGAAGGATTATGATTAAATCTTCCCTTAATGGTGATATTTTTTTAATCTGGAACTAACAGATGCTGTTATAAATGCTTTCTCAGGTTACTGGAACATCATGGTTTATGGGAGAAAGCATTCCTACCGCCTCTACACTAAGCAGCTGAACGAGGCCATGAGGTGGACGGCTGCCATTCAGGGAGTCATAGACAGCAAGACCCCGATCGAGACTCCGACTCTGCAGCTCATCAGAGACATCAAGGTGAAACACGCAGCGAGAGACAGGTTTACAGTGAAATCTTCACATAAATTTCTTAACATAAAGTCACTCATAAGTTGAATCTCTTTGTGTCCCCCTCAGGAGAACAGTGTGAACCCAGACATCGTGGAGCAAATGTACAGGAGGAACCCCATCCTCAGATACACTCAGCATCCTCTGCACGCCCCTCTGCTGCCGCTCCCTTATGGAGAGGTCACCAGCTGTGAGTAAAACTTGAGCTCATCCAGCCTGCTAATCATTTGCATCTGGCATCTGGACACTCCTTAAGAATGATTAAAAACTAAACATGGCTATTTTTTTTCACCTTAAATGTCTTCAGAAACACATTTAGCAGATTTTTGTAATATCTGGAACAGACCAGACGACTGGCTAAAAAAGCTGTCTCACCTAAATGTCACACCATCAGTATCCTCTCCTAATACACGTGTAATTTAAAATACTGTATCTGATACACACTTCAAAAATTATGTGCTGATACAAACGACCCTGGTGTCTTGGCTGCATATTGGCATCATCCTTGCTTTTTCATAGCTGTTTTTTGCTGCCAACTTGAGCATCATCTGCACAGCTTCATATTGTTTTTTGTTCTGTTCTGCTCCACTTAGCATTTCTCTGTCTTTGTTCACCCTTTTCTTTTTCTTTTTTTTTTTTATCTTTGTGTGTGCAGTACAAAGGCAGCAGGGCTATGCCAGTCTGCAGGATGAGGCGGTGCGAGTTTTCAACTCACTGCAGGAGATGGAGACTCTGGCAGACACGGTGCCCATCATCCAGGGCATCCTGCAGACCTGCCAGGACCTGCGCCCTCTCAGGGATGAGGTACTTTATTTTAGCATTCATTTTGTTTTGTTTCTCTATCGAAGAATTACCTGCCAATTTCAGGGACTTTTTCAGTCTCTGCGTTTTTCACCATAAAATATAAGAGAATCATGTTTCTGAAGGGGTCCCACGTGTTTATTTGCTGTCAAATGTTGAATAAAACCTCTCTAATCGCCTCCATATTCCTGTTTTCTCAGGTATACTGTCAGGTGATAAAGCAGACCAATCATGTGCCTCAGCCTAACAGCCCAGCCAATCGGGCACACTGGCATCTGCTCACCTGCATGAGTTGCACCTTCCTGCCCAGTCGAGCCATCCTCAGATACCTCCGCTTCCACCTCAAGAGGTGTGTGTGTGTGTGTGTGTGTGTGTGCATTTGTGTTTGATCAAGGATTATACTTATGTGATGTACCACTCGTTGAATTAACATGTAATAACTGTCTCATGTGATCTGACACAGGGTACGTGAGCGCTACCCCGGCACAGATATCGAGCGCTACGCCAGCTTCATCGGAGAATCCCTGAAGAAGACCAAGACTCGTGAGTTTGTTCCCTCCCAGGAGGAGATCGCCGCCCTGCTGGTGAGACAGGAGATGAGCACCACGGTGTACTGCCACGGAGGAGGCTCCTGCAAGATCTCCATCAATTCACACACCACAGCTGGAGAGGTATGGGACACATCGACAAACATATGAGTCAAGAGCCAACGGTTGAATTGCTGTGTGCGATAAGAAACTGATCTGTTTTTTTTGCGCTGCTGCCGCAGGTTGTGGAGAAGCTGATCAGAGGTTTGGCCATGGAGGAGAGCAAGAACCTGTTTTCTCTGTTCGAACATAATTCCTTCACAGACCGAGCTTTGGAGAGCAGAGTGATTGTGGCAGACGTCCTGGCCAAGTTTGAAAGGTATCTAAGTACAATATATAACTGTGTTCCTGAGGGATTAATGTAATATTTATATTTGTCATATATTTAAATTGCTTGAGGGTGTAAATAATGGTGTAGATAGAGCTGACTAATTATGACGTTAATGTTGCGTTTGTTTTCGATCTGGGTGTGGTAACTCACCCCGAGTCTGCTTTATCGTTTTTTCCAGACTGGCGGGCAGCGAGGAAGAGGAGGAGGAAGGGGAATGGAAACTCTACTTCAAGCTCTACTGCTTCTTGGATGTGGAGAGCATGCCAAAAGAGGGAGTGGAGTTTGCTTTCATGTTTGAGCAGGTAAGAGGAAAGAAATAGGGTTGGCCGTTTTTCGGTTGATTGTAAATTAGTTGGGCCTAGTTTGATTACTGAGTGACTATGAAGACTTTTTTATCTTCTGATTCCTGTGATGTAAAGATGATTAATTGTCACATTCTTCTCTTTCTCAGGCCCACGAGTCTCTGATAAGCGGTCACTTCCCGGGCTCAGAGGAGACTTTGCAGCACTTGGCCGCTCTACGCCTCCAGTATCTCCACGGTGACGGGGCAGGTCGAGCCGGCTGGAGCCTCGGAACCGTATATCCAATCGGACGACTCCGCAATCGCATCCTCCACTCCACCAAGCCGGGCGTGGGGGCAGCAGGTGGGGCTGGAGGATCCGGAGGGGTAGGACCGGGAGAAGGGAAGGGCACCGTAGTATCACAGGGAGGCGTCCAGGTCGGGGTGGAGAAACGAAAGACTCCGAGCTTCCTGGATGGCACCCTGAGAAGAAGCTTCAAGACGGGGTCACTGAAGAAGCAGAAGGTCAGTGGTGGACATAGAAATAACCCACTGCAAATCATGAGTACTTGATATATTATATTATTTTATATTATATTATATTATTTAACTGAGCTGTGTTTCTGCAGGTGGAGGAGGAGCAGATGCTGGAGATGTGGGTGAAGGAGGAGACGTCGGCCACAAGGACCAGTGTTCTGGAGAAGTGGACCCGGCTGCAGGGCATGCCTCAGCATCAGGCCATGCTCAACTACATGAGCGTCATCAAGGAGTGGCCTGGATACGGATCAACTCTGTTCGATGTGGAGGTGAGAAAACAAAAAGGAAATGATGGACTGAAGATATCGGTGCAAACGCCCGACGCCACTGACCTCTTTTTTTCCCCGCTGTCCTCTCTGCAGTGTAAGGAGGGAGGTTTTCCTCACGATCTGTGGCTGAGTGTAAGCGCTGACAACGTGTCAGTGTATAAACGAGGCGAACCCAAGCCGCTGGAGACCTTCCAGTACGAACACATCACCTTTTTCGGGGCTTCACAGCTCTGCACCTACAAGATCATCGTGGATGAGAGGGAAATGTTCTTTGAGACGCCGCTGGTGAGCACTCATTATTCATTATTTAATCTTTATTTTCATTGATTTCTTTTGTTAATTTTTAATAGCATTTTGTCTTTATGGCTGTTTGGGCTACACCTAATGATTATTTTCATTATCTTCACCACTGATCCACTGTTTTTCATATTGTGGAACACTTTTTACTGGCTTGCTTAACTATCACCCCCTGCACAAATCCATTTAGTTGTATTATTGCACATCTTTACCTTTGTTTCTTAAAGGTGCACTGATTGTACATATGAAGTTTAGCCTGTGTGTCTTCTGTGGCTCTGAAGGGAGCTTTACAAGGTTAAAAGATGCTGTGCAGATGCATTGTGGGACACGTAGGATCCAGGTTTTTTGGAACATGACTCATGCTGGGCATTAAGGCCATAAAATGTACTTTTTATTTTTTATATTTTTATGTATTTTTTACTATAAATCGGTTTAAAATTTCCATTAACACACGATCACCTGATCACTCACAAATGCAGCCGTGCACAGTCAGATTAGGATCAGCATTAATCCACGACTTTCTTCTCTCCCTTCAGGTTGGGGAGATCACCAAGATCATGAGGGCCTACATCAACATGATGGTGAAGAAACGCTGCAGCATCATGTCAGTGACCAGCGTCGCCAGTTCCTGGGTCAGGTGATCGCCACCAACCAGCCGGAGCCTTCGGTTCATCCAGTGGCAACAGATGCCTCGGCCCTTCTGCATTGGTCGGTCGGTTTTGAAAGAGGCAGTCGCACCAAATCCTCGAGGTTGAATCAAAAGGGTGGTGGTGGTGGATGAGCGTCTATGATTGAACGGGGGAAAAGATAGGAGAAAGATAGAAGTGGTCACAGGAGCCAAACACACACTCTACTTGCCTGGGTTTCACTCGGATATGGGGATAAGGGATCTATTTAGAAAAACGAGCATGACAAAGAAAAACAACCTGTATTTTGGGACGGTCCTTTCAAACACACATAACCCCTCCCCACCCCCCCCCCAGTCTTAGTCCTGCATGTAGATGTTCAAGCACACTCGAAAACTTCTCTCCGTTTTTTTCCTTTTCCGGACAAAACTCCGTAATACAAGCACAACTCAGCCGCCCAGTCCCAGTCGGTCCCAGGCCGAGACAGACACCCTCGCTCCCCAGTGCACTGCCAGACAGAAGAAAAGCCACACTTTCTCAGTTAAATCACCCTTTCTCACTCCTCCAATTTCAGACTCTCTCTCTCTCTCTCTTTCTCTTCACGTGACCTCACTCCCGTCGCATCTTTGTTTGGTATTAAGTTATAATGCTGAATTCTTGTTTCTTGCTTGCTTTCTCTCTGTTGTATCTGTAACGTCGGCTGTTATCGCATCTGCTCGTGACTGAGAAAAAGGACTCGATGATGATTCTTCTTCAGGGGCTGCTGAAAAAAAAAGTGATCTCCCTCCTGCCCGCCAGCCCAGCACAAGTGTTCACTTGCTCACTCGTCAGTGCCACCGTGTGGCCACAAGAAGAAGACAGCCAAAGGAAGTGGCTTTAAATATTTGTGAACACGTCAAGATACTTGAGAAGAAAGAGAAGAAGGTTTTCGCTTCGAAGGCTCTCTGGTCGTGCAGAGTCCATGCATGGCTCGACGAGGAGGAACATTAACCAGAATAGTATGAGACAAAACATTTCCCCTATCTGTGTCTGCATATAAAAACACTATCTACTGTATATTCACATCCACATAGACCGAACCAACATGTATCGTTTTGTACTGTATATCACACATTATAAGAGTTATTGAATTTTCTCGGTGGCCACTGCACTGTACAGTAGATGCCATACTAAATGCAATGTGACACCTCGTGTAAAATACATGCAAAGTGAATGGTGTGTGTCTGAATATGATGCCAATACTGTTCATCCTTCACTGTCTGTGCCATTTTAGTGTGACTCACAGAGAAGTAAGGATTAATAGCAAAAAAAAAAAACACACCATAATGACACTGGCTGCCACAGTGTTTTTGATGAATTTTATCATTGTTATAATCTCGTAATTGGAGCCATGAAATACTGTATATCCCCGTCTGCTCATGCTATTATCACTTTTTTTTTCTTTACTAAGATCAGTAACTCTAAAAATAATGCATAAGAGCTCCGGTTTTGTCTGTGTTTCCGAACTGTTTATGAACTTTTATTACCGGTATTATTACTGTACGCCCTCTGCTATTTTAACCACCCCAAAGTGCTGTGTCTGGAATGCTGCTGTGTATGTGTGTCTGAGTGTTTGAGTGTATGTGTGTGTGTGTGTGTGTGTGTGTGTGTGAGAGAGCGTATTCATGGTGTATTTAATAGTTGGAGAAGAAAAGGGAAATGAGAAAAGAGATTTTACTGAGTGTATTCTTCGGATATGAGACGTATTTACATGACTAACCTAAGAATGGTGTCGTGATCGTGAGTTAAAGGGAAAAGCATGGGACATGGAGGGAGGGTTTTCAGGGGTTATTTATTTCTTATTGAACTGTATGTATTGCAATGTGTGTTTTGGAAGGATAATGTATAAAAAAAAATATATATATAATGGATTTTTTTGCAGTGTAAGAGGAGTAGATGTGACACTGTGAGGATATGGGCTCGGATATGGTTTAATTGTGCACTGAGAATGCTGACAGTCACATCACTGCTTTGTGTGCGTGCGCGTGTGTGTGTGTGTTTACGGACTGAAGGTGAAGTCACTGTTCTGTCATTATCACCGGACTCTGTGGCGCTGCAGGTAGATGGCAGCACCCCTCATGTATTACAATTCCATATCAAGGGGGGTGGATAAAGCTTGTTGTGGGGTTCTGAGTTTAGTTATTTCCTGTTTTAATTTGGCATGTGTCTTTTACACTTCCTGTCTTTGTTTGCTTCCCACCTTTTTTTTTTTTTTTTGATTGCTTCTATTTGTTTCCACTCCCTCATTAGTCTTCCCTGTTCCCCAGCCCTTTTTTTACTCATCATGTGTCTTCAGTGTTCCCTGTGCCTTTTGGGTTTGTTCTGAGTTGAGTTTTTGCATTTTTACAACATGTTATGCGTTACTGAAGCTCGCCTTTTGTTTTTTTCAATCCGTCTGTCTTGGTGTCTTGCATTTTCTAATCATCACAGTATAAACCAACCAAATATAGACCCAGCAGATTCCTCCTTTGAGGATGAAACCTTCAAAATAAAGCAGGAAATAACTGGACTAAAAACCCCAAACCAGAACAACTGTGTCAATGATAATTTCAATATTTGCTTGCCAGGCTGCTTATTGTTGAACTTATCTCCGGTTAAGTTGTTTGTTGTCTATCTGGAGTGCCACTTACAGGGCCGAAGCCAGGATTTTAGAAATACTGAGGTCAATGGCACCAAAAAAGTTGTTATGAAATTCCTCTTCTTTCTGCACAGTTATATTGTCTTAAGATTCAACTTCCCAGCATGGTCCAAATGCTGTTTTAAAACCTCCCCACATCATCAGAATAATATTTCAGTGAGAAAATGGCGAATGATGTATTAAGTATTCAAATTTGAATATATTTTTTAAAAAAGTACCAAGGACATGACCTCAGTGTCTTCCATCATGGCTCCGGCCCATGCTGCATACACACAGCTCACTGGGATCCTGCCTATAGAGTTAGAATAAGCAGAACTCGCTCACAGGTTCCACTTTAAACTTTTGGTTATTTTGGTTTTGGCTATAACCAGAGGAGAGACCAGAGAAAGTAACACATAAGCCATAATTAATAAGGAACCCTATGCTGTCTGTTCTAGTTATTCTATATCTATGGTCCTGTCTGTCACTGATATTACACTGAGTAGGAAGAAGTTGCCCTAGAGTTGCTGAAATGCGATCAGTGCGTTTGCTAAGGAGAACGACAAATTCAAGTTTGCAATATCTGATCACAGATCTCTTTCCAAGGGCAGCTTCATCACAAAGGGTCCTGTTATCAGCCGCAGGCGGCCAGAGTGGGGCCCGTTCTTATCTTATGTTATGCTTATTATCATCATTACATAGTAGAACATATTGTGCTTGTTTAAAAAAAAAAGAGAAAGAGAGAGATATGTGTGTTGTTCTTTTTTATTTGTAACTGGCTTTACAAAATTATGCTTTAATAAATTATTGGAATTATTGTCCTCGACTTCATGTTGTCATTGTGAATTTATTTTGACGCATAAAGACCGACAGACAGTGGTGGAAAGTAATTAAGGACACGTATTAGTTACTTAAGCTACTTCTGTACAATTTTGGAGAACTTTACTTCATTTAGATTTTCATTTTAATGCAAGTATATATTTGCAATGTTGTAGTCTACTTTTTATTCCACCACGGCCACAACTATTAGCCTACTGATACAACTCTCATATTTGTCTGTCAGGCTACAGCCAGAGGCTCTTTGCAATTCTTCTATGAGGGCTCAGATTTATGGAGGACTGAATCTGTCAAAATAATAAATAAATAAATAAATAAATAAATAAATAAATAAATAAAATTTTGATTAAGTTTTAAAATGTGGCATACATTTCTGTTTTAATTTGCTTCTATATTTTGTTAAAATGTGTATTCACTTATTTATTTACTTTCTTATTCAATTTTCATGTTATGGTAGTTTCTTTTTGATATATTTGTGTTCAGTCAGCAGATTTATTTCTGTATTGTCTTTTTACAGTTAGTCAAATGATACTAAAATATCAATTCATGCCCCATTTTAAAATAAATTGATTAATGCCGAGCCATTATTTATTTGTTTTTGATTTTTGCAGTGTCGGTTCTCCATACATATAATTTCCAAAAAAAGAGCAAAGATTGGAGAAAAGAACATCTAAATTCAAATCTTGTTAACTCTATATAACTGTTAATAAAATGTTTGAAAATAAAGTAAAAGTCAAATGCTGCTTACAAACTGATGAATCCGTAGCAATCTAATGATGTCATGAATTTCTGAACACTTGCAATGGAGTAAATTTCCAATGATGTAATGGTACTTAAGTAAGTAAAGTATATTTGTACTTCTTGTAACGCTGCCTACAAGACAAAATGCGCCCAGGCTCACGCACACGCCTTCCCCTCCTTTGTCTCCAGTGCGTAATGAGCGTGCGTCATGAGCCAGCGTTTGGTTCCTCGTCGGTAGGTCCTCACACCGAGTTTCAGCTCTCGATCGGAGCAGCCAAAACATTTCCTCTATTGCGCTCAACAGGTTTCACACAAAACTCTGAGACATAGGAAAACACTTGGAATAATCTTCGTGCCAGTGGTCGGATTATGGATTCACGGATTTTAATCCCTGCTCTCCTGCTTGTCGTCGGTTTGGCGACAGTTTTCGGCCAGACTACCGCACCTGGCATAGGTAAGAGTTGGAACAGGAACTCTGTGGTGACTGAGGAATTAATGGCTGCTGAAGGAGAAGCTCTTCCTTTCATTTAATCGCTCATCCACGCATCATGCGTGATCATAGGTCAAATGTGTAGACACAAAGAAACCTCACCTGATTTGATTGAGACTTTTCTCGTGTTTCTTACAAAGATTCAGTGCAAAAAAGCAGAACACACAGAAGCAGAACTACTGTTGGGAGCTGTGTTGGTCCTGGTTGCTCTCCCATTGTTTGTATTTTCAGTGTGAAGATTATTTATCTTTAGATAATTCAGAAAATGTCATGTGAAGGCTACATAAAAGCAAGACAAACAGTGGTTGTTGATATGATTGTGCCTCTGTTAGTTTAATACCTTTTGTGTATTGTTGAAACTTCTCAGCAGGAGCAGCAAGTCTGTTTTCAGTTCTTAACCCCGCCTCAGGTCCTTGATTGTTTCAGAGAACACAGGAATGAGACTTTGTTTACACCTCAGTTCTACAGAATTGTGGGTCCAATGACACAAACCCAGCTGTTGCCCTGTGTAGTCTGCTGATAGTAATGTGACTGGTGTGAGGCCTGTGTGTTTACTGTGCCGTGTCTCCATGGAAAATGTCCCAGGAGGATTAGGCACTGGTTACAAAAGCCTCAGTGGGAGCAAACTACAGGCCTCACTTAATCTGCGTCTTATAGTGTTTTTCAGCTGATCTCTCCAATAAAGTAACTTTTGTGTTTCAACGAAACTAACCAACATTTTTTTTTCTCCCATAGCTTGTGAGGCGAAGAATGGGACAAGCTGTGAGCAATGTCTCAGCAACGTGACAGTGAGTGCTGACAGAAAACATTTTGTTTCCTCCGTGTTGTATTCATTCTGGATGAAAGGAAAAAGGTGGAGGAACCACAGCCAGTGGCTCCTCCTCCTCCACCTCCACCTCCACACCTGTCAGACTGGTTTGAGGAGTAACTGATCCGTCTTACCCACCCACCCCTCCTCCATTTTCAACTTGTTAGACAGTTTATCCTGCATTTGTCCTGAATACCTCAGGATTCATTGTTTGTTGAAATAACAAAGAGGTCATTATGTGTTTTGGTGTTTTTCACAGTGCTTGTGGTGTATCAAAACCAAGTCGTGTGTTACATATCCAGTGAGGACCATCCTTCCCCCGCATTCACTCTGCCCACTGAATGATGCACGCTGGGGTCTCTGCTGGAGTAAGAGAGCATGCACACACACACACACAGACACACACTGAAAAACAAATATTTTATTATATTTATTTGCATATAAAAAAAATAGAATATAATTAAGCGATATGATGTAGGCCTTCACAAAGTAAATCATACAATACACAAACACACTTTTATCAACTAAAACTCAGATATCAATTCAAAGGTGCAATATGTAAGAATCAGCCACCTGTCAAAACAATATCATCAGAATAGCCTCTAACTGACCGCTAACCACTAACCTTTACATAGTTAGCTCAGTTAGCCGTGCAGCTAGCAGTATGGCTCGGGGTCTTGGAGTGTTGGTGTTCAAATCGCTAATACAGGAGCTTTGGGCACTGACTAGCCTGGGCTAGCTGGTTAGGACTCTAACTAAAGGAGATATATTAAACAAATCCCCTGTCATTAAACACACAAATCACTTTAGCTCAGGTTGTTAAGAACCAAATAGTTGCATTGCATTACAGATATTACTTTACAGTCAAGAAACTATACAGGTGGTTAAGGAAAGTGGTAGAAACATCTATGTTTCCTACCTTGAAGGTGGATCTGTGACTTGTGGATTCCCTTCATAGCTGTGTCTTTGTGCCTCTCTGTAACCGTCTACAGTGAACTTCCAGGCGTTGATAATCACCCTGGCCGTGGTTGGTGGAATTATCATCATCGCTGGCCTGGTCTGCCTGTTCTGCTGCTGCAAGTGCGAGAACTTTGGGTAAGTGTGCACTGAGCTGTGATTGACCCTCTTGATCGACATCTGAAGAGTAACTGAGGAAAATCATCCTCAACAGGAAGCTGAGGCACCAGCTGATGAACAGAGAGAAATGAGGGGGCAGTTAAAATAAAGTCATTATTTTGTGTTATTTAGTTTATCAATCACATGACTTGGTGTTTTAGTGTGACTTTGCTGGGGTTAAAGCCACAGTGAGGACTTGCTGTTGGATAAGTTCATTTGTCACTCTGTCATGTGTCCTTCATGATATCATGCCGTCTAATCATGTAAAGATATAATGTCCACGCACTGTACAGGTCCTTTCAGTTCTGATGTGGTTACCAGAAGGCGTCATCACCCAAAATACACACAGGCACACACTGTGTAACTTTCCATGACCTATTTAATCTCAACCTAACTTTGGTCTTGCGTTTGTGTCGCAGATCCAAAAGGTTAGAGGCCAAGATGCAAAGGCAGGCCAACAAGACGAAAACCAAGCAGGAAGAAAGGTGAGAAGTGATGTTCATTGAGTGTGTAACACAGCTTCAAGCATGGCCTGGTTTGTTGTTTTGTGAGTGTGTATGATACCTCTGTATCTATAGTTTACTAAGCTCTCCTGTGCAAAAAGATGTTTCAGGAGACAGTATCCATCTCCACATAAGGAACCTCAAATTCACAAGTTGGACTTGATTCTTAATCTTGAACTATTCTCTGTGCCTACCTCTGAATCACTGCACACGTCTCGAATTTGTCCTGCAGTTCAAATATTGAAGAACGAAGCGAAGCAAAACAGCAATTCACTTTGATTATTAGACCATATCTAGAGTCAAACTGGCGAGCCGTGAGGCAGCGCACTGTTAAACACATCCTGACCCCTTTCTCGGCTATCACCACCTAATCCAAGCTCTTCCATCATGGAAAATGTACAGGTTTTTGTACAAAATACACTTAAAATACATATTTTTCAGTATAACTTATATTATTGGTTCAGTCCGACTGATACTATTGGCCAATAAACAACATTTTTTTGTGCAATTGTCACTCAAATGTGGTTGTCAAGCGTCTGAGAGAAAGATATGTAATGGAAGCTGGATGTTTTACAGTTTAACAATGAAGTATATTGTCTAAAATGGCACCTTTGCACTCAAACAGCAAACTTTGATGGGGATTTAATATTACAAATAACCAATGTTTCTTTGGTAGGACAATAATATTGGTTAACTAATATAATTATTGATGCATTCATGTTTTCATCACTTTCATGATTAAGCTGGTCATGGTCGTCCAGCCCATTTACACAGCTAATGTGTCTGCTGGGTTGTGAATCTCCCCTTAGATCAATAAAGTGCAATCTTAGTCTATTGAATTAAGTCATAACCAATAATTATTTGATTTATATGTTGTATTATTAAAATAAATCTGCAAAGTAACTAGTGCCGGAAGTTGTCAAATAAATGTAGTGGCGCAGAAGTATGAAGTAGCAGGAAATGGAAAAATACTCGAGTACGGCTCAAGGACCTCAAAAATGTGGATTTGGTTCAAGTAAAGTTCAGCCGTATTGTTGATTCAGCAGTGATTTATAACATGGGTTGATATTTGCTACTACAGTATAAATGCATACATACAGTAGATGTATTTCTGATGACATGCATCCAGCAGAGACACTTGAGTACAGTAAAAGAGGTCAACGATTGGCTTTTTCTGTGTATGTTAACATGTCCTCAGTGTTCAGGTAGTCTTTGTTTCAATCTGTAGCTTTATATCCCGGTTTACCTGACCCAACAATGCAACAATCTGTCCCTGTTTCATTGTTGCTCATGACCATATCAGTTTCCTTCATAGCATAACACAAAAGCAGTACAGATGGGGAGGGAGAAATGCTCACGTCAAACTGTTACCAGCCCAAACTGGTTTGTGGTCATGTGACTCTGGGGAGTGTTTGAGAGGAGTAGAGAAAATATTATCAGTAAATGTGTGACTCATGAGAAAATGTTCTGTCCTTACAGGAAGGCAGAGATGAAACAGAGACATGAGGAAATCAGAAAGAAATACGGTGAGCTGACAATTAATATTGCTCTCTGTTTTCATACACATGGGAACTACATGTGTGCTCCTTCTATCTTTCTCTGTTTACACTTGAGAGACATTAAAGAAACAGTCCGACGATTTGGGGAAATGTGCTCACAGTATTTGTTTTATTGCCAAGAGTTAAATGAGAAGAATGATTGGACTATTATGTGTTTACAGTAATTACAAAGCTATAGCATTATTATTTAAAGGCCACAAAGCCCAGGCCTCATCGCAACCTATCTTTTTTAAATCAATGCATGTCTTTACTGATTATTTTTATGTGTTTCCAGGTCTAAGTGGAGCAAATCCATACTCCAAATTTGCATGAGAGGAACATTCTGTGTCCCCCCCCCGACCTGTGACAGACAACGACCTGTCCCATGGTTGTGAAAGTAAACATAACCTGCAAAATCATGTATACTATAAATAAAACAATCTGAAGTAGTTTTGTACAGGCAGTCTCTGGCCTACTCCAGCCAATGAATGGGGATGTTGTGCAGTATCATGACCCAAGAGGCTGTAGCCAAAGCTAGGATAGACGCATGTAGCGACAGTGTTCTCAAAGGCAATAGTGTGGCTCCCGTAGCACCAGTCTACTTATACTATTTATAAACGTTTAAACTGTACATACTGGAAAGAATCCAGTTTGGCTACTGCACAAGTCCTTCCTTTTACTGAAGAAATATCTGCTGCGCCTGTTTCGCTCGCCTGAGCTGCTGATATACTTAGAAGTTAAAACCTATTTTTGTATTTTGTGTGATTGTATTTTCTACTCTCAAATCAAATAGATCCTCCTAAATTCCACTAAATCCTACACACTGCACCTTTAACTTAAGATGAATGTGTTGATCGTAAAGTCTGTCTAGTTCTATGTTTGTCTGTTTACCCTGTAAAGATGCAAAAACCTAATAAAAGACTAGATTTTTGTGCTTTTATTAAAACTTTTGCCTCGTATTTTGTTTTCTAATTCATTAAAAAGTGAAAGTTCATTGATGAAAACTGAGTTGAAATGCTCAAAATGCCTGACCGAAGGTCATTACAGGGCTGAATGCTGACATCTACTGTGTGAGGTAAAGAACATTTTTATTTCTCCACTGTAGGTGTTATATGTCAGATATTTGATGACAGAAACTCAGTGACTACAATTTATGCTTAGCATAAATCAAAACAGATGTTTAATGAATTATAACAAACGGTTAGTATTTTACTTTTTTTTGCTAACATTGCAGATTTGTTTTTATTTTGATATTTGTAAGGCAGCAATGACTTGCAATGCACCTTTAAAGCTTTAAACCAGACTGCACTGCCGTCCTGTTATTGCAGTTAGCAACATCCAGTAATGGAATGTAACTGAGTACATTTCCTAAAGTACGATACTTTTGAGGTACCTGGTTTGCTTTACTTGAGTATTTCCACTTTCTGCTACCTTATACTTTTACTCCGCTACATTGATTCGATAACTTTAGCTACTTTGCAAATGGTATGCTGTATCAGAGCCTGGCGCAGATTCAAATTAATTTTTATCAGCAATAAGATTAAGAAAACAATAATAACTAGAAAAAATGCTGAATATCGGATCTGATAATCAATCAGGCAGATAATTGGTTGACCCAGGGGATGCAGTATACATACATGGGCAATCTGACTTTCACTTGTATCTTTACTTGTAGTCATGTACTATTCATACAGGTGAGTTTAACTTTTACCAAATCAATATTTGAGCACAATATCTTCACTTTTATTCAGATATGTCTTTTGGGTACTTTTTAGATAGATAGATAGATAGATAGATAGATAGAAAGGTAGATAGAAAGGTAGAAAATAACATGATTGAAACTTTATTGCTTCTGTTGGGGCTGATGTTAATTTTTTTCAAAGCCATATGGCGATTTTGGATTACTTCCACATGTTTTGATTTTTTTTTCTTTTACTTAATTCAGTATTTTTGTTTGTTTTTATGCTTTATAGGTGTGTGGGTTTCAGAAAATTCAAACACATGCGTGCGCAAAATAATTTCATGGTCCAAGGGTTTAGATATCACCTTTATGTACTTTCGATTCGCGTGCTCGAGTATTTTGCATCAGTGCGCGCCCCCGCGTCCGCGCTCCCGTGGTTTAGCGGTCACGTGGCCCCGTCTGAGCCAATCATTTATTTATACTAGCGGTCCAAAGCGCGCACCCGTCAGCAGCAGAGACGAGAGGACAGAAGGCGGCAGGAAGACAAATAAAGCCCAATTAACCGATTCTTCTGAAAGACCCGCACACGAAATACAGCCAGGATGTCAGAGGAAAAGCCAAAGGTAAGATACGAAGGGCACAAACAGCTGTTCATGTGTTGTGATGGCTCAGTCGAGCTCCTGTCAAACCATTCCTCAGATGTGCAATCTAAAATGGCCTGGTTTGCACGTTTCTCTGAATCGGCGCAGTGTTTGTTTCGCAAATGAATGAGTACCTGCGCGTCCATATCTACGTGTATACGCGCTTAAATAACCCTCTGTGGACGGAGATGGGAGATAGTCTGACCTGCTAACCAGGCCCCCTCGACGATAGCGAGCAGAAAATGCCAATTACACCATGATTGTCACTTGCGGATTTTTTCTTTGTCGAAACAGGACCACGTTATGTCCGCAGCGCCGCAAATGCCGCAAATGCAACACCGACAAAAAGAGCGCAAACCGAGGTGACGCACTGTGAGAAAAAATTAGCTTAGCAGCGCTGTCCCTGTTGGTTTTAATGTGCCTGTGTTTGTTTGGCCTCGGTACAACAACACAAAAAAACAAATGCTAGCAGCGTTAGCCGGCGGCTAAACTCAGTAGCGGTCTTAAAGGGGCTGGAGAGCCAGTCAGCTAGCCCGGAGCTAACCATGCTAAGGTTAGCATCTGTGCCCGCCTAGCTGCCTTTTTTGTAGCCTGGCAAAATCCCTCCAATGTATTGTTGTTTTGTTAACGCAAAATGGTGTTACTGCGCCATAAGTCGTGTTTCTACGTCGTTATTGTGACATTTCTGTCGGAAGTTGCAGGCTGCAGTCAACTTGCTTAGCTGTTCTCAGATAACAGTGCTCTTTTTTAAGTGTGTGTGTGTGGTGTGTCTCTGCTGTAATACAGTGTTTGTGGTTAAAACCTACAAACTGGCTGATGTATCTTATGAAACACGTTTTGTCTCTGCAGGAGGGAGTAAAGACTGAGAACGATCACATCAACCTCAAGGTTGCGGGGCAAGATGGGTCGGTGGTCCAGTTCAAAATCAAAAGGCACACACCCCTCAGCAAACTAATGAAGGCGTACTGCGAACGACAGGTGAGCTAAAAGGCCAAATGACTGCTTTTCAGTATCCTACACTTCAACAACATGCAATTATTGTGGATTTACTGTAATACCTCATTCCTTTCCTTTGCACATGGATTCAACTTCGTGTCTGTTGTGTCTCTTCCTGCAGGGCCTCGCAATAAGGCAGATCAGGTTCAGGTTTGATGGCCAGCCGATCAATGAGACAGATACACCTGCACAGGTAAGATACTGTCCACTATTCACCGTTTTATTCTCCCAAAATCTGGCTGAAAAGATCTCTCTTTCAATGCTGTTTGCTCAATGTAGTTGTTCAGTGACTATGAATCATCTTAAACCATTTTTATGTGTTCAATGATTGTTTTCATCCACTAACTGGAACCTCTTTCGCTCTCCTCCTCTCAGCTGGAGATGGAAGATGAAGACACCATAGATGTATTCCAGCAGCAGACAGGCGGGCGCTGCTAAGCCCTCCCCACCTCATTGACGGCCACCCCTCAGACCACGCCCTCAGCCACCTTCACTGTCCCTCCCCTCCGCTCCTTGCAGCCTATTATTATTATTATTATTATTATTATTATTATTATTATTATTATTACTATTATTTCCTCAGTTTAAAGATGTCTGTCATGGTTTCTCGTCAGGTGTGTGTGTGGGGGGGAGCTCCTCAGCTGTTTATTTACCGCCTAAACCAGGACTGAACTCTTGTGCGCGACAACAGTATCTCTGCTGGTCAATCAGGATGACATTTCCTTCCAGCACTGCAGGCTGTGGTTGGACCAACAGCGCGTCACAGTTGTTCCTGGTCTGTCAGTGCTTCTCATTCACTCTCCGGTGAAAGCTTAGCATCCTGTAGTTTGTCACGTTTTTTTTTTTTCTTTCTTCATCCATCGGGGTCGAAGGCAAGGCTGTGCAAGATTTTGTCCAGGGGGTCACAGTCGGAGGGCATGAAAATGGTTTGAAGTGGAAGCACTATCTGAACTTAATACACCCGCCTTCCATTTCACTTCGCTTTCTTGTGTTTTTTTTTTTTTTCTTGTCTGAACGGTGACTCCTGCTCTTCTGTCAAACAGGTATTTTAATTCTCTCTGCATTCTAGGTGCTTTTGCTAAAGAGTTCTGCAATGTTTTTGTTTTGTATCTTTGATTTTTTTTCTCTTTTTTTTTCTTTCAAGAATTAACACCCAGGGGGGCTTGTTGATTTTTCTGTACAGAAGTATCAGAGCAGATATTAGATAAATGTTGTGAGGCTTGGACCAACTCTCCAAAGACTGAACTTCTGTTGCATATTTGATGTACTCTGATCACTCTTAAAGCAAACTGCAAAGGTCATAACTGTCACATGTTAAGGGATTTCATTAATGTTATTTGCTTCCTCTTTGACCTCTACTAATGGAGGTTTTTTCCGGGTTCCGGTACAGACTGTTGTTCACTCATCAAGACAGATCCCGAAATTTAATTAATCCTTCAGTGGAGTTGGTTGGGCTCTGGTGAGATAGTCTCTTGACATGGAATACATAACTTTTTGTTTTCTTTCCCTATTTTCTAGTGGGCCAGTGTCTAGCGCCTATGGAATTCTTTCAAGCGGTTATGCTTTTGGGATTTACATTCTGGGTGGGATGAATAACCAGGAGGTTGTTCCTCAATGCTGTTCTGGGGTCAGTTGTCTCTGTGTTGTCCCTGCGTATGTAGGCTGACAGGGACAACTGATTCTAGATTTGTTTTGAAGAGGAGCAGCTTCCAGTTTGAGCAAGGTTATATACAATAAAAGTTAGTATCACATTTCCAAGACACTTTCCACTGCTATGTCAACTGTCCAGCTGTTTCCTTGTGTGTTAAAGGCAGGAGTTGGAGGCCATTTGTTAACAAACCTGACTGCTGTGTTGCCAACAATGTGGTGATGAGTGTCTCCAGTAATTTAGTTTCGGAGAAGGATGCATGCAGTTTGTTGCATATCGGGAGGGCAGTGAGGCCAACCAGTGGAGTTTGGGAGATAAGTGTTCTGTACCCACAGGGCCCCGTTCTTTGTATACGGAAACAGAGTTGGCTCAGTTTTGCTTGTCAATGGCCTGACACGAGCTCGAGTATTTCATTTCAGTCAGGATTATCATGTGTCTGTTGTCGAAGACAGTAGTCCTTGCGCTCAGGACCTGAAAAAGTACAAGCTATTACGAGCAGGTTGGATCGTGGCAACCCTTTTTAAGTTTACCTACTTTAATTTATTTTAGATGAGGCTACAGCTTTCCTCACAGGTCAGTATTGTCAAAACTGAACAGGTTTTGTGTTAAGGAGTCATACATGCTAATAACAAAATAAAACTGGAGCAATTTGAAAAAAAAATCTAAATTTCCAAAAGCCACTGTTCTTAAGAAATTTGCAATATAGCTGAAATTATTGCATTATGCTGTATTTGATGATGGAATTGATGCAATCTGGGCTGCAGTAATTGGCCTTTTTTTTAGTCATAGCCATTAGTGACTTGCTCAGCCATTTTACAAAAGGACTGTAATTTTTAAAATGATATTTAAATTGTAGTCGACATCCTGTTTAGCTGTATTTTTGTATCATTCTATCTAATAAACAATGTCAACTTCAATACTTTTTTTTCATTTGGAAATTAATATTTGACAATGTTTGTAAAAGCTTCACTTCACGGCCACCAGCTGTGTGAAATACTCACTACTGTCCTCTCTGACGTCTGTGATTATCTGAGGTGAAACCATTTCTCGTCCACCACCACAGTCACTAGCATTAAGCGTTTGTTGATATTGTGTTGTACAGACATCTTTGTTCGATTACTCTTGGAGACACGCCTCTGCACAAGCCAGTCACAAACAGCCATCATGATTTCATCTTTCCAGATAAACAAAATAAGAGCACAGCCTTCCACTTGCATTTTAGGAGCCGAGTACAACAGAGACAGAGCAACGTACGAGCTGAACTTTGTAATGTATGAAGAACGGGGCCCAAGTCTTGTCATGTTATTTGTTTCTCTACTGATTTGTACATTATTTGTGGTCTTTTACTACTGTATACAATAAATATAGTTTGGTACTCAGATTTGCCATCACGTGCATGATCATTTTGTGTGTGTGTATTTAAAAACCGGTCACTCACTGAAATATTTGATGCTCTACAATGACTTGTGGGATTATCTCTTGGACGAGGAGGGAATATAAAAAAACCTTCAATCAGATTTTTATTGTCATGAAATTGATGAACTGCCTGTCATTATTATATTAATTAGAAGCATGTACAACAGGTTGAGATTCATAACCTTCTGCCATTTAACCTCACTGTTTCCTGGTATGCGACATTTTGTCACTTGTCAGAACATGATGTCATTGAATTATATATAGCTGTCAAGCGGTTCATTATGTAAGACAGGGTTTCAGGTCCCACTGGAGCCCTGCCTGCTAAAAATGTGTGCCCGGGTACCGTAGATGGAAGCACCACATGTGGCCATGGAAATACTCAGCCAGGTGGTGCCAGTGAGCCATCAGACAATCTCTGGTCGGGTCTCGTTTGGTTTAAATCTGTCATGAAGCAGCCTACAGATAGCAAACCATTAGATTAGATTTAACTTTACTGTCACTGGAGAAAGTTAGAAGT
This sequence comes from Diplodus puntazzo, assembly GCA_963678695.2. Classification (NCBI taxonomy): domain Eukaryota; kingdom Metazoa; phylum Chordata; class Actinopteri; order Spariformes; family Sparidae; genus Diplodus; species Diplodus puntazzo. The sequence goes on from OZ023175.1 coordinate 9,211,077, forward strand.
ACTGAGACAAAAAAATGCAGTTTGCATCATAAGCGCAAATAGCAGTGAAGTGCAGAGTAATGTTTATAGTTATATCTGGTGGTAGAGCCAGATTGATACAGGATTTGTAGGGTGGAAATATGAAAAATGACTATACTATACAGTGTTCACATCAAACACTGGTGACAGAGATATGTAATGAAGGTAAAATAGTTTACAGTTTAACATTAAAAAACTGTCTTAAATGGCATCAGTTAATTGAAAAAATAAGCTTTAAAAGTTGAAATATCATTTTCATGTTAACTCATATTGCACAACATTTGCACATCACATCTGTGATAGACCAGCATTGGCCAATAGAATTGTATGTAGGATAAGCAGCCAGTGGTAATATGAAGATACTAAGATATATAAAGCGTTAACATGTGCAGCAGTTGCAGTAGGCAGTGCAGGTGTATGTATAAAATTCATAGCGCATGTGTAAATACAAGTAATGCAAATAGCAAAATAGACAGAAATTCAATCTGCAAGCAGTGATGATCGGGCCCTCGCCGCCCACGTACGTTGGGCTGTGGCGCTGTTGGAGGAAGTGCACATAGATGTTTGCATGTGCACGCGTTTCCTGGACGTGGTCTGAATAGATGAAATAACACTTTTTTTGATTATGAGGAGCTAGAAAGGAGCCACAAAGTCACACACACATAGCCACTAATCATAAGGGAATGCAGAGTAAGTCAATGACATTCAACGGTTGGCTGTAAGGATGTGTATGTTGTCGTGACAATATCTGTTTATCAGAGACAACAACAGCATTTTTCTGAGACAGAATATACCAACCGAATGAAATTGAGTACTCTAGCGAGCACCCCACCGTCATGTCTTGGGAGAGACGTATCCAAGTGCTCGAAGACACCAAAGAGCAGCTGAAGAAGCAGAAAACCCTGAAGGAAATGAACATCAACAGGGGGAAAAACATTAAGAGAGCTGGAGCAGCTAAGAAAGTACAACGATGATGTAACTCTCAGCAACGCAAAGATAGCTGCTCAGGTGAGGGACAACACCAGGCAGAAGAAGAAGGATCTTACGAAAGATTATGAGGAGGTGAAGGTTGTCCATTTAATCAACGAGGAGAAGTATCAAGCTGACCTCCAGGCGGAGAAGGACAAGAACAATCTTCTTCAGAAAGTACTGGATCAGATCAGTGTCTCCCACAATGAGATCAGACTCAGGTAATTATTACATTTTGCACATATATGACAGTTACTGTGTAGTATCTTTATCCTTATACTAATCTCATCTTATCTATTCTTATGTTAGGTATGAAACTGATGTCACTGAAGTCCAACAGCAGGTTGAGACCCTCCAACACAAGCTTCAGAAGAAAGCCCAGCAAAGATAACTCCTTCAACAACACAAGGAGCTGAAAATGGTGGAGCAGCAGAAGAACAACCTTCTTCAAGACAAACTGGACAGGATCAGCCAAGGGTATGAATCTGAAGTCATCACTGTAAGAGAGCAGGCTGAAAGTCTGCAGCGGGAGCTTGAGAAAGAAGTCGAGGCTCAAGCAGACACAGTTTCCAAAGGCTTGCAAGGTGGTTACCAACTTGAGGGCTGAGCAGGATGACCTTTGTCACAGGATGACCGAGGAAATCAACAATCTCCAGCAAAACACCCTGGAGAAGGAGGAACGTTATGAGAGACAACGGAAGGGGCTGAAATCTCAGCTTACTGTTCAGATCTCTCTCAACCTTGAGCTCTCCACAGAGACATTAGACTTCAATAATCTAAGTGACACAGGTCGACACAAGGATATGTCTACTATTAAAGGATAGGTTCACCCAAAATTGAAAATTCAGTCATTACCTACTTACAACGATGCAAATGGAAAGTCAGGTGATGTTTTGTAGTTCGTGTTGGGAGCTTCACAGCAGAACAGTGTTGTAAACAACTCTAGTAGATGGGGACTTGTCGTAAAGCAGAAAAAAAAAAAAAAATGGCTCTATGCAGTTTGCCCGGTGTAATCCGAGTCCCCAAGATCCTCCAAGAATGCTGCAGCACTGTTTTCCTGCAGAAATGTTTTGTGGACTGCGGAACTTCACGTGACTTTCAATCAATAGAAGGAGGGATAAGATAATGATTACATTCAATTTTTTGTTGAGCTTATCCTTTTACTTTCAGCACCTCTTTTATCACCTGAAGCAGCCTGATTTATAGCCTCAGATCTCATCTGATACACTGACTGAATGGTTACATTCAGCACAGCTGGAAGAGTGATAAGACCGGCAGGTGATGAGTCAAAGCAGGAATAAGGAAAAACATGCGCATGGGTGCACAATCTACATTAACTTCTCTGCATCTAAACAGATCCCTAACCACACAGGAGGTTGCAACACCCACTCCGTGGTCATGCCTGGAAGGAAGAAAGATTAATGAATGGATAGAGGAAGAAAAGAGAAAGGCAGAGTTGATATCTTGCATCCTGATCTTTATGCAGTCTATGATCTTAATGTGGGCGAGAAAGAAGAGAGACGGAGTGCATTTGCCTTGTAAATGTACCGGCCGGCGGATGAGAGGTTACGGAGAGATCTAACACGAGCCGAGAAGCCTACATCTCTGGGATTATTTGCCTATAGTAACCAACAAATCAGGCTGACATAGACTTTGGAAAATGATCTTATCAAGTTATTTGAAGTGGTGCTAAATTGTTGGGCGACCTTGTGTGATCAAGAGGCTGCTAGAAAGTTTTGGAAAGTCAAATTCCTGTGATTTATCCAAATCAGGTAGGTTAAAATAATGCAATGAAAGTATTATTTGATCCAGGCCCTCCTGCCTCTGCAGTGTTTTCCTAATTTTACCGACTTTATTACACTTTCAACAAATAATAATCCCGGTTTGAGACCTTAATACCGCAGCTGGCTCCATGCACATACCTCAGTTGCTCAGGTAATAAACTGCAGGATACCGGCTAATATGATAATAGCTCAGTTCATATCCATCTATCCATTAGTGGATCAAAGGTCACACATGTTCTGTTGTTGCCTTTTAATTAAAAAAAAGAGACATTTTGTCTGCTAAGGCCTCTTTTCATGAAGTAAAAATTTCTGCATCGTTACAGTAAAATATTCTGTATGCTTGTCAGTCTGTGTGTCAGAAGTGAGCACACACACACGCGCACACAAACACGGTGGAGCAACTCACCCCTCTGGCAGGACTGTGTCATCAGAGGCGGTTGAGGGAGGATGACTGACAGGCTGGTTAGTGATTTGCATGGCTGCGGCATTTAAAAGGAGCTGCAGGTGCAGGATACTCCACACAAGTGAATGGACTCCTCTCTACGCACAGATGCTCTGGGACTATTTGAATCTTAGGGTTAGTCAGGAAGGCTTTTTCTTAATGATTTTTTTTTTAGCAGAGCTTGTTGACTAGATATTTTTCTTTGGAGCTGGGGGATCTTATAAAAACTCATTTGTATCAATATGAAGAACACACAGCCATCCGGTGTGTGCTGTCATTTAAGATAAGGACAAAGAAAAAATACTTTCGCTATGGAGACATTCATACCAGCTGGCAACTGAACCAAACATGCTTTTTGTAATGTCCTCGCTGATATTTGTGCAGTTCCTCCTCTTGGGGTTAAGGGTCATTGACACCACCACAGACACATGGAGACACTGTACAGGTAATGCACCACTTTTATTCCATTTTATCTCCGCCATCCTCAGCATTACCGTCTATTACCTCTCATGTTTGATTTAATGATTATCCACTGAATGGTTTAGTGTTTCATCTAAAAAAAAAAAAACCTGGGAAACCCCTCCAGCTGAAATTCTTTTGGATAATTCCAACTGTCTGCGTCTGCTTACAGTAGAGTGGGAGTGTTTCTGTGCGCAGCATTGCGTGCAGCATTAACTTAAATGAACATCCACAAACAAGTACAGGCATTGGATGTGGTTGGGATTCCGCAACAATTTCATACAGATCGTAACATCGGGATGAACATATTTCTATGATGTCTCATCAATTTTGGTGTAATTCCCTTCCATTATTCTGGCTCCGCAAAGAGTGTCATTCTTAATAACAACCCCTCCTAAAAAAAACCTCCTATAGCTCCAACGCAACCCAGGGCTATTTCTCACACAGCGGGGGAGTCAGGGACTCAAGCTTCCTATGACATTAATGGGTTTATTAGTTTATAGCTTTAACGCGTCCCTTTGAAGCAAAGCTCTGCCTACTTGTGACCCCTTGGTTTCATAAGATAGCCTATAGATTTACCTATGTAAGCAGTGGTGTTAAGATGCTTTATTAAGGTAAAAGTACTAATACTCCACCATAAAAGTACCTTACTGTAAGTAATAAATATAATGATATATATATATATAATAATAATAATTATAATAATTGTTAATTAACACATAATTGTGTTTGATTGCTTTCTATACAATTTATCATGTCATGGCCCCCTAGATATGTTTTGTGACCTCTCACGACCCCAAGATTGGAGAAAAGGGTTCCTGCATAGAAAGGCTTGATCAGTAAATCCACTTTTCTGATCTCTTTATATGTCTTCAGATCTTCTCCCTCTGGATCTTCTGTCCTTTGTCCTCGAGAGGGACCCTTCCAAACTTGTACCAGGGGTGCACATGAAGCAGGCAGGGGCGGTGAGGGGGATACATTTCTCGAGCCCTCACACCTCCATGAGCTTTCCCTCCTCTCAGCTGCTGGTCAACTGCGAACTCTTCCCCAAAGAGTTCTCCATTGTTGTGACGCTAAAAGTCACCTCCAGTGCTGTCAAGGTGAGTGTCCCAAGAATGCTCAGTGGTGTGACTGGTGGATGAAGTACTCAACTACTGCATATGTGAAAAAAGTAGTATTTCATTTTTTGTGGCTCTAGATGAGGCTGCGTGTAATCTGATAAATTACCTCCAGTGATGTCTCTCATTCGCCAAGTTTCAGGCTGCAGGTTGAACAGTGCACCCCCTTTAACACTGTTGGAGTCATTATGGACAGCAGTGATCAATTAGATGCAGCATTCCTCACATTCTTCTTCCTTTTCGACTACATTACCCACAATGCAACTTAACCACTGAGTGACAACACCCATAAGGCTTTATACTACTTTTATCACTCACTTTAGTAGTACTCCCCACACCCTGTAAACACACTTTGATTTAGAACATTTTTGGAATTACCCTTTAAGTGAAAGTACGAGTGGCACAGGGAGAAAAATATTCTGTTACAAGTAAAAGTCCTTCATTCAGTATCAAAATAATATTGACTAGATGTAGTTACCTTAACTAAAAGATGCAGCAGCAAAATACATTAAATTAAAAACAATTTAATGTATTTTGAAGCCGGTTTATACACTGAATATTACTGCATTACAATTTGTAAGTTGAAAGGTTTTATAAGTATCAATCTAAAAAGTTCATAATTTTCCTGTGAAACATTCCTGTGAAGAAGTCAAACATAAAACTTAAATATGCAGGTAAAGTACAAGTAGTGTTGGTACTAACTTTTAATTTTATTAATAATTAATAAGTGTACATGCAGCGTTGTGCAGTACTTTCCTGTCAAACACAGTGTGACTGAGTTTTCTTCCCATTTGCCTTTCAGCGAAATGAATACATCTTTTCCTTAATGGAACCAAAAAAAGTGGAGAAAACAGGGCCGGTGCAGAAGGAGGAGGACAATAAAGAGAGGGAGCAACATGGAGAGACGGAGAAGAAAGAGAGGAGGGTGAAGAGTAACGAGGAACGTGGACGGATCATCCTGGGACTGAGGCTCTCGCGAAAACGCCTGCACTTCCTCTTTCGAGGTCACGGAGGGGTTGTGGAGCACTGGAGCTTTCGAGGCGCCCGGCTGGCCGACAACCAGTGGCACACTCTGGTTTTAGTTGTTGATAGTCGCCAAGTCAGGCTGACAGTGGACTGTAGCTTACCACTGGAAATGTAAGTTCACCTTTTTTTTTTTGTTCCTCTTGAGTGCTTCTTTTGGGTGTCTCCCCTTCTTGTTCCCTCTGAATTCCCTTGAGGGATAGTAGATCTCTCACCACAATACAATGGCACTGCTCCAAAACTGCTCCCACCCTGCAGCCATATCACAGTGTCCTGACAGTTTGTGATTGATGGCTTCTAGTGGAAACTCCCCTTGGCGCACAGAAGGGAGGAATCGGCACCCTTACGGTGCCTATACAATACAATTCCTGTCTCGCTCCTGAAAACAGAAGCAGAACACAGACTGCTTTAATTACGGTGATTTCTAGATAATTTATTGAAGAAAACAACTTCCCTCAGCTATTAGAAATAATTATCTCTTTTTATTGCAAACAGCGTTCCCTCCAGGCCTTTCCCCACAGACCTCAACATTCAGGGATCCAGATTCCACATTGGCAGTAGGGGGAGATGGAAAGGCTTGTATTCAGTAAGACTGCATTTCATAAGCAATAAACTGCTAAATCATGGTTTCCTCTATAACTGTTAAATCCTTATTGGCTGCTCTGTGTCTCAGGGTCTGTTGCGGCAGCTGGTTTTGGTGCCAGGATCAGATGCCACTCATCACATCTGCCCCTCTTCCGAACCCCAGCTATCAGTTCTGTCAGTACCACCACTTCTCTCAGATCTGTCTGTCGCGGGGAGGGATGGTGACGGCCACGCAACCTCCTATGGTAACTCACAGATGCATTTTTTTGGTGGGGTGTAAGATCTGAAAATAAATGCTTCCTAGTTAAGGTTTCTCTTCGTGTTTTGATCACAAAGAAACCCAGGAGCGAGTGGCAGTGGGGTTGGAGCAGTCATGTTCCGAGCTGCTACAGGGCCAGCTGTGGTTCAATCCGCTAAGGAAAGGACTCTACCTATGCGATGGTACAACTTGGATCGCTGTGCTAGAGGGTGGGGACTCGATCAATCAAACCATCCACTCCTGATGACGTTTTTATATTGTTTGGATTCAATTTGACCAAATTCTCACCTCTCCATCCGCTCAGATCATAAACGACTGGACTATGTGCTGGAACACCAAGTCCTCATCACCAGCTCAGAGACACATGATGTAGAGGTATTCTTACATTTTGGATATTTCCATAAATTTGTGGGGTTTAGACTATTGAGAAAGATCCTTAGTGAACTCGGAAACTAACCACAAGATCAAGGTTCAAGGTTCAAGTGTGGAGGATGAGTCTCACAGCCTGAGGAAAAAGATGCTCTGTATTCTGGTGGTACGGCAGAGGATACTTCTATATCTTTTGTTTAAGTTCAGCTATACAAAATAATTTTCTCTACTTTTGTTTTTTAGTTAGGCTACCTCACTAGGCATCTAAGGCAGATATGCATCATGGGAAAAGGGGCAGTGGGTAAACAATGCTTTGTATTAAATGGTCACAATAAAAAACAATTGGAGGTCAGTGTCAAAACACAACTAGTATTCTGTTCTTCCGTTTGACTTCTGCAGGTAGAAGCATGATCTGTTATCGCTGTGTTGTTGTTGTTGTTCCTGGAACTCCATGATTAATGTTGCTCCAGGACGATCATTGCACCTGACCAATCACGTTTTAGTAATGTCATAGCTTTGTGTCGGGGGAAAAAAAGAGTGGAAAATGTGCAGATGGTTGACTGTGAAATGTCTATTTTAACCGAGCCATCTTTTCCTGCACGTTGGCAAAAGTTATTTTTGACTCAATGTATAAAAAATGCGTCAGAAAACTGAAAAAAAGGAACAAATAGGTGAACAGTGCAACAACATTTTCCAGATGCCATATGAACCCCAGTTTCCTCAGTAGCAGTCATGTCCAAAGCCCATTCGGTCACATCAGCTGGCCCCCAGTGAGGAATTTGAGCAACTTGAAATGATTGTCCTGGTGTAACATTAATTAAGGTGAAACAACACTAATGTGGTGATATCGGATGAACTGTACAGTGAAAGGTTTCCTCTCGTGAAATTGAATTTGGTCAGTCAGTTGTAGCTGATGCTTTCCTCAGTTGTAGTCCTACTTTTGGCTGATTACATTTCTGCATACAATCTTGGCCAGTAATAGTTTTTTTCATGATTTTTTAATCCAATCTTCAGGTGTTCCAGGTACCTGGCATGGGTCTAATGGCTGCAATGGCTCATCGGTCAACAGTCTCTGGCTCTGCTGTGTATCTGTGGAGCAACACAGGATTCCAGCTGTACCAGAATATCAGCACACATGGAGCTCTGGCGTGGAGACACTTCAACATGGGCAAGAAGGTGTGACAAAAAGGAAGAGTTGGGTCGTGGAATATGAATTGAGCACATGCATCACATAGTTTTGGCAGCTGATATTCCCTGTGTTTCGTTACTTCAATCTAGACATATCTGGTGGTGTCTAACTCTGGCAGCGGGTCAGACAAGCAGCAAGAATCACAGATGGACTTCTCTGTCATTTACAAGTGGAGCAAAAAAAGAAAACGGTTTGTGCAGTTCCAGACTCTACAGACCCACTGCGCACGGGACTGGGAAGCCTTTAACATCAATCAGCAAACCTATCTTGCTGTGGCCAATCATAGGAAAGGTAAACAACTAAATACACATCATATGATTATATATTTTCTGTCCCATTTTGTAGAAAATGAGATTCATATGTTTTCTGTATTACAAATCAGGTCTAGGTGCTATATTAATGAGACAGTTAGTGAGACAGAGAAATGCAAAAAGGCCATGTTCAGAAACTGTGTCTTTAAACGTATGAATTTAATGTCACAACTATGAAGTCTCCATCCTGTGCCACACCCCCACAGCCATGGTTACAAAAATAATGGCAGAGCTGAAGTGGAAACCTGTGGGTGGTGCCTGCTCAGGCCTGTAAGAGCTGACCAATCAGAACAGACTTCTCAAAATTCTTAAAGAAACAGGCACTAAATTGAGTGTTTAGACTGTGGGGGAATATAGGCGCTACATCGATGGACAGTAGAATAAAATATGTTTTTTATTAACATTTTCTCATAGACACCCAAAATGAAAGTATGAACCTACAAGTGAGCATATCATTCCAGACTTTCTGGCATCACATCGACAAAATGTTGAATAACTCCTTTCTGGTTTGTTTTCCAGGTAATAATAATCACACCATTGACAGTGTGATATACAAATGGGACAGGTCAACAAAGTCTTTCGAGGTTTACCAGATGCTGCCGACCTCAGGGGCCTACGACTGGGAGTTTTTCACTGTCGGACCGTACCATTTTCTGGTGGTTGCAAATGCCTTTGATGGAGTGACCACTTCTGTCGACTCAGTCATCTACGTCTGGGTCGATGGAAGCTTCAAAGTGTTTCAGACAATTAAGGTATGTGGTGAGCAAACAATAAACAAACAGTGTAATTTGCCATGGAAAATGGCCTAACTCTTACTGTCTTGATTTAAGAAAAAAACTGGTTTGGTGCAACACCACAACACATGGTAAATTTGGACGGTGTTTTGAGTGAGGGTGGTATATTAAGCATTTTGTGCATGATTTCCATGTCGTTCATCGCCTCGCCAGCTGGGCTTTGATTTCCTCTGATGAGATCTGTATCTGTGAGATTAGTTTGAAAAACGATCTTGTCTGTACACAGAGAGGGAAGGGGAACACAGACAGGGAGAGATAAAAGGGCAATGAAAGGGAGATGGGAAGCAAAGCAACATTTAAGATAGGGCCAGGAATAGAGCCTGTGGTTTGCCGTGATTTGCTTGAGCGATAGCAGTGCTTTGACATGTAACTGATAGTGAATCATATATTTGAATGTAGCCACATTTTAGGAAAGAGCGTTGACACATTGATAGTCATATGAGAAACCATAAGGAGATGATTTAGGGGAACTCCACAGCTGGATGTGAGGATTCTTGAGGACACCCCGGGGCAGGTGGAAATTAATCATGTAAAATCATCCAGAAATGATTTTACATGTATTTCAGCTTTTCCATCTCTATGTTCAAGCAAGCAATAATCAAAGAAGCATGCAGACAAATATCGCAGAACACTACAGCTCTGTGCAGAACAATATAAGTTTCAAACCAACTCTTAAATATTGTCTGTTTTGCAGCTGTTGAAGCAGCAAATGGTTCTTGCATATGATAATTGACTATTCAGGCTACACCCAATAAAAACGAAGAATGGGCAGAGTAGAAGATGTTTATCAAGTAATAGCATTTGTAAAATCTTAATCTTAAACATAACTAAACATTTTCAACAAAAAGTATCTATTTTAGCTTTAAAACATGCAGGTTAAATAAGAGTGCCTCAGCATTGTATCTAGTACAGACTTGAGTAAACATACTCACTACATTAAGGATGGTTTCTCACTCTCATTGTCAATCTAGACGTTCTGCGCCACAGACTGGGAAATGTTCCAGATTGGAAGCAGAGTCTTCTTAGTTGTTGCCAACGGACACAGACTTCACGGTAATGGACCAAGTCAATACGCCATCAACTCCACAATCTATGAACTGGACATGAACGGGCAGCTGTTTGTCCGCTTCCAGGATATTATGACCTACAGGTACTGATTACAAGAACACTTACTGTGTAAAAACCCGCTTACTGCCATTTCAAAGTCTTGACATTGCCATATACCTTTTCTGTCTCTCCAGTGCTGTGGACTGGGAATTCTTCACCCTCGGGGAGGAATATTTTCTGGTTGTCGCGAACTCCTTCAATGGAGAATCCTACTCTCTCAACAGCATTCTCTACAGGTACTCAGCTTGTCAACAACACCCCTCCCAGTGTGAAATAATTCAGCCATTCTAACTTCGTGCTGAGACGTACACATACACTGTTGTAATGTAGGTTTATTTACCTTCAGTGAGTCAGGCTATTAAAAGCACACCTGCACCTTTGACAAATGAGGATTCGCTAGTAGAGGAACTAGGAACTGGTCGACAGCTAATTTTAGGTCTAGATCCTTTTGTGAAGCAGATATGCAAATACAGCCTTGATTTGATTCCTCCTCTCTGTTTGCTTTCAGGTGGCAGGGATATGAAGGCTTTGTTCCCGTTCACTGGCTCCCAACGATCGGGTGCAGTGACTGGGAGTTTTTCAGCTCCAAAGGAGAATCATATCTGATCTACTCTAGTGCCAAAGTACCTCTCTCCAAAGTGTTCAAGCTGAAAATCTACTAGTAAAAGAAGAGAGCGTGCCTGTGGTTTTGTGTATTGTATTTATTTGTGTGTACATGCAGTTCTTCTTTTCAAGTGTCTGTATGTTTCCGTGTGAGAAATCGTGTGATTGCATCGAAGTTAGTTTATCTTCATGAGACATCTTACATACAATTAGGGCTGTAGCAACCATTAAGGTCAGAACCTTGGTATTGTTTCTGGAAAAATGGGAGGAGGAGGGGGGTTTTACATTCTCAAGTTACAAAGAAATTGCACTTGGTGGGTGTTGAGGAATGATTTTGATATTTCTCAGAGTAAATATCTTTATAGTGACATGTTAAAATGATTTAGTATCTCCACTAGAGTAACACCTAAGTTAGCCTAATTTGTTGAAATTGTTTTAGACCTTAATGTATAGAGATAAAGACTTAACTGAAAATGTAATTGAACAGTTTAAGGAAAAATCAAGTAATTAGCAGTGATTCATTTCAAAGATGTCAAATCTGGGGAGCTTGGCAGCAGTGGTGCTAGGTTAACAACTGGTGTACCTCACTTTAATACAAATATAACACAACTCTAGACAGTCTGTGTAAGATTTTTATCTTTCTGTAAAAACATTTGATAGTCTATTGATATTTAACATTTCGTTGATTAAGTGTAATGTGTGTTTTCATGAAAAAAACTGACTGATCATTACTTGTTTGCCTATCACTGCATGAATTTTAGATTGAAACGTGACAGTAAATTATTGGATTCACAATAAACTAGACATAGTATGTTTTTGCAAGACAAGACTTCTGTGTGCATTTGCTAACATTCAGCTATGTTCATTTGTAGCTTGTAGTTGGTAAACACACCCTGCAGGAGCAAACCACAGTGCACACGTTTTTTTCAGTACACAGTCATTTCGTGGCTAATGAAGTACTTAGTTAAGCATTTGAATGGTATGCAAGCCAATTCTCATGGCCCTGGGCACTTGACTTCAAACCACCTAGCTGTAAAACATGTTTTTTTCTGCAAGACTACAAGCCCCATGACTTCAAGATTGGACTTGTCGGAAATGTAGTTTTTGAGGCTACAGTTGTCACTGCTGATTAAGGAAATGTAGCTATAAAACATGAGATTATACAGCCGTTTCATAAAATGACACTAAATTCCTGGAATTACAATAAACAAAACTCAATATGTTTCCGTGAATCGGTCGTGTAATGGATGTGACGTCAATTATTTAGATTTTTTTTGCGTTCGCGTTCACGAAGTGTGTGACTACAAGTACCACAATGCAGCGCTTCATTTTCTGCCAGGAAGAAACATGGCTGCCCACTGTTCACCGAGGGTATTTTTATTTACGTTTCGTTTGTTATCAGTTTTAAAGGAGACAAATGAAGATAGAGCCGTTGCCAGAAGCTACAGTTACATCGTGTAACAGTTGAATCAGTCGTCGGGCTTTCGGTAAGAAGACGCCATTTTATTAGCCGTTGTGACACTGACCGCGAACATTAGCGTCTGCCTGATTTTTTTTTTTTTTTTTTTCATTTTCGCTGAGCTGTCAAGCTGCTCATCGGTGTCGGACTGCTTTGTTAGCCTGCCGAGCCGCAGAACGCAACTGTGAGTCAAACGCACATACATCCGGTAATAGTCGCTATGTTTAGCCCCGTGAAGTCCTCTTATTTCAGAGTCAGCCCGGCCATTGTCAACAGAGAACTCGGCAAGACCAAGATGAGATAGCAAGAGGGCACACCGGAGTGCTAACACACGACTTATTACGAGGCAGAGTCCCCAGCATAATTGAGAGAAAAACTGAGTCAATAACTCACACGGCATGTTCGGGAATCTTTTCGAGGAAGAGGAGGAGGAAGGCTTCGCTTCGGCGTCTTCCAGGGGGAAGGCTGCGAAGGGGGGAGACGAGCCACCTCCACCCCGGGGAAGAAGCAATCTGTGCGGCATCAAGAATCAGGGGGGCACCTGCTACCTCAACTCTCTGCTCCAGACGCTGCTGTTCACCCCAGAGTTCAGAGGTGAGGCCAGGTTACGTTTCCTTACAGTAGGTTGAGATTCAGGTCCATCAGAGGACAGTTATGTATGCATTCTGTTTTCTTATTTGTGTATTGTTGTGTGTCTTTGCAGAGGAGCTGTTCAGTTTGGGGCCAGAGGAATTAGGATGCCTGGAAGACAAAGACAAACCAGGGGCCAAAGTAAGAGCCTTTAATTGAAGGTGTAACCAGAGATGCAACTTAACATCTATTTGATTTCTAATGAGGTATTTCCTTCTTCTCTGCAGGTCCGAGTAATCCCACTGGAGCTGCAGAGGCTTTTTGCCAGTTTGCTACTGGTGGACCAGCAGAGCGCCTCCACCGCCAGCCTCACTGACAGTTTCGGCTGGAACAGCAGTGAGGTCTGTGTCCATTATCTTAGTCATTGGTGCTCAGGTTACACTTCATATTTCAGTGATTGATTTACCTTCCGGTAACAGCGGGAAGTGAATGCAGACATTCACAAAACTGGATTTCAAACTGCGGCAGCGCTGGAAATCCAGCTTGTCTGGAGGCTACCCAGCTGCAGCCATGCAAAAATACATACACAAAAGGGAGAACAGACAGAAACATTCACAGAATTTGCCTCAGGATGCGCATATCCACCATTTTCAGGTCAAGAATGTGCATACAGTGATTTGAATAAACTTGCACTGGAGCTCTGAAACCATCATACTGGATAGTATAACTGAAGCTCTAGCTGGGGGAGATGAGAATGTTGATGTGCGTAAATTTTTAGAATAAAGAGTGATATGTGCTCCAATTCCTAAGAACAGATCAGTTTTACAGAGCTTTAAAAAACATACATTGTGGTAATAAGATGACATGAAACATACATTAGAGTGGAAATGGACAACGTCATCCCTTTCAAAGCATTTCCAAATGACATTAGTGCTGGCGTCGCTGTCACAAAGACAACAGATTGCTGTCTTTTCTTAAGTGCAGAAACAACAAAAGACAAAGTATGAGTTTAATGAATCATTTAGTCTCTAGTAAAGACTTAGAGACTAAGGAGCAAATAGAAATGATGCCAGGCTGCTAGCCTGACTGGAACGCCAGTCAGCCCTCATTTTGCGAGGAGATTTCCTGCCAGTGTAGTGAAAGCAAATATTATGGAGCCAGTCTACACGCAGATGGTGTTATAATTCTACAGCCATCACATTCTACAATCAACATTTACTTCACATTGATAAGTTAAAACAAAACATGTTTAAGCATTAGACCTGCAGCTGATATACATGTACATCTATAGTAACAACAAACACAATGTACTATGAAAGCGTGTGTTCTGTATACTTTAGTACATAGTTTGTAACTGAGACATGGCGTCTTTCTTTCTGTAATTTGACCCTTTCTCTGTTGTCCTACCTCAGGGAACAAATCAGCATGATGTGCAGGAGCTGAACAGGATTCTGTTCAGTGCATTGGAGCACTCTCTTGTGGACACCTCTGGTAGTACTTTTATCCATCGGCTGTACCACGGGACCATTGTCAACAGCATTGCCTGCAAGGAGTGTGGTAATGTCAGCCAGAGACAGGTGCGTCAGTGTTTGCAGAGTTTTTTCCACTGCTCTAATGTGGCTCCTTTTTATTTATATATATTTATATAAATGCAGCTGGAATTATTTGTTTTTTTTGCTCAGCAAGTTTTAGTAAGACTAAATCAATGTTGAATACATTTCACAATGAAATGCTAAAACAAACATTACCAATTAACCCATTTCTGTAATTTTTTGGTGTCTTCTGTAGGAGGACTTCCTGGACCTGACGGTGTGTGTTTGTGGCATGTCTAGCCTGGAGGATGCTTTGTGGAGCATGTTTGTGGAGGAAGAGTTGTTTGAAGGCAATAACCTGTACCGCTGTGCACAGTGTGACAGGCTGGTTACTGCTGCCAAGGTCAGTGCCAGCTTTCAGAATGTTACAAGTTTATAGTTCATTGAACCTTAACAAAGGTTCATATGAATGATTTTACATAAATGTAACAAATCTAACTCTTTTCAGCTGTGTCTCACTTTACTTTACATTTTTTGCTTTTGTTTAGTCTGCCAAGCTTAAGAAGCTTCCTCCATTCATGACCGTGTCTTTGCTGAGGTTCAGCTTTGACTTTGCCAAATGTGAGCGGTACAAGGAGACGGGACGCTATAGTTTCCCCATTACAATCAACCTGCAGCCATTTTGCGAACAGGTACGTGATCTTAGGTTATGCACATTTACCATTAATTTTCTTGGTTGTTGTAATTTTTATTGCTTTCCAGATGTGTGTTCACGCAAAGATGTCTTAATTAGTTAATTATTATGGGTTTCTTACCTACAGACTGATGGAGAGGAATCTGATTACTCCTACGAGCTGTTCTCTGTGATTATCCATAAGGGTGGCTGCTATGGGGGCCACTACCATGTTTATATCAGGGACATTGACCAGCTGGGCCAATGGGAGCCGCCGGTAAGATAAAGTACACGGCAAAGGAGAATAAGAACAAATTAAGGAATATTTTTTATTAAAACATTAGCTGTCACCAGTTGTACTTGCTTTTAAAATTGCTGTTTCAACAGCAGTTAAATGCTAATACTGAAATTGACTTGTATTACTATCGGCAATATAAAAAGAAATGCCTTTTTATCTCGTTGTTAGGAGGAGGAATGCAAACTCAAGTCTCAGAAGAAAGGCAAGGAAGACTTCAAGAAGGAAGTGTGTGAGCCAAAACTACAAGAAGATGACCCTTTGTCTGTCCTCACTGCTATAATCGCCCAGGTATATCTACTGCAAGTCTAAGAGCCTTGTCTAATGCATGTATTTCTCTCAGTTGTTCAGTCATAGTTGACTGATAAGGTGATTTCCTGTCCACTAGGAGCCATCAAAGAGCGTGCTGTTGGACCAGCTGGGCCAGAAACTCATGGATAAGATTGGTTCATCCTGGAGCAAAAAGTTCAGAAAACACTACGGTCCTATAGGAAAGGTATTTAAGTTCATGATCTTTTCTTGCTTTCTTTAAATCGGGGCTCATACCAGTTTATATCATGTACCAATAATTGTCGTCTTGTGACTTATTCTGCTCTGTTGTAGTTCTTGCAGTCCCGCAGTGATGTTTTCATGTTGGTGTCCAATGGTACTCGAGTGGCATTGAAGGCAAACCCGCCAAGCCCTGTGACTGAGCCGCCAAGCCCTGTGACTGAGCCCCCAGGCCCAACAGAGCAGATCACAAATTCTGATCCTTCAACACCTTCAGACCCTGGAGCTGCTGACCAACAGCAGGAGCCTAAAAAAGAGGTATTCGAGCAGCAGCCACATTTTCGAGGTCCAAAGTGAAATCGTTACGACTTTATAGGAAAAGAGACAGCTATTCAATTGTTTTTCATCTATGTTCCTGGTGGACATCTTGCGATTACTTTGATGCCTGTTTCTCACGGTGTTTCTTCCTGTCTGTCAGCAGGGTAGCCACTGGTTTGACCTTAACGACTCCACAGTGACCTCCATCAGGGAGTCTGACATAGAGAAGCAGTTCCAGGGCAAAGAGAGTGCATACATGCTGTTCTACAGAAAAACACAGCTGCACAGGCCCAGTGAAGGTAATGGAATCCATGTGTTGCATTAGTATTGGAAAAGATGTTTCAGATCAGAAAAAGAAATGGAAAAGGGTTGAATAACAGAATAGAAAGTAGGGTAGTTGATTGTCTTTGACTCTCTTTTATCATATTTTTTTGTTTCCTCTACATTTGCAGCCCTGAATAATGCCCAATATAAAGTTCCTCTTCACCTCATCCACATGGCTCAGGAGGAAAACATCAAGCTGCAGCAAATGCGGTACAAAAACACACATTCATGTATCATACCACACTTTTACATTAATCGGTGAGGATCAACACAAAAAGGAAGACACTTGTATCAAAATTGGCTTGTTAGATAAATTATATGTGTCAGTCAATATTGTTTCTGTTACAGTGAGAAGTTCGAAGCCACAAATAACACTGTGGAGCTGTGTCTTCACCTGGCAACCCATTACAGGCTAGAAAATGGAGCCCTGCAACCAATCAACAAGGAGCAGGACGGGAGCATCACACTGAGTTTCGACCGTAGAAAGACGGTGGGAGATCTCCGATTAGCTATTTATCAGGTAACTTAATTTCCAAAAAGCTGTTGTGTATTAAAATACAGAAATACGGAGGAAGTGAGCTGTTTTTGCATTTGTGTGTAAAGATGCTTGACCAGTGGGAAGGGGACATGGCTCTGACTATGGCCAAGAGTCTTCCGGCAGGTCTACACCTCTACAACACTATTATAGGTGAGACTCCTGCATACAAACTACTTTAGTACTTTAGTACTTGAGTAAAAGAAGTTTAACAAATGTTGTAACTCATTCTGGTTGTGGTGCAGATGACAGTGTCTCCGTGTACAGTGCGGGTCTTCAGACAAACTCTGACCTGTTTGTATGGAATGGCAGAGAGGTAAGGAAAGGCATAGTCCAACAAATTAGGCCTCATGCAAAAAAGGCATCTGCAGTTGACTTGTATAGTAGAAACATTAATTGTTTTAAACAAGTGGCTCTTGCATGGAACCCAGTATCTGTCATTCTCCTTAATCACAAAAAGCATTACCAAACTTGACAAGTTTTCCTCTTCAGGTTTGTGGTGCAACTGTCCTCATCGGAGCCGAGTGGGAGCCAGTGCTGCTGACTGTAGTCCGACCCCATTTGGGGGAAGATGGGATCCCAGAGGTGGAAGATGGGGTGGAGTGTGAGGAGGGAAGCGGAGGGTTTGAAAATGGAGGGCCAGGGCTTAAAAAGGAGGCGAGAGGTTTTGCAGGTGCTGCAACTCTCGGGGAGGTGAAAGAGGCTCTGGGAGAGCCTAAGGAAAGTCTGCTGTGCCAGGAGCATAAGTGGGGAAAGAGAGCAGAGCAGGGGGCCGGAGAGGGAGGAGGTGCAAGTGGATGGAGGCTGTTTCCTCCTGATGACATGCAGCGGACGCTTAAGGAGCTGTCACTGAAAGACGGAGATGCGCTGTTGGTGCTGGAGCCGCAATCATTCGACAGCAGGTAAAATCCTTCGCAATGTATGTGATGTTGTTTTCCTCAAGTGTTTGCTTTACAACTGCCTTCTTATTTTTGCTCAGCATGTTCACTCTAAATGGAGACGTCGTCACTGTGACTACACCATCTGACTGCCGCTGGCTCCAGGTGGAGTTTCAACAAAATGGAGGAGAAGGGGACAAAGAAGAGGAGAGGAAGAAGGTCAAGGTTCCAGCTACAGGAAACATGGTCAGTATTTTTGTGCTGCAGTTGTCTCTTCTTCCTCTATCTTCTTCTATCTCCATGTTGGTGTCACATTTTTGTCTCTAAAAAAATCATTAAGTCATGTTTGTTGTTTGTCTCTTACAGCTGCTGTGTGAGGTGAAACAGAGGGCTATAGAAGAGCTGCAGCTACAGGGGAACCGCCCAGGCAAGCTGCTCAGTGTTATACATAAGTGTCTGCAGGAGATTTCCTGGTCAGACGTATAAGATGCAGACGCAGAGCTGCAGTTGGTATTACTTTCAATAACACAGCAAAATGTGCTTCACTAATCACAAATGGAAATCAATGAATTGATTAGAAATGAGAGCATTAGAAGTAATTTGGAGTTTTTTTCATTTGTAGATGACAAAGTAAACCTATAGAAATCCTTGTTCGTTTCGGTAATTTTTTTAAGGTGATTATACACTGAAAACATAATTCTAAACATTACATTTTATTTCTGCAAACAGATCCTCCTCAATCTCCCTGAATCGTGCACACTACACCTTTAATAGGTTATGAATAACCTTTGATTTACCACAAATGTTGGCTCAAAAACACATTATTAATTTTATGAATTTAACACCTGTTTATGCAATCACGAACTGTGTATATGTGTTTGGATATGTTCCTAAATCAGCTGTTTATATTCTCACTGACCAGGTGCACAGTACTGTCTGAGACAGGTGGACTGCACAGGGAAACTCCTTCCTCCAGGTACTGTTACATTTGTTACCTGGGGGTGATTTTAATGGTGAAGACAACTTAAAGGCTGGAAATCCCCCCTCATTTTAACAAAATATGCATACCTTTACACTCTTTACACTGCCCCCTCGTAAAATGTTTTAAAGGTACTCCCCCTGCTTGTAATGTTTCTTCTCATCATCTGTCTGTGAAGTTTTAAAGCTTATTTACCAAGTGCGCTTGTGTTGTCTTACCTTGGTTTACCTGACAGTGTGTGAGGAGTTGAGTGTTCGCGATGCAGGGGTGCGACTTATGACCACACTGACTCTCTGTCCGGGAATTGCCCCCAAGGCATCACAGGTGTGTCTTTTTATTTGAAGGCTTCAATAAATCCTTTGTACTTGCAGCTGCACATGTGAAAGTTACAGAACCTTTAAGTAGCGGTAAAAACCTTTCCCATCCTATGTTTTCAAGCAAATTGGAGCTACGAGCATTTAAAATGTTTGTTTGATGTGGGATTTTTTTTCTTTGCGTTGCAGCTTTTCCTTCACTTCTCTGTGGGCACAGCACCCTCTGCTGGCATGGAGATGGACATCATTGTGGAGAGTACTTGCACTGTCAAAGAGGTGAGGAGAAAATGCTCATGCACTTTTTATGTGAAACCTTCAACATGTGCCTGTGATAAATGTATGCATACTTTTAAAATTTGTATTGTTTTTTTATATTTGCAGTGCTTAAAGACAATGCTGGATGCTGTGGGACTTGATGGTAAAATAACTTTTTTCTGCTGTATTATACTGTATGTAACTCGCATGCACTGCAGAATCAGTTTCTGCTTTTGTAGGACTGTAATCAAACTTATTATTGTGTATATCAGTGCAATACCTGGTTGTTAATGCCAGTTAAACATGCGTTTGCAGGCACCTGTTGGCACTTGAGGAGGCTTGATTGGTGTGAAGACGTTGGAGAGCCAATTGTGGATGAGGTGAGTTGCTGACTGTCGTACATAAATCAAACAGTGTTTGCAGATATCTTTTACTTTGTTTTTCTTCCTTTACCCACTTATCAGGTGTACTTTGTCTCTTGTTTCATTATATTTAGCACCAGGAAAAAGTCTGGAGACAATATTTTTATGCTGTGATGTAAATTTTGGGTAGCGTTTTATATTATTTGACCAACAATCTTTATTTTCAGGATGCTTCTCTGTCAGAGCTAAAGATAAACAATGGGGAGACATTAATTGTCACAGAAGGACCGCTTCCTCCAAAGGTACTTAAATGTTTTGACTTTGGCTAGATATTAATGGAATGTTGTGTCTTTACCTATCTCTTCATCCTGATTATCTGTTTTTTCTTCTGTCAGGGATTTCTAAAGCTATCAGTGTGGTTCTATCTGGATCCCAGAAACAACTCCATGGAAACTGATTTTAATGGTCACACTGAGGAGCAAATGCTGGAGGTTGTGACTGCAGGAGAAACGCACAGTCAATCATCTCTAATGTATGCTGGAAACATGTCAGAGCTGAAAAGTGTAGGGCAGGTAGAGATATCGGATGAGGCCACCTTGGAGGATTTTAAGACTCAGGTAGGAGTATAATTTGTCCTTGTTGACACACTGCCTCTCTTTTCTTTTATGGAAGGCTTAATATTCAGGTCAGGCAAAGTGTGCATGTGATTTTGGTGTTTTTCTTTCCTACCCAAATGTTTAAAGATGCTCCTCTTAATCTATTATGTTTTCT
This sequence comes from Diplodus puntazzo, assembly GCA_963678695.2. Lineage (NCBI taxonomy): Eukaryota > Metazoa > Chordata > Actinopteri > Spariformes > Sparidae > Diplodus > Diplodus puntazzo. Next base: position 9,231,861 of record OZ023175.1, read on the forward strand.
GTTTCTGTGTCAGGTGATGACATTGCCTTCCCTTCAGGATGTGTGTGTGCCAACCACTGCGTTCATGCGTGTGTGGCAACTCGAGGGACAGAGGCTGGCACGAATCCTCAGAGGACAACATCTCACACTCAGGTATCAACACTTTCAAAGTCGTAACTGATGCTCACAAGATTCTATTATTATTGACAATTTCAGTTTGGAGTCATTGTTTTTTTTCCTCCTGATCAGGAAATTGAAGCTGACCAGTGGAACAGACCTTTGTGTGCAACAGCTACTAAAAGAGGAAGATCTTGGGTAAGGTTTGTTTTCACAGATGCATAATGTGTGTGATAAGCAAAGAGGCCCTTCTGTTATTTCTTGTTTAAATTATTTGTTTCCATCTGTTCCAAAGCCCTAAGGAGGTGTTGCTAAATGTTAAAATGGGAGTCCCAGGGGAGAGGTGTTACTACCCTCCAGAGGAGCTGGTTTGGGATGCATCCCGAGACTCTTCTCCTCGCTCTCTGCGCATTTGTCTGGCTTCACACTACAGCCTCTCCCCAGACTCTCTACTGTTGGCCAAACACCAGCCAGAGAAACACACCTGGGAGGAAATCTCAAACTGGGTAAGATGAGCACAGTCATTCCTTCTTCTTGTTTTTCTTGGTTTAGGCATCAGGGGAAATCGGTATGTATACTTGCACTCGCTTGCTCAATAGAAAAGTTGGTATCGATGAGAAAGAACTTTAGATGTCAACGTAGCATGGACTGACTAACAAAAGGAGCATAGATCTGATCATTCGATTCATCATATTATCAGGATTTTTTATTTATAAGCAATGAAATTATCCTAAGATCTCAATATTCTTTTAAGTAAATTATATGCTATGTGCCTTTTTTACTTCCAGAACCAGCAGGTTTCCAAAAAGAAAAAGAAGAAGAAGACGGAATCACTACTGGGAGCACCGTTTCACCTCAAAGATGGAGACACAATCGGCATCAAGGTCTTTATAAAAACCCAGTTTGTTTAAAAATGTGTCTATTTCTGTTTTATTTTTAGAAACACTGAATCTGTTGGTAATATTTTTTTTCCAGAATCTTCTGATTGACAACAACAGGGACTTTGTCACCATGGAGGATGAGCAGGGCCAGCAGAGGCTCAGAGAGCAGGCAGAGCAGCGCAGGAAAGGGTAGGACTTCAGACCTCTTAATGGCAATGATCAGTACTGTAGCTTTAATACCACCACACTGTGTCAGTTGGGTCTGTTTAAGTGACTTTTTTAACAAAGAACCTTTTATTGAAACATTGTACCCTTACTTCTTTTCAGAGGGGAGGCTACAGGCTCTGATGGTGTCGAACCACGCAAGAAGACTGGAACGACCAAATCCAGGAAACCAGAGGTGGCGCTGTCAATCAATGTTGGGGTATTCAGATAGCACCCTGCCCCTGTAGGTGCATGGACAAATCATAATTACGCACACACACAGATGCTACATTGCAGGATAATCCACTTGACGTCAGTCTTGTGCCGTTTCTTTTTTTCTAACTGTGTTTCTGCACAAACGTTTCAAACCCGACTCAAATCCCACTGTAAATTAATTCTTCTTCTCTTTTGTCTGATTTGAGAAGGAATTTTATTAAGCCTTTTTTGATTTGCTGTTTAGTACCATAATTGGTTATCTTGTTTCTTCTCTCTACATTATTTCTAAATTACAACCACACATGTCCTTTATGAAGTTATATTTCTGGGATATTTGAGGACAGTGACATTCAGGAAAACAGATCGTCTTGCTGCATGGATTGGTAGCTACTTTGTAAAAGTATCAGCCGTGAGAAAACACTTTCTACTATGAGTGTTTTTTTGTTTTTTTTTAGCTATTACAAGCCGATGGTTATATTCTGACATTTGTGCTGACTGGAGCTTCTACCTTATACAATTTTGTATAAAATGTAGCAATCAGGGTGAAAAGAAAAATACTGGCAGCCACCAGTTTTATCTTCTGACATGCCAACAAGTCACTATAACAGGAAATCAACCTTCAAAAATTCTAGTCGATGCGCATAGGATAACTTGTTTTAAGTAATGCCGATTTGTATAATAAACCGGTCACTGTGCATTGAGAACAAACACGTTTTTTTTTCTCTATCATGGGCTTGTTTTCAAGGTTGATAAGAGAGAGGAGAGATAGGCCTTAATGTGGAGAAGCCTCAGTGCTGCTCTGTCCTCCCTACCTCACTCTCTACCTCTCTCATTCTACCTCTGCTGCCCTCTGCTGCCCCCCACCCCCCCCACCCCCCCAAGTTGTTGCAGTAATTAATAACTTTGTTTTCTTAACCTCAAACTGTTCATGCCCCTGCTCTGTATGAGTCAACTACAGTTTAAAAAGTATCTCAGTTTGATGCCTTTTGTTTACTTGCAGTCATATTTTATAAATGGTTAAGCAAACTTAATCGTCTTTTATTGGACATGATCCTCTTCTAGAGCTAATAATAAGCACACAGCCTTCACTTTCAGCTTAATCCACAATTTCATGTTGTAAAGAAATAATTCTTCTATAATCATCTCTGATGCCAGATTAATTGGCTGCTGCAGAAATGGTCTGTAAAACAATACATTCAAATCCTTTCTGTCACTAATCCTCCTTGATTGTGTTATATTTAAATTGCCTGAGTTAATACATGAGTTTTCATTGTGTAACATGTAACGTTTCATTTGCATGCACTATATGTGACTTCAGGGAAGAAAAGTAATATTCTTGTAGATAATTTATTGGAAAGAAGTGACAAAATAATGTTTATACTGTATGAAATGTGATCAGTTTTCTAGGCTGCTTGCCTGTTTTTATTTCATGTATTATTCTGGCCTTGATCAGTGCCAAGTAGAAATTTCAAGTTTTTTTTTTTTTTAAGCAATCGTAGCAACAATAGTGAAATTTAATTTTGTATAGGATGATATCATTTACGAGTGTTATTGATTACAACTTTGGTGTTACTGATAAAGAATGATCTGCTGTTCTATGACGGTAGACATCTGTTTGTATATGTGTCAGATTGTATCTGCAGAAAGTATTTTATCAACAATAAAGGTATACAGTAATCAGACTCGAGCCGAATCACTTTAAGCCTGCCCCTAGGCAGGTGTACACCCATTCTTTTAATAGTTCACGAGAAGAGTTTGTATATAAAACTGAAAACGATGAACTTTTTATTATTTTTCTAAAAATTAGATACTTAAATTTTACATAAGTTATGTAAGTTTTTGCAGTACTTTGTTAACAGTAATTAATGACCTTCGTTTTCATGATTGAATGAAATTAATGAACTAGTTTTACTTTGTTTATATGTGGCGGACCCTGACACTTTTTTTCTGCCTTACACAGTCTCCTCTTGGGACATGTTTATTTAGTTATGCAAAAAAAAAAAAAACAGATTTGTATGTTGTTGTTTATTTTATTAATAATGTAAATATACAGATTCTGAGTCTGAGTATCTTCTCCAACTGCACTGTGCCCCTTCAACAGCACATTTTGCTGTGACCAATCACAGCCCAACAAGCCTGGAGTGTCCAATCAGCTCTCACAGTGCAGCTCTAGTGTCCCTCTGTTGCAGTATTAATTTGGCCGGCAGACACGCTGAGAGATTTACTACAGGGAGAGCAGAGATTGCCTGACAGTTGCTCAACTGGACAAATAACTTTTGTGCAAAAATGGTTGAGGCTTTCTGTGCTACGTGGAAACTGGTGGACAGCCAGAACTTTGATGACTACATGAAGGCACTTGGTAAGAAAGCTTGATTTACTTTTTATTATTTTTTTCGCCCGGAAATAAGAGTTGATTGTTTGCAGTGTGAGTAATGATGTCTGCTGTAGGCTGCACTTATACTGAGTGTGTTTCGGATATCGTAGTTGCTTATATTTGCTAAGATATTTTTAGTTTAAGCACAGCATAATGCATCGTTGAAGGCACTATTTTTTTTCTTTTGATTTGTTTTTACAACAGGTGTCGGTTTTGCCACCAGACAAGTGGGCAATGTCACCAAGCCGACAGTAGCTATCAGCCAGGATGGAGACAAAGTGGTGATAAAAACCATGAGCACCTTCAGGAACACCGAGATCTCCTCCAAGCTGGGAGAGGAGTTCGATGAGACCACACCTGATGATCGACATGTCAAAGTAACCTGAGTAAAAAGTCATTGCATAATTTTCACCGCGATGTGTGCTCTAGCTGGAGGCGGTTTAAATTTTAACCTGCTTGTTTGTGTTTGCAGTCTACTTTCACCTTGGAGGGAGACAAACTTGTGCAGGTGCAGAAGTGGGATGGCAAGGAGACCAAATTTGTCAGAGAGATCAAGGATGGGAAGATGGTGATGGTAAGATTACATAGCACACACAGCTTGATGGAGTAGGATACAAACCCTTGCAAGGGAGGATAAATCTTGTCATGCATGTCGTTGTTCTTACAATTACTTGCAAGTAGTTGAATTGCCTTGTGCAAACGTGCCTGACAGATAAGCTTGCCTCGCCTTGTTATTGCCATAATGAAATAAATGATATGACTCAATTGATTAAGGGAAAACTTGCTTAACACTCAGTATGCATCATTTCTAGTCTTTGCATTAAAAGCACAAGTATACGTTGACCGCCATCATGTAAGACAGGCTGTTTCTTTTGTCTCCTCTCTGCCTCACAGACTTTGACTTATCAGGGAGTCCAGGCGGTCCGCACGTACGAGAAAGCCTAACTCTTAACATCCACTTGAACGAGCAAATCATCCCTGCGCTGCAAAAAAGGTGTCACCCCCCTCCTCTCCCCCCACTTTTTATTTTTTTTAATTTTAACAAAAATGTTTTTACAGCAGTGATTTGCACTCGATTTGTTGTTGTAACATGAGGTACATATTTTGGGGAAAAAAATCTTTTTTGTAAGATCTTTTGTAAGAAATGTCTGACTGTGAAGGGCCTAAAATGTTTGATGAGGGAAAAAGGGAAAAAAAATAAATAAAATGAAATGCTTGATTAAACTTTAAACGTCTCAGACTTTTCAGTTGGGGCTCCGTCGGTACCACTTTAGCCCAACAGGGCTCTCTTTCTCAGGGTTTTTTTTTTCCTTCATCCAACTTTGAATGCATTTCTTTTCAATATGTCAGCTTAAATTGTGGGAACAGTGCTCCCCCTGTGATGGGTCAGTTCCAGGTGACAGCTGCAGGGTGACGGTGAGGGCCAGAGCCGGCCGTGCAGCAGCAGCAGCCAGTGTGACCATTGAACTCATGGGAATGAACGTCCTCTAGTAACCTCCAGATGGTCAGAGACGACTGGGAGCTGGAGTGGAGGGGGTGGGGGTGGTGATGTCACTGGCCTCGGGATAATCCGGTTTTAGTCGTGGTGTCATTACGTAGAGGCATCATTCGATGGTGTGTGGACCAACCGTGAATGAATGCTGCCGCTGGTGTGACAGAATGACGGCAGCCACGGAAGGGCGCCGTGCAGGGCAAGGACAGTTTGTATCAATAAATCCAGTATCCCACCGTCAAAGTCTAAAATTAAAAGGGATCCGCAACTGTTACAAACAGGAGGACACAGCATTAAAAGCTTTCCCTCATTTCACCTCGGTCTTTCCCACATTTTAGGAAGCTAAGCGAACGCCTCCCTGTCCTCCCCTGTGAGCTGTGTCGAGCCTACTGAACACTGTGACTACAAGTGGCCATTCTTCTCATCCCAACACACAGGCTGCCAAGTTTTCTGGCCACCTCTGAATAGCGTGCGACACAAAGAAGCCGTGGTAACTGGAGTGGAACTCATTTGGCCATTGCCCCTCTGAATTAATTTAAATTAAAATCTTATCTTTAATGCTCTAGTTATAGGATTGCCCCCCCCCCAAAAAAATTGTCCCAACTCTCACAAAAATCCAGGCCAAACCATTTGCATAAGTATTCGAGGTGACAACAGTTAAAAGACAAGTTCAGGCGAGTTCGTGTCACGGCGTTCACAGCGGCACAGTCACACCGAAAGGGTTATCACGTCCCACGATGGCGAGGCAGTGAGAGATAATAGTTCGGTGTAACTTCTTCTCTCCTCAGCGAGCTTCCCGGGAGAGCAGCAGGAGTTTCCTCTTTGTGTGGAATCTGTGTCAGTGGTGTAAACTGGCCTGTAGTAACCCGTCTCTGGTCTCATTAGGGATCATCAGTGTGAAGGAGCTGATCATCTACTGTACATTCTCCCACTCTTTCCCATTCAGACACACACCCGACTGTCGCTGCCAGTGACTGTAGCTATCCCCCATTCCCTGTTTTTTTTTTTTTTCTACAAATTGAGATTGACACCTTTCTCCCATTTTGGATTTTCATACCCTCATGATTCATCATTAATGATAAAAATGATCATAATATTGGTGGTGAGAAACCTTCAAACATATATAAATGTTACATAAGCTGATTTGAAATGTGTGCGTAAATAATATATATGTGTCAATAATGACTTTAAACAACTGAAACCAGCCATTCATTCGCTTTTCATGACATGACGCTCTTGCATTGGTGCTCTCTTTTTTTTTTCCGCAGCTCTTGCCCAAAGCGTCTTACAGTAATTCACACATACATTCATACACTGATGGCAGTGGTTGCCATGCAAGGTGCCGACCAACACATCGGAACCAGTTTGCGGTTCAGTATCTTGCTCAAGGAAACTTCAACATGCAGACCAGGGGAATCGAACCAGTGGCCTTCCGCAAACAACGCTGGTTCTACCCCTGATCCACAGCCACCCGTCATTGAAAATTTAAAACCGGGGACCTTTTGTTTTGTTCATTGCTCATCTCATGGAGCCAGACCTAACTCCATCAATCACTGCATCGACCACAGTATATTGCCACGACATGGGCAAACAGCCAACCTTTAGAGAAAGACGAGACTTACAAAAGACACATTTGCATTGCTCTGTTTTAATGTCAGATTTGCTACTATTCACAAGCATAAGGAAGATGTAGCTAATAAATGATACATGATGTGAATCTACCTACAGGTAAAGAGCAGTTTCAGTAGTAGGGACTCAATTAAACATTCCTTTTTTCTCAATTTATTGAACTATTTACAATGAAATTATTTTAAACCATGAATTACATCTCATGTGAGCAACACAACTGAGTGACGGACGTCAGTTATTGGTGTCAAATAAGTTCAAGTATTTAGTGCTGCCATTTTGAATGTTGGGGTAAATATCACAGAAACACTTGAAAGCGTAAAACAAAAACACACACGCATCATGCACATTTCATTCAACGGCTATTTGACAAACATACGATGCTTGGATCACCCAGATATTTAAAAATGTATGTATTGCACATGTTAACCAGGTTAAAGGTAAAATGACTGAAACAAATATTTATCTTTTGTTGCCATAAATTAAATATTAGCGACAACATCTCTACTTTCAGTCCAATAAATCATAGAAGCATTGACACTGTCGCTTTAGGATAAGTGATGATGGAACGTCACCCCAAAGCTCTAGCTGCTGCTGTGCAGTAACTGGAGCAGGTCGTGTGCACCATATATGGACTCATGAAGACTGCGCTTCTTTTATTTAAATACTAAGATAAGTGGATTTATTTTGGGATTAGTTCCGCAAGCTGTAATAATAACTGCCTTCTATGCAGCATATGGAGCAAAACGTAAAGAACTACATGTAAACAACAGCTGGCACAAGCTGAGAAATAATGCACCAGTGTACATCTGAGATCATCTGCTCGAGCATGTGGCGCCCTCTGCAACAACCCAGAGGGCGATCGCACGATGTGCAGACACACAGTTCCATCTCCGACGTCACCACGTTAACCACAACGTCCAGGTTGACAAAATAAACCTGTGAAGGAGCTGATTCTTGCAGCTCTCTTCGTTCTTCAGAGATTTTCGAATGCGCGACTCGGATTTTTTCGACCAGTTTCAGTATTCAAAATCAATCTGAAGTCGTCCAAAGTGTACATCACAAGCACAGGACTTCCATAAACTGCCATATGAAACCTGTCGCCTTTGTTTCAGCACAGTAATCAGATGTAATACAATGATATACTCGTGTTATAAATGTTAAAAACATTACAAATGATGACACAATCAAAGACTTTGAAACATTTTCTGACCCTTTCCGGTTGATAAGAACCCGTTGAAAAGGTCTTAAAAATAAATTGTGTTTCAACAGACAAACAGCGACTAACCAAAAGTTAGTGACCGTGTGTTTTTTTTGGTCTATCAAGGAATTGCCGTTAGCCACAGCAGTCATCCCTTCTGACTGACAAAAAAATGAATCACATGTGCCCTACTGTACTTTTAATGTTGCAGCTTGTAAAACAATCTTCAATAACTGTGCAAGAAAAGACTTTTACTCGCCACCTCATTGACTCGGACAAACGCGTCGTCCAATTATACAAACTCGGGGCCTCATTCTGACAGTGCGGACGATGCAAAGCTTGTTTTTAGCACCAGTGTCAGGAACGAGGCACCGGCACACATGGCATCTACATGGTACAGTCTAATAAGACTTTAAAGGTAGTGTTTCAGGTAATGTTGGGAGCTCTCATATACAGTGCGTGGTCATTCCTTTTGACACGTAAGTAGACAGACAGACAAAAAAAACAACTTTCCTTACTTTCATTAATGCTTTGCTTCCTTGTTTGTACCCGTTAGGGGAGAAAATACTGAAATATGTGTGAAAAGTTCAAAGTTTCCTTGAAAATATATCAAGACTCATGCGCAGACTACAAATTCCTAACGGTGGATGTAAGGGCTTTAAAAGTAGGATAAATTGAGCCCTAAAAAGACAGGAAAAAAGCTAAAACACAAATTACTGAGGATAAAAATGTATGTACGATTACTATAGAAACAAGTTTTCAAGTCGATGTGGCTTTGGAGGAATTGGACACCTGTCTGCCATGAATTGTGGTCATTGTTGTACCCTGTTTACGGCACAGTTGAACGTAATTTACGTTCAACTTAATTTTCTTTAAAAAAAAAATAACAATAATGCACCATCATTAGCGCAGCTTGAGGACCTAAATATATGCTCCACAAAGGTAATGTACTCTATTGTTCCGTTTGAATAATCGCTCTCTATCCACATTTCAATAAGAAAAATTTAACACACAAAAAGTAAATACATAAACAAAAATGGAAAGGAATGACACTGCATGTAGTTGGTACGAGAGCTCAACCAGATCTGGAAAAAATAAAGTCGGTCCGTCACATCAAATCACCCATCATCCTCTGCTTTGCCCAGGTTTTCTCTCCTGAAGACTAACAGTGAACGGAGGTGCAGGGCGCGCTCGGTGACTTGACCTCGTCGTTATCAGTGGGTTGGCTAAATTGTAAACCTCAGGCTGGATTCAGACTGAAGCCTCAAATCTGCAGCGGGGAGAAGGCGTAGAACGGGAACTGGGCCTCCTCCTCGTCCACAAAGAAACACTGGAAGTAGGGCAGCTCATCTGTGGAAGGAGAATCATATGTTCCTCACTTCTATCTGGCATCCCGAGAGAAGACGGAGCGTGCTTGTTTGCACACTCGTGTGACATTTTGCTTTTGAGAAGGGAATTTGGACTCACCCTCCATCTGAAAGCTGTCTGATACGGAAGGCTCTGCTATCACAAAGAGAACATGATGTTAACCATAAAACAATACAGTGTTCTGTTACCCTGAACTATTGCTTCAATAAGCAATAATTCAGTACCTTTTACTTTTTCCTCTTTGGCAACTTTCTTCTTGTCTAGAACACAAAACAAGAATTTTCATGCATGAATAAAAGTATAGTTAGTAGTAGTTGTGATATAGATTTTCCAGACACTTAGAAATGTAGTTGCTTAAAAAAACAACTGTACCTTTCTTTGCAGGCTCCTGTATCTCTTTAAGAACTCTGTCCACTGTTACAAAAGATTAATAATGATTAACTCCATGCAGTCGAATATGCAGCTGCTGGTGTTGTTTTATATATATATATATATATATATATATATATATATATATATATATATATAATTCACACAGACATTTCCCTGTTTCATCTACATTAAAGGAGAATGCCACCCAAATATGAAAATCCAGTCATTATCTTCTCACCCTCATGCTGATGGAAAGTCAGGTAAAGTTTTTAATCGTCCACAAAACATGAAGTAAATGGGGACTTCTACTCACATGAAACGGCTCCATACAGCTAGAAATCTGAAACTGATTTAAGAAGACATTATTCATACCCTGCCCGAAGTGGGTGCACAAGCTCGACCACGCATCAAATCTGTTTGGGATCTCAGTGCTTCAGGAGACTTGGATTACGCTGTGTGAGCTGTACGGAGTCCCCATCTACTTCAGTTGTTTTGGCAAGTGCTGCAATCCTGTTGTGCTGTGAAGCTTCAAAAACGTTGATGCTATGACACTTCACTTGACTTTCCATCCACACGCTCGACAAGATGACTTAATTTTTTTCATTTTGGGGCAAACTTGTCCTTTAATTTTCAACCTACCTTTTGCCTTCTCCTCTTTGGCTGCCTTCTTCTCCACTGGTTTTTCTACAATAAACAAATGCATAAAGTTTAGGGAATAATTAGATCTGGAGTGTACAGTGGTCGTTGTACTGTAAACCGTTTGTCTGGTCAGTGTCTAAACAGTGAAGATACCTTTCTTCACAGGCTCTTGTTTTTCTTCAGGAACTCTGTCTTCTGAAATAAATCAAAATGGACACAAACGGTGAAATGATCAAGCAGCTGCTCTGTCCTCTTGCAGTTTCACAAGTATTTTTCCATACAATTCACAGTATATTGATGTATTAATGTACTCAATACAGATTGTATGCAGTACCTTTCTTTACTGCAATGGGTTTGACCTTTGCCTTTGAGACCTCAGGCTCTGTTTCACAAGTAAGAAATTGGCAATTACACTATTGCTGACCCCTCAAGGCAGGTAAAAAAAAATCTTTCTCTCTTTCTTGTGTTAGCTAGTATAGAATATGCATCTTTTACTAAAATAGATTCAGGATGACATTGATGATGGCTGATTTACTGCAGCGTCGCTTTATAATGATACGTTGTTATGAACAGACATGCCTAAGGTCCCAAAGCAGAAAACTGAAAACATCACTGCCAATAGACTTTCTGGGGTTGTTAAAATGTCTAACATGCATGTGCAGTCAGCTACTGTAAAATATTGTTGAACTCTCGATACTGTCTATAAGCTTCAGATTTATAGACAAAAAAAGTCAAAGTTGTTGTTATTTTTGTTTATAAAGATTTATATATAAAAATATTTTCTTGCTGAATAGAAACACTTAATCGCAATTTCTATGTTTTCAATAAAGATTGTCAAGACACTTTCACATTCAGCAGGAGAATATTCTCAGGCTTTCAGCAGCAGCGGGTTAAAAACGTCTGTTTCCCCTCTGAATAAACCAACTGCTACATTCACAGACTGCAGTGGCCTTCATGTTGTAATCAAATTACACGTTGCACTCGGCCAGTTACATGAAGTGCTGCCTCTACCGAAGCGCTACAGTTGTACCTTTCTTCACACGGACTGGTTTGGGCTTTTCCCTGAGGATGGCTGCACCATCAGGAAGAAAATGCAATTGATAAAACACACAGCTCTTTGATTTGTGGAATGATTTCTTATAGATTAATACTATAATATGTATAATAAACTATAAAAATCTTATTAAGATAGCCTCAAATGCATCCCCAATTGAGATTCTTGGCGCTTCATAATCTGATCTAAATAATGCTGACATGTACGATAACAGTATGCATCGTTGCAAACACTGTACCTTTTTTCGCTGCAGCAGGTTTGTCCTTTTCTTTTGGAGTCTCCAGCTCTGCAAAGGGAAAACTGAGGTCACAGGAGAGCATTTGGGGATGCACACATGAACTCGACAGCAGAAGCCACAATTATCTAATTGTCCAAAAAGGCATATTGCAGCTGGAGCCACAGCATAACCACAACAAAACTGAGTTTCTGAAACCTTAAAGCAGCGTATACAGCGTGAGGAATCTATGACTAGAAAGCTAGTAAGTAATTTTTTGTTAGAAAGTGAGAAAACACTATTGATGTGTGCCTTTACCATCAGCAGCTGGTTTGGGCTGAATATATTAGGCATCTGGTGATTGTAACTAAGAAGCCTTATCGTTGCTGTTTTATCTTTCTTTATCGCTCTTCACTATTTCCTCATTATACATGAGATAATCTGTGAAAATCGCTCAACCAGAGTTAGTTTCACCTCTTTCGAAGCTTATGGCTCTATATAACGAATATTTTCTACATGTTTTCATAGCTTTCATTTGCCTGAACACAGTTTGTATTAGGGGCAAACCTCCGTTCTAGAGCTAAGGGTTTTGAAGCGTCCAGATATGTTCTACGCATTTCAACATTTACAACACATTGTAAATGTTTGCTGGCTTTGATATATTATTTACTTTGTAATCTAAGCTCTTTATTGTCCATGATTTAGAGGTTAAAGTGTGAGTAATAAAAGCTTGATGATCCATCAACTACACCTATCTAAGGCAGGTGTACAGTATCCTTAAAGATCATTGTATGGAGGCAGCTGTTTGTCGATGCAGCTACTGCAGACGATTCAACCTCAATTTCCTGTACATTACATCCTCTATGGTGATTTATTGATCTTGTATGCAAAGTGCTTGTTTCCCTCGTGAACCGTCCAATCAGAGCTTTCACACATGACCTACATTCTGTGACCAGATAACTGTAATTACACGGCTATGCAGATGGAGGCACCACTAATGTACCATTCTTCATATGGACTGGTTTGGCCTTTTTTCGCCCCTCAATAATGCTGAACGATCAGGGAGAAAATACAATCAATGTTTACTCGTGACAGTGCTTGCCCTATAATTAGTGCAGTAACACAAAGCATTTTCTTTTTGCTATTAAAAATTAAAGCCGGCTTGACTTTGTCCACTGATACTTTGGGCTCTGAGTAAAGGTATGAATGTATTGGTTCTCATGAGCTTTGTTGTTATTTAGTGTGATAACAAGCTATAGTTCTTTTAGTAATACTACAGGATTATGATATAGACTCAGCAGCAGTTTATCAGGTACAACCAGTCAAAAGCAATGCACTGGTATAACTCAAGTTGAACCAACAAATACTGATCTTTATAATCGTCATGAAGGTTTTATTAATTGCATTAGCTTTAGCTAGGTTCACCTAATAAACTGGCAACTGTGTGTAGATGGTGACAATTTTTCTTCTAAGCTACAAGCCGAGAAAATCATCGTCAGGCTGATGATTTTGGCAGGCTACCTTTCTTCTTTAGGAGTGAGCTGATCTTTTCCTTCTTTGTCCCAGTCAGAGCTAATTCAAAGGAATGACATTTTTTCAACATTTTCTTTGTTATCTCAAATACGAATGTGAAATACTATGTCTTGTTTTAATCACATTTTTACCTTTCTTTTCATGAGCTGGCTTAGGCTTCTCCTTCGCGACCTCCGGCGCTGACACAAAACACAAGATGAAAATGATTTCAGCTGTCGTGTTAAGAAGATTTATCTTTTCATTAAATAATGATTGATTGTATCAGCAGTACCCTTTTTGGCAAGAACTGGCTTGGCCTCAGCTTCTATGGGGAATAAATACAATTAAGAAATGCTTGTTTTATTATTTTTTTAATAAATAACAGATTTATGAATTATCCAATGAGAATACTGAAATGTTTCTTGGAGATGTGATTGAGATTTGTGTTACAAAAAAACAAAAACATATCCTTATGTCAGTGTTAGCTTGGATGTTACAGCTTTTCAATCTGACGAGTGGATAATGCACGTAATATACTCTATGGAATATTAGGGGCAGAAGTTGTGCGAGATAAGCACCTTTCTGTGAGGTTTTAGCCTTTGCTTTCACAACAGCTTCTACATAAAAAGAAACAAGCAACAGTGTCAAAATAATTGTGTCTCTAGAAAACTATTCGCACCCACAAAATTCAGCTTTTAGCCTAGATAAAACATGCCATCTCTACTGTGTGAGAAACAGCCATCAAAATGATGTATGTTTAGGTAATTACTACTCATTTTTTTAATTACATTCATGATATTGTGAACATGACTATTTTCAGCAGCGTCATTATCTTGTGGCTGTAAAGCGTGAACACTGATTAGCTTTTTAATCAGCAGACTCGTGTTAATCGCCTCTAAAGCACGAGGGACACACACTCGTGCTTGCATACCTTTCTTCTTTTCAGAGGTTTTTGCTTTGATAACAGGTGCTAGAAAAATACACGGCTCCTGTTAATTCTAACGTGTACAGTTAAGCGAGAAACAACAAAGAAACGACAGTCGCAAATCCAAACCTTTTGTGAGAGTCACTGTCTCGGCCTTCTTCTCCTTAAGAACCTCAACTTCGAAAGCAAATGATAACAACAACACAATATCAGTGGAGTCTGCCATTTTTACAGCATTTTGTGTCCATGTCACCATACTTTGTTTACAACTAATGCAGCTTATTACTCTGAAATTGAAGAACAAAGGCTAAAAAATTCTTAAGTATGCAGACTTCATAAATTAAAAATGAAATAACAGTGAAAGTATTTTAATTCCTGTAATTACCTTTTTCAGTTGGTGCTGGTTTGACTTTCTCTTTTGGAGTTACAGGCACTAATGAAGAGAAAATATTACAGTGAAATGGTTCAAGTAAAAAAGAAAAAAAACGACTTGCTAAAGTGGTGAGCAAACACACAATATAAAAGGCAACTGTGAGAAAAACAAACAGACCTTTCTTCAGTGGCACAACCTTCACCTTCTCCTTTGTCAGAGAGACATTTTTGTGTGGTGCTTCTGCCTCTGTAAGAAAAAATGAATGAGAATGAAAATCAGTGAGTTCATTACTAAAACATTAACATAAATGTTAATTAGTGTCCTCATACCTTTTACAACTGGGGTGGCTTTTTTCTTGAGTGGAGCGAGTTCTATGGAAAGAGATTTTAGATTCATCATCACGGAAGATAAGATGACACATTGGAACGAATATAAGGTAAGCTCTTACCTCTCTGTGCTAGAACTGCTTTGACTTTCTCTTTTGGCGCCTTGACTACTAAAAACAAAAAAACAACAGTGTATGCTTAGGATCAGTGACTCAAATCACTGAAGCATGGAATCAATCACAACTATATACCAAAGAAAATTACCTTTTTTCATGGGCACTATTTTGACTCTCTCTTTTACCAGAGTGGCGTTTCTGGGAGTCTCCTCTTTTTCTGTGGAAATATAATACACATACAGTATGAAATTGTTGCTCAAGATCCAGTTAGCTTGTTATTTTCATGTCCATTATAAAATGCAACACTCTGACCTTTTTTCAAGGTGACTGGTTTGGCCTTTTCTTTATCAGCTCTAACAGCTTCTGTGTGTCAAGAGCACAAGGTTTCTTATAGCAGGACAGTTTTATTTACATTGTGACAAAAATAATGTTTCTCTATGGTGACAAGAACATTATGAGCTAATAATGTGCACGCGTTACCTTTCTTAGCAGGAGCTGCTTTGGCCTTTTCCTTTGTAACTTTTGTGTCAAGAAAGAGGGCAAGAAGTTAGAATAGCTTTGCTTTTTGATTAGATTCTCCTAAGGTCTATTATATATACTATAATACACATTTGGTTGTTGATGCAAATATTTCAAGTGTTTCCAAGTCTAGTAAGTCTTTGCATTACCTGATTTTACAGGTTGAGGTTTGAGTTTTTCCTTTGGTTCCTTCTTGGGCTCCTTGGGAGCTGCCACTGCTGGAACATTAGGGAATTATGTAATCTCTGACTGGAATATGGTCAAGTTTAATTCTTGAAATGATGAATACAATAAAAAAAGGCATGCTCATACCTTTCTTTGCAGGTTCTGTTTTGGCTTTCAGCTTAGGAGCTTCAGGAACTTCTATAATTGGAATATTCAAAGATATAATTCATGAGATTATCTTAGTTTGACATTAACTCCACCTACATGGAAAACTGCATCACTGCAGGCACTAGCCAACATGTAATGGTAGCACTCATACAAACAAAAATCATGTTGTAATTATATTTCTCTATTGTTTAAGATGTCACACACTGATCCAAGTTCATATGTGGTCACAGTGAGTGTGGCCTGTTACATACCTATCTTTGTAACATTAAGATGTTCCTTTTTCAGGACAGGAGCTATCTGCTTTCTTACAGCTTTGACCACCTTCACTGTCTTTTTGGGTTCATCAGCTGAAATGAACAACAGATAGATTATGTTACAATTTCAGTGTCATGCTGTTTGTCTTTTTATTCTATTACATTTGCTAGATTTTTATCTTACAAAGCATCATACTGTATTGCTGATGAAATCTGACGGATGTCCATTTTATTTCATTTGTATTTGTTTTTATTTAGTTAATTCAACTATAAGATCAGTAGTTTGAATATGTTCAGATGAAGTTTAATTCTATAAAGGGCTGATAAAAGATTCATAAGATTTATGTAGCATCTAAACAGCTAAATAATGTCAAACTACTTTTTCTTGAATTGACATAAAAGAATAAAAGCATGCTCATACCTTTCTTTGCAGGTTCTGCTTTGGCTTTTGCCTTAGGGATCTCAGGAACCTCTGTTATTGGGGACAATTCATAAATATAATGTATTAGCTTATCTTAGCTTCATATTGACCCATGCTTTAAATGTAATGTAAATGTATTACTACTTGAAAGGTAGTTTTGAATACTGTTCGATTCCTCTTGACCCATAATGTGGCCTGTTACATACCTGTTTTTGTAACATTAACAAGTTCCTTTTTCAGAACAGGAGCTATCTGCTTTTTCACAGCCTTCACAGCCTTTTTAGGTTCATCAGCTGAAATGCAGAAGAATATAATTTATAATTATGCAACTTTGGTTCAAATAGTCAAATGTTCCTTTTTTGTGTGTTTGCTGAACATTGTATTGCTGGCCTATGTATACCTGTCTTATCCTCTTTCTTCTTGACAGGTTCTTTGTCTTTGGCAGCCTTCTTAATTTCTTTCTCTTCTCTAGAAGGCTTTGTTGGCTCTGACTTTTGTTCCTTCTCTTCTTTGAGGGGTTTCTTGATTTCTTTCTCTTCTTTGGGTGGTGTCTTTACCTCTTTCTCTTTGAGAGGTTTCTTGACTTCTCTCTCTTCTTTGGATGGTGTCTTTACCTCTTTCTCTTCTTTGAGAGGTTTCTTGACTTCTTTCTCTTCTTTGGGTGGTGTCTTTACCTCTTTCTCTTCTTTGAGATGTTTCTTGACTTCTTTATCTTCTTTGAGGGGTTTCTTTACTTCTTTCTCTTCTTTGAGAGGTTTCTTGATTTCTTTCTCTTCTTTGGATGCTTTCTTGACCTTTTTCTCCTCTTTGGATGGTGCCTTTACTTTCTCTTCTTTGATGGGTTTCTTGATTTCTTTCTCTTCTTTGGATGGTTTCTTGATGTCTTTTTCTTCTTTGGATGGTGTCTTTATCTCTTTCTCTTCTTTGAGAGGTTTCTTGATTTCTTTCTCTTCTTTGGATGGTGTCTTTATCTCTTTCTCTTCTTTGAGAGGTTTCTTGATTTCTTTCTCTTCTTTGATGGGTTTCTTGACTTCTTTCTTTTCTTTGGATGGTTTCTTGACGTCTTCCTCTTCTTTGATGGGCTTCTTGATTTCTTTCTCTTCTTTGGGTGGTGTCTTTATCTCTTTCTCTTCTTTGAGAGGTTTCTTGACTTCTTTCTCTTCTTTGAGGGGTTTCTTGATTTCTTTCTTTTCTTTGGACGGCATCTTTGTCTCTTTCTCTTCTTTGAGGGGTTTCTTGATTTCTTTCTCTTCTTTGGATGGCATCTTTATCTCTTTCTCTTCTTTGAGAGGTTTCTTGACTGCTTTCTCTTCTTTGAGGGGTTTCTTGATTTCTTTCTCTTCTTTGAGAGGTTTCTTGATTTCTTTCTCTTCTTTAATGGGCTTCTTGACTTCTTTCTCTTCTTTGGATGGTGTCTTTATCTCTTTCTCTTCTTTGAGAGGTTTCTTGATTTCTTTCTCTTCTTTGATGGGTTTCTTGACTTCTTTCTCTTCTTTGGATGGTGTCTTTATCTCTTTCTCTTCTTTGAGAGGTTTCTTGATTTCTTTCTCTGCTTTGATGGGTTTCTTGACTTCTTTCTCTTCTTTTGATGGTTTTTTGACGTCTTCCTCTTCTTTGATGGGTTTCTTGATTTCTTTCTCTCCTTTGGGTGGTATCTTTAACTCTTTCTCTTCTTTGAGAGGTTTCTTGACTTCTTTCTCTTCTTTGGATGGTGTCTTTACCTCTTTCTCTCCTTTGAGAGGTTTCTTGACTTCTTTCTCTTCTTTGGGTGGTGCCTTTACACCTTTCTCTTCTTTGAGAGGTTTCTTGACTTCTTTCTTTTCTTTGGGTAGTGTCTTTACCTCTTTCTCTTCTTTGAGAGATTTCTTGACTTCTCTCTCTTCTTTGGGTGGTGTCTTCACCTCTTTCTCTTCTTTGATGGGTTTCTTGACTTCTTTCTCTTCTTTCGATGGTTTCTTGACGTCTTTCTCTTCTTTGAGAGGTTTCTTGGCTTCTTTCTCTTCTTTGGGTGGTGTCTTTACCTCTTTCTCTTCTTTGAGAGGTTTCTTGGCTTCTTTCTCTTCTTTGGATGGTGCCTTTACATCTTTCTCTTCTTTAATGGGTTTCTTGATTTCCTTCTCTTCTTTGGGTGGTGTCTTTACCTCTGTCTCTGCTTTGAGAGGTTTCTTGATTTCTTTCTCTTCTTTGATGGGTTTCTTGATTTCCTTCTCTTCTTTGGGTGGTGTCTTTACCTCTGTCTCTGCTTTGAGAGGTTTCTTGATTTCTTTCTCTTCTTTAATGGGTTTCTTGATTTCTTTCTCTTCTTTGGGTGATGTCTTTACCTCTTTCTCTTCTTTGAGAGGTTTCTTGGCTTCTTTCTCTTCTTTGGGTGGTGTCTTTACCTCTTTCTCTTCTTTGAGAGGTTTCTTGGCTTCTTTCTCTTCTTTGGATGGTACCTTTACATCTTTTTCTTCTTTAATGGGTTTCTTGATTTCTTTCTCTTCTTTGGGTAG
The DNA here is from genome assembly GCA_963678695.2 of Diplodus puntazzo. NCBI lineage: Eukaryota > Metazoa > Chordata > Actinopteri > Spariformes > Sparidae > Diplodus > Diplodus puntazzo. Next base: position 9,250,869 of record OZ023175.1, read on the forward strand.
TGTCTTTACCTCTTTCTCTTCTTTAAGAGTTTTCTTGATTTCTTTCTCTTCTTTGGGTGGTGTCTTTACCTCTTTCTCTTCTTTGAGAGGTTTCTTGGCTTCTTTCTCTTCTTTGGGTGGTGTCTTTACCTCTTTCTCTTCTTTGAGAGGTTTCTTGGCTTCTTTCTCTTCTTTGGATGGTACCTTTACATCTTTTTCTTCTTTAATGGGTTTCTTGATTTCTTTCTCTTCTTTGGGTAGTGTCTTTACCTCTTTCTCTTCTTTAAGAGTTTTCTTGATTTCTTTCTCTTCTTTGGGTGGTGTCTTTACCTCTTTCTCTTCTTTGATGGGTTTCTTGACTTCTTTTTCTTCTTTGATGGGTTTCTTGACTTCTTTCTCATCTTTGAGAGGTTTCTTGACTTCCTTCTCTTCTTTGCGGGGTTTCTTTACTTCTTTTTCTTCTTTGATGGGTTTCTTGGCTTCCTTCTCTTCTTTGAGAGGTTTTTTGACTTCTTTCTCTTTTTTGATGGGTTTCTTGATTTCTTTCTCTTCTTTGGGTAGTGTCTTTACCTCTTTCTCTTCTTTGAGAGGTTTCTTGACCTCTTTCTTTTCTTTGAGAGGTTTCCTTTCTTCCTTCTTTTCTTTGATGGGCTTCTTGACTTCCTTCTCTTCTTTGAGGGGTTTCTTTACTTCTTTTTCTTCTTTGATGGGTTTCTTGACTTCTTTCTCTTCTTTGAGGGATTTCTTGACTTCTTTTTCTTCTTTGATAGGTTTCTTGACTTCTTTCTCTTCTTTGAGGGTTTTCTTGACTTCCCTCTCTTCTTTGGACGGTTTCTTGATTTCTTTCTCTTCTTTGAGAGGTTTCTTGATTTCCTTCTCTTCTTTGAGGGGTTTCTTTACTTCTTTTTCTTCTTTGACGGTTTTCTTGACTTCTTTCTCTTCTTTGAGGGGTTTCTTGACTTCCCTCTCTTCTTTGGATGGTTTCTTGATTTCTTTCTCTTCTTTGAGAGGTTTCTTGACGTTTTTCTCTTCTTTGGATGGTTTCTTGATTTCTTTCTCTTCTTTGGGTGGTGTCTTTACTTTTTTCTCTTCTTTGGTGAGTTTCTTGGCTTCCTTCTCTTCTTCGAGAGGTTTCTTGACCTCTCTCTCTTCTTTGAGAGGTTTCTTGACCTCTCTCTCTTCTTTGAGAGGTTTCTTGATTTCTTTCACTTCTTTGGATAGTTTCTTGATTTCTTTCTCTTCTTTGGGTGGTGCCTTTACTTCTTTCTCTTCTTTGGTGGGTTTCTTGGCTTCCTTCTCTTCTTTGAGAGATGTCTTGACCTCTCTCTCTTCTTTCAGAGGTTTCTTGACCTCTTTCTCTTCTTTGATGGGTTTCTTGACTTCTTTTTCTTCTTTGAGAGGTTTCTTTACTTCTTTCTCTTCTTTGAGGGGTTTCTTTACTTCTTTCTCTTCTTTCAATGGCTTTTTTACTTCTTTCTCTGCTTTGAGAGGTTTCTTGATTTCTTTCTCTTCTTTGAGGGGTTTCTTGATTTCTTTCTCTTCTTTGATGGGTTTCTTGATTTCTTTCTCTTCTTTGAGAGGTTTCTTTACTTCCTCCTTTTCTTTGGATGGCCGCTTTACTTCTTTCTCTGCTTTGGGTGGTTTCTTGAATTCTGTCTCTACTTTGGATGGTTTTCTAACCTCTTTCTCTTCTTTGAGAGGTTTCTTTACTTCTTTCTCTACTTTTGATGGTTTCTTGTCTTCTCTCACTTCTTTGAGAGGTTTCTTGACTTCTTTTTCTTCTTTGGATGGTTTCTTGACCTCTTTCTCTTCTTTGAGAGGTTTCTTTGCTTCTTTCTCTTCTTCGGATGGTTTCTTGTCTTCTCTCGCTTCTTTGAGAGGTTTCTTGACTTCTTTTTCTTCTTTGGATGGTTTCTTGACCTCTTTCTCTTCTTTGAGAGGTTTCTTTACTTCTTTCTCTTCTTCGGATGGTTTCTTGACCTCTTTATCTTCTTTGCGAGGTTTCTTGACTCCTCTCTCTTCTTTGAGATGTGTCTTGACCTCTTTCTCTTCTTTGACAGGTTTTTTGTCTTCTGATGGCTTTGGTTGTTCTAAAAGTTCATCAATTCATAATACTATCAGTTCTTTATGTACCATAACATGTCTGTAAAGGTTTGATCAGTCTTACAGCTAGAGTATACTGTCATCTTTGTGTACCAGTGAGAGTGTTACTTATATGGAAACAATAAAAAAAATGCTGAATCACTATCATACATATTTGCTTATAGGGATAATATGCATATGCACAATATTTGAACTTTATGATGAAGTGTAATTACCTTTGAGTGTCTGTGGTTTCTTCTCCACAGGTTTGGCCTCCTCCTTTGGCTTTTCTTCTTCTAGTTTTATCTCTATGATCTCCTCATGTTTGGCTTCTTTCTCTTTTGTCTCCTCTTTTTTAGTTTCTGCAGCTTTGAGGTCTATGAACAACCATATTCATAAGTAAAGTTATCAGGTGCTCATGTGGATAGAGTACATTCTTGTTTTGAGTAAGGTGTATCAAATCAATGCATTTAATGAGAACATTTGGAAACATATAAAGATCTGGGGAGAAAACAAAGTGAAGAGGGTGCACAATTTCAAGAACGTTACCTTTAATAATGGCATCTTTAACTTCTTTTATTGCGTGCCTTTCCTTTGCCTCTTTGAGAACTAAAGTATTTCATGCAGAAATATATAAAAAATATAGAGTACATAAGAGCAATTCTAACCAAAAATCAGACAAGCAATATAGTCATCACGACAAGTAATCATGCTTGCCTAGAAAGCAATGTAAGCATTACACACTAAACACACTATGACTACAAACACACCATAAGCATTCCAAGAATGTCCTCATCCAGAAATCATTCAAAGTTATTCTCAGCCCTTTAGCACCATCTAGCTGCTCTCTGTACTAATGGCTCGCTGTCTAAGGCAATGATTGCTCAGTTTAAAGCAGGAACACTTAAGTTGCCAATTTAATTAGCACTTTAGGAAATAGATTTGTCTTCACTGAGTCATCAAGATGGGGAAAAAAAGCACAGTTAAAGGAGCTGGAATTAACAGGTAATATATTAGTCCTAAGATCCCATTTCAGTGCAGCTATTCACACCCAAGTCGGGATGAGTTTCTGATCTAAATAAACTTGACTTGACACTCTCATGTCCATCTTCATATGTTTTTGAAAATCTGTCTCTGGAATTTTCTCTTAGAGAAATAGACCAAGATTTTGCAAAATGTGCTCATCTTTCTTGTGGTCACATGAATGTAACAGTTTAGTTCCTGTGTGTCCAGTACAGATAGCAACTGGTCAAGCACACACGTATCTTTATAGGATAGAATAGAAGCCATCCATGGATAAAATCGATGGTAAAGCTGACACTGTTTTCCTCAAGGAAGAGGACGAGCCTATGATCCCAGACTGATCAATCCAGGTATGCAAATAATTATGTCCAAGGTTTTCTTGGAGCCCCAAAAACTGAGGTGAAGACATGTCAGAGTGAGTTTGCTAGCTCAGCTTAGGCAGAACTTTTGCACTACTCATGAGGTTTTACAAATTGTTTTGTGAAGTGATGAATAGAAAGTAGAGATGGAGGAGTTAACTGGAAGAACGGGTGTTTCCTGTCCTGAGGAGTTTTGAGGCTAGGCTTGTCATACAAACACATCATAGGCACTCTGCACACAGTCGATGCATACTATGCTAGCTAACATGACAGTGAGCGTAGTCAGAAGATAGGCCGTTTAAGGCAAAAATACAAAACATTTTGGTCAAATAACCATAAAGCCATGAATTCACTTGTGTTCAATCTGAACAGTAAAACAACACATATAATTGTTCCCAAAATGGGTTTAGACTAGCTTATCTAAAAAGTACAAGCAGGTGGTGACAGTTAGCCTAGCACAGGGATTTGCAAAGAGGGTCTATATCATATCATAAAGTTTAAGTGTATATTTTAAGTGTCGCTTAGACAACATCATAATTATTTGCATTACCTCTGTTTTGCAGCGCCTCTTTGCATGACGTTTTAGTGGATGTAAACAGGAAGTACAATGTTGCCAGGGAGCAGGTGAGTTAGCTGTGAGCTACAACTTGAGCCCTGGTATTTCTTCTTCTTCTTCTTCTTTTTTTTTTTTTACCTGTATTTGTATTTATTTACAATTTGGCAAATTGGAGCTAATAAAAGTAGCTCATTAGCAGTTCCCGTTTACAGTTTACCAAAGGATAAATATACTGTGATTCTAAGGCCAGTTCTGCAGCTATAAGGGTCGTCTTTTTCTTATGATTTCTAAGTGTGTTTTTGGACGTTTCATGATGGAAGTAAGAGGCAATCATATCTTAGGGAAGTATAAGTCACTTCTGAATATAAATGACACAGAGATTTCTGATGTCAACCTTCACCCCTGACTCTGGGTAAAACAGCAAACAAACTAATCTCATTAATCTGTAATAAAACACCTTCTGTGATGCAATTCATTCTCTAGGTTTTTAAAGCTTGGTGCTCTGCTTGATGATCAACACTCACAGAGCAAAAGAGCACTGAAATAAAATATACAAGAATATATACATACATGAGTTGTTTAAGTATCTGTTAGGCCCTTAAAACAAGTCACGTCACAAAGCATTCAGTGCGTCATTTGAAAACATGTTAAGGAAATGTAAAGACGATAAGTACTCATACCATTATTCAAAATTGCATTCATCATGATGAACACACTCGGCATTCAAAAACATTTTCTTAACTTGATAATGAAGAAAAAGGACGAAACATACATGATGGTAATGGTAAAAGTGTTGTACCTTTCTCAGGCTTGTGATCAGCTCTTGATCCAAGTCTTCTGAGCCTCTCATAGGGGATATGAACCTTCCTCTTTCGTTTGAGTTCAGGTTTCCCGCTTTCGCTGTTGTTGTTGTTTTCGTCACGATCGTCGATGATGTCGGAGTATTCGTCGTTGTCGAGAGCAGTTGTTTCCTCTTCCTCATCATCGGATTCAGATGCTACACTGGCATTATTTGGTTTCTCAGCTGACAGGATTTTGAGGTCGAGTTGTTGGAGAGATGGCTCTTTTTCTTCCTCTTCATCATCCACCTCCATGTGAATCTCCATTTCTTCCTGTTTTTCTCCTTCTTCTTCCTCCTCCTCCTCCTCATCGAAAGACTCATCATCATCATGAAGGTCTAGAGCTCGATCGTCCTGGTCAGTTTTTACAAACTCTTCTTTGACGCTTATTTCAATGTTTTCTTTGTCTTTTCCTTCATGAAGATATGTATCTTCAGTCTCCTCCTCATCAGGCTCTTCTTCTGTTTTTGTGTCCTCTTCCTCCTTCTCCTCCTCTTCTATAGCATCTTCAGTTTTTGTCCCCTCTTCTTCTTCCTTCTCATCTTCCATTTTGGTCTCCTCAACCTCGTCTACGCTCTCCTCCTCCTCCTCGATGTCTACCAAAACTTCTTCAGTTTTGGTCTCCATCTCCGGCTCTTCCTCCTCCTCATCTTCTACCACATTTTCTCCTGTTTTTGTCTCCCCATCCTCCTCTATGTGTACCAAAACTTCATCAGCTTTGGTATCCTCCTCATCCTCCTCCTCCTCCTCCTCCTCTTTCTCCTCTGCTTTCTCCTCCTCCTCAACTTCTACCACCTCTTCTGATGTTTTGGTTTCCTCCTCCTCCTCCTCCTCCTCACTGTGTACCAAAACTTGTTCAGCTTTGGTCTCCTCCTCCTCCTCGTTCTCCTCCTCCTCATCATCATTATCATCATCTTCTACCCCCTCTTCCACTGTTTTGGTTTCCTCCTCCTCTTTTACCAAAACTTCTTCAGCTTTGGTCTCCTCCTCCTCCTCCTCCTCCTCCTCCTCCTCCTCCTCCTCCTCCTCCTCATCATCATCATCTTCTACCCCCTCGTCCACTGTTTTGGTTGTCTCCTCACCTTTTACCAAAACTTCTTCAGCTTTGGTCTCCTCCTCCTCCTTCTCCTCATCATCATCATCTTCTACCCCCTCTTCCACTGTTTTGGTTTCCTCCTCTCCTTGTACCAAAACTTCTTCAGCTTTGGTCTCCTCCTCCTCATCATCATCATCATCTTCTACCACTTCTGCTTCTGTTTTTGTCTCCTCCTCCTCCTCCTCCTCTGCTTTTATCTCGACATCTTCATTTTTAATATCTCCTGCTTCTTGTTCATCTCCATCATCTGCTGTTTTGAATTCCTCCCCCTCTTCGGTAACAATGCCTCCGTCATAATCTTTTTCCTCCTCCTCCTCCTCCTCCTCCTCCTCCTCGATGTTTGCTGCATCCCCCTTGGCTTTAATCGCCTCTTCCTGTTCCTTTTCAGTGCCCCACTCTACTGTTTTCTCCTCTTCCTCTTCCTCCTTGTCATGATCACGGAGGATCTCCTCATCTTCCGGCGCTCGCTCATGTTCAGTTTCTTCAACGTCGACATGTTTCACTAGTGATGTGATAGCAACAAATTTAGTGCCAGTTATCGATCTTGTATCTGACATAAGAATGTTACTATCAAAGAAAAACCGTGTGAATACCATCATCTTCCTCTGACTCTGTCACATCTGCTTCAGTTGGAACTTCAGCTTCCTCCTCCATCTTTGAGTCTGGGGCTTCACTTAACTCAGCAGCAGCAGCAGCAGCAGCAGCAGCAGCTTCATCTTTGGCAGCCTGCATGATCTCTGTAACTGTATCATCCACCCAATGTGGATGTTAATCCGACCTTCACCTTTCACGCATTTTTATACAGAAATGCAACTCCGAAAAACTTGTTTTAAGGTACAGAAAGAATTTGATGGGGTGAAATGTGAACAACAACAATGACCGTTCATAGCATTACATAGTACACAACACATGCAGGAGTTAAAAACTTTCAACATATGCTTGAATATGCAAACTCCCCTCCAGTTAGTTAGAACTCAAGAAGCCTCTTGGATGAGAGGTGACACATCTCCAAGAAACTGAATCATGTACAGCTCCCAACGATACAGCCCTTGAAATATGCTCATATCTTTACAATTCCCTTGTTGTCAGAAAATCTTGAAATGACCAAAACCAAGTAGACTCAGTCAATTCTATTGTGGTGAATCTTAAAAACATGTGTTACAGATGTATAGTCTAAGTAACTTCCTGAAACAGCAGGGCACTTTATCTGAAAAGAGCAGTGAATAATGTTTTCTGTTGGGGACTATATTTAGATTAATCAAGTGATAATAATAAGTCATGTACCTTTTTCGATCTTTGCATTTGATTTTCTAAATACTGTTAAATATTATTTTGTCACATTATGGGGTTGTTTCTGGCCTTAATTTCACTAGAGAGTTTCTCTAAGTCCATTTAAAGCTGACTTTTTTTTAGCCCCTAAAAGTTTTTTAGGAGGCACGGTTCACAATGTACCAAGAGTTCACCACTGCCACAGAGGAAATACATTTCTGGTAAGTGGAAATGTCAGCCAAGAATGGCCAGTCACAGATGATAAGTGGGTAAAAAAGACAGTTGCGACAATGTTGAAAACTGTCAGAGAAAATATATCAGGATCCTGAATCAGGATCGTAGAATTAGTTGGAATGATATAGCTGTCAGTGTGAATATCCCTCATCTATGGTGCAAAAAGAAACCAGATATATCAGGTTTTGGCTACAGAGACCATACTATTAGTTGGATCCATTCATAGTTGGTTTTAGTCTTTTCATGGGAATTGATGACAAACAGAAAAATCACTTGATTTAGTGAATAATATTCTGAAGGTTGTATACTGGTACTGATTATTTTTTGATTATTCCATGCAAAGACAAAATAAAAATATACCACATGATAACACACAACATCCAGTACAAACCGTCCAGATACAAACAGCATACAGGATATCATAGAGGTTTAAATTGTCGTTCGCCGACACATATTAAAGACGACTTTGCATGCTCAGTATAACAAAACTTTTCAACATATGACACACAATTCAATGAGTGGAACAAAAACATTTGAATGCAGAGTTCAGTGAAATGTTACATCCAACAAACAGTCAGTGTGACAGACAAAGGAAAAGATACAGTCACCATGTCATAGATGTTTATTGAAAGCATACAGTGTTTATAATGAATATTTGTTCATGCCTTAATTAATCGTTCCAAAGATGGAGCTTGTTCAAACAACACGTACAGTTGCATCGTATTTTAGAAGATGTCATAAGGCAAACTTGAGACCGGTTCACACAAAGACAAACAAAATTAATGCAAACATGCATGACAGGCCACTATTTGCTGGCGACACACATTAAACCAACCTGTCCAACACAAACATAAAAGTGTGGCGTTTTCTTACCTTTTTCAAAAGGTGGCAGGAATTCACCTACATTAGAAAGAAGAAAACGAATAAATGACTATTAGCTTCATTTTTTTTAAACATTATCATTATTGGTTTTATTGTTACAGCAAGGAAAAGTATTGCCATTACTTACCTTTCCTCTGTACCAATTTTATATCAGGCACAGGAGCAACAGTTTCATCTAGTCAAACAGAAGAAAAGTACATGTTGTAGTTTGCAGAAATAGATTAGTAAGATGCTTTAAGGTGTATTAAAACTAACAAAAGTACAACCTTTTTCAGTCACTATGTTTACAACCGGTGTGGCAACAGGCTCACCTAAAACGTGAGAAGAACATATGCCATCAGGATGTCAATAAATGTTTTTTTTTTTTTAATAAATAGATTTTTATCTTTATGGATCAGAAGTATTGAAGCATTTAAGTTGAAAAAACAAGCACACCTTGATCACCAACAAACATGCTTGACATGTAAGCTATAAACAAATCCTTCTTGTCTGACATTTCCAGAACGGCATCTTGAACAACTTTCATGGGGTCAATGGACACTTCAGGCATGATCCCTAAAACATCAGCACACCACAAACTCAGTCAGAGCTGCTGTCCATCATACTCACATGCACAACATTAGATTGTTTACTGTTTCTTCCATCACAATATACATTTGTATGTACGTGGCTGACACGTAAATGAAATGTTGTCATGTGTTAAAACAGACCTTGTTCGCCGATCAGCATTGAGGAGACGTAGCCCACAAGCATGTTGATCTGTTCTGTGGTGATTTCTGCTGTCCTCTGTAGGGCTGACATGGGGCTGAATCCCAAAGCATTCTGGATACCTGATCAACAGAAACTCACAAGTAAAAGTACTGTATTCAAAACCTTTGCTGAAGTAAAGTAAGTCAGCAGATTTGACTTAAAGTGGATGAAAGTAGAAGTACTAATACTTCCCTATCGCACTTAACTTTTATGCTTCTGTCTAACATCACTGCATTAATGTGAATGTTGCATTTTACTGCTGTAGTTTGATTGATATCAGCTGATTTTAAGTACCTCATATACTTTTGAGTAGTTTAATCTACAGTAAGGCTTCATATTCTTTAAGATTATTAGTACCTCAAATGTACGTAGCTAGCCTAATATACTTGGTTACATCCCAGGTACTGTAGAGAAACATGTACATTAGGTCAAAGTTAATAACCACGACAGATACTGTACCTTGTACCGCGTCCAGTATAACATCCATGATTGCACAGAGAACATCTTGGATGTATCCGGCTATTCCACTCACAAAGTCGTTAGTAACACTGAAGACATTTCTGCCAATAACCACAGGGTCAATGAAGCTAACGTCAGTGGTCCCTGAGAAGAACAACACAGATCCAGGCCCCAAACTGTGGTTAGCTACTTCATTCAACTATTATTATTCTGTCATTTAGATGAAAATACAGTTAATGACCAATCAATGATTAATTTACTCGTATATAGCTAAGTATATAGCATAACAAATACAAAGATTATTGAATTATATTGTTGGTTTAGTCCTGAGTTAAAGATTCAACAATATAGACATGATTATATTTAACGTAAAGGTTAGAATATGAAGCAGGTACCTTTTGTTATGTCCAGTATTTTGTCTAAGATGGCACACAGCACATCCTGGATGTAGCCCACTATTCCACTCACAGTGTCATTAGTCACACTGAAGGCCCCTCTGCCAACCACCACAGGGTCCATGAAGCTGACGTCAGTGGTTCCTGAGGGGAAAATGAACAGAAAACAAATAAGCACAAATATGTGAAATCAATACCGTGTGCTGCGCTAATTGCCATTTTTAAGATGTTAGGAGGGTTAAATACCTTTCACTACATTCAGGATAGTGTCCAGAATGGCACAGAGCACATCCTGGATGTAGCCCACCACTCCACACGTGAACTCATTAATAACACTGAAGACACCTCTGCCTACATGCACAGGGTCTATGTAGCTAATGTCAGTTTTTCCTGAGGAAACAAGGGCATTGGTAAGGGGAAAAATTAATGTATTAATATCAAACTCAGCTTTTACATAAATTCATCATATAATTAGTTGTTTTTACACATTTAATTAGAATATCATCATGTTATTTGCTTGTGAATCGAAAGAATTCCTTAGTTAGAAATAAGCATTCAAATATAAAAGACTTACCTTTATTAATATCTAATATAGTATCCAATACAGTATCCACTATAGCACACAATGTGTCCCTGAAGGACCCCACGACTCCGCACATGAAGTCATTCGTTGTGTGGAAAGCCCGTCTACCGACGACCACGGGGTCGACATAGTCGAGGTAGAAGTTCCCTATGGGATCATTAGAGCCGTGGTTACATCACACGTCAGCCAAAGATCTTAACAGCTTTTCTTTTTCCTGGTTGTTTTCATACCTTCCTCATCAGAAAAATATCGAACAACTCCATCTTTTGCTTGCGATATTTCCTCAGCGGCGTAAGTGGCAACAGACACGGGGTCACTTAGATCAGGTGCACATTCTAGAAGACCAGAAATAAGAGTTAGATGTTATAAAGATTGCTTCAACAGTATTGAAAACATGTGTGTGTGTATGCATTCTGCTGTATCTCTTACGCACCTTGAAACTTGTTCAGCAGACTTGTAACTTCATCATAGGCGTCGTTTACTGCTCCAACAGGGTCTGTGACGATTTGTTGAATGTCTGAGAACAATAAAAGACATATTGTTAATTTTATATGTCTGATGATCGAAGTAATAAAGAAGAGGTGCATTGTCAGGTGTGTGTGTGACCTACCAGGGACTGCTTTGTACTCCACAAAGTCAAACATCACCACTCCCACCGTCACCCAGGACAGGAGGGCAACCAGAGCTATCAGCAGCTCCGCCGACATCTTCAGCTTCCCGAGGAGCCCCAGACCTTTGGACCTGAGGGAGCTCGCCTGTGGTGCCGCCACTCCATTGGACCCAGTGGCTAAAGATGGACGAGTGAAGATATTAAAGCCACTCTGAAAAGTCAACCATAGTCTTACTTTTTCTTCTGCTTGATCTTTGGTTTGAACTTTTAGAATAAGTTATATAATATGACAGTTATAATTGGCCTCATTCTAGATTCAGTCTACATAACACTTTATAGGTGCAGATCAAACTATCAGGTTACAGTGGTATGAAACAAATTACATAGTTTGTCTGCCAGAGGGCGCCGGCGTGTTCATATCAGTTCATGTCTTTATCACAGTTTGAATGATCATATTAAAGGTATGCTTACCAAAAATGTTTTTTTAAGTTAGATGTGTTTTTGTAAAGAAAAATACCATTGGCTGCACAAATGTTATCACATCTGATTAATATTTGGGCAAAAATAAAGATTTCGAGCAATGCTTTAAAGCTTAATACCCTGTTTTGTCCCCTTGCATGCAGATGGAAGGATAAACATGTCCGCCAGCGATTATTATATATTCACACATCGTTATATCAATAAAGGTGTGGGAGAAGAAGAAGACTGACAGGAAGTAAACATTGGTGTAGTTAGACCTCAAAGATCCACACGGTGTGTTTTAGTTAAAATTGTTTAATGTAAACAGAAACTCTGTTTACAAGAAAACTCCACAGAGCATCTTTAAATTGACCACATGGTTTAATTAGTGTTAAAAAATGACATATAACTATCTTAAAAAACGTATCAGCTGGAGTTCTGAAACAAGGCCGTAGCAATGCAGTCAACACTGGGGGGGACTGAATCTGCTGGGGAGTCTGGGGGTCTCCACAATCCATAAACCCATTGTTCTTCATTCACTAATGCAAAGAATTTGTGCTACCTAGCTAACGCCCCAACGAGAATTTATGTTATTTAATTTTCATTTTTGTATCATTTTTATTATAAGCCAATATCCAGCTCAGACAAACAACACAGAGCTTCAGTACACTGGAATAGAGCCAGTAGTAATACTGTAATTATCATAATTTGTTTAGTTTAGTAATGGTTTTAATTATATTTGCTAATGATTACTCAGGATGGTGGTGTGTGGTTGCTTCTCATGGCGTAGCAAACTTTTTACTTAGCCTATATTTTTGCATTAATATATTAAGGAGGGGGATGTCCCGCACTATGTATATGAAGACAGTGTGTCTGATCTTTGCATTCATCAAATGGCAACCTCTTCCCTTGTGTCGCATCGACATGCAAGCTGTAGGATTATGTTGACCGTTGATCGTATCCTGATCAGCATAAACGTATCTAAGATTTCAGCTGGAAATATCTGACATTCTCATTTAGGTCATCCAAACATATATGCGCATGATTCCCACCTGTTAAGTAGTCTTGTGATGAAATTTAAAACCTTATCCCCACCATCGTCAACTAATTAAATGAGAGTGCACTTTCCAACGTGTTACAGATACCTTCTAACTGTGAATGAACTCTGTGCATGCCCCAATCATGATGCACTTCCTCATATGAACAATGCTGTGTTATGAAAACTAAAAACTGTTCCCTCAGTCAGCTGAGTTATCCAGGCTGAAATGTGGTGTCAGTGTTTCACCACAAACTTATACTGAATCTGAAGGAAAACTGCCTGTTGCTGCTGTTTTTATTCACTAAGCCCCATAAGAGTCATCAAAGAAAAGATTTATTCGTCAGATATTACTTGTTTGAGCAGCACCCATAAGAAGTGGCCTTATATTTAGCCGGTAAGGACAGAAAGTTGTTGAAAAACCAGAGGTCAGCCCCAGCAGCAGTCGTGTCCGTCACAGGACAGCGATACTAATACTCCGGCTACATGATATCCTGTATTTATAGCAACCAACTTTCAACACATTTTCCTAAGAGAACACAAAGCATCATAACATCGCAGTTTATTTATTACAAAGCACATATGACTTGGGCTTTCTGTGCTGTATCAAGCAGTAAAAGGTTAATAATTGTAGGCCCGGTGCAGGTGCAACAGTCCTACCTTCAGCCATGGTGGTATGGAGGCAATTTCAGGTATTATCCTTTGAGTTGGGGGCAAAGCCTCCTCATGCAGCGAATGGAAAAAAATCACAGCTTTGTTATGAACCCAATCAGCGAAATTTGTCAGTAAAAATCCCAGTTATTCAATTATTCCATTTCCACAGTCTTGTTCCGTTAATCGTGTAATCCACAGGTTGAACTCCTCCAAGGTTTAAAAAAGAAAAAAAATTAAAATGAAGAAAATGGAAAAATCAAATAAAGTTTCACAGGCGTTGGGGAATTTGGAGCTGCCAGTGTCGGCAGCATTGCAGAGGGGGATCTAGGGACGGTGGGGCCAAAGCAAAGCCAACGCAGGGGAAGGAAAGAGCCGGGCTAAGCGCAGAGCTGGGTAGGCTGAGGGGGGACCGCACAGAATATTCCACCTCAGTGTTATTGGTGCCTCACATGGGTATAGGTCAGAGCATAGCACAGGGCGGGGGGGCTTCTTGGTAACTCTATCCCCGAGAAGGTCCGGGTTATTCTTAGCTCGAGCTCGGCGCACCAGACACTCTGGTAGGCCCTTTTTTGGCGGTTGGTGGTGGTGTGTGTGTGTGTGTGTGTGTGTGTGTGTGTGTGTGTGTGTGTGTGTGTGTGTGTGTGTGTGTGTGTGTGTCTGTGTGTGTGTGTGTGTGTGTGAGAGAGAGATCAGATGGATGAACTGGGCAGCCTTACTGGTGCTGCCCACTAAACTGGAACACATCAGGTGCCCAAGAAGAGGAACGGACAACACACACAGCTGGAAACACTACGCTTAAACATTGTCGGCGTCTTCCCCCTCCTGCTGCTGCTGTTGCTGCTCGTGTTATTTGTTTTGTTCAGGGGGGTTTGTCGTTTTACCCTTCACTTTCTTTTTATGTGCACACATTTGCTCATATGTGACAGCTAAATAAACACATTTCCAAAATTACACACTACCTCACCACTGAACCCGAAACGGGTCCTCTTCCAGATCACCTTGTGACCCTTTTAGCAACCTGCAAGTGCAAACATGTATACTTCTTTTTTTGTTTTCAAACTGTAGACATTGCCATCCCCAGAGTCACTACACCAGCTTGAACACGCCGTGTACAGTCACACAAAGAAAAAGGTTTATTCAAGCAACTGAAAAACATCTGTACATTAGATACAACGCGTCTTAAAACATGCACAATACTACAGTCGTCAAAAAAAAACAGCCACGCGCATGCACGAAACAGCCGTGTCTTCACAGTGTGGCTGCAGAGCTGGGGGTCACGGGCCTGATGATGAGGGTGAGCTCCATCGGCACAGGAGGGGGAACATATCGCTCCTCCCTCAGGAGCCGCAGCAGTAAATCCTCAGTGTCCCGCGGCCAACGGTAAACACATGTGTTCTGGAGCCAGCACGGGACGTGTTTCTGCATAGATAAACGGAAAACAAAGGACGAAAAGGGTGGGAAAATATTTGGATAACTGCAAAACTGCACAGTAAAAAAAATGCTCCGTTTGTATTTGATTAAACTTCTGTCTGACCTGGGACGCACTGAGGAAGAGAACTGGTATGAATCTGAAATTCAAGCTGCCTTGCTGGATGAATTCATTCTGCATCTGGCAAAGTTAGATTCCACATATGAGCACATCTTAGAAGTTCTGTTCAGTGATGTCTCATTTGAACAAAAAACGGCCTCACCATGGTGTGAATGTATCTAGTGTGCAGACCGTGTCTGTCCATTGTGGAGCCTTCGATGTCTGCCTTGTACTTTTCACTGATGGCGATGATAATCAGGGTTGAAGGCTGTAAGAATAAATTTAAGCACATTGAAGACACATCACATGCATAGTGCCTGAAAAGACGACTTCAATACAAAAGTTTGAAGCTAAAAACAGACAAAAATTAGAGAATCTGGAACTTTTATGTTACTATTAAAGTCAGATTTAATCTGAGTCTGTCTGTATGATCATAACTTTTTATCTAGTAATACTTCCGCACTTACACAGACTTTATGTGATCATAAAGCAACAGTAGTCTAAACAAGTCTGTGCAAGTTTTATAAGCGTTATAAACTTACATCTTTCAGGTGACTGTCCTCCCACTTGTTGATATCCATGCGTCTGATAGGGTTGTCAAATATGTCAATCTGCGAATTTAAAGTGCAGGGCTGTAAGTAAAATGTCAAATGACTTTAATTATCTGACTTTTAAAGAGGAAGTCAATTACAGCTGTTCGAAATCCTTGCTTTGTGAGGAAGTCCACGAAGGGGACTATCTCTGAAGAAACGTCCGAGGAATAAGTTATAAAAACATTTCCTGAAAAGAGAAGAGATCATAAATCAAAATAAATCTAAACATTTCTGATTCTAATTCAGCAAATCACACTTAATTTTCAGAAAAACAGAAACACCACATGCGGTAATGCCTTGATCTGAATTCTAGCTGTAACACTGTGTTCTTGTTGCTATACTGAAATGTGTTCTTTGAGGTGGGTTTTAGTTTTCACTGAATGTTACCGTTTCTGTTATTTTGTACTGATTTACAGTACAAAACACAAAGGACAATGTATGTAATCCTGTCTCTTTAAGGCCCCCCATCCTGGAGATCTAGTCTGCTCTGATTGGTAGGCTCTTTCAGCTCTGAGCAGACCACACCCATCATGTTTTTCATCAACTGTGCTTGTGTTTTTATAACCATGGCGCTGGCTGAGGGCCATGACAGTGAAGTTATGACTTGTGTTATTTAACTTCTGATAGTTGGTTTGAAGGCACAGTTCATAACACCTTGACCTACTTCATGATTAATATACATGTGAATCTCTAACAGTTGTTGATTTTTTTTAAATAAACTAAATGAATAAACTAAATAAACTTTTCTTCTATTAAAAAAAAAACATTGATCTTTTAGGTTTATAAACAAAACAATACTATTGTAAGAACTTGAATTAAATAATTGCTCACGCAGCTGCAGATTTCTCTTTATTTGGGAAAATGAAATGGTTGCAATTGAACATACCAAATTATCAAGTTATATTATTTAGTTTAGTTTACTTATTTTAGGAGGATAAATGGGGGAAAAAAAATGTGGGTTTATCGGACAGTATATTGATATCTAAATTTCTCTGCATCAGCCCCATAACTCAGCGTCTTGTTGTGACTATATCGTAATCAGCCTAATTGCCAACACAAACTTCACCCTGCATAATTACCTGCTCTGCCAAAAAGACTTACTTTGCTTAATTTAAAGCAAGGTGCCAAAATGAGACTCCCAAAACATGTGCACCTCCTTTTAAATGACAGGACTCACGGCACACATCGGGCAGACTGATGGTTCTTCTCTTCTCGTGGGGTTGCGAGACGGACGCCTCTGCTCCCGCCGAGGTCAGGTTCATCACGCTGACCTGGGACATGCCCTCCACAGGGGGAGCGTAGAACTGGGGCACGTTCACTCGACACGCTTCCCTGAGCCAGGCTGTCATTCGTGAAGTTGTCATGATGTTGGAGCCTGAAGCGGCGAGAAAGCAAAATAAACAAAGGGTTCTGTTGAATCACGCTGACATGTGATAGCTCTGTCTAATATGCAAAGTACGTACTGCCACAGCACCTGGCACACTGCCATCCTAACATAAACGTTAACAGTATAGCTTAGGGGAACTTTGTGTAAAGCTGCGTCAGGTGACTTGTTCTTCATACCCGTTTTGGAGGTTCTCCCAGGGTCTTCTGTCCTGGCAGGGTGCAGAGTGGTGACATGGAGGAGGCGGTGGGTATCTGTAGACTGGACTGAAGTTGTACTGCCCTTCTCGTGCAGAGTGATAATACCTGGCATCCATAGTATGATGAAGGTCTGTGGATATAGATGAAACATTTCTTTGTGAAAGAATAACAAAGCAGAAAATTCCGAAAAAGGCCACAGGATAGAGAACAGGAGGATGCTAGCTGAAATACATATAGGCTTAAGTGGTCCACTAAACCCGCACTGATCGTCAAAATAATTGATAATCAGACAAAAGCTGATTATCCCAGGTCCGATAATCAGACAATAATCAGTCGACTCATACTTTCCAGCACATACTGGTAAATACACACATCATTTACTTAAGAAATTTAAGTACACTAAGCTATATTTTTTACAGTTAATTATACACAATAGACATGTCCTTACCAAAGTTGTGCATGTACTGATGGGGAGGTATAAAAGGATTGTAGTGCCGCAACTCTTCATCAGATCTTAAAGGCAACGGACGCTCAAGATCCTCCTCGTCGCTCTCAAGATGAACCCGAGAATTGTTTTCATCCTCACCCCTGAATGTAAAAAAAAATATTCATATGCATAACCCTCAACAGAGAAGATAACTTTAGCACGCGTGTAATGAGGCTATTAATCACAAATACACATTTCAAATTTCGGAAGAAATGCGGAATAAGAAAAATGACTCCAAGTTTAATTATCCATAGATCTTTTCTATTTGTCGTTTATTTTTTTAAATAAAATTTGAACTGTTAAGTGTTACACACAGCCTGGCTCTAGGTTGAGTCACTGTTCAAACAGGGATTGACGAAAGTGTAGGCTGTCAAATACTGTCCCATCGATTTCCTCACATTTAAAGACAAGTCTTTGAGTGGATGTTAACCAGATACAGTAATGAAAAAAAAAACACAAAAATATTTTCTTAAACCAGGATCTTAAAAATATGTAAATGATTTTATGCCAAATAGTCCTTGAAGAAAATAGAGATTTGACTCTATCTATATTGATTTCCTAGTTCCTCACCTAGTTGTTCCTCTGTTTTCTGACCTCGCTGTTCCACACTGGCTTGATCCACAGGTCCAGTAACAGCTCTCTGCGCTGGTGTCGGGCTGCCTGGTTCCTGCGGGACAAAGGCCGCCAGGAAGGTGATGACTGAGGTTCATCCAGGCCGGAGTCGCTCCTCCACCTTGTGGCTCTCTGAGCTGCAGCAGCTCTCGAGCAGGTTGACTGAACTCTGCGCTGACTTGTCTGACTTTGCACAGGCTTTTGCGGCAGAAATAATCTGCATCCATACAACAGCTTGGTGTTAATGCATCATGGTATGGATTTGCATGAAATATCTGGTTCACTTTGACTGCTGGGCTTAAAGGTCGAGGGGAATTTCCTGATTTATTTGTGGTGGAATTCAGTTCTGGTGCTTTTTCAGATTGCTCCATCTTAACCAGGAGACTTTGGCAGAGGCCTGCAGTCCTGCAAAAATAGACAGAAGCAGAAAACATGTCTTTGCAAGTCAGCAAATGGTTACAATACAGTTGAACTAAGACGTTTCCAATGTGCATATCACAAGACAAGATGTTCTTACATAAAACGCCTTACCAGACGGAAGGGGACTCAGACTGTGAACAAAGAGTAACAATCACCTACCTGTTCTCTGAGGGATTCTTTCCTCTCCTGTGGGTGCAGAGGCTTGCGTGTGTTTCAGCCTGTTATATGCAAATTTTTCTCCGCTTCAGTTGGGTCCAATCAGAGACAAGAATGCAGTGTGTCTGTGCTGTACAGCCTGAAGAGTTTAGCTGGAGAGGATAACCTTTAGAAGTGCAGTCTCACTCTCGGAGTTGACTCTTCAAAAAGGGTTTTGGTTCGAATCATTTACAAAGGAATATTATCCAGCGAAAGAATGAAACAGAAGTGATATTTCAGCACAGATGTGTGATCAAAAGGTCAACAAGTGGCCACATGCACAACTAAATTCCACAGTTGAATGTTGTGGATGTTAACAACAATTCATGATGCTAGAAAATGTCCAATAAACCCAAATGAAACAGGTTAAATTAAAGATTGCGCCTCTCTCTCTCCGTTTCCAGTCGACTGCTCTCCAATTGCCGGGCAGACCTACTAAGTGATTTGCATAATATTCTGAGTTCAGAGGTGTTGTCTTTGTGTCATGTTCAGCCTCAGGGGAAACCACAAAGACACTCTCAGAAACGCCACAGCCATTTCAAGGTGTGTCTGCTCAAACGCAAATTAATGATTGATTGATTGACCTGAACTGCTGGAAAACGTGAAACCTGCGGTCTTGTGTGCACATTAACAGCCAAGAAAGCTATGAAAACAGATGTTCCCTGTTAATCATTTTTGAAGTGGTGAATCCAGGGGATAGGATGATGGCAAGATTGTTTATTTCAAAACCAGTCGTGTACAAGTAACAGACAGACAATAAATAATGCAGAGACCAAAAAAAAAACAAAACATTTTTCTGTACATCTACAGAATGAGGGGTTAAACAAAAGTGGTTCAAAAACTAGTTTTGGCTCACTTTTTCCACCCATGGAAAGGAAACAAAAACAAAACAAAAAATACACAGGAATGGGGTCCTTGAACGCACCTTCTCACCCCACGGGGAGAAGTCTGAGAAAAATGTCATTGCAAGCTGCAGATTTCCCCCCTGGAGAGAAAAAAATCACACAAACCGTAATCATGTCATACCGACGACACGTGAGACTGGCCGAGCGAAATAATACAGTGGAATAAACATGTCTGGTCTCGTAAAACAAACAACATGTTATTATTATTTTTTCAAGGTACACGTTATGGAGCTGGACAAACACAGGGTACGCGTACGTCCTTCATTTCCTGTCATGATGTAATTGGCAGTTTTGTTTGTCTACTCGGCTGCCGAAGCGAAAAAAAAGAGGAGGATTTTCCCTACACAGCCCGCTGCCGTACAATAATGCAACACACATTTTTTTTTTTTAAATATCGCCAGTATAATAAGCAGTCAGCCAAAAAAACAATGGTTTGCAGTTGCACGAAAACTAAAAGTTGCTTTTAAGCCGATCTATAAATCATTGGCCGAAGCTGAAATGCAATGAATGCACTTAATACTAGTGCAGATGGCATACACGTTTGGCTGGAAGAGTCCATGATGCACTTAGTTAGTGTGTAGAAAGCATGAAGGCATTCCCTTACGTTATAAGAATATTACTAAACATGAAAAGGCAAGAACAGGTGTTATAGTACATCTAAGTTCCTTGAGAAGAGGAGAGCAGTATTGTTATATTAACCTCGTAAAAAAGGTCGGTGGACTTCCACTCCGGTCCACGATGTCTAACTATTACCATTTCTACAATTATTATGTCACGATTTTTGTCACCAATTTGTGAGCTTCACACATTTTGTTTTTTGTTTTTTTTCCCCCTACAAGCCGTTAAATTGAATTAACTTTTTCGATGTTGGATTAAAAAAAAAAAATCCACACATTTCCAAAATATCAAAAGTAATATAAAATGAAACCAAAAAAAAAAAGGAGATAAGTAAACAAGCAATTTATATTTACATTACATACAAGTTACACAACATAACTCATCTCGTTCATCCATGGCAGTCCTTTTTTTTTTTTTTTTTTTTTTTTTTTAAACTCCTCGGTCGCCTCAGTGCCCCCTCCTCCAAAAAAAACATCCCTTGATTTGATAGTCAGTATGCTGTCAGGGCTCCCAGTTTTGTGTTGAAGATTGGAAGTCAAAGAAGTCAGTCGATGAGCTTTTTTTTTTTAAAAGATCGTCACAGCCACAGGATGAGAGAGAGAGAGAGAGCTAGAGAGACAGAGGGAGAGAGAGAGAGAACGGGTGGAGTCTGGCTACCCCTGGTGGAGAGCCGGTGAAATGACATGAGATGAAGGCAGCGGTGCTCAGAGGTTGTCCCCCGGCTGGTACTGAGGCTCAGTGGCAGTGAAGTAGTCCTCCAAAAAGGCCTGCAGGTACTCGAAGGTGGGCCTCTCCTCCGGGTCCTTCTTCCAGCACTGCACCATCAGCTCGTGCAGGGACGTGGGGCAGTCCTGCGGGCACGGCATCCGGTAGCCTCGCTCCACCTGCTCCAGCACCTCACGGTTGTTCATGCCTGGAGAGAGGGGACGTGAAGGCACAATGTGGCTGAAAAATCAGTCTGCGAGCAATCTAAGCATTTGGACCGTTGGGTTGACCAAACAAGCTTTGTGCAGTGGGACATGATTAGAGCCATTTTTCATTATTTTTTACGTTTTTTATCAGCAAAAACGTAAAATTATACGCAGATAAATCGATAATAAAACAGTTTTAGTTGCAGCCCTACTTGAGCACAATGATTATTGAAAAATGATCTTATTTTTTGCACTCATTATATTGCCCATCATAGCTCCACCAAACTGCCACCCAGAGTTTTAATCAGCCTGAGTATTTGACACCAGTGTGGGGGTGCAGGGCTTTTTAAATCACCGTCAAATCACAGGTTATAATAGTATAGAAGTAAATGAAGAAAAACTACTCATAAAAGGCAATAAGAGCATTATTATATTCCACACTTGCTTTTTTTTTTCTTCCAATACTCTAATACTTGAACACAGGAAAACATTTCGCATGTTCACACGTCAGTCATCTGCCAACACTCCCCTGCATAATGCACGTCCTAATATACATTATGCAACACGCTGCTCTTTTTTTAGCATACAGAGCCACGGCGAGCGTCTCCGCGGACTCGAGCGCTCTCGCACACTCTGCCTTAATCAAACGCACGCAATCAGCTGGAATTGAGACGCGGTTACATAATCCACAGAGCTGAACGCGCTCACCTGGATAGGGCACTCTGCCCTTGGTCACCAGCTCCGTCAGCAGGATGCCGAACGACCACACGTCCGACTTGATGGTGAATTTCCCGTAGAGAGCGGCCTCAGGAGCGGTCCACTTTATTGGAAATTTTGCCCCTGAAAAAGAAATTCAGACGCGTGATTTTTTTAAATGTTCAGAACTTTCTCATAACATTTTTGGTGAATTCACTTCAGGAGTAGCAGGAGTATGTAGGTCAGTCTCTTCTGTTTTTATTTTTTTATTATTCCCTTCATCTGTGATTTCATTAGTACAGAGACATGAGGACATGATAACATCCCACCAGGGAAAACAAAAAGGGAACGATCCCATTATCTCTCTGCTCGTCTTGGTTCCCATTTGGCCCAGGTTTAACAAGCAAACGTTTAAATCACTAACAAATGAGTGAACGTGTTGACAGGGTGACTAACGGAGGCTGGAAGTCACCCCGATGTAGTCGACGTCTGCCAACACAGTCAGAGGGGAACAATGTTTGTTAAGTTCATTTCTCATCCTTCTTGCAAGGTACACAATTAAGTGACAGAAGTTGTGTTCAACATGTGTCGTATCTTAACATCTGCACCGTGCCCTTGCATAAATGTGATATTTGTTGTTCTTGCGCCATGATGTGGCCACATGTGCGCCGTTTTTATCCACATGTGACAAATTCCTGCTCATTTACTGGAGTTATTCTGTGTCTGTGTTAAGAGTTAAGTCTGTGTGTGTGTGTGTGTGTGTGTGTGTGTGTGCGTGTGTGCGTGTGTGTGTGGTTGAGCGTGAATTGTGTCCCGGTATCGACTAAATGGAGCAAGACATTTACCAGCCTGAAAACTTTTTCCTCTGACAACAGGATGCTGTGGTTTGGAACTAAGAAGAATACTACAAAAACATTGTGAAACAGTGCAGCCATGCAATCTATTGAACTATCACTGAATGACTTGTGTACTGAAGTTTTGCAAGATTTCTCTGAAATCTAAGCTGATTTATGGATGTTCATTCAAAATGGAAATCAGAGGTGATGATATCCTTCGGAAGTGTAAGTCAATCTGAATGAAAACAACACGTGTTAGTCTTTGTTTGCAGATAAGACTCTGAGAAGGATTAGGATTTTGGTGCAAATTGTGTCAACCGTGTGCTCTGAGTGTTTAAGTGCTGCCAATCATGAGAGACATATTCCTAAATGCATGCATGTATAAATAAAAGTGATACCTACGCTCACAAACGATTGGCAATCAAGTTTAAAACATTGTTTGGCTTTTGGAAACTGTAAATCTTTGAAGTTAAGTTCAAGCTTGTGATGCTTCAAAATACTTCCTGTTTTGCATAGTTGATTGCTGTCGATTGGACCAGGCTACAGCGCTACAGATGTTTCCTAGCAACTAAATTAGACATTACTCAGGTCTTTACAAGCTAAAACATTCTCTAAATGGTAATAGTACACCCTCATTTAAAGCAAACAGTAGTATGAACTTAGGCCTGTAGGTTTGGGCCACATTGGCTTTTCGTAAAGTTTTTCCTACCTTGTCTTGCTGTGTATTCGTTGTCCTCGATGAGCCGGGCCAGACCGAAGTCAGCGATCTTGCACACCAGACTTTCTCCGACGAGGATGTTGGCAGAGCGCAGGTCTCTGTGGATGTAGTTCATCCTCTCGATATATGCCATGCCTGCCGCCACCTGGGAAATGGGAGTAATTTTTTTTTTTCCAGTGAACATCATATCACTGAACAGTTTCAAAGGGATTAAATTTGTACTAATAAAGATTTTCTACATAGATAACAGCCTGTTTATAATCCTTAAAAGTGGGGCTGCCAATGAGAGAGGGATCTCTCAAGAGAGACCCCATAGATTTGCCATATTTGCAGAATGAACTCAAGTGTCAGATATGATTGCTTATCGGCCGACAGGAAGAGATAAATCAGCCTCAAATTAACATTCAAGCTGTAAAGAGTGAGTGCTCCAATCTTAATGCTAAATCAGAGACTTTAAATACCCTGTTGTCCATTTGTTTATTTGCCAAGTGCATACGTACATTAAACCTGTCAGCAAAAGATTGTCATCAGCTGTTTTCGTCTGTCTTTTCCAAAATACTCAATGTCATAACACATACGCCGAGTTCACATTTGCTATAAAAAATGATAAACGTGTGTCTGCGTCGCTTCCAGACGTAAACACTGAAAATTGAGTATTCTGAATATCTTCACCTTGGAAAGATTTTGCCTTTTTTCAGCGACATAAAGTATTGTTTGTGTTATACTGTAGGCCAAAAACACAGAAAACTATCTATCTATCCATCTATCTATCTATCCATCTATCTATCTATCTATCTATCCATCTATCCATCTATCCATCTATCCATCTATCCATCTATCTATCTATCTATCTTGTATGCATGGACATGACCTTAATCTAAGACAATCGCAGATCTGTTTTATCTCATGAGACTGTAAACTGTGGCGTAACATCGGGATGAAATGGCTTTGAATTTCCAACACTGAGCTTGAATGAATAAACTGGTAACAGCTTGAGATCATTAAAGCGAGTCAATGTTTCAAAGAGATCACGGCATCAAGATCTCAGATTATCTTTCACTGCTTTAGCTTGTTTGTACCTGAGCTGCCATGTCCACTAGATTTGGCAGTTTGAGGCCTCGTCCTTCTCCATCTTTAAGGAAGTCGAGCAAACTCCCTAAAACCAGAAGAAAGAACAAATTGTTAGGATCTGTTGGGTCTTGGATCAAAACTGAAGTCTGGGATTCCTGCCACATATTTTTATTTGTTAACTTCTTGCTGTGGTAACTGAGGGTCTCTAAGACAGAGCACCATGCAGCAAAGTAGGACACACACTGTACTGTCCATGCAGATGCATTAATTATGCAGACAGTGAGTAGGTGTGTGCACAGATGCATGTATGTAATATTCATAGTGTCCTTTTTTTTTTTTTACTCGGTCAGTTTGAAACAGCGCCTACCCTTGTTCATGTACTCAGTGACGATATAGATGGGCTCTTCGGACACCACGGCGTACAGCTGCACCAGCTTGTCGTGCCGGAGCTTCTTCATGATCTGGGCTTCCTCCAGGAAGGACTCGGGCGACATGGTGCCGGGCTTCAGAGTCTTGACCGCCACCTTGGTGGTGCCGTTCCACGTGCCTGACAACAGAAACAAAAAAGAGGTTGTTTAAGGGTATTTCTCCAGAGGTTAGAAAGTGGAAGTTTGGAAGGATTTTAATTTGAAAGGGAGATATTCACCTATCGTGGTGCAGTAATACACTTATAATCTACCAAAATAAAGGCATCAATAATATACAAAAATAGCTCAAGACAGCCCCCAGTTATTTTTTTAATTTAGAAATGGAAACTCCCTTCCTCTCCACATCTTCAAATCTTTCTCAAGCTTTCAAGACTTGAATTAAGCTCCACGCTAGATGAAAAAGATATTTCCAGTTGAAAACTTCACTATAAAGAATCTATTACAGGATTTGAATTTATGTCTGTGGTACAAACACATTCAGATGTCACTGAATCAGATACACATGGAGCACTTCATTTTCCAAATGTGGGACAAATTATGTTTTATTGAACTGAACTGAACCAAAACAGCATCTGCCTGAATGAGTTCTGATAGGCCGTGTCAGAGAAACTTAATGAAATATAGAAAATACCACATGGACCATGGTTTACGAGGTCAGAAGGCCCTTTCAGATCCCGAATTCGATCAAAATTCATGGGAAGTTCCGCGGAAATGGACACTGAGATCATGCAGAGTCGTATCCAGCGACCCAATTTCTAAATGAAATCACTGACAAGCACTCCTATCTGTGTGTAACATTATCTGGGTGTTGGTGTTGAATGATCCAACACATACAGCATGTTTCGCAAAACACCCCTCACAGCTGTCCAACTCATTCTTTTGTGCCAAGAAAAGATACGCACCCATCCAGACCTCTCCGAACTGGCCGTTGCCGAGACGCTTGATGAGCTGCAGCGACTCCCGCGGGATCTCCCACACGTCTTTGGTTTTGACGGACAGGTCGGTCAGACGGGGCATGCCTTTGTGGCATGGCACGATCAGTCGGCAGCACAGCCCCGCGGCCCTAGCTGGATCAAGCGGTGCAGTTCGAAATTTAAAAGATGTTAAAGTAGCATAAAACCACATGACACTGTAAATTTATGAGAGGGAAAGCAGATTTATCATGTCAGGAGGTTTTTTCTTTTTTTTTTTTTGATTCATCCACTTATAACTGCAGAAGAGTCTCACCAGAGTAGTGCTGCACTAGCTGCTGTAGCGTCTCAAATTGGGCCCTGGTGGTGATGTAGTAGCCTCCACTGTCCAGCTTCCGGATCTTATAGTGTTTGACGTGATCTCCCTTGACGTCATCCCAGTCCTGGATGGAGAGAGAGTAGGCCCCTGGAACAGACAGAGTGAGCAGAACCTCTGGTAAGACTTTAGCTGCAATGAATTAACGATTTATCATTTGGTTGTCAACGTTTAAATGAATTCCCTGCAATTTCTTTATTTTATCCAAATTATCAGGTTTCTAATTTTATTTTGGGTTACCACTAGAATAGATTTACACAATTTAGCGCTCAAAAAACACATCAGTTGCCTCAAACTGTCCAGTGCTGCAGCTCTGTATTCTCCCTCTGTCTGAAACACTCTGTTTAAGCTCCTGTGTCTTTAAGCAGAACCTTCTCTGATTGGTCAACCTTTCAACGCTGAGTCAATTCTAACGTGCCAAACGAGCAGCAAGGCATAAATTACACAAATGTATGACATGGTGGATGCAGTGTGATGTCACAAAGTCACAGAATTTAAGGCGGGACTACTGACGAGGCGTTTCAGAAGCAGTGTTTTCTGTGGGAGAGAAGAGCTCCAGTTGGTGCCGACTCTGATCTTTTAACCATACAAAATCTTTCACATGCATACAGACCTAAAATAAAAAGATGATTTTGTTTCCAGACATGTTTTTTTTCATTCTATAGACCAAAAACTAATCAATAAATCAAATAAATAGTCGACACATTAATCGACAAGGAATATAATCGTTAGTTGCAGCCCTAAGTAAGACTTAACCATGATATTACAGAGCACTTAGAGTGCATGATAGGTTTTTTTTTTTCACAAGCTTATATAAAGCACATTGTGCAGACGATTTGGGGCAATGAATATGGAGCAACTACATTGCTAATGGCATGATTTGAAACTGAATTTTAACTTGTATCGTCCAAGTCTGTCTATAAATAAACAGCCTCTACCCCCACATTGCACATTTAAGTATTTAAGTATAGTCTTCCTAAATATTTGATTCACAAACACTTGAATGTTTGCTAAACTTCAAAAGCAGTCAGCATGTCAGCTCAGTTAGAGTACCTTTGGTTGTTTCACTCTCACGGATGAGGAAAGTGCCTCTGGCGTTGCCGTTGGAGAGCAGTTGCCTCTCTGCGTCCTTTCGGCCTAATTTACCGAAATACCAACTGCAGGGAGAAAAACAGAAGGAAATTAAGTGCGGAATGCAACGTTTGGTTTAAGCACTTTTCATAACATTCCGTGCTTTATGTGCCACATTTAACAAAATACAGTGAGATGAGCTCTCAAATATTTATGACACTCTCCCTGCTGATGAGGCTGCCATGCCCCGAAGACTGTGTGAGAGTCTGTGCTCATATAAAAAAAAGAAGTTTTACTCACTCCTCAGCTTGGATCGAGTCCACCGGAGCGACGTAATTGCTGGGAATGTAACCAGTTCCACCTGTAGTGAGAGAGCGGGCCTCCCACCAGTCTCCCTCGCTGGGGAGAGAAGGACGGAGAGAGATGGAGGATGGAGGCAGGTTAGAATAAACCGGGAGATCAACATTCATGCAGGCAAATAAACACTCAGCCGTGGGTGATCAGATTTATTGGCTGTGTCGTCTCTGAGAAAGCTGAGCGGAGATGCAGAAACATTTAAAACGGCGAGTTGTTTAGCGGTGCGTGGGTTCCCACTAAGAGTCATCTCTCTAGAGTCCAACTGAAATCACTTTTAGTCATCTGAGTAATGTCACCATGTGTCATTAATATTTCTTTTTAATTATTAAAACACAGAAAAAAAGTCCAATGGGAAAATATCAGAAAAAGGGAGGCACAACTTATACAGAGCGAATAAATTACTAGCCAAATAATGGGAAATTTTAATTACTGTCTTGCTGCAGATGATGATATTACATCATGACATGAGTAGAGTTGATAATAAAAAGTCAATACTGCATAACTGCTAACCACCACTTGCGCTTTAACCATGGTCGGATATGGTCGCTAGGTGCTGTTAGCAAGTAGCTTGGTTAGCAAAGCTGTTTGTCTCCTGATAAAAGCTTGTTTCGTAAGCAATTTTTGTGCATATCTTTCATAACTGTCCCTGAAGTTGGTTTGCGATCTGCCAATAATCTCACAGGAACAAGTGCGGTTTTGACCCAACAAATCTTATTAGAGCTATGGAATAATAAATAATCTGTGCTCACTGCATATTTGCCTGTTTACCCTCTCAGATGTGCATAAACTACAGGCTAGGAACGTTTTAAACGATATTGCTTTTCATGAACTTTTTTTTTTTTTTTAAATCCATATCGTGCATCCCTTCTCCGTTTTGTCTCAGCCTGCTGGAGGGGTGCATCGGCGTCTCTGTTTGATTGACAGCAGCTGGCAGGCTACCAGAGGGCCAAGAGAGAAAGTAGACTAACTTGCACTGTAGCCCAAGTGTCATGTGCAGTCAGTGTGCTGAAGAGCGATGACGATACCAGCACCTAACCAGACCGATATGGTGCGTTTACATGCTTTTAATGTGCTGTAGCCGAGCAGACTAGACTACAAACTGACGTTAAAGTGTTTTTCCACCTGTCAATGTTCTATGTACTGTGTAAAAGCACAAACAACTCTGTCACTAGTTTTACATCACAATTACAACGCGACACATTTCATGTCTATGAAGCAAACAGTCAGAAAGCTCATTAAAACGTGGCCCGTCTGTCAGACTGTACAAGTAACACAACCCGCATAACCCAGATCAGGTTTATAACAGAGTGTCTGTGCCTGTGAGACGTTTCCAAATGCAGCGTTCCGACGAAAAGCAGAGAGGGAAAACACGACCGCCACCCTGAATGCTGTCATGCAGATGTTTTCACACTTACGTGCTGTTGAGGATCTGGAACCTCTCCCCCTTCCTGAAGCTGAGGTCATCCTCGGTCCTGGCTTCGTAGTCATAAAGAGCCACAAACAGAGTCACCCCTGCAGGAAAACAAAGAGTGGCATGTGGTGGTTAGAGTTGGAGCTTGCGTGGATGAAAGATATTGTTGAGATTTTTCATTGTGGTTTTAAGTTATTGTTGTTGTTGTTGTTCAGCTGTCTGCCACATGGGCTGCCGGTCATGAAACAGCAAGAAGAATTACCGCTCGCTTCTATTTCTGCTGCTACTTGGCGTTTTCACAATCTATGGCATCAATATCTTCCATATGTGAGGCACACATTAGTAATTAAGAGATTCACTCCACCAGATGTCATCTAATCTTTATCTTTACAAACATCTCATTCATTTGGTCAAATTGATCATCTCTAACTTTACGGTCCAATGTGTGGGATTTAGGAGGATCTACTGGCAAAAATGACGTACAATATTCACAATTATGTTTATAGTATCATCTGAAACTAACAATCTGTGTTTTTGGTACCTTAGAATGATCATTTAATGTGTACAGAGGGAGCGGGGTGAATCGATCGGTCTAGAAAATTTCACCACAATCTCTCAGAGCCAGCAGTGACGTCTTTAAATTGCTTTGTTTGTCCCAAAACCCAAAGACTCTTCACTTGATATCGTAAACGACAAAGAAAAAGCAGCATGTCATAACATTAAAGAAGCTCTAACCAAATGTTAATAAATAAATGGATGACCGAAACAGCTGGCCATCGGCACCAAAAAAAATCAATTATTTCAGATTTACTACGCAAACAAATAAAACCCTTTTGTTTTGCATACAAAACCAAATCGGACTTTAAGCCTCATCAGAGCGAGCATCCTCCAGGAATGTCAAGGCCAATCGAATTTATCTGATGAGATTCAGAGCGGCCCTGGAGTCCCTGTATCTCTTAATAAGCCTCAAAAACTGTAAAACGATTTCATTTTCTGATTTGATCTGAGTTGTCCCTGGACAGTCGGAGCTACAGTTCTGCTTGAAAGCCCCGCGCGATTCCCGGTGACCTCCAAAACGCACTTTTACAGTGACCAGAGCTGCTCGCTGTCTCAGAGGCAAACATGTGATGTCTTAACAGGGAGGTCAGATGAGGTTTTTTGACTCTGTTGTGTGTTTTTTTTTTTTGAAGGTTGCTTAGTGCTGCTCTCCTAGAGTGATATCTTATTCATACACGCTTGTGGTGCTGACTCCACAGAGTGTTTATCTGGGCTAGCAAAAAAAAAAAAAAAAAAAAAAAAGCCCTGAATAGTTGACATCAAAGCAAGAAGATGCTCTTAGCTTATGCATCCCACATCGCATGTATGTGTAAAATCTGAAAAGAGATTGACCGTAAAGCCCCGTTTCTCCACCGCGGAGGCACTTTTGCACTGTTCAGCACAACGTCTGATCTTTATAGTTCCTCAGATGTGCCTCGCGGAGGGAGCGGTGATAATTTAGGTCACTCCTTTTTTTTTTTTCCCCCATTTACTTTCAGGAGGTGGACATTCATCTTCTGCACGGGGACACGCATTTATCACAGCGCCACGATATCGGCACACGTAAGAGAGAGGAATTAATACAGGAGGGAAAAGACTTTTTAAAAAAGGAGTTGATTCTGAAGTGAAAACTAGCCTCTGTTTACCGGTCACTCTGCACATTAAGCTGACATCAGCCTTTTTTTTATTGAGGGCTGGACGAGAGCCAGACAGTGAGTGGTCCTCACAGAAGAAGTTTTACAGCTTTACAACTTAGACGGACATTTAATTTATCTTTTAATTGCTTGTTTGTAATATGACCCCGTTTTTCAGTGACAGCGGCGTATTTTCAGACTCACAATGTCACCCCGTCTTAAAGGAACATCTCGACATTTCGGGAAATACGCTTATTTGCTTTCTTGCAGAGGGTCAGATGAGAAGATCAATATCACGATCAAGTCTTAAATGTAAATACAGAGCTAGATTCTTGATATTTCATGGGTGACATTAAGTGTTAGTCTCTAAAATCCTGGACCAGCCAAATGTTCACTCTTTCATGCATTCACAGACTTATTTTAAAAAGAAGCCTCCGAGACCTCACCTGTTCCGCCCCGAGACCGAAGCGTCCCGGACTGCGAGGACGTGTGGACCCCTCCGAACACGGTCACCCCCTGTGAGGCGCCGGTGTGGAAGTTGTTGTAGTTTGGGATGGTGGTGACCCCGAAGCTGGGGTAGTGCTGCGGCGTCGGGTCGGAGCCATAGCGGTACCCCGAGTTGTGTGAGAGGCTGGTCTCCCGGTCATCAGTGAGTTTCGCTGCTTCCTTATCCTTACATTGGACACAGCCCATTCTCTACTATTCTGTGGGTGGAGAGAAGAGGACAGACACAGGGACGGGAAATTAGCGCGTAGGTAAAATAATAGCTCAAAAGCCGTCTCCGTTGGGGAAATTATGATTCAATATTCCATTATTTCAGGGCTCCCTCTGAGACCCGCACTGAGCCTTGTGAAAAATCTTTCAATTAGGCGGAAATTAAACACGATGCTTTAAACTCCATTACTAATTACACAGAGGAACACAATGTGACGGAGCTGCAGTGTTTTTGTGAGATACTTTCAGCCGAGAATATCCATCTAAACTCGGCATAAAGGAATTTTACAGCACTGCTTATTATGGTTTACTTTCCCCATCTCAGTGCACGACCACACTTGTGAGAAGAATTTACGCCCGCCCATCGCATTCATAAGTTGGCATGCGTCTTTATTTTTGTTGTTTCTTTACAAGGAGCCAGACACCCATCTATAGATGCACGGCAGCGAGTTTTAAAACGCGCAGAGAGACCCTTTAATGTAAGCCTGAATGGACGCTTAGCAGCTAACCACTCCCCGGTTCAGTCTTGTGAGGGGGGCCCGGAGGAGCATTTGGCCTCACTAAAGCAGAGCTAAACCAGCGCTGCAATCTGCTTTGCCAATTAAAAAGAGCCTTTACCGTCTTTAAAAGAGCCAGTTAAACTAATGCACATTTTCGGCTCACCGTGGCCCCCACCACCACCCCCCCTCCAATCCCCATCCCCACCCTTTTAAGCCCTGGAAGCTCATGGAGCCGGCACAACAGGGCAAGGAGGAGACAGGCAGACAGCACCGATGTCTTTCATCAGCCTTAGCGGCCAGCTGACTTTTTGGAGTCGGCTAATTGGAAACACACTTGTTTACAGTCGCCGTGGCTGGAGAGAGAGGTGGTGCTAGGGGGCAAACGCCTGCGCTGCAACAGACGGGAGGGGAGAGGGGGAAACTAGCGCACCACTCCTGACCCTTAGCTGCAGATTCAGATCCACATAGCTGTTTCTTATTTTGCCGATGATATGGAACAAACAGTTTGGCCAGGATGGGTGCAAATAAGCCAGCAACATGACATGTCTGGAGAGGATTTTCAAGGCCAACCGTTTCAGATCATTACATCTGATTTAAAGCTGAAACAGTTAGAACTTTTTCTATGAAAAAAATGGCAAAACATCACCAGTTCCTGCTCCACAAATGTGAGCACCTAGAGTTTTAGTCTTCTGTGACAGCAAACGACGCAGTTTCCAGGTTTGAAGTATCGCTCGGACGAAACACAACATTTCAAGATGTCACCGAGGGCTCTTGGAGCATGTGACGGGCTTTTATTTTGCTACTAGGAAAATAGTTTACAGCCCCCAAAAATGAGCTGGAATCAGCGGCACGTCCTGGAGGATACTGGAGCTTAATGGTTCGCAAAAGGAAAAGCTGCATAGTATACGGCTAAATTCCTCCAGGGTCGTTTTACATTTACCAGCAAGGAACCCAAATGAAAAAAAAGTGCAAACAGATGTGTCACTTGCTGCAGACTGTGTCTACTGCCACAGGGTAGACAGAAGACACAAATTATGCTCTGATATGACCACAACTGACACCAGAGCCCAACTGGGTCTTTTTTTTTTTTTTATTCATCTGTGGACACGATGCTTGAGTTGTAAATCACATTCAAACCACAAAGCGCACTATCAAAGTCCAAACATCCAAATATCCACAGGTGCATAGACGTATAACACATATTCATACAGACTGCACCTCCTGTGCACAGGATTTCCACTGTCTCCAGTCCTTTACTCGCTTCACACTGGTTAAATAAAAGAGGAACAGAGCCACTGCAGATAGAAGCAGATCACTGTGATTCATTACCGCCAATAAAAGCCCATTAAATACCTCGAAATAAAACGAGCCCGGAGGAAGCTTTTTTTTTTTTTAAGTATAAGCCCAGACCCAAGCTGAGACCACAAGCTGAAACACAAAGAGGAGGAGGAGGACGGATGCTGATTTTTCTGATGGTCCTCGAGACAACAAGTAAACCTCCTCGACATTGATATCTACATCTTCTGTCCCCTGTTATGTGTGGCGCCCCGTCTCTACTTTATAAAAAGAAATCCATCTTAAGACACATATCCATTGAAGGGGAAAACGTACAAGCCTCTCCAAAACTGCAGATATGAACAAAGTGAA
The DNA here is from genome assembly GCA_963678695.2 of Diplodus puntazzo. Taxonomy (NCBI): domain Eukaryota; kingdom Metazoa; phylum Chordata; class Actinopteri; order Spariformes; family Sparidae; genus Diplodus; species Diplodus puntazzo. Next base: position 9,284,393 of record OZ023175.1, read on the forward strand.
GTCCGTTCACAATCTTTACTGATAAGTTTTGCAAACAGAAAGTTCCGTATATGATAGCCAATTATTTTGATAGTCTTTATTAATGTTGATTTTTCAGACAAAATTCTCACACATATGTTGGATCCAGATACTGAAACGTAAAGATTTGCTGCTTAAGGAAGTTAAATGAGGAGGCTTTGGATTTTCGACTGTTGGATGGAAAAAAGAAGCAATGTGAAGACATATTTGAGGCTCTGGGAAACTGGGATGATTTGGACTAAAAACAATGACTCAACTGGTCAAATTTGTAGATAATGAACATAATCATTAGCTGCAACCTCACTGTTTACCTTTCCAGTTACAGGAAAACTAAACTAGTAGCATAAGTCTAAAACAAAAACTTTATGTGTTTACAAGTTAAAACATACTAATAACCGGTCCACTGAAAACCAGTCCAGACCAGCTTCTTGCTTCCTGACAGCAGGGTTAATAACACATTTAAATCTTTGACAACTCAGCACGGGCGAGGAAATATAAACTGAAGTGACTGTGATGATAACACAGGTAAAAAAAAAAAGTCTGTTTTCCGGCGCCTTTCCTCTTTAACTGCAGTGATCGAAATAGCACCGCGTCCCCTCCTGGAGGGATCCGAGTAAATGAGGGGAGATCTCACGTCGCCGTGCTGCCTGTGGGGATTATGAAAATCTTTCCTGCTCTTGAAGTTAAAAAAGGCCAGGGACTACCACAGCTTTCACAAATCTGGAACCACTCCGCTGCACAGAAACTAGGCCATCCTGAATTGTTTATATATGTGTGTTCCCCCCCCTCTTTTGTGTTTTTTGGGCATGTTAGTTTGGTAAACATTTGTGTATGAATCACGTTGTGTTGCTGAAAAAAAAAAAAAAGGACCAGGGAAACATTTTTCTTTGAAAGAAGCAGACAGCAGCCTAGATCTATCAAGTTCGTGTCAGGCGCCATCGACAGCAACAGGCAGATTTATCACATTTTTCACAATAATACCGTAACAGTTTCACCGGCATTCATCACATCCAAAGGGGGATCTCTCTGTTATTCAATTACACGCATGAATCGACACTATGGATCACATCGAAACGCCAAGACAAAAGCCCCGCTGCGACGCTGTGATTTTAGGTGAGATACGCAGCCACGTGCTAGGCCCCTCCGCTCGGCGCCTAACCTCCGGCACAACTTTCATCCCCTCCCCAAATAAGCAGATGATGGCATCGCAGCCGCGGGGCTTGTTTCCTCTCCGTGGCACTGCCTGGGTATCGCATGACCACCTCGGCCCGCAAGAACACTCGTCGTCACGCTATTTTCAGACCCAAAAATGAACAGCTTGCCTCCGAGAGGACCACAGCGGCGTGACGTGGAAGGTCCAACAGGGACAAGGATCGCAGCGACGTGGCGCGTCATAACAGTTAATAGCAAGAGGCAGAATCAAGGAGAGAGAGAGGGAGAGGGGAAGGGCTCGACTTTCACACGAGACAGACATTAATTCTCCTCATCTTGATTGGCTCAAAGATTCAGAATGAAATCTGACTCTGACGTCTGGCCAAATCTGCTGGATAGCATTTATCAGCGAGATTCCTCCACAGCAGGAAGTGAAGAGAAATTAAGTAGCCAATATTATCTGAGCGCAGAGCAACAGCATGATGGTTAGTTCTACTACATCAGTCACAGCTGCCGGGATCAACTGGAAATTAATTTCCCAAATGATGGCTTTTATTTTGATGCCGTGCGGGCACGAGTGTTAATCATCTACAGTAACGTGGAGAGCTGGGAGCCATAATGAGATACCCGGGCCATTTATAGTATAGCCGCTGGATCAATATACTAAATTAAAAAGGACAGACGTGTCAGGGTCACGCGGCGCAACTGAGGGATTGATGGAGAGGAGACAGTCCGGCCGGAGACACAGACAGATGTGCAGTCTGGACAAAGTGAGACGAGAGGACGAGCCCTGGCGGCGACTCACTTTAGAGCTGGAATATTTATTTTGATCCGCAGACAGTTGATCAACAAATTAACAACTGTGTTCACTGATTCATCATTTGAGTGGCTTATCTACCAGGAAATACCTAACACCTTCTGGGATGTGATGATTTTATCCTTGTTTTTTATGTTTTCAGGGTTCACACACCTCTCTTTAGCGTCAAATTCGAGGACTTTTCAGTGACTTACCTGGCCACTTCTCTCAAGTTAGAAAGAGACCACAAACAAGGCACTGTTTGAGATGAGGACAAAGGTTATCAGCTATTACAACACTGATATTTCTTGAGAATGAGAATCAGCAATCTTTACAGAAGCTTCCAAAAGACAAAAGTACTTTGGTTTCTATTATTTATATTCTTTTGATGAGTGATGGCTGTCTATATTCCAACCTTATCAAGGCTGGATTTCCCATCTCTCAAGGATTACAAGGACCTGTACAAAAGCTTTGTTTATCCCATTGTCAGATACATAAGACATTTCAAGATGTCATCCTGGATTCAAAAATGACAGAAGAGATTGACTACTATGATCAAAATAGTTTAAAATAACAGGTTGACAGTTTCAGCTCCAATGGGAACACGCCGTTTGACTACTAACAAGCTCAGCTGACGTAAGTGTTTTAAACCTTAACCTATGCTCAACCGGTCCTTACGTACGGGTTCCTTCATTATTCAACTGTGACGAACATGCAAGTCTCATCAGAATACGGCCATTTGCAAATTCAACACAGACAGCTCTGTTCAGTTCGACTGTGTGGTCCCTTTACACTCGGATCATTGACATGGCACAAAACAAGGTCAAACCTCCCACACCCCCTCCTACAGGAGTCACGCTCCCACTGACCTTATTCAGCTCCGAAACGTTCTGTTCATTTAAACCACGGAAGTTATCTAAAAGAGGATCATTTTCATTTGTGTGCCTTTGCAAAAAAAACAACTTGCCGCTGTGTTTACTGGATTTCGGTACTACTCGAGACGATCTCCTCCTTATGGCCGCCATTCTCTAAATAGTTACAATATTTGCTTGTGTCAAGACAACCGAGTTCGTTCAGCGAATCAACAACAAGACAATGGCCACATTTCACTCTGCCACAAGATTATCAGCACAATGAAAAACACTGTTAAGGCTTTCAAAGCATTCTTCACGTTCTGAATGAACTAGTTACGAAACCCCACAGCTGAGCTTCATACGCCGTGTACGTGTGTGGGTATAAGCCTCGCTGTGTTTTCGGTGTCACAATGTTCACAGTGGAGTACGTTGAGTCATGTTGTTAAATCATTGAGCCCATTGTAGAGGACCGCTCAGTCAGCGAGACGCGTGCCTAGCAGATGAATATTTTCCAAATGGGAGAAAAAGGGCAAATTAGAAAAACATTAACTCTTTCTCTCTTTTCTTTTTTTTTCTTTCCAGCAACAGGAGCAGATTCTGCCTGTCAGTCCGTACTGAGGGGGTTTAAACGGCTCTTTTTCCAGATCTTGTGCCAAGCAGAGGGCAATGTTCAGTGTAAGAAACCCGCTGGAAATAATGATGTGGTGGGTCTGCAGGGACGGAGGGTTGGGAGTTTTTTTTTTTTTTTCCTGGTAGGAGTGAGAGACACTTGGGTTGATAGAAAGCGCAAACAAAGATGGATGTTTTTCCACTATATACTGACATATCATGGACCAATCTGCCTCTTTTGTGCATTCAGCGAATCAAATAAAGACAACTGGGCTGAAACTAACTAAAATTTTCAATTGTTTACGATCAATTCATCAGCAGATTATATTACGATGGTGCTGTGCCTGATCAACAGTCCAAAACCTAAAGATATTGACTTCAAACAATCACATCCGAGAAGCTGACACCATCATTTTTATATATATTTGCCTCAAAAATGTGATTAACGATGAATCGATTATCAGGATTGCTGCAGATCATCTTCCTGTTGATCTACTAAACTAATTATGGCAGCTCTAAATGAAAATAATCATTAGCTGCAGCCCTGGACGTGTGTGTGTGTGTGTGTGTGTGTGACTGACATGAATCAACTGACACGCACACACACACAAACAACTACAAGATGTGTTCGATAGCTTTAACCAAAGACACCTTTTGCTGTGACATCTTTCATTTGAAACCTCAAGTCACAAGTAGCAGCCTACGCGTCAATGTGTCTGTTGAGCAGTATGGTTGGAGAGCGGCCTGAGGGGGGGAAGTGATCACGCTCCATGAACCAGAATATGCAACTCCTTTTTTTTTTTTTTCCTTCATTCACCTTTGGATAACTGCATCACGCACGCCAGCTGTGGAGCCATTCATGGAATAATGACAGGCTGAATACACACAAACACACACACACACACACACACACACACACACACACACACACACACAAACACACAGCTTCAGGGTGCTGAGTGCATACATTTTGCAGATCCATCACACAACAACAACTACTGGCCCAACTTAACTGCACATGGATCAGACTGGGGAGGGCTTTTCACGCACCATCCCCGGGTGTTTGGTCACAAGATGGATGGCTGCACCTCCAGACACATCAGATAACCCGATTAGGACAGCTTTAACTGGATATTTAACAGCGTGGCAATGCAATTACCTCAAAGCATATGACAGTTGTTGTTTTTTTGTGTGTGTGTGTGTGGGGGGGGGGGGGGAATTGGTGGAGAGGGTGGAGGGGGGGGGGATCAATATGAGGCTGTCTGCAGGCCATTGTGGCGTTTATCATATGCGTGCCTGGCCTCAGTGGTCAGCTCAGCTCTGCAGCGCATCCATCCCTGCTGCTGCTGCTGCTGCTGCTGCAACACAAGGAGAGGAGCCCCCTCTCCACAATCAGAGCGCTGCAAAACATCACCCACACCACCACCTCCACCACCAGTCTCTCTTCTGCCCCCTTCTGAGGGCAAAGTTGCCTTTTAAACGCACGCAACGCAACATCTGCCGGATGACATGAGCGGATACAACGAGTCACAATGTGGTATTTATCCTCTCTGCTCTCCTCTCTCTCTCTCTCTTGAAATGAATTCATCTCCACACAAGCGCAAAAAAATAGGGGACGAGGCGGGTGCACCGATTGGAATTCAACGCGGGGAGGAGGACACAATAAAAAAAAGCGTGCTTACCGCAGAAAAAAAAGCCAGATTAATCCATCGGAGTCTCCAGGGGGACTTTTCGGGGATATTTTTCTACTCTCCGTGAGTGTTTTTCCTTCGCATTGACGCGGAATAGCGGTGGGATACCCGTCCCTGCCGATCCAGGAGCTCCTGTCGCCGCCGTGCGTACAGATGATGACGATGGCGGCCAGTGTCAAGATCGCAGCAAACCCACGCAGGCAGCTCCCCCGCTCGATCCTGCCAAAATAAAGCTGTTTTTCTCCCAATAAAACAAGGCGAGTCGTGTCAATGCGAAAGACGAAGACGGATTTAATGTTTTTAACCTGCGTTTGAAATAAAAATCCCTCTAATTCTGTCAAAGTAAGACCGCTTAGCACGCTCTACGTGTGATTTATAAACGACCAGCCTCCGTGCTTTTATTTTGAACTGCGAACGCTGGTGTGTCTTCCGGTTTCGTCTGCGTGCGTCTTGACGCAGCTGTGATTGCGTGCAGCTGATGCGGATCCACGCCGGCCACGAGCTGTGATTGACTGCGCTCCCCTCCAATAGGAGATGACCATTTATGATAGGACACCGCCCCCCTCATCGTCTGAGTGGAGAGGCTGGAAAACAGGGCAAGGTTGGTGGTAAATTGGCTGTTTTCGTTCAGGCATTTAGAGCTCTCTTTATATTCTCATCTTCAAAAGTCTTCAATATGGATAAGAAAGTCAGAGAAAGACACAATAATCACAGTATGCAAACAGAGCTTTACATATTTTGGTCTGGTTTCTGCTTCATCCCATTGTATGCAACAATTTCCCCTGGTGGTCCAGTGGATTAGTTTTGTTTGCATGCAGTTGGACCTCAATGAACTGCATATGCATATGCAGTGTAGTGAGGGTAAAAAAAAACAACTACATTGAGAAAACACAACACGTGTTTTGCAAAAAGTTTGTATTTTCGAAATGCCTTTTTGCTTTGACCCTCAGGGCCACCGTAATGAAGAGCTGTTGTGGTTTGTGAAATGTTTGTGAAATGTTGTGTTTTGCTAAATGTTGAGTTTTGTGAAATGCTGTTCTGTGAAATGTATCTGTGCTTTGACCCTCAGGGCCGCCGTAATGAAGCCGTAAAGATCAATAGGCACAAAGAGTTGTTGTGCTTTGTGAAATATGTTTTGTGAGAAGTTCTTGTGTTTTGACCCTGAAGGCCACCATAAATGAAGCCCTAAAGATCAATAGGCATAAAGAGAACACTTAACAGCTTCTTATTTCTGGTAATGTTCAGGTGCGGTCACATGAAGCTTGCACAGCAACAGAAACTGAGGAATAATGTTTCCTTTCTGGATGAATGAAAATGTCAGCGACATTCAGACAAATGCAACATGTATCCCATGAATCAGGGCAAACAATCCTACTCAGATTAGAAAATGACATTTTTGGACCATTTACAAGGATTTACATGGATTTAAACCTGCTCAGGAATGTCATTATGAATCACAATGCTGACCTCTGACCTCCGCTGACGCAGTAGTCCTCCAGTGTTGCGGCTGTTTGAATGCCAGACGTGCACTCCAAGTTTACGCGGTTGACTGAATAAGCGACTTAAGGAGGAGGAAGCAACAACACGCGGACAAGTCGAGATTGTGTTGCGGGCTTTGACGTGTGAGCAGTTAGAACCAAGAATCAAAATAACAACCCTACAATAATATTTCATCCCGCTCTGCAACCAGCGATGAGACTCCAGTTAAGGCTGCAGTCAACAATTATTGTCATTGTTTTCAGTTCATTTTATTTTGTCAATAAACTGTCAGAAAATAGTGAAAATATCCATTAAATTATCCAAATGTTTTGTTTTGTCCAACCAACAGATGAAAATTCAAATATGTTCCATTATACGATGATTTAAAGTAGAAAACAAGCTGTAAATCTGAATATCAGACAAGCTTTAATCTGATATATTGGCAGCAGATCATCAGGCAGACTAGACTGCAGCGGCCGCTTTCACCTGTGGTTTTGAGATCAATGCTTTTATAAGTAAATGCACAATTAGAGTGTTAATTGTACATGATTTAAAGATAGCAGTTGCCTTTTTATAGCGTTGTAAGCAGCTGTGTGCAGCAGTTGTGCAGATTTTGCTCACACACACACACACACACACACACACACACACACACGTCCTGATGTCGTCCTGACAGGTGAAGTCTTTATGTCTAAATGTCTGGCTGGCACGGTGTTGTTGAAAAAAACACTTCATGCCCTCCTGCCTTTGTCTCCCAGTTTACATATTCATGGCAGCTCAACATAATAATTGCAGCTTTGCATGTCATCAGAATATCACAACAATGAGCGTGGCCTAGTTAGCCTGATGAAGGGAGGGTGGCTAAAAAAGAAGTCACCCTAATCCTCAAACTGTTGTCTGGGCCGCTTAGTTTTTGAACTCACTCTCACCCTACTTCTCCACAATAACCAGGAGTCACGATACACCGAGGTGCTCGACGCGCAGCCCCCTTCCTCGGAGCCATTTTGGACCGGTTACCATGGAGATGTGGGTCAGGAAGAGTGAGAGGAGACGTGTGGCTGGTGGTGGAGTCGGAGCACTGCAGGCTGCCGGAGCAGGAGGGCCATAAACTCTCATTATATCTGGGTCACTGGGATGCTCCAGCTGCAACGAGCAGACAAGACGCTATTATGCAAGAAGAGGGATGAGGGAAGTTGTGGGCGCAGGGGCTTATAGTTACAGGGGGACGTCTGTTTACTGGGCAAGACATATGTTAGGAGGGTGCGTGATGATATAATACGAGAACAGCTGAGCGGAGCTTTCTCTGCTCAGCTGTCCGGAACATGTTGTTGTTTTGTCACCCAAATGTCCATCTACAGGTTGTGATGAACACCTTCTCAGGCCCCATTTGTTACAGCTTTGTATATGTTTAACCTCTGATTTTGAATTTAATTTTGAATTAAGCGAAACATCAAACCATTAAAAAGCTGGAGGCTGTATGGTAGGACATTTTCAAATAAAGACTAAAGAAGTTGAGATCCTCTGTACAGTTAAAAAATGATAAAAAATAAATAAATAAATAAATAAGGTTGAATTTAAATGATGCTCAGTGTATAAACCATGAGTCAGTGCCGGGTTGAACAGGTTTACTAGAAATGTAGCTCTAAATATGAGCTCTGTGCAATTTACAAATCAATGCAAATATTGTTTTAAGAAAGGTAAGTAATGTTGATTTGCTTAACATGAACACAAACATGAAAACAGCAACAGAGTAAACAATAAAACAGAAACAACAACATATAAAAACACTCAAAATGTACAAACACCAGACAGAATATTGCTGCATATTATGTTGTGTATTAGAGACAAAGGCTAGTTTAAATAAATATGTGCACTGTATACTATATTATTGCACATTTGCATACTATCATCATATTCCATATTATTCTGTACAATACGATATAGTGATGGAGGCTCCATTATTGCATATTGTGTTGTTTATTATTGCATAGTCACACAATATGCAGTAATAATGAAGGCTATATTGCTGCATATGACATTGTATGTCCATATAATTGTATTGCTCTTGTACATGACACATTGTATGATGATATATTTAGAGATGAACACAAAACACCCACCAATCATTTCTTAAGTGGTATTTTGCTTGTAATGTACTGCTTAATATTAAAACCAGGCTACTGATAAAACACACATTGGCCATTTTGTCACGGTCAGACGTGTCTTTTAGAAACATGAGCTACTGTGGTGAGGGATGGTCAGGGAGCGTCCTGCTCGGTCTGCAGAGCGAAAATAACGCCCGCTCAGCTGTAATTTCGGTCAGAAAATAAATCAAGTTATTTCGCCCCAAATCAGACGTTTGAAAAACAAGTAGTTAGCCATGTTGTTGTTGTCTCTATTGTCCATGCACCCCCTCCTCCCTCTTCTCCCCCTCCTCCCCACACTCCATGACCCCCCCACTCGTTGGGGATCGGGGACTTGTGATTGGCGGAGACGGGCCGGCTCTGTCGTCATAGCCCCATTGCCCATTCATCAGTGGACTTGGGCGTTGTACTCCGCATCTCATTTGCGGCGGGGCCAATTTCTCCATTTACAAACTCGGCTCGAAGGGAAAAAATTGAAAGAATTCGCGTTTTCTCCTTTCGCGTCTTCGCCACATTTTTTTCCCCCCAAACCCCCGCAGCAACTTCTCGCACGTCCTCCTCTGTTTTTCTGTTGCGGTCACTTCGGCCCTGATTCCTCTGCTTTTTTTTCTCCTCGCTCGGAAGAAGGAGGTGTCGGCGCTCGACTTGCACAGTTTTTTTTTTCGGGGAGGAAGCTTGCGGTCTTTGTTCAATCATTTGATCGGTTGGGTTTCCTTTGTTGCGCCAGAAGCATGGGAGCACAAATCTCCAAAACCGCTGGAAAAGAGGAAGCTGCGGTCGAAAAGCCGGCAGAAGGCGCGGCTGTTGCGGCGAAGACGAACGGACAGGTAAACGAGATGTTTTAATTGTCCGAGTCTTAATTGCGGGAGCGGAATTTTGTCTCGGGGTTTTGTTGCGTCAATGGCGTGCTCCATGTTTCCCCCCTGTAAGCGCATCCCCACGCTCACCGGCTTTTCAGGGAAAGTGGCCACATGTACTCCGATTTTCACCGGCGTGTGCATTGTTTCAAATTTCATGTTTTTCTGCTGCCAAACGTTGTTTCAATGAATATAGGCGTTATTGAAAGGCTTCAAATTGACACATGCGCATTTTTTAATTCATCTTTTTTCAAGGCTGCACCGATTAAAGTGTTTTTAAATTCATCCCAAAATTGTTTAAAATTGCTTTTTTATTTATTTTTTTTGTTTCTTGCAAACATTTCCCAGTCTTCTCTCTCTGGCCACAGCTTCACAAACACAATGTATTGTGCTTTAATTCATTCGGCTGTAATGTGTGCAGCCGGGGGTTTGCGGCCGCTCTCGCTTGGTGGCATGGCCATTTTAAAAAACGCTACCACGCCTTTGTTGCCAGGTTCAAGAAAGGGAGCCACGTTTTTCATCCACACGCAGAGCCCGCAAAATCAACAGATTATACAAGGCTCGGGGAGCTGGGTGACAGAAGGATGTAAAATTAAAATAGCAGACGTTGGATGACTAAACTGGTCATTAAAAAAAAGGGGGAGAAAAAAAAAATCCCAAATTCCTATGTTGTATCCACATTGAACGCCTCCCTCCCTGGCGGGCCCAGGCGGTACTGCAGTCTATCTGACAGCCTACTGCTGAGAGCCATAGATCTGTCGTCACTCTCATAGTAACAGATGTTGCTGCAGTTTTTAGGTCTATTTTCCTATTGGTGGCCACTAGAGGTTGAATTTGATTAAATATCAAGGCACACCAGATTTTTTGCACAGGGGGCTAGTCCCTGCACACACACGCACTTCCAAATGTAGGCCAGACATGATGCATGATTACAGGAAATCATTTTTTCTGCGTGTTCAAGACTGACATTTTTAGCTGATTCTTTCATTCCAGGAGAACGGCCATGCCAAGACCAATGGGGATGCCTCTCCAGCTGCAGAGGAGGCCAACAAAGCCGACGTGCAGGCCAACGGCAGCACTCCCACTGAGGAGGCGCCAAAGGAAGAAGGCGAGAAAGTAGAGGTTGCCGAGGCCAATGGCGAGAAGGAGCCTGCCACGAATGGAGAGGCCGCCGCCAAGCCGGAGGAAGGCACCCCGTCCACCAGCGACGACGGCAAGCAGAAGAAAAAGCGCTTCTCCTTCAAGAAACCCTCCTTCAAGCTCAGCGGCTTCTCCTTCAAGAAGACCAAGAAGGATTCTGAGGAGGGAGCAGCACCCGAAGAGGCCGCCGAAGGAGAGAAGGTGTCAGAGGAGGCCCCCGCCGAGGAGGCCAAACCAGCCGAGGCTGGCGAGGAAGGAGCCAAGGAGGCTGCAGCTGAGGAGCCAAAGGCCGAGGAGGAGGAGAAGAAGGAGGAGGTGAAGGCAGAGGTGGAGGAGGTGGTGGCACCAGCGGCGGCAGCAGCAGCACCAGAGGTAGGAGAGGAGAAACCTGCTGAAGCTTCACCTACTGAACCAGAGACGGCAGCCAGTCCAGAGGCAGCCACCGCCGAGTAATCCTGCTGAACGAGACACCGGAATGAAGGAGGCAGATGTGAAGGAATGCGAGGACTTGTCTAAAACCAGGGATTTTTTTTTGTTCCATTTTTTTTTAAATATTTTTTTTTTTGTTGGTGTTTGTTTACTATTCTGCAACCATCTCATCCATAATGACTGCAACGTCCTTGGCAGTGATGGACAGGAGGTGTACTGGAGAGTGTGCTGCTGCCTCCTCACTGCTCATTGGTGCTTGCATTTGTGACGTGGGTGAGTGTGAAAGTGCGAATGCGGGTGTGAATGTTTTTTTTCTACATGAAACCATGACTGTGTTGACACGTTGCTGAATTTGACATATTTTATCAAAGTATTTGGTGCTGGGCAATTGGATGTAGCAGCTAAAGCTGTGTCTGCAAGATTTGACACATTGTGATATTTAAAGGGAAAGTCCTAAACCAAGTCTTAAATGTTGTCTTTGCAGTGCACAGTTGTTTACAACTCTTTAAAAACTCAAACGCTCCTGTGGACACAACCATTCCTGAAAGAACTAGATTTAGTTAACTGTCGAAAAAAACAATAGGTGCTCATCACTTCCCATTTAGATCCCACCATTTCAAAACTCTGTAGTAATGCACGTTGTATAGAATTTGATATTACTGGTTTTATGACTGAGATGTACCTAAATGACTGAAGTTTTTAACAGATTACCCATTGTAAATGAAGTTTTCTTGTTTTTCACCATTTGTAAGATTGAATAAAATTGGGAGATGTTTTAAGCAGACTTTGCATCCAACTGTGATGACTACAACACCACTACACCGGAAAACAGACACATTGAGGTCATGGGTGCCATCTTTTGAGCCAAAATTGAATTCAGTTTGTTGAAATAAAGGAGTGAAGTGAGAAGCGGCTCGTTCATTCAGTCAGCCAACCCTCAACTCAAACGTCTCCTCCGACATTTCAGTGTGGTGTTCTGTGGCTGAGACAAGCCCCTGGAGGAATAAATACAGATTCTTGACTTTGCAGCACCCTCTTGTGGAGCTTTACAGGAAGAAATCTGAGGTGAGGTTTTTTAGTCCATGTGTTAGAGAAGCACAATTATGAAATATGTATCATGAGAAACGTGGAATCTCAAATGTATTTTTAAAAAAAATGTCATATTTGGAGGAAACTGAATTTTTTCCAGGTTTTGTATTTGCATCAGACTCCTTTAGCAAGAATATAGGATACCAAACAGCCTCTATAAAGGAGCAATGCAACTGCTTTTCTAGATACTAATACATGAACCTCTTGTCAATACCATCAAACTATAAGCATATCAAGGCATTAAGACAATGACGGAATGTAGCTAAGTAATTAATTGTACATTTTCTGCTACTTTATACTTCTACATTTTGAGGGCAAACATTAGTCTTATCTCCACTGCTTTTATTTAATACATTAAGTCACTACTTAAATTTCAGGCTACATGTTGAATCAGAGCCAGAGTAGTGCATTTCTTTTTGATCATCGTATCACAATTGGATTAAAGAAACAATGATTCCAATAACCCCTCCAAAAAAATGCAGAATATCAGGATCATAGTATACAGTGTACACATACCTAAGTAGCCTAACTGTTCACGTTTGAGAACATTTAGGTACAACTACTATTGAGTACAACTTTTAGGCAGTTTTTGTAATACTGATAATCAACACAACAACAATGCAGTGCAAGTGCAGCTATACATGCAGGAAATATGCTCAGATTTCGTCATTGCATTTTATCATGAACATTATCTTAACTACACTCTACATATTTGAATCAATTGGGGCCTTTTTTTTTAAGATAGATGTAGATAGATATAGATAGACTGCTCTCCAGAGTGTTTGCTACCAAATGATGATTCCAGTCTGAATCCATACTAAAAGGCTATCAGCATGCACTGTTGATAAACATGATGGTGGTAAGCTCTCTGTTGCTAGGAAGAATAGAGCAGGCTATGCTCAAGGTTAGCTAGAAACACGGTATACATTTTAATTCACATTTTTTTGGCATTTTTACTTCCTTGAGAAGAGTAAGTAGATTTTCACAAAAGAGAAAATTAAGAAATCAGTTTGAATTGGTGAACCAATGGCACGGATATTGGGGACCACAGCCACTCTGATACAATCACTGCCCTCTCACAAGTTGCCGACACACAAAAGGCTTCTATCTGATACTTCGCTTTGGTCACCATTCATTTTAATCAATAGTATTTCATAAGTTCAAGGAACAAGAAACATATCCGACCAGCCACCATGTCACAGTCCCAGGTTTCCATGTAACACCGCTCTCAGCGGCCCCATCTGGCCTCAACCTTTCAAAAATATCTGGCTGCATTTTTGTGGTGAACTACACCTTTTAGGCTCCAACACTGTATGATTATCGAAAGCATCATTTTCTCTGAACCTCATTTACAAGAAGACAAAGTGAGACATGCTTTGCTACCCTTCTGTATTTTTAGGAAACAACCGACTGACTCGGGGAAACAGCCGCAACGTAATTATGTGATGAGATTTGAGCCGAGTTGTGTTTGATTCAGTCACAGTGTTGCTCGTTTTGCACCCTAAATGACAGTGTTCGGAGCAAACATTTTCATGGCGCCCAGAGTTTTTTCGGTATCAGCGGCAAACAACTGCAGCGCAGACCTCGCCGCTGACATGTTAGGATTTCTTCTACAGAAACCTCATAAAAACACCAGAATCTTTTTAGGAGTAGATGAGCTCGCTGCAAACTCCTCTGGGGTAGTTTTTAGCCACCCACAGCTGCACCCATGCTCATTTCAAACCATCTATTTCCTCTGCACCCAGTTTAACCCTGTGTACTGCAGCCCTCCACCGCAGGAAGGGTGTGTTTTACACATAATATTTCTATTCCTGATGTCCATCTTGGGCAGGTTGTTGAGGGATTTACTGCCATTTTGAGCCTCGTAAAAAAGTAAGCGTCTCCAACATGCAGCTCGTATCCCATCATGCCACTCTCCATCCTCAATCGGGTTCTTCAGCATCATTCTGGACAAGCAGATTCACAAAGTATGGATACATTAAAGCAAATACAGGCACGTGAGCCTTCTAAACGCCCAAAATAAATCAAAGTGAAAAATATTCCTTTAAGCGCACCAGATAATTTTGGAGTGTGGCTTGTGGAGTCGACCAGAGGCAGCGGTCCGTCTGTGCTCCTGAAGGTCCCACCTCATGCACCGACCGCAGACCGTCTCTGAATGGCAGTCCCATCAGATGGCAATCCCCAGCGGTTTCCCTCCACCAGCTTCCTCTCTCCTCTGTCCCTTGGGCCCCTCACCTAACCACCGTCTCGCTCTCTCTCCTAGCTCTCTCTCTGCCGGGGAGGATCAAACAGCTGCTGCCCTGCCAGAGGACCATCCCAGTCCCTCATCCCAGACAACTATTTTCAGCACACCTATATTCAGCTGGCACGGTAGAGTAGCTTTTGTAAACTTTTGGCTGCCAAGCTGGCGACCAGTGGCCGTCATGTGGGGAGGAACCTGTGCTTTATGAATCCTCATTCATCTCAGTTTCTGTACAGGAGCAAATGGTGTGAAGTAAGTAATAAATACATATACCAAAGTACTGTGGCCTACTAAGTTAGTATTTTCTTTTTTGGTGCTTTCTACCTTTACTCCACTACATTTTAGGGAGAGATATCGTACTTTATACTCCACTATAAATTGACTGATGAAATAATTTAAGCAGATTAAAATTCTACATACAAACCAGATCAGATAATTACATTTGACGCTTTCTGAAGTCATTATATGGGGCAATGTGACTGTTTGACATGTTTTTTTTTTTACATTATCACAAGTTTGTTTTTTTCTATATCATCATTCATTGTATACACTTATACACAAGCCTTCACTTCTGGGCTGCTCATAGGTTGAGTGAAAGTTATTACCACTTAGATCTTCTTGCAACTACATTACAGTGTCATAAACCATTTATGAAATGTTCATTTATTGTTATACATGTTAAAAATGGGGAGTTGACGTAACGTGTTGCTGAATGTTTTTATATTATGTTCTTGTTACTTTAACTTAGACACAAAGGATTGTACATCAGTATTTCCATTTTCTGCTACTTTATGTGTCCACACCACAACAGATGGAGGCAAATATTGTACTTTTTACTCCACTGCATTTATTTGATAACTTCAGTCAGTCGTTACTTTGACAACTGACTGCCACATTAAAGGCAACGCAGCATATTTTTAAAATGAATGTATTTTATTGGCAATCCTATTAAAGAACACAGTGACTATCAGAAAAAATATGAATATTAGACATGAAAATTGGCAAACCCAGACTATCACTCAAGTATTACTCATATAGCTGACTTTTTACTTTTACCAAAGCAATATAATATCAAAATTTTTATTTACTTAACTTTGGGTATTTAGGGTATTTTTCACAAAACTGCATGTTAGTATACCTTATACTATGCTTAGTTTACGTGGCTATCAGTAGCCAATATGCTAGCATTTGTTGTATATTGTTTTTTACAATCTTATTTAGTTTTTATATTTTGGAATTAATCTGATATTTGGAAACCAGGCAATTTGAACCATACTGCAAACATAAGAAGCCACCCTGTTAAAGTGTTTAGTCCAAAGCTGACCACTGACCCCGATGAATTAGTGGGCATTTTCTCTACAGAGGATTCAATTCTCAAATGAAGTACACAGTCAAACTAGTTGAAAGTGTAACAGGTTGAAGTTGAAATAAAGCCAACAGAAAATGCTTCTGGGACAAAACATTTGTGTAGACATCTTTTATTTTGGTCATTATGCTTTACATGACATAATGCATGTTCAGGGATATAACAATGTTGCTGGTAGTTTGTGTTTGTATGACAGTATTCTGGTGACTCATCATAATGGTCAATTTGACCATTACCATTTCACAATATTCAAGTCACATAACAAGGATAACAGTTACGACATGTTGCACAGAAAGTATTTGTGTACTTTTAATAAGATTATTGGTCACTCAAACAAAAACAAGCAGGTACAAAAACAGACAAAAAAAGAAAAAAAAGAAAGAACGGACAAACACTGAATTAGGAATCACCAGTTGAAATCAGTATAAAAGTACCAGAGTGGAAAAGAAAAAGTCAGGACACAACACAGTTATAACACCTCAATTTCACATGATGTCTCCATTACAAAAGCTCACTGGTAACTTTGTGGATTGCTTCCCCCATCCCTGATCACCTGTTTTTATAAATTAGTTTTCCTTCTTCTAAGCACCTATTTCTTGTAGTTTTCAAGTCAAGATGCTACTATTCCTCAAAGAAGGGTGAACTGCCTGTCTGTTTGACTGAGGAAAAAAATTAACAGGGAGTTTACATTAATTTGAGAAATAGATTGCAAATTTAGTTGGTTGGCTTTTTGGGAACTACTGGATCAACGTATCACGTTGAAGCAATGAGGAACCCAGAGAAAGAGCAGTGGACATTCTCGGCAGCAAAGACACCATTGGCCTCGTCATCAGGGATCTGGACGTAGACTGTGTCCTGCTCATCGAGCAGAAGGACAGCACTGCCAGACATCTGGTCCAGGAAACCCTTGTTGTACTCATCATAAGTGAACATAACAGGCTGGCCGTTCTTGTACAGAGCCACCAGAGCATGAGCACCATTGACATGGATGCTGTAGGAGAAGTAGTAAACTCCAGGAACCTGGCAAGTGAAAATGCCACTCTCAGGGTCATAGTGATTCTCAGCATTGTACACTATCTGGTCAAACTTAATGGGGGTGCCAGCAGCGGGGTAGGGGGTAGCCAGAGATGCAGTGAAAGCAGACATGGGGGACTTAACCATAATCTCACCCATTCCCATGCCCTTCTCAAACACAACCTCACCAGGAGGACCAGGGGGACCAGGAGGGCCAGCTGGGCCAGACTCTCCATCAACACCAGGCTCACCTGGCTGACCAGGGGGACCCTGGGGTCCCATAATACCCTTGGCAGCCAAACCAGCGGGGCCGGGAGCACCAGGGAGACCTGGGTGTCCCTTAAGGCCAGGAGAACCAGCAGGACCTTGAGGTCCAGAAGGTCCTCGGGAACCAGGGGCGCCATCAGAACCAGAGGCACCTGGCTCACCTGCACGACCGGGATGACCTTTGGGTCCAGCAGGGCCAGGAATACCTGGGGCACCTGGGGTACCTGGGGCACCTACATTGCCTTTGTCACCTGTGGGTCCAGTGGCTCCTCTGGGTCCAGGAGGACCAGCTGCACCTGGATAACCCTGCTTGCCTGCGAATCCCTGTGGTCCCTGATCTCCCTTATTTCCCTTAGGTCCCTGAGCTCCAGTTGCACCTGTGTCACCTTTAGGGCCAGCAGCACCAGACTCACCTGGGAAACCTCTAGCACCCTGAGGTCCAGCAGGACCAGTGGCGCCAGTGGCGCCAGTAGCACCAGTATAACCAGTAGGACCTTGGTCACCCTTTGCACCTGTGGCACCTGTGGCACCTGTAGCTCCCCTTTCTCCCTTCTCTCCATTTGCACCTGGCTTTCCATATCCGGGGACTCCTGGGGCACCTGGTGCCCCACCAGGTCCCTGGTGGCCTTTAGGCCCAACTGGGCCAGGCAGACCTGGGGCACCATTCTCACCTGGTTTACCTGGCTGACCTACACCTGGGGCACCAGTGTGTCCCTTGGGTCCCATTGGTCCCATTGGACCTGTGGCACCATCTCTACCTGGCATACCTGACTTGCCTGACTCACCAGGTGCACCTGCTCTTCCTGGCTTTCCAACTCCAGCTGCACCTGGCTCACCAGGTGGGCCCATGGGACCTTCAGGTCCTGTCACACCCTGAGCCCCTGGAATTCCCACCCCTCTATCACCCTTTGCACCTGGAAGTCCAGGTACACCTGGATGTCCCTTCAGACCAGGCTCTCCTCTGGGTCCCATGGATCCAGGAAGGCCTGAAGGTCCGGGCTTGCCAGTAGCAGAGAGGCCAGCGGGTCCAGGGCTTCCAGCAGATCCAGGGACTCCCCTTGGTCCCTGAGAGCCAGGGGCTCCGGTGTCTCCCTTCTCACCAGGGGCTCCATCGCTGCCAGGTTTGCCAGGTCCACCTGGGGATCCAGGTTTGCCAGCAATAGAGCGACCAGGGGCTCCAGGAGGTCCAGGGGGTCCTTGGGGTCCAGGCTCACCTTCAACACTCTCACCTGGGGAGCCAGGAGGACCAGCAGGTCCCTCAGGGCCAGGCTCACCTGGTGGACCAGGCTCACCTGCCACTGACACCACTGTGAAGAATGAAACAGTGACCATCATCAGTACCACCCAAAAAAAACAAGTAGCAACAAACCCCCAAAATAAACAGGTGATATTGGAAACGGGCAATGAGGAAACATTCATCCACTGTGTGTTGCACCTGTAATGTGTTGGTATGAGGATTTCAAAACCTTTTGTTTGTATTTCAATGCATTGAAATAGAAATGTTAACTCATAGTCTTTGCACCAGGTTCACACAATGATATCTTAGATTACAGGATCTAGTATATGTAGTGCCTCTAATTATATCCCACTCTTGTACCAAAAAACTACAAGAACATGGATGTACTGGCTAACTCTCAGGCCTGTGTGGTGTGAATGTGAATGAGTTTTGGCAGTGTCTTGTTGACAAATTACATGGCTGCTCAACAATCAAATGTGAGATAATAGGCAAAAATCAAGAAAACCTCAATGTATGTTACTCTCATGCTTTTCTTTAGTTCCGAGTTAAAATGATGGCTGCATTTAGAAAGTGACTTAATTTGATCTATGTCAATTATATTTAATTCCTGGAGGTGGGGCAGGTTTTATTCCTAGAAACCAATTTTGTAGACTTGAGGTCTGACTACATGGTGCTGGCTCAAAAAACGTTCTTCAAATCTTAAACCTATGAATAATTTAGAATAAATGTTGAGTTTTTTCTCTGCTTTGTTTTTGTTTTTGTTTGTTGTTTTTTTTTTACATATCTATCTATCTATCTATCTATCTATCTATCTATCTATCTATCTATCTATCTATCTATCTATCTATCTATCTATCTATCTATATAATGCATTATTTAGGCCCTAATCTAATTGTTATATAGAAATTGTTTAAATGAATTTTTTTTTCAACAATACATTTAAATGCTATTTTTCCACACTGTACTGTACAGAGATTTCTTGAAACTTGTTTGTGAAACGGTCAAAATGAGAGGCAGCCTTTTTTTTATTTGCTGCCTTCATGTGGTCACATGTGTTTGGGTGTAAAAGACGTGCTCCTTGCCTAACTGCAGTGGAGTTTGTATAAATCCAAACAGATGTTTCTACTTCTGTGTGAAGCGGGCACACCCAAACAAACCGCACTGCTGGGTGACTGGACTGTAATTGTCAGTGTCAAACTAAAAATAATTCACTAAAAGCTACTTGTCTCAAATAGAAATAGCAGCATGTTGATTCATGTAAAGGCAACATTTCATATTTTATGTTGCGGGGCCACACCATAATTAACATTGTTTAAAGTGTAGTAACAAACTTTTTGTGGGATTCTGAAAATACCGAAAATAGCTAAAATGATGAAAAAACATATGCCAAAATCATTATGCACCTCAAAATGTGAGATGTTGAGCACAGCAAGCAATAGAAGAGATGAGTGATTCCTCAGAGATGCTGATCATGGAAAGAGCATTTTGTAGCAGACAGAAAATGTGAAAGAAATGTTGCTAAAGACCTACAAAACTGCATAAATGTGAAAAACCTTTAAGTTAACTTATCCAATCCTTCAACTATTGGAAAAATAAACCCCTGCACTGACTAAATGAGCATTTCTTGGTCAAACCCTAGCTCTAAATGAACTGGATGTGATTGGAGACGCATGCACACTGTTGCAGCCAATCAGAGCTCGAGGCAACTCTAGAGAAAGGTGGAGTTCAGTTTTTCAAAGTAAGGCGCAGCTGGCTGTGCACTGCTTGCCTCAGCTGCTTCTAGTCGCCAAAACAGAGATGCCGATTTGCTACTTGAAGATTCAGAGGTAAGTAAGGCATGACTGCCACAAAATGTTGCTCAAGAAAAGACTCAAATGTTTAGTGATGAAAATCTTTTGTGAGCAGGAGATATGCAGGCATGCTCCATCGTCAGAAAAAGGCTGTACAAGGGAGCAGGAGGCTGTGTTTTCTTACCGTGGCTCTTTACAGAATAGGGCTGGTATTGAGGGGCGGCCTTCACCATCTTCTTCACCACGTATCCCTTCCCATGGGCTGCAGCCAGGGACACCATGAGGAGGAGGATGCTTGCTACTCGTAAGTCCATCTTACAAAGTCCAATCTGCACAGGGGGGGAAAAAAGCAAGGAGACATTCAGCACAACCACTCTCAAGGTACAAAATGTCAGCAAACTTTCTCTCTAGTTTTGAGTCATTTTTCAGAAATTTAAAACTTTCTTAGCTAAATGTACAGGCTGCACATCTTTACTAAAACTCAACAGATGGCAAATAAACTTTGTTTAGTTTAAATAAGTTTGAGGAGCAGTGAGAGAATGTCAGTTTTTTCGGATTCAGTCAGCGCATCCTGGATGCTTCAGGGATCCCTGAATTTCATCCAGGAAGCTCTCAGTCAGCCAAAAATCTGCCTCCCTGCTCCAGGAACAACTCAGCGGCCTAGACGAAGCCTCTAGATGCTGCCTGCGCTCCTCCAGAGACAGAGCTGTTCAGAGGGGAAGAGAAAGCCCACGTACCTGCATCCAAAGTGGGGAAAGTCAGTCTCTTCAGCACCAGCGATCTCCTGGTGCTACTGTATATCCTTAGGGTAGGAGCACAAGTGAGGATATGCTGTCCTCCAGTGCGATGATGTGGGTATTTATACCATATCTGCCCTTCGCATCATTAAAAAAAAAGAAAAAGCCCCCACCACGCAAGTACCTCCCTCCTCAGAGCTAGGCTGTAATTAGCAGACAGATCTGCCCAAAGCGGGCATGTCACATCAGGGTGCCTCCATGTCTTGAGTATCCAGACACATGATTATCACTTATTTCAGTCTTCTTCTGAACTAGAAAATAATCATGTTCAAAGCAAGAAAAAATAAATAAATGAATACACAAGCAAAGAACACAAACGAGCTCTGTGGGGAGAATAAACTTAATCCACTGACACCTTTACATTTCCAGTCTTTCTTACACTTATGCTTACACTTTTTTCCAAGAAACATTTCATTTTTTTATGCCCAGGATGCATCTATATTTATGAATGTTTATAACACCCCCCTGTTTAAATATGACAACTTCTGAAAATAGCCAAAACACATCTATGAAAAGACAACACCAGATTTGGAGTGGCACCTGTGTAGCATCACAGAGCTCCCATTGAGGATGCACAGGGCCAGACACATCTGCAAATTTACATCTTGTCCAGCCGGCTGGCCCATACCTTTCCTGGCCGTCTGGACACCGCCACCCCCGCCGTGATAAGGTAAACAAGGGAAATGGTGGGCTCATGGATGAAAAGTACTGCAGGTTTGGATTTAAAGCAAATAATTAGGTTTATTCCTGATGCCATCCCCTCCTTTAAGGGATTCACATGTTCTTATGACTTAAATGTTGTACACTTCCTGTTCCTATTTGGTCAGCGTGTCATGAGGACAACGCTGCGTTGATCTCAGCCTCTATTTCAGGATGAACACTTTTTCTTAACTAGTGTTTTTTTTGCCAGTGTTTCACCCTCAAAACAGCTAATAAAACTATATAAGGAGCCACTGGAAAAGACATTTGGGCTTGTTTCTTGTGCAGCCTTGTGAATGCAACCCAGTGTGCAGCAGCCCTCACAATGCAGTACTGATGTTTGGACACCAGAGGGCAGGTTTTACTGTTGCACAGCGCCTCTCCATTAGGCGAGATGCTGCTGTTTCTGCTGAGGAGAAGGGGCCATGCCCCTGTGGTCACTTGTTATTTTTGGTCCCCTCTGTGCATATACATCATCAGAGGTTTCAGGCCTGCTCCTACAATTACAGCTGCTTTTCTGTCATGATGTTGTATTTCCTCAATCAGCTCTATCCTCCTGTATTATCCTCCCTCACCCTCACCCTCCACCTTGCCTTGCTTACTTTGAGATCCTCCAACTGTAATTTCTCAATTTCAGGCCGGCCACATAGGAAATGCATACACCCAAATAATCACATGTTCTCAAGCACACAAGTGGCCATAAACGTTGTGTAGGGTACCATCCCAGAATGTTCCTGAACATCAGACCATTTAAGGTTCCCGTGTCCTTATAATGTATATCCATACTGCTGACAGCGCGAGTGTATTTGCAGAAAAAGATGATCACGAGTTTTCCTGATTGAAGGCTTCAGCATGCTTCTATATGAGGCGTTTATACAACACGTGAGTGTGACAGGCGTCTTTCACAGGAGCCATAATTAAAGATTCTACAACATGGCGCTCGTTTGAACTCTTTTTTTTGTAAATTAGACCAAATTATCTGCAATTTTCCAAAGTGCTACCTTGCCCCGGCTTCCAGCACTTAATCATGTTTGGCAAGCATTGTTTAAGTTTGCCCTTCCTGTCAAATAAAACAGAAAGTAATTTGCGATCTTCACTTCCAAATGTTTGAAATTGTGCTCAAAGCCTAGACAGGAGTGACGACTGACAGCAAAAGGGGCAGACAGACTACCTGAGGCTGTGTCATCATGACGGAGAATCGTCGCATTACATGTGCCTAGCAACTCAAGCAAGAGGAGGATCACACTTGTGCCAGTATCATAAAATGCAAGTCATACTCTTCATTTTGAATGCACTGTTTGGCCTCGCTTTATCAGCTGAGCAGAAATCCTGTTCATCCTGCGAGTATTCAGCCCTTAAACCTTCCTTTTGTGATTTAAATGCTTGGTGAATGGCACACCATGTGTTCCCCGTGCCATCAGTTTCGATATTTTATAGCCATACTGTATTATTACATTTCAAATCTCTTTATGTTTGTGCCCCGAGACGAGGTCCAGCCGTGCCAGATTTAGTCAAATTTAGATGAAATGACAGAGCAAGGGAGGGTGGAGTTAGAATTTTATATGTTTATAGGTTCAGATGATTCCGTTTATTTATGTTTTTCAAACATTCTGCTGCTAGACCGCTGCAAAGGAGCCTCTCTGTTTTTAGTCTCCATGTTCTGAGAACAATGATTCATCTCTTTACGAACAAAACAGAGACAACAACCTGCATCTGCATGTGAGCCATTGAAGAGGCCGACATATTCACGCTGAGCCCTGGAACCAGAGTGTACTTTGGCCCGAGGAAAACTTGAATTAACAGTGTAATTTGGATGTTGTTTATAACCTCGCAGCATATTTTTTTTGTTTTCCAAACACGCCACTGCGCTGGTTTGTGAAGGACTTTGTGTCCTTGGTCCTCTGGTGGCAGAATGGGAGGCTGAGGCAGAGCGCCCTCTGCTCAGCTCATTCCAGCGCCACAGCAGCTTGATGTGGTCGGCAGGCTTCATTGTAATAACCATTAGGAATTAGGTTAGCAGCCCTCAAACTGGAGGCGGTGACGTCGCTTTGCTCGTATATTGTCGAGAGACCCCTTCGCTGTAAAATACGCACATGCTTTCAGTTTCTTGCACACTTGATATGTGACCCGAAAACGCTTTTACTGACTTTAGTAGAATAAGAAAATAGCTAATTATGAACATGACACACCCAAAAGTCACTGGGAGCACATGAGAGCTTCCTAGTTTCAAGACTGCAGTGAGTTCAGATTTTGTTTATGAGATAGCGCCTGAGAAAGTAACTAAATATAAGCTTTACATGGAGTATTTCGATATTATTATATACTATATTACTTCCTGGACCACATTTCAGAGCGAAATACTCCACTCTCCATTACATTTGTTCGACAGCTTTAGCTGTTGATTGATTTGCTGTTTAGATCATTAATACAAAATATAATAAACAAGAAGGGCACACAGTAGAGTGCTGATGTCTGCCAATGCCCAACAATCCACTTTAATGCAATGTCCTATTCGTTATCGCGTTTTATCTCCATAAAAGAAAAGAAAGGGCGACTTGTACTACCACCACCTGTTTCAAAGAATATCTCAGTTCATGTTATTATCTCGTACGGAAATAAATTGAAAAGAAAGATTAAGAAAAAAATCATGGGAAGCCATGACGGGGCATTTTTTTCTCTTTCTGACCCCTGTGGAGGACAAAGACTGGCACCAGCTTACTGTACAGGCCTTTGTCCATATCTGACAACAGCCCGTGGATTTGAATTCCCTCGAGAGCACTTCTGGACAGTGTTACTGGCAATGTTTGTGATGTTTGCGCTTGTAGTCGACAATGATAACAGTGTTTGGAAGGAAGGTTTTCGCATTTTGTCTGTTTTTGTGTGCTCCAGTGCACAGGAATTGATGTTTCTGGTTTTCTTCGCCGTACTGACCGAGGCTCAACCCACACCCAAGAGGAGAACATAATTGGCGGTTGATGTAAGGGGACCCGACCGAGCACGTGAGTTAAGCAACGGCTAAAGATACACCATCACGGCTGGGATACAAATTTAATGTTTCAATAAACTCCACGGACCACTAAGAGCTACTTTAAACTTTATGAATGGCAGACTTGACGGGGGCCCTTGTGAGTGATTGGAGGAGAAATTACAGGGCCCTGAAAACAAACATGGACCCAAATGGAGCCGGAAGTGTAAAAGTAACTAAAAGATGGCGGTGGTGGTGATGGTAGCCATAGAGATGAGGGTTAATGTCTGGGAGGTAACCCGGTTTGAAACCCAGAATGGCAGGAAAAATGCGGGGGGGGGATGGATGAGAAAGCAGTTGGATGTCCTTCGACAGCTCCCAGGTGTGAATGCACGTGAAGCAAGAGCCAAAGTGTCCAGTTGTGAAAAAACATAAACCTACCATGTAATCAACTCGGAAAGTAGTTTTAAAATTTGCACTCACAGGCCGGTTGTGATGTTATCGCCGGTCTGCTGGATGTGGTGAGAACTTGCCCTTTTTTGCCGCTCAACCAAGTGCACGGCTTTATCTCGACTGGATTTGATTGTTTCCACGGTTGAATTTGCTGAAAGTTTATTTCTGGAAAGGTCTGACTCAGCTGCTGGTTTGAGGAAATCAGAGTTTGAGTTTCAGCTGCCAAAAACTAATTTAACCGCTCAGCCAGACAGTTTATAGGGGTGGGCAAAGCAGCACTTGTGCGCACAATTTACTGCCAAGGTAAAAAGTTCAGAGCAACACATATAGATATTATGTTCATTCTTGTGTGGTGCTTGTTATTCTTTTTTAACATAACTTTCCACTTTTCTCTGGATCATCTCGCCTTGTCTTCAAAGTGAAAAAAGAAAAAAAAAAATCCCAGCCAAACAGAAGACAGACTTCTAGGAGTATCTGATTATTGTGGGATCATTTAAAGATATCAAAGTTCAATAAAACCACCTTAATGGGATTTTCAGCGCTTAAGTGTAGATGGTGGAGTCCTGTATTTAAGGATAATGACTAATCCTCGACATCAAGCCTGCCAAAATTTCAGGTTTCACTGTCTATATATGGCAGCGTCAGCCGTTTCACAACAAAGGGAAGAAAAAGAAAGAGTGGAGAAAAAGAGTGGAGTGTGAAAGACACGAGGATGAAAACGCCCAGCATCTCTTATTGCAGAGGTGGATTTATATTTGACATGTCAGTTCGTAATTATATTTGACTCAGGCGCACACTGCAGCAGGAACGTGTGTGCGTGTGGAGGAATGACACTTTCTGTGCCTGAAATGCAAAGCGACAACCAAGAAACAATGTTTGTGCAACACAATGTCACCTTGCTCTCTGCAGCACATAGTTAGCACTGCACCATAACGACTTGCGGGGAGAGAAGACAAGTGTTGGTTCTGTACGCTATATTTGTTCCTGGCCCAAGTCTGTCTCAAAATATATGGAGGAGCCAAACTGTTAGTTAGTGCCCACATGATTCACATATCTCTCCTCGCGGATGTTTGTTTATAGACCACGGGAAGTTTAATGTACAGTACACTGTGTCCATACAACAATGCTCCGGTCAGAGCCTCGATCCGGCCGGTGCGGTCTGGAGGTTTGTTTTGCTGGCTGATGGACAGTGTGTGGGCTGATAGTCTGTCCGGAGCCAGAAACAGTGGCCTTCACTGAGTCCTAAGCGGGAATCGTTCCACATTATATAACGTTCACAAACAATATCATCCTGTCTGCCCTCAATTAACCACATAATAAAAGTAAGAATGCATAAAGAGTTCTTTTAAGACAAGCTGTGACCTCAAAGTGTTTATTCTTAAATAAATATTTATGATAAGTACTTTTACATTTTACTGATAATACCAACATGCTTGTACTGAAGTCAATTGTCCAAAGTCTGCACCCCAAGCAGACTCCCTGAAAAGCTGCAGAAAGTTCATTTGAGGCCCCTCATGGTCTCGATTAATTGCAGGTTTGGACAGCTCTCAGGACTCACAGACCTTCTGGGAAAACACCAGCAGACTGGACGTTTTGATTCAGCTGAGCAACCTTGAGCATTTCCTGCCTCAACGGTGTAATTTGCAGAATATGGCCAGTATTCGACGGTAGCTCCAAAAAACACAGGGGCCAGCATGTCACTGGTGTAACTAACAACTGCTGCTTTTTGCTAGCAATCCTTGGCTGCAGAAGCTACTGTTAGCTATTCAGATCATGGCTCAGATAGCCGCGGAGCCAGTGGCCCTGGAGTTTGTCAGGTCACAGGGGGAGTCACCACAGGCGATGTGGGAGCCCAACTCAACTGTATTTTGCAGCCTGACATGAGAGTGAACACAGCTGGATGCTGAACTGGGACTGAACACAGCCTCAAAGACCGACGGAGGTCATTTCGACAACAGGAGATACACTACAGAGGTGATTTACAGTGGCTGTGACCGTGACTGGAGATGACAAGACATGGCAGGAGGGGATGTGAGAGGCATTCAGCTGGAGAGAGGTCATATACAAAGTCATATATCAATGGGTGAAAAGGGTGTATAAAGTTTGAATATTTTCACATCTCACTTGGTGAACTGAGCATTTATTTTCCAGGTGATTGACTGTTTTGGTGAGTTTAATTCAGTTTGCGTACAAAAACAAGGAAACCCTTTACATGAATTCATGGGTAGCATGTCTTCAGCAGTATGTCCAAACATTAAAAAACAAGTAGCTTATCAAAATCTCATATATTTAAGCCTTTTTCAGTGATTCATCCCTCCAGTTACTGCCAGTCAGTGTGCCTTTGGTTCAGAGTTGCATCCACTGCTTGGACTCTGGTATATCTGCTTGCAGGATGAGTTCTTTTGCCTGAAATTGGAGGAAAACTGAAGACACTTCCCATGAAACATCAATAAGACCAATAAGAGTTCACACATGCACTACTCTCTCACTGAAATCAAAGTATTATGAAAAATGACAAATATGCAGTTGGTTTTATTTGATTGAAATCAGATGTGACCAAGAATGTAACATCGTCTACATGTGCTACCCCAGAAAACCCAGTGTGTTCAGTTGGCTCTGTAATCTGACAAAATTAAGAAAAAAAAAAAAAAGTCCCCACAATCATTCAGACATGTGGCTCGCTGCAGATGTTTCAGAGTTTGTTGTTGGTCGTCCACAGACACAAGAATAAATCTGGTTGAAAACACTCAAAGTGAAGGTTCATTCCAAATGGTCTGCATGTTGGTAGCTGGCTGCTCGCTGTGTTTGTTTAAAGGGTTGAGGGGACCGGACTTTATATTTGCAGGATATTTTGAAGAGACGTGCCAAAGGTGGAACCCTGAACGCAAAAACACTTGTGTTGTGAGTTTGTCCAGAGCCTCACATGGCCTGCGATTGTGGAACTGAGAGAGTTGTCTTACACAGCATGGGTCCGGGGTATTTCTTGCCCTCAGTGTACACCAACTATAAGGGAAACCATGGAGCATTAAACATGTCTGACCACAGGTCACCGGAGACTGTCTGAATGGTAAAAAAAGGCTGCAATGCCAAAAATGCTCACCGGCTAAATGTGGACGTGTCGCGTTTGGTGGACATTTACACAGAAATGTAACAGAAACACAATAAATCGACTTGTGTTTGTACTTCTGCAGGATGCTGTGAAATTACACGTGATTTAAACACTTTTTACACAAAGTAAAGTCACGGTTTAGAGCATCTTTAAAGGAGGTATTAGGCCAGCATTTGCATGAAATGAGCTGTTAAACCCGCTCTGTTTTTAGCAGGTAACTTGCTGATTGGAAGACCCGCACATCTAGCTTTTAACATTTACATGCACTTGTTAATAAAAGGTTTTTTAATGTGGAAAGATTAAGGCTGAGGCGTCTAATGGGCTGGATCCTGGCTGGGTTTCTGTTAAATGATGTATGCGAGTCAGCTGCATAGATAAAAAGCTGGTGAAGTGCTATTTTGTGAATGCAAATCAAAGGATATTCGTGGGGGGTCTGGACGAATAATCCTTTGATAGGATTTCATAAATAAACAAACATGGACTGTTTCTTCTTTCTTAAGAAAATAACAATAAATGCTTCTAGGTGGCCTGCGGGGTCAAACTTGCAGAGCAGAACAAAGAGTTTGTTATTTTGATGAGGCAACAGTTTCTCTGCGGAGAGCCTGGTTTACTGTCCCGGGCCGAGCCGAGCCAAGTGGTCTTAAACACAGAAGGAGTGTGAGTCATTGTGCTCTGTAATTTCGGCGCTGCAGCTGTCTTAAGTGACCGCGGCTGTAGACCTGTTAACCAGACTGATCCACATGTAAAACTTTCCCTTCCTCTTAACATAATAATTATAATGTCACTTCCCAGAGCTCTCCCCCTCAATTGCAGCATGTATAGGTTTAACTGCAATGACAGCTTGCTGGAAGATCTTTCTAGGACAGGCCTGATGACTATTTTGGGTTTCTGACCTTATTTCCCGACAGAGAGCCTCTGTTAATCTCGTCTATAATTCCTGTACCAAATCTCCTTTTATTCCCTGGATAATGCAGCTACTGTAAATACCATTTTTCCAAGGATATGGACTTTACTTTTAAGGCACAGCTAAAGCCCGTAAGTATACATCTTTCCCCCCGGTGACAGAGTCGGAGCTGGACAGCCTGAGTTTGAGTGGCACAAGGTGAACTGCTAGTTCTTTGAAGGGCTTCCATTTGGTATTTTTCTCAGCTATTTACAGTTCGGTATTTCAAACAAAACCTCCAAAAGTGGAAGTTTGAGGTCCATGCGGTAAAGGAAGAGAGAGTTTAAGCACTAATACTGTTGCAGTTTTTCTCCTACGGTGTTTACATTGGTCCAGTCACATTCTGGTCACATCGCAACAGCTCGTGGTTGAAACAAAAATTTGGTTGCAGCCGCTGCTTTAATCCCAACTTGCGCCAGACAGACAGGTGGACTCAGACTGTGTCTGGAAACTGCTGCAGGAGAATTTAAATGGCTGCAGCTTTCTCAAGTGGCTGTCTAATAAAGGGACAGGACATTTTATCAAACATGTTTTTCAAGATGGAAAAAGGCCTCACTCACAGACTGTGCTGTGCTGCTGTGTGCATCTCATTCAGGGAGCCAAACCAACCGATTCCAAGAGGCTGTAACCACTTTGGTTGCGGGACTGAATGAAAAACTTTATTTTTATATATTCAAAGCCATCTATTTCTATTTCCACTTCCATTTGTTTCAGAATATATAGATTCATCTTTGCCTTTATTTTCCAAAAGCCAATATTTGTAGTTTCTTGTTTTATTTGACTGTAGCTTCCAAACAATTTGGAAAGAGAATACAATCAAACTTATTTTTGCTGCCGGTGGAGGCCTCCCCTGCCAGCTATGAGAAAGAATGCAGGTTTAAGGTAGTTCCCAAACTATGAACTGCCCTATGAACTGCCCCAAATATCAAATGACATTTGTCATTTGATATTTGAACCACAACACAATACTGTGAGTGCCTCCCAGACAATGACACTCTAATTTTTAGTTTCATTATTCTGTTACAGGGACAGTGAAGGTTCAGGGCCACAGCAAGATGGAGAGTTGTCTTTGAACTGATGAAGATATCATCAAAATTAGAGCTTTAAGAACTTTTAGTTGATCCAAACTTAACGTCACTTTTGAATGAGGGATTTCACAGAGATGCAAAATGTTTGTAGATAGGTATTACGTTGCATTCGAAATAACAGAGGTTCCCGTTGCTCTGTTGTTAGGTTGGTGTAAATTGCATACATTTGCTGTTTTTCTAACAGATCTAAAATAAGAGATTTAAAAACCTAAAATGAGATTAGTTTCGTGTTTGCACTCCTCACTTTCACTTTTTATACACACGGCGTGGAAGCCCCTCAGTTGACTGCCGAGTTTGATCCCATCTATACCTCAGAGACAAGTGGTTTGCTTCATTGGAATTAAGCTAATTATAATCCACGCCTGTACACATGCAGCCACTGAAAGCTATACTTTCACCCCCATTATCCCTCCAAGGTTTTGTGACTGTGAAACACCCTCTTCAAATTAAAGGTCGGAAATGTGCCAAAACCTGGCATTATAAGCTGGGGAGCTTTTTTCGGGACTCATCAGCCCCAGTCGCTCCAGTCTGTTGGTCTGTCCCAGTGTGACACCAACTGCCAAGTGAGAGCTTAGCATAAGCTTTAGTTTCTGCATATCAGTCTCCACAGTCTCCACAGAGAGCAATGCAGGAGAGAAGAGGTGAGCTGCTCCAGATGATTTACGTTTTTCTGCCCTGTGATGAAATGCAGCAATAAAACTGTCAGTAATCACCTGGGGATACGAGATGAGACTGGTATGTGCAGTCAGAGAGGTGCAGAGACACACACACACACAGTTCGTCAATCAAGTTCTCAAAACAGACGGCTGGAAGGCATTTTTCAGCCTCTCCGAACCACAACCATCGAAAATGATTAATCAGTCGTCGAGTACTGTGCAAGTACACCTTTTCATTGATTCATTTATATGTGAACTGTTTGGCTTTTCTCATGACTGCGATGAAGGAAGCAAGCTATCAAAATGTAAATTTGCGACTTTAGTGTCACAATGATAGCTGACTTTTTCCCTACTATTCCTGAAAATGCTGCATTGTAACTATTTTCTGATGAGACTTGGATAGATCTTTGTGATAACTAAAGATGATACACACTCACTGATGAGAGATTACGAAAATAAAGTATAAGCTGCTATAATATTCCTCAAAGTTTCATTGTGCTTAGAGAGAAAGATTTCAAAGTGATATCTAGAGCATCAGGACTGGAACGCAGAGAACATACGTACTTCCCCATGGTTTTATGGGCATACAGGACACACTAACTCTGGTTTACTCACACATATAATAACGACTGTTGCCATGGTTTTGTTGCTTCATTAAGCACCATGTTAAGCATACACAATGTTATGTTATAGAGCTCGGAGTCGGTTTCAGTGTTTAGACAATGGAAAGCCGGAGAGCTTTATTTAGGACGCTGTGATTCACTGTGCTGTCACCACAATGATGACTGCTCTCTGATTTACTGCCGGTTTCTGGACCCACTGGGTTTGAGCATATGCTGAAAGCTGAGTGAACACATCATTCAGCAAAAAAAATCCATCATAGAGAGAGCCCGTGTCTCAGATTGGCAGACAGGACCGAACAGCATCTTTTATTTGAGTAAAAATACCAGTATAACATTTAAAAAATGCTCTAATGTAAGTGAAAGTCCTGCATGAAGTACCTGACATCAGCAGAAGTAGATTTTAAGAATTTGTGCCTTAGAGGTAAAGTTGGCCCCTTCTTCAGGAAAATGGCCCCTGTGGATATATATTGTTTTATATGACACATTTAGATTGTTAATAGCATTGATTACAGCTGGTTGAGGTAAGGCTACTGTGTATCTAAATACTTTATGTACAATATGATAGTCCATTGGTTCCCAAGCCAGGGATTGGTTTCCCCTTAAAGGGTCAGAGGATAAAGTTGGATGGTCGTGGACTGACTGTAGCCTTTGGTTCTCAACCAATGTTGACTCAAGTGACATTAGTAATAATAATGTTAATAATAAACTTTATTCATGTAGCATATTTAAAGACAAACAAGCACATAGTTACAGTGTTTTGCAATGAAAACCGAGCTGAATAAAGCACATAGCAAGTAAAACAGGCTGGCAGCAATAAAAGCCAAACTCATGAAACACAGGGAGAGTATAACAGAATGTCATGAGGCAAATAAAAAAGAGAAGAAAAGAAAAAAAGAGAAAGAGATTTAAAAAAAAACAAAGTGGGTTTTCAAAAGTGTTTTAAAAAGACGAGGCTGAGTCTGCAGGCCCTGATCTCCTAAGGCAGGTCGTCCCGAAAGTCTTGGAACCCTAAATGCAGCCGCTCGATCACAGATGACTGTTTCACTTCACAAAACCATTAAAGGCTGTGCAGTTCTCCACAAGATATGTAAATGCTGCCCCCCGGTTTTAGGTACCTTAGTCATTGTTAGTTACTGACCATGACTAGGACCAAGTGTACAGCGATAAAATGAGTAGAAATGAAGAAAAATATGACCCAAATTCATTTAATTTAAAGTTTCCTAATAGATAGTTTATGTTTCGTTGATTCTGGCAGCCCCTGTGGACAAAGGTGGTACGAGCACCACCGACTCCACCTGGCTAGCATTTGTTCTTTTTTAAATGTGATGATAGAAAGTGACAGAAAAATGTTGATGCCATGTCTCTTTTTTAAGCTGTTGTTAGCCGTTTGCAGGATTTGCTGACTATTTGTGGCAATGTGAGATCATAACTGTAACATGACGAAGGTGAAACTTTTGTTTGAAGTGACAGCATCAGAGCAGCTCCCTCACATCCTCCTCAACACTCCTCTACAAAGAAAATGGGTTTGATTTTAAGACTTTTCTAACCTGGATAATTCAGAATATATGAATAACTATAATATCAATATGGAAATAGCCCATCTTGTTGCTATTGGTCTCCTTTTCTTATGTAGGTCATAGAGGCATCAGTACTAGACTGAGACTGTTTCATAACCAGTGAAAAAAGTCCTTGTAGTGTGTTTAAGAACAAATATTAGCTTAACTTGTGTACTTTCTGGTCACAGAACATCTTGTGCTCCTTGGAAATTGTTCTTTGCATTTTTTTAGATGCAAAGTAATGCTCAGGCACTCCTGAAATACGCCTCAAGTATGGGTATGTGTTGTTGCATGAAACCACAAAGTGCAGAGATGTCGTGCAGCTTCACGTCAGCTGAGAATCGGCCTATTCTTCTGCGCTCGGTAGTAGTTTGGGTTCATGAGAGACTTAATGAAAGCCTTGGAAATGTCAATCGTACGACGCTTCCAGAGATATTCAATCCGTAGAAATAGAATTGTAATTCTATGCTAAAACACAATATACCTCTAATTTGACTGAGTTGTGATTGGAGCTTCGATTGCTATATATAAGTTTATAATAGCTCATGGGAATTCTTCTGCTCTAAAATACAGATTACTTGAGATTCCTGTTGCTTCAGCTGAGATAGAATGAGCCATTTTGGGGTTAGAATTGGCTTCCATGCTCCCCTCTGGCTTTTATTGTGCGGGTTACAGTAAGTTCAGTCCTAGATAGCAGAAGGAGGGCGTTTTTGATATCAGGGGGCGCTGGGACACTTTTAACTCCCAGGCCTATCTGTTGTGGCGAAGGGTGTGTTCGCCTGTGGCGAGGATTGGCGCTAAATGTCTAATTATGCAAGATCCAACGTTCTCCACTTTCCCAGGGTACAGTAGCAGTAACTTAATGTGACACACGCTCTGTAATCAGTGATGTCAAACACCGCATGAGGCGCAGTCTCACAGATTAGGCCTAGAAAGCTATCGGGGACCCTGCGGTGCCGAACACACGTCCCCTCTGTTGTCAGAGCTTTAATTATGTTTGTTTCGCATGGAATGGAGCAGGAAGACATTTTTTTGGGGTGCCATATTCATCACCTACCGTTTGCTGAATAGCCTCTTTGAGTGTCAGGAACAAGAGACTCAATTGAGAGTAGCAATCTAAATCAGGCCTTCTTGTAACTAGGATTGATTCACTTATATTTTTACACTGAGGTCTATAAAATGAACACTTAATGAAAGGCGATTTGATCTTATGCATGGCATGGATGATGAAGTTCATTTGTATGAATAGTTGCAGAACAAGGTAGCAGTTGCACCACCAGATTGCAGTTTCCACCCAACTTTTAGATTACTTAGCAGGTCTGTTTGTTTCCTTTCCCAGAAACTCAAATGGTCCAGAGATGAAAAGGTGCCAGACCTGGAAACGGCACACAGGCCTCGTGTAAAAAATAACAGGTGGACGACCACAGCCGGACCCCTTTGGGCCGAGCGCTTAACTCTCCACCTGAAGTCCACTCATTAGAAAAGAACGGCGTAAACAGGCGAGGCAGCCAAAAAGACCTTCCAAAAACCAACTCTCATTCTTCATCTAAAATTAAGTCATTAGTTGATAGTACAGCACGGAACATTAAGCCAATGCCAGTTAAGTTGTTTAGGAATATATCTATTTCTGGTCGACCTCAGGCTGGAGAAGAAAATTAAGTTTCTGTGTACGGCCAAAGCCGTGTTTGATAGTTCTGTAAGTTTTTCTGGCAAGTTCACTGCAAGAAAAACCGGCAGCTTTGACACTCACCTAATGGACTGAACACACAGGGTTGGGGAGGGAGGCTGAACCTGTTTGACCTCATTTTGTTGGTTCTTTCGGAGAGCAATTGGGAAGTTTACTCTCCCAACCCTGGCTAGCAGAAAAAAGTGTGGATTGAAGACATGCAGGCAATGAATACTGACACAAGCAAAGAGTGAAGTAAGTCTTGCACTGAAAACACATCTCAAGGTGACTGAGTTGTTTACTGCCACGGAGGCCAAATCAATAAACCGGCGCAAGGCGGGTGATGGACTGGAGCTTAAATACTGCAGGGCTGATCCAATAATTGATTACAGGTGTGCAGGTAGCCTCAGTCAGCACCGAGACCACCAATCACCACGCCTCCTGAATGGACACTGACCACTTACAGATGGAACAGTGGAGGCGCTGGACACACATGGGAGGGAAAAACACAAGAGACGCATGGAAAAAACTAGTGCCGTGGTCTTAACCATAACAATATTATAATCGACTTCGTAGGGGAAACTAATTATATGGAAATGTTATTTTCGAGGTTGGGATAACCATCCTCAAAGTGGCAGTTGTGCACAAAATTATTTTCCTAAAAAAGAATTCCAGTCAAGACTAAAGTTGCACTGAAAGAGGCAAACGTGGAGATTATTATCACTGCAGCGTGGGGTTATTAGTTATCTTAAACTAAACTTAAAACTTAAATTTCTCAGCACATGAGGCACGAGGAGGGATTGGTGCATAATTGAGACTGGGATGTCTACGTGCCTGCAGACAGTGTTTTGTTTGCATTGTGACATGTATTCAGAAGTTTTTTCCCTGGACAAATACCCACACATTACAACAAAAAACCCACACATCTGTCCCTAACCCTAACACCAATACTGTAACTCATAAAAAAACAAATTAAAACTTAACATTTATACACAATAAAAACTGACTGAGAGGTTCAAACCCGCTCTGGAAACTAACCGGCGCTGAAACCGAATGAAAACGTACTGACAAACGATGAAAGATCTATAATAACTCTGCTGTAGAGAGGGTTCGACTGTATACAGTACGGTGTATATAAGCCATATCTGGGTGCAGCAGGGCAGGGTGGGTGTCTGTGGTGTCTGCCTCTGCCCTCTGTGTCTCCAGTGGGCCACCCTACACATTTCTCCCAGTGGCATTGTGCCAAACCCCAAGGTAGCAAGCCATGAAAATGAGAGCCTTCTGGCGCTTTAAAAAAAGATGTGTTTTGATCATCCTCTTCATCTGCCTATTCCCATACTTGTTCTGCTATATCTATAGAATTAGTTTTTCCTTGGGAGGGTGGGAATTAAAGTTCAATCGTTTAGGTTTTCTGCTACCTTACCATTATTGCTACCAGAAGGGCTGCAAATTAAGATTCTCCTTGTCCTCCCGGCGACCACTAAGAGACTGAAAAATGCGTCATAAGGGACATGATACAGTAATTTGTGGCTTTGACTATAAATATGATGCATGATGCACAGTGAGGCATTGTGTATTCATTTCTCCCGTAGGCTTTATTTAGCGAGGGTACCTGCTGCAATATTCATAATCCTGGAGCAGCGTTTACTTCATGGTCCTGGTGCCAACGTGTGGAGTATATATCTTAATGTATTTTTATGATATCACACAAATAATTGACTTAAAGGTATTACATATTTGATACGAGATGTTCTAGCCCATTTATATTTTGTTGATACTTGCTTTTATTCATCTTTTGGGATCCACAGACTCGGTTTCTACATCCCACATAAAAACAGTTTTTCTTTTCTACATCTTTTTCCTTCTCTTTCAGTGTTATTAACACCCATTATAGTATTGAAGTAACCTTGCCACAAACTGAGCCTGCACATTTCACGAAGTAAGAAATGAACACAAAGCACCATTGACACGAACCAAGTGGTTTTTGTGCCCAAACCTCAGCAGAGCCTGAGCGCAGCATTGTACCAAGAAATAGAAAATTCAACCAAAACAAACTTGAAGCTGAATGTTCAGTTTTATACGTACTCGAGTAACATTCACTCTGGTGATTGGGCCTGGATTCCACTTGACCCACGTCTTACTGGAGACCAAATGACTTAACTTACATGTCTGATAATGAGTTTACATCGTGTTGTTCTTCACAGTGACGTTATTTAAGCTCAATTAGACTCCAGGGAAATCTAATTCACTGTAAGACCTCTTATAAACAAACTATTAAAAACCTCCAATAAAATAAGTCCTAAAAGACTTACTGGGATTTGGGGATTTACAGACACAGAGCATATGAAAATCCATTGTGTTTAACCATTCAGCATTTAATCATCAGTTTCTGACAATCCACTCTCGAAATAACACAAAATATCATATTTATAAGGAGTTTTTAATAAAATTAGAAGACTTGTGAGAGTACAAGCTGCTTAAACAATGTTAAATAGATTGTTTCTTTGAGCTGTTGGAGAATAAAAACGTAAGAGTTAACAAAACTCACAAGCCACAAAGTCCTGT
Source organism: Diplodus puntazzo (assembly GCA_963678695.2). Lineage (NCBI taxonomy): Eukaryota > Metazoa > Chordata > Actinopteri > Spariformes > Sparidae > Diplodus > Diplodus puntazzo. The sequence goes on from OZ023175.1 coordinate 9,321,687, forward strand.
GCATCCCATAATTCCTCTCCTCCCGGTCCATACAAAACAAAACAAAGCAGTCATATGTTAGCATGTAAACAATTACGTCCTCCGCTCCAGACGGCCAACATTTTTTCATATATATTTAGAAAAGCACAAGAAGAAAATGTTCTTGTGTTCCCTCCCTGCGCTGAGTCTGTGGCAACACAGACATTTATAATGGGAGACCAATGTCTGGATACCCACCATACTTCCCTCCGTAACTGTTCCCTTTTGCATCCAATCCACTCCCCTCATGTGTGAAATGCCCATCTGGCCCGTCACCCTGCAGTGATCCAGAGCCCCCTCCTACTCACCCGGCACTGAACTCCAGATTGCGAGACCATTACATTCACATGAACGGGAACTACTCATTCTTGTAAACAATTAGATCCCTTTAAAGGATAAGGTTACCCAAAAATGGAAAGTCATTAGCTATCCTAACCCCCGTGCTGATGGACCGTCAGGTAAGGTTTCGTAGTGCACTTTAAAAGGGTGTTGCAGCATTCTTCTTTAAACAGCTGAAGTAGATGGGGATCTAAAGAGATATACTTTAAATAAAACAGCTGAAATATTAAAATAAAGGCTCCCTACAGCTCGTCCTGCGTTATCCAAGTGTATGGAAGCCCCAGAGATCCCAAATCTCCCCCCATAAACGTAGAGCATTAGCACGTCGAAAGTGGGCACACAAGCTCACCCGCCCTTAAAGGGTGTAAATATCATCTTTTCACATCAGTTTTGGATCTCAGGGCTTCTGGAGACTTGGCCAAGCTGTAAAGATCCATTTTTATGTTTGTTTTCTTTCTTTCATTGTAAAACAAATACAAGGAGATTGCCGCGACTCTCTTTTGCTGTGAAGCTCCAGAGATGGTTCTGTTGCCTTCCACCGACTTTCCATCCACATGAGCTTAGTATCAAATCAGTTTGGGATCTCGGGGGCTCACATATACTTAGATTACACGGGACAAGCTGACACTTTTTAGAAACCCCAATCTACTTTTGTTGTTTAAGAGAGAATGCTGCAACACTATCTCACTGTGAAGCACCATAAAGGTTTTATTGATTAAAAAAACTTCACCTGAGTTTTCATTTTTTGGGTGATCTTACCCTTTAATGCTTTTTAAAATAAATCTATTTCAGCGCTCCAAACAGGCCCTCTGGAGTCTTAATTTAGGCAGAAGAAAGTGTGCTTGTACTTGTACTTGTGTCCGTATATACTTTTGGTCAGTTGGTCAGCATCAAAGATGAGAAAAATACTTGTGAGGCGCAGCGTGACCACAGGTGTTCAAAACAACATTAATGCTTCCCCCTTGAGAATGTCCTTGAGAAGGGGAAAGGAGTGGACACGTCCCGTCCTCAGGTCCACCCAGTGGTCACCGGTCATCAGGCACGGCCCAGAGCTCAGCCAATCACAGAGCGGCAGGCTGTGAGAGGCTCCTTCACATCTCAAAACAAGTGAGAAAGAAGTGGACGCTTTGTGCCTCTGATAGCTTTCCACAGCTTATCCAGGAGTGCTTACAATGACCGAACAGTGGATTTAAATTAAATGCATGGATTATCGAAATTACAAAGGAGCTGATACGGAGGAGTGGGCACGGCAAATTTCCTGCAGCCACATGAAAGACAGGTGCCAGGAATGTGGTTCTCTTGGGTTTCCTGGGATACGAAATCGGTTTATTATATGAGTCAGAGGTTAAATTTATTCACTCAAAGTGAGAAATTCGAGTCTTAGCTTTAAGTCAAGTGTATTCTTGCAGCCCCTAATCCTAGTTAAACTCTAAAAACAGTATTAAACATGACCCTCAGTGAGAACAATGAGAAACTCCTCATTAGGAGAGAGATCTTGGCGAGGCCATCGCGAAGACATAATCCTTTCCAACGTGCTCATAATTCACTATTTATCTACACTGCAATTAGTCACTCACCACAGGCTAAAAAACTTACTGTTCCAGCTCCTCTAGGCGTCTCCTTAACTCCTGTCCCAAAATGCATTGGGATGAAGAAACACTCTCAGTTTCTGGTTAGCCTTAATGACTAAATTACAACAAAAATAGACAAATGCAGCTGGAGTGTCATTTAACTTAATGATATGTGTTTAAGTTTATTTACAAGATTTCCATACTGTACGTGAGGACATACTGGAGTTGTGTGTATTATTATATTTGTCATGTTCCTTGATGATATGAGGACGGTGTTGTTAAAAAGGGCCTCTGGTTTCATGTCCTTTTTGGTCGCTTTTAATGACGAATGAGAAATGACCCAAAGCTCTGCACTTCCTTGACCTGTTTGCTTTTCATTTTTAAACCTGTAATTGGGATCATAAATGTATATTAATGCACAAGCTGCATAAAAATAGATAATAAAAATGCTCTCACGTGCAGCCTTGTTGACTTTCTATTTCCAGCTCCATGCAGACAAATATACACAGTCGGTGGAAACCATGATGGCGGGGATGCATATATACAGACGCTCAAATTCCCGCTGGTCATCGGGGCGACCACAGGTGGTTTCCATGTAGAACACCACTGTCTGATCAGTGAATGCATGGCCTAGAGAGTCCTCCACATTCGCTTTATAGCTATTGTTGTCTGCGATGTCTCTAGGAAATGGCTCAGACATACCGCCCTGGAAAGAAAGTGCACTGCTTGCTCTTTTGCATTTCGAAACCAGTTATTTACACAATGTATTTTATTTTTTCTAATTAAGGAAAGTGGCTGGTCCGAGCTCCATGAATTGAATCCTTATGCAGCGTTTGCTTAGATGATACAGTCTGCTCTGGAGAAATGGAGGGGTAGGAAGCAGACACTTATCCAGCCAGAAATGAATGTGATTTTCAAGAGTGCAGAGACATATTTGCATGAACAGACAATATATTGGTCTAGCTGGGTCCAGTGCAGCTTTTGTGCATCAGCTCACCGTGGTGACTCAAGGCAAACTCGGGCTCTGCAATGTCTGTCTGACAAACCTTACACTTCTGCCCCTTGTCCAGCCTGAACTTTGTTTCCGAGGCCTGCATCTGTAGAGGAGTGGGTGGACAGGGCAACGGGGTTCAGAAAACAAAAACACGACTACACATAAAGTTCGCTGGAGCGAAATAAAAATGTGAAATATGTTGTTAAACTCACCCAAATGACCTTGTGCCGCATGAGCTCTGCCTGGCTCAGTGCCTTTTGCAACCTTGCCATCCGCCTCTGGTGCAAGGTCTCTCTGAGGGATCCAATTAAGAACTGGGAGAGCAGCTGAACGGACCAAGAGTCAGGCAGGAGCTGGATGACCTTCTCTGCCACGAAGGACCGAGGGTTATTGTTGAGCAGGTCCGCTGCGGCACTGGCGAGATCCTCGGAGCTCAGGTAGATCTGGAGCAAGGTGAGGAGGAGGGTCTGCCTGAACTGAGGGTCCCGGCCCTGGGCGGCCCTGCGGCAGAACGCCTCTGCAGCCCGGGGGTCTCGCTCCAGGTGAACGAGCACCTGCAGAGCCTGAGAGTGTTCACCGGCCCTACAGAGGAGAATGGCTTTCTCTGTGTGCAGGGTTGTTGGCTTGACTCTCTCTGCAAAAAAAAACAAAACAAAAAAAAAACATTTAGTTCATGTTAATTCGGTAATGATTTAGTTTCTCACAAGGCCTCCACACACCATACACAGTGGAGACGTCGTAGAATCTGGATTCCCATAGCTGCTGCTGCAACTTCCCTCTGGTCTTCCTCAAATCTGTTTCCTCTTGCTCTTGCAGCGCACGAGTAACATATGCCAGTGCCAGACGGCTGTGATGTCTCTCCTCCTGGGGGCAGATTACGCGAATCATGTCTCGGTGCATTTAATAAAGGAGTAGAGGTATTCAATTATGTCACCGCTGCCATACCCACCTCGCTGTTCAAGTCATGGATTAAGAACTCCAGGTACAGGAGCGATGCCAGTGGGTACTTCTCCAAGAGAGCGAGGATGTCTTGTGTCTCCACTCGATCGTCTGTTTGACGGCTGGTGAAAATCTGCACCCCTGTCTTTCTCAAATAAAGGAACACTGTTAATAATTCTTCCTTTAAATAAAGCAGCTTAGTAAATATAGTTGGTGGCATTTTGCTGTGTTTTCACACAGTTGTATTGTGTAACTCTGCCCTCTGCAGTTAGGTTAAGAGCATGATGGATGGAAGGAAAATAAAAGGCACCTCTTGGTTTCTTTGCAGAGTCCAGTCTGCAAATTTCCACACAGCATCTTTGTCTCGGAGTTGACTGAGAGTCCAAACTATGTGTCCATAGACGTCCGAGCATGAGGAGTCTTGATGGACGCTGTCGGCGATTTTCACCCAAGTCTGGAAGAGTAACACAGGATCAAACACAGTCCCTCTTCTTACATGGATGTTCATGTATGACATGCGCGGGAAATGATACCTGGATTGCCTCGACTGGATTCCCGTGGCTTTGATAGAGGGAGCCTAATGCAAAAAATCTGAAAATGTAAAGAGATCCACCAGAAATTAAACCAAATGTCTCAAACAGCGTTGATATCTGAGCAAGTAAGACTGCAAATGAATACATAATTACAAATGATCACCTGTTGTGTTGCTGCAAAACAGGAACACAGAAGTCCAGCCTGCACTCATTAGGACATGCCACAAGCTGCTGCAGACTCTCAGTGTCTCCCAGTTCAACGTACAGCCTCAGGAGGGCGCAGTCCACCTCCTTAACGCAATGCAGGCCTTGCTCCGTCCCTCTCACTGCTCTGAGAAACTCTCCCAGGAAGGCCAGGTAATGATGAAATGTGTTTCTGTCCTCCTGCCAGAGCACCTGCAGATCCCTGCCCTTGTTCCCTTGATCAAGCAGCCGGGATTGAAAGCCTTCGGCGAGACACGGCCGTGCGTCGGGGTAGAGACGGATGATTTCTCTTGGGTCCAGCTCACCTTTACTGTTCAAGTGGGTAATGAGTATTGATTTGTGGGTTAGACTTTAGTGAAGAATTCAGCAGAAAAGACCCACTCATGACATAAATTCACATCTTGCTGCACAGTTTGCTGTGATCTATTTGGAATTTGGAGTGTCGTGAAAAAGGGGGTTTTACTCTCACATGAAGAGATCTCTGGCCTCGGAAAAACCCTGCTGGTAAAAATGAACAAATCCAGCCAGGCAAGTGATGGCCTTATGCAGCTCCTGCCAGTACAACAAAAACATGGAGAAAAAAAAAGGTTCTTTTAAAAGCAGGCACACATTGCATGAGCATATTTAAAGCTCCAATAGGTCAGCTGGAATCACCGGGGCGGAACACTGTGTGACTTAAAATTCGAGGGGGCAATATGTCTCTCTAAAAACGCCGAAAAAGGAACGACTCATGAGTCATCAGTGCGTTAATGCTGACCCCTAATCCTCAACTCTGACCTGTAACCTGAGATATGGCGCAGATTACACTAAATCTCAGACGCCATCTGTTGTCCCCAGTTGCATTTTCATCCAGCTCAAATACACCTATAACAGCAGCTCACAAAAAAAAAAAACAAATGCAGTCTGACCACGCCTTGACCATCCCGGTTCAATCTGTTCTACCGCGGTGAAATGGGATTGTGATGCGTGCATATTATCGACGGAACAGAGCCGAGTGCGAGACTGTAAAACGGGGGGGGGGGGGGGTGGAGCTGCACTCGATGCTGCTTTAAAGACAGACAGAAAAAGGCAGAAAAAGTGAAGTTGAGATGAGAGAGTTTGAAGTTTGAGGTGTGTGAGAGCTGTGTCAGCCTGAATCTTTTCCCTTTTGAGGACGAACATCCAGCAAAAGGAAAAGGTTTTTGTCAAGCAGTACTCTGTGCCTGAGCAGTCTCTAAAGAATCTAAACTAGGATGGTCAACTTTTCACGAAGACTAGTTTATCTGTGCTGCCTTAGTCTCCATTATGACTTAGCTCATATTCAAGTGGTACAACAGACTATACAATACTAAGATGTTAAAGCGTCACAAAGACTTTGCAATTACGAGAAGCAGGTTGGAAAAAAGCCTGCTCGGAGCACCACTGGTTTGGATTTTAGCCATGTTAGCTGCACTCTAAAGAAGGCGAGGTCAGTTGTTCCACCACTTTGATCCAGACTGAAATCTCAACCACTTCTGGACGGACTGCCACGAAAAGGATTGGTCATACTGATCTAGCTAATCATCTGACCCTTTCTCTAGTTTTCACTTATTCTGTGAAATATTCAACCTGTAACACAACTGTGGTTCCCAGACATTTGTTCCAATGACTTTGGTGATGCTGTGGCTCCATCTTTAGTGCCACTGGCAAGTTGACTATTGGATGACTTCATTATTGTTATATACATGTATATTTTTTTAAGTTCACTTATTTTCTGTTTCTTTTCATTTTTTTGTCACTGTTTGATTTGGTTCAGGCAAGAAAAGTACTTGGTTAGGCTAAAAGGACAGGCGAATGGATAAATACTATAATTGTATCTGTGTCAGTTAATTATTAACGTATTGTTGATAACCTGGATTTCAAGGCAAAGGCTTGCTTGAGCCCTGTTCTGTGTCTATAAATTGCATTTCACCTTGTATGAGTCAAGTGGCTCGCGGCCTTGAACTCCATCCAGCAGCAGTAAGGCCTCCTCGACCCTCTCCTGCCTCACAAGTGCCTGGATCTGCTCCTCGAGGGGCACCAGGCGCAGGCTGAAAATGTCTCTCTCTGTGAACACTAACACGCCATCTGAAGGGAGATTTGTTTTTGGGGTTTTCAGATGCTCTCAGTGTGCAGGAAACAGTGGGTGCGAGAGTGATTGACTGAATCAGTGCAAGCCGAGGCAGACTTGGCTACATCTCTCCAAACAAAAAACCACAATCTGACAGCCTTTAGGTCCGCGATCTGCCAGGATTAGGTGATGAATTGATGTTGCCTGGCTTACCTGATGTGGAGAGCAGACCCTTCACTCCGCTGAGACTCACAGTCTGCTTGCGCTGCTGATCCACCATGCTGTAGACAGACAGCACTTGAGGCTGCAGGGTTAGGATGTAAGGGAAACACACTCTGGCTGCCAGCACCTCCTGAGGCCACTGCAGGGGAGGGCGCTGGCATATCCCTGTCTTCATCACAAACATGCCTGAGGGGTGAGGATGGATAAATTATATCTTGGAAAAACAAATACCCCCCGGCTGGATGGATGGACGGGGGAGTGATATGAGATGATTAACTGTACAACCGCCTTGGGAGAGGAAACATATACACATGGAGATGTCTGAGCCCGAACATTATGTACCATAAACATTTTGGCAGCTCTTACCTAAAGATCCAGGCCCGTTCAGGAGGAATTCCCCCAGTCCCACTGAGGTAACCACAACATGTTGCCTGCTGTGGTCGTGAGGGAAAAGCTCCTCACTGCTGCCACTCTGTAGATCACACAGGAGATACCTGTCGCTGGTGGCTACACACAGGCTGGCACCGTCTACCGCCAAGGCCACTGGGTCCTGGAGCAGGGGGACCTCCTTTACCACCTCCCACCTGTCCACTTCCACCACGTGGATCCGGATCACCTTCCGGCGGCTGGAGGAAGTCACCATCCGCACGCACGCAGTCTGGCCCGCGAGAAACGAGTCGCACACCTCGAACAAAGACACATGCTGGATCTTCTTCAGAGCCGGAACGGGCTCCAAGGAGAACATGTTGAGGACGGTGACGCTTCGATCCCACAGGACCAGCAGATGGTTGAAAAGTGGGACTGCCCTCAGTTGGGCCACTTGGTTGCTCGAGCCCAGTTTTCTTGCCCTACCTTCTCTGGTTCTGAGACTCGAATCTCCGTTTGTGCTGCTGGGAAGGATGAGATGCTGGACCGTTGCATCTTTGGTGCCTATGTAGACATTTCGCTCATAGCACTCAATGCACTGGATGCTGGATTTGTCCTTTTCCTTCGGGGCTGCTTGCTTTTCATAGACATGAGTTTGTGCAAATGCTCTAAAAGCCATCGCAGAACCGGGTCGACTACGTTAAGCGCCTGCCTAAACGTAAGATCTTCTAGGAAATATATAAACTGAGCTGCCCTACCTCTCCGCTGTTCTCCCTTCCTCTTTAATTCCTCCACCAGTTTCTGAAGTGTAAAGTCGTTTCAACTCCCCATGTGACTATATCCTGACAGGAAGTCTATGTCAGCATTTTTACGCCACTCATCCTGCCATGTGAGGACACTTACACAACCCATCCAGCCGCCTTCACCAAGAGCTTTTACGAGTATCAAAACAATAGGTATAGCGACGAGGACATTCTGAGGTGCCCCACAGCTGCGGCCGCTTGTATTCTTGGCCTGTGCATCCACCAGAGTGGCGTCTTTGGTCGGTGGATAATGGACAAGTAGGAGAGCAAGTGATCTGCTGATCAAACCATATATGGTGGCTCTGTTTGTTTACAACTTGAGTGTGCTGGGTGCGACGGGGTCAAGAGGCAACACACGGCCAAGGTTTGTTTCGCAGCAATGATTGTCTAGAAGGGTGACCGAGAGGGGACACGCGATCGTAAAAAGATCTGGATTTCAAACCTACCATCATCGCTATATTTGTAATGCAGACTCCTCCTCTGGATGGCATCATCGGAGCAGAGTGAGACCTATTAGGATTTGCAGCAGCAGGCAGACAGTGATATCCATTTCAGCACGATATTTTTAGAAAGGTCTTTAATCTGGCGACCTTTTGTGTTTAAAGTATTTCCCATGAGAGAAGCCGTGTTTGTTTCTTCTGTGTAAATATATATTTTTTTTCTATATATTAGTTGGTCGATATTATCAGCCAATATTGGCTTATCACAGATATCTCTGTATCTGCCTGAGACTCTTTTTTAGAGATTATAATGCAGAGAAAGAGGTTTAGGATCACTCATAATAATTACATTGGCAGCTGATTTAAATGTTTCAGTTCGCTAATGACATATTATCTACCATAGGGGCATCCTAGAACGTACTTTCACTGCGGTTTCTATGAAGTGGGAGCACTGCGGGGCAGTTGTGAAATGTAGTGTGTAATCTGTCTAATCATGTATTTTCAAAGTCTTACACATCTTTAGTTTTATGACAAACTGCGAATACTTCCAGTTGAAAGATTGTCCTTTATATGACGTTGACAAACGTTCATCGCTCACCATTCATTACACAAAATATGTTTGCAACATAATTTTTTTCTCGTCAATAATGAAAGTAAGTGAAGAGAAAAAGCATTTTCATGTCAGAAAAACAAACTAAGTATTCATTAACAATGGAACAATCCTGCCCTCACTTTAAAAATGCATTGTTATCTTTATGCAAACGTCGCTGTGGTTGTGTGTGTGTTTTGTGGGCCATGTGAGAGAACTAATGGTCATTCATAACACAGACACAAGCATCTGACATTCTTAGCATTTTGCTAAAAAGAAATATTCATGGAAGCACAGTATCTGTGTCAGAGTATGAGCTCTCGCTGTAGCTGTGACCCTTCCGTGGAAAGCTCACTTCTCCCTGCCGCAGTCGGTGCACAAGATGTTGTCGCGCTGGGTGAGGAAGCCGCGTCCCACCAGGGACACAGAGCACTGCATGCAGGTGAAACACTCGCTGTGCCACTGGCGCTCCTCAAAGGAGATGTACTTGGCTCCTGCCAGACCTGCACACATCAAACACAGATCCAGGTATTTACATAATGTGCAGGTTAATTCACCCTCACCTCGCCTCACCTTGTTTATCCGACAGTTCCCACACAGATGCAAATAGAGGCCTTAAAAATATGAGCCGGAGAAGAGCACGAGCTGAGTGAATGAAAACATGAGCACGACGGGTGACTCACTGGTGATGGGCTTGGTGCAGCCCACGCACTTCTTTGCATACAGGTTGCTGAAGCATTCGAGGCAGTAGGGGTAGTTTTCCCTGGAGGTGAAGCGCTGACCCGACAGCTGCTTTCTGCAGCCGATGCATAGGAAACACTCGCGGTGCCAGGGCTTGTCTTGGTAGGTCACTCCGCCTGTTGTGATGGCCTGGAGGTGACGAAGGTCCACATGAGGTGAGAGTGAAAAAAAAACACAGATGTGACATTTCAGCAGCATCCTTTTACCATGCAGCCTCAGTGTGAGTATCAAAACACCAATCAGGGGGATTTACTGTGCCGCAGCAGTCAATACATAGAAAACACTCAGCTGTAACACTACCTTCTTACAAGCGCAGCACTGGTAGGCAAACTGCTTCTCGAAGCAGGGCACGCAGAAGTAGCCGGTGTCTTTTGGGATGAAGGACTTGGTTCCTATTGGCTGCTGGCAGCGGTGGCACAGGAAGCAGGTCTCATGCCAGCTGTTCCCCTTGTATTCCATTTTGCGGGAACCTGGCACAGGGGACGAGAGCGACTTAGTCAGCATATGGTACCTCTATGATAGAAACGCTCGGCAGCCAAAAATAGTCCTGCTTTATCTGTAGGGAGAGGAGGATGCAATCTTATGAATTTTGGAAACAGTTTTAGAAAGAAAGAAACTGCACTGAAGAGCCAGAAAAGCTACTAAATGGATCCTGTGGTGTGACATTCTTCTTTTTTATAGTTATCACAGGTGTCATTTGTACCGGGGACGTTGCAGACACTTTTTGAAATGACCCATTTTGTCCCTAAGGTAACTGCCTCTGGTTTAGCTTCATATTTTTGGTACTCTGTGCAAGCTAATAAGAATCTTCCCCCAAAATGTCGGACTATATCTTTATTTAAACAAATTAGATGGAGGTGTCAGCAGGATTACACAAAAACTACTGAATGAACTTCCACCAAACTTGGATGGAGGATGGGTCTCAGCCCAGAATACACCACATTAACTCTTGGCTGGCATCTATTAGTGAGTACACAAGGGGCACTGGCGGAGGTATGCACTATACTTAGTGCCATTCTAGCTTATGTTCATATTTCTATTTTTCGCAGCACTTTCGCTTCCAGTTCATCCAAGTTTCATCCATAAGAAGAATGAATAATCTCAAAGTCCGGAACAGCTGCTAAATTGACCTTGTGGTGAAATTGTATATCAGCCACTGTATTCACGGTCAAACATTCAATATCAATAATGGATTTTTTTTTAAAAAGTCATTTATATACATGTGAAAATATATTCTGATATTGATTTTCCGTGATTGTCTGTTCACTTTCCTCATCCAAACTTACCAGGCATGACGGTTTTCTTGCATGTACTGCACTTGGAGGAATAATCATTAGCGTGGCATTCGGTGCAGAGCAACAAATCATCCTTGGCAGCAAAGGCCTTCTCCACCAGAGAGCGGCTGCACTTTGCACACTTGAAACACTGCTCGTGCCAGTGGCGATCCTTGTAGGACAAATCCTGTAGGTATTTAACACGTTATCTATTGCACTTTGGGTATTCTGTAAGGTAAAATATCTATTTGTGTCCATGGATATAAATAAGGTACATGTGTTGGTGTTTTAGCAGTTTAAAGTGCATCAAAATCACCTTTAGTTTGTAAAATAAACAGCACACATGCTTGTGTGTTAAACATTTCTGACGTCAAAGCCAGGGTAACACTGGGTCTTCCTTACCTTGCAGTTGCAGCCAATTGGTGAAGAGCAGCCCTCACAGCAGTTGGCAAACAGGTTCTCATAGCACTTAGTGCAGTACTGCGTGTCCTCTTTCATTATGTACTTCTTCCCCAGCAGGGAGTCTTTGCAGTAATGGCAGTCAAAGCGCTCACTGGTGGACATTGTTGTTCTTAGCTGCAGGTCAAAGAGAGCATGAGGAGGAAAATTGGACAGCAAAAGAAGAGCGGGGGAAAAGAAAAATGGAGTGAAAATGCCCTGTATTAGTCCAAGCAATCTCTTCCCCCTCTTATCAAGCAATGTTTCCCTCGTCTTTCAAAAGAATCTGAAAAAGAATCTTTGTTGTATGAATGATACCTCAGTCGGTATGAGGCGAGGATGAGGCTGAGGCTGAGGCTGAAGCTGAAGCCAGGGGCTGCAGACAGTGAGCGGTCCGGGCACAGGGATGGGGCAGGGATGAAGAGGGGTGAGGCAGGATTAGGGGGTATCCACTGGGGGGGATCTTCTATAAATACTGGCCCTCTTATTAGCGGTAATCTCTGGGGAGAATGAACATGCTCCACTACATCATTCTGCACCTTTTAAGGGAGCTGATGGTGCAGAGATTGCTGAGCCTTTGAACCTATTGAACTATTGTTGCTTTATTCCAGAAATGTGTAAAAGCAATGAGAGATGCACTTTTTACGACTAGAACACTGGGAAGCATGACCGTCTACCATCCGACTGAAGTCAACGCCTAAATGTTTCACATATAAACTCATCAGTAAAAGATAAGATTTGAGCCTAAAGTTGATCTTTTCCTGTATCAGTTTGGATTCACAGTCAAGATAGTTGGCCAGTTGGATGCTGTGACGTGTCTGGACACACTTGTGGCCTTTGTCACCGCCTGCCCGCCACACACACACACACACACACACACACACACACACACACACACACACACACAAGCAGTTGCAGATGGCTTATGAGAGGTAGGCGCCAGCAGCTTTGTGGTTGCCAGGTACAGAACTATAATGCCAGGACCTCTCAGTAGCTATTGAGAGCACCTTGGCAGCACTTCAGAAGAGGGAAGCAGCGGGCCTGTGGATGTTCAATCCATCCACGGCAAACTGAAGGAGGAGGAGGAGCTGAAACGACAGCTTGATGGTGACCATCTTGCTGATAGCGATACACTTGTAACCTCATTAAAAACACATTTACCGTGTGTTGTTCCGGAACAAACGGTGATTCGCAATACACAGTTATAATAAGTGGGTTTAAACTGACTTAGTTTGGGTCAATATAGTTTGATGTCATGGAGTAGTGTGGGATCATGGGAGTCCTCATTGTGAAACAGAATGTGCCATCACTGCCGAGCAATACGATCACTAGTAAACATTAGAGTGGCTAGGTCGCTAATGCCCCGACTTCCTTCCTCAATCTCTCATGTATCGTCTTGTGTTTACCCACCCTAGCCACAATCTGTTCACCCCGCTGCCATCTGGCAAAAGATACGGAAGTGTCCGCTGCCATACCACCAGACTACGGAGCAGCTTCATTACACAGGCTGTGAGCCCACGGAGGAAATGGGATTGTGATTCTAGGCTATAAAAATTAAAAATTGATATGAGACTCCTCAAATAATCATCAGCAATTTTCTGGGATAGATGCAGCACGAAGGATTCCACCATAATTTAGTTTTATTAAAGTCGTGTGCTTTAGAAAATGACAATAAATATAAAAATAAATAAAGTCTAGTCTTTATTTTTTTTTGTTATTTTAATGCAGAAAGGTTACATATTATATTTTAAACTGGCACCAGACTTGACTTTGAATTACTGTTGGGTCACTTACCCAGTAAATATTGCTCATTTCACCCCACGGGCTCAAATTTTACATTGAAACTCTCACAAACATGAACAAATAACACACTGGGGGCACATCAATCCAATATTGTGTGAGGTAAATCAATTTGTGTCGGTGCTATATTGACCCAAATTGGATCAATTTTGACCCACAGCTTTTAAGTGTGTCGTGTTGGGCCCAGATCATTACGGTACAGTATGGAATTCAGATGCACTTGATCTGTCTGCATGTGGCTTAATCACATACTGAGTGAAAGTCAAAAATGAATGTCTGAAACAACAAATCTTACTTTTCCTGCTGGTTAAAACAATCCCTGTTTTTTAAGCATCTTTGACTGACAGTCGACTAATTGCATTTGAATCTTGGAACATGTGCTCGTATCAGTTTTCCAAAAGGATCAGGGGGCGGACATCTTCATAAAAATAGCCCGAGAAGACCACCAGCCCGGCCCACCGGCCTAATCCCTCGAATACACACACACAGGAAGGTCAGCAATGGGGATGAGGCTGAGAGGAATGCGACTCTCTGTAGATGAACTCTCTTCCCCTCTGTTTTCTCTTCAGTGCCACTCCTTGTAAAGAAATTCGTCTAGAGTTACACTCCTGCGGACGACAACGATTGTAACGCGTTGCTGGATCAGCAGATGATGTCAAAACATGTGTCTGTGGTGTACGTAGGTGGCATCTACAAACCTCCAAGGAATAATGTGAGACTTTGACCGACAAGCTGTGCGTTATGTAAGGCTTTCAACAAAAAATAACAGTGTCATGTGAAGAATTCAGGTGTAGGAACTGTCTCCGATTGAAGACGAGCCATCCTTCAGGTTGTACTTATTTCTAAGTAGGCGGATACGCCAGATTACAAGAGTCATCTGCTCTCTTTGGATTAAATTACCACTGTATTGTACCCCTCGCTCCCTGCTGGTGTCCAGATCAGCCACTGCAGATCACAAAGCCATGCATGCAGACCTTAAATAAACCCAGAACCAACTGTAGGACGAGTATAGTCATTGCCTCTCAAAAGCGTCTAATCTTTGTTGCATTGGTGGCTGCTGCACAGTATGTCTGTCATCATGTGACATCAAGCCTGGCTGGAGGTGACCTATATTCACCAGCAAACAAAAACTCTCATCTTTTTGAATGCATTAACATGATTTGAAAATGAATTGCATGTCAGCGGTAATTCGCTGGATATTAAAGCGGAGATTATTGTATACTGTGTTTATACCGTCAGCGTTAATCTGCCGCCGTGCATGCCTGTTTGTAATTTTATTATAACAGCTCCGATTTGTTTCTGATAGATAACAGGTGCTGGTCTTTGTCCCTTGGATTATTAACTTGTACAGCAGGCAGTGCCAACTCTGCAGAGCAGAAAGCCTGCTGATCTTGCGTATTCCTTTTTGCCTGCTTAATCCTCTGAAGTCAACTAGTGAGCAGCTGCCAACAGATTTCGTATGCGGGCCTGTCTAGCCCCAATAAATAGGCCTTTATTTGACCTGGACTCGGGTGTCCTCTTATCTTAATGTATTCAGTCTTTACAATAAGGTGTCAGTGGCTGTTTTCTCTCCCCCCCACCCTTAATCGAATGATCTCAGAGAAGAAGAGAAGCATTTACTTTGGTGGCTCCTTTGAGGTGGCGACTTGTTGTAGACTGAGACAGATCAACGCGACACAGTTTGCATCTCTCTGAAGCACAAAGGCCTCGCCGCACCAGAGTTGACAGCTGGTTGGCATGGTGATGACAGCATAAGTGGGCTCCATTAGGGTTCGAGATGAGGGGCGTCTCTAGTAGTTAATGAGAGGACTCACACAAACCTGGCCCTTTGAGCTGGCCTTTGCACTCTTCTGCGACGTGGAGGGCTCGCTTTCAACGCAACATTTTCGACTGAACAGGATAGCCACATAGGGGGTTGCCAGGGGGGCGAGGAGATACAATCTACTAAGTCTACTATCTCACAAAAACCTTACACCCCTTCAGGGAGGCCCCGTGAGCGCCCAGTTAATGCCTCCGCCGACTTTTTTGCTCCCCCCGCCCTCTCCAGTTCTCACCAAAATGAGTCATGGTATGAGTGGGTGACAAGATCCTGTCACAGAGCCAGACATATGATCTCCACTGCTAAAGAGGAGAGAAAGTTGTCTACCCCTCGGAATGCACAACCCATTAAAATGTTCTCCTCGTCGATCCCTTGCCTCCTCCCAGCCCACAGACTTTGTGCTATTCGGTTTGACTGTGTAGACGAAGTTGCTGATTACCTTTGGGTGCCAGCAGCGACTTTGTGCACAAAACATACCTCAGTAAAATCAGATAAATAAGAAATGTGTACTTTGTGTTCAATTATTCACAGCCCAAAAAACAGAGATAGCGTTTAAAAGCAAAGAACTGGAGATCTTACATACCTGCTACGAGGAAAATCTCAGTCTTCTGTCAGCTTTAGACAGCTTCAGAGCCTCAAAGACTTCCAGAAGACTTCCTTTATTCTCCAGCTCTCCAGCAATAACAACCTCATCCTCAGTGTGCTGGAACATTTCCTATTACACGAAGAGTGCAGCGCAAAAAACAGTCCACATTATTGGACGGATCCAAAAAGCCCAGCAGCCATCAGTATGGCAGGAATTGAATAAACTTGAACTAATTTGTCTGCTAGGACCAAAACATAGAATTTTAATGATGGAGACAGCAAATGGTAAAATGTTTGTTGGCTTTATTACAGCACTTAATTATATGCGAAACCAGCAGTAACTGACATTTTTGTCACTGTGGGGCAGCGTAAACAAGCTGTAAGCACAACATGAACATAAATTATTATTGCATTTTAAGCTGATGCAAATGTGTTGGCAAAAAGCTGCTTATTTACACATTAATTAGATAAAAAGGCATCCTTTGCATTTGTTTGGTGTTGTCATTCTGGGCACCTGATGAGTCATTTTGACTCTGTTTTGGTCTCCACCAACTCCAGAGAGAATAATCTGCTCTTTAGCTGCTGGATGCTGCACTGCGTTAACCAGCTAGTTGCTAACTGTCTATCTGATGTTTGGTGATGAGCAGGTGGGTTTGGAGAACTTTTCCACTGTCTGAAGCAGCCAAAAATGATACCATGACAGCGTTAAGGTCAGAAACATGGTCCATGCAAGTACGCAATGGCAAATATCAAAGCCTGGCCCAGCTGATACAAACATGTGCGCCCAGCGAGCATACTCAATGTGCATCAAACACAAAGGGTGAGCTTTCTAGTGTAGTTTCATGCTGTAACGCCCGTAGGCTGTGACGCCCAGACAACAGCTAGTTCTTGTGTTGCCTTACCATTCTGAGGTGGCACATTCCAGAATGCAACAACTCCGCAATCAATTTTGCATTGCTTGAAGCATCTGCATTTTCATTCCTGGTGGACCATTTATCTGGCCATATAGTGCATCAGAAGGGGTCGAAAACCAAAACAATCAGCTGAAAGACCCTATAAACCTCTGTGGAGGTGAATGAAACTGCAGAGCCAGGTACATTTTTGTTTGTTCAGTTCGTCTCTTTGAGAAAGACTGTTAGGTTTACCACCTCATTTTATCAGTTGTCCTCAGATATTGATTGTAAACACATGGATCAGAGGCTGGCTAACTAAACTGGCTAACTAAACTGGCTAACTAAGCTGGCTAACTAAGCTAGCTAACGTTACAGCTCAACTGAGGAGGATGCCATTCCGTGTTACCACAAGCACGAGCCTCTCCTCCACGAGTAGATGCAGGCAACTCACACAAAACCAAGATGGATAGCACTACAGGTAAGAGGAAAATATGTATTTTTGATTATGGGGTAAACCAGCCCTTTAATAACTATAGATACAGTAGATGCAATAGAGTAATGTTCTGTGTCATATTAACTAAGCAAATGTTAGATCCACCGCTGAGACCAATGGCCTCCTCTGTGACACCGTCTTGAGTGCTGAAAGGGACAGTCCCCCCCCCGTGCCACCTGAACTTTCACATTAATCCCCAACTGACATCAATGGATTATTCACGCCACTGATCCTGGCAACATTTATCACATACTCTGACCCGCAGCACTGAGCAGAGGCAGTTAAAGATGTGTCATCTCCGTGGTGAGGAGGCGACTGCAAAATACCAGAGTGCTAGCGAGGATATGGGGTAACTAACAACAGCCGGAGGATCGAGGCGTATCCACCACAACACTCTCATCAATCACTTATCAAGGCTTTTGGAATCGCTATTTATACTTCTGCCCGCATTGCATGGCACTGTAAAACAGCGTGGGCAACATCTTTTGGAAATGACACTCGATATAAACATAAAGAACCGTGCAGTAGGTGGCATTGTGTAAAATGTGTTAATGTCGCCACACAGTCAAAGTCTATGCTCAAATGTTTTTTATCACATTTGTCTTGCTATATACCTCTCCAGTATCAGGCTATATCAGGTATTTCTAATGGTGTCACAGAGTTTGTAATTTCCTGGAAAAACACTAAAAATGTTGATGACTCATCCTGTATTCACGGGCGTGTACTAATTTTGCATCCCAAAAGCACTCTTTTTTTTATCATGCTGCCAACGCAGATAAAGATTGTAGACAAAGATTGTTTGCGTCTTATTCCCACACAACCCAAAGCGTCAGTATTTGGCAACCTGGGAAATGAGAATCAGTAATCACCTATCTTACGAATTGTACCTTTAATGGCAGAAAGCAACAACTACTTATTTTAAAGGGTTTCCATGCCATACACGATTAGCCGTTCGAAAAAAAGTGCTGCATGATCCACTCATTTTTGCTCATTTGCCCATATCTTTATTTTTCTTTGACACTATCAGACATCTACAGTTAAAACACAACATTTGGCAAAATACAATGATTTGGCAAAAAACTTGTATAGATCGACTCACCGATAATGTCAGTGAACTGGCAGAAAAAGGAGTGTGTCTGGTGAAGTCTCCACAACCAACCACACACAAAGATTTCATCTCACTTGGTGTGCAGTGTTTTTTTTAAGGACTCAAGCAAAAATCAGTGCCAGGTCAGACAGTATCCAGAGACATCCTGATTCACTTTTTTTCTGGTGCTGTGACACACTCACAGACTCAGACAACAGGGGCAGAGAAAAACACAGTTCCTCATTATTTGTTTTTGTGCAAAAGAAAAAGAGAGAAAGGAAGAGAGGATGAAAGAGACAAACGACACACTCGAGAAAAAAAAAAGAAAAGAAAAATCTTTTGTTCCTTAAAGTCACCAACCACATTGGACAAGAAACCTTTGTTTTCATACATGAGATTGGACTGTACAATATGAGACCATGAGTGGCAGTTTCATAGTAAAAACTGTGGGCCAGCCGAGGTCTTGGATGACAGTTTTTCTGAACTCACAATAGCTCCAATCTAAGACAGCACAGTGAGTCACACAACTCCACATGAATAAAAGTGCTATATCTCTGCTGCGTTTTTGGCAAGACTTTTTCAATTAGGTCATGCCAACAGGATTACCGACTAATCAAAACAAAAGGCGAAAAAGAAAAACTTCAGTGTAAAATTGCCTCCCTTGCTGAAAACGTCCACCCCACAACACTAAAACCATTGTCTTCGACGTTATCCTTTCCAAGTGTCTCTCTCCCTCCTTTCGCCCTGGATTTGCACGCAAAAGGTGCAGCGCAACCACGTCCACTGCCTGACAACACTTGCACATTATAAAGAGATTTGAACATTAAAAATATATACAGCACATTGTTTCTTTTCCCCATGAATGCAAGCACTATCGGCGCTCCCTTCAGTCTGGTGCACGTACAGGAATGATCAGTGTTAGTGGGCTGGTTTGATCCTGATGATGATTCAGTTCACTACAAGGTTTATATACAGGTTTCACTATGGCATCTGGAACCATATTCCATAAGAAAAATAATTAAATTCATCCTAATTTACATCAATGGTCCCTTTTGAAAGTGAAGAAAATATCAAAATGAAACCTGAACCTGAAACATGTTTCGAGTACCTTGACCAAGAAGACACCGGCTTATCTTGCATAAAATGTTGACATGGTTTTGCACAGTACGTTCTGTAAAAACTTGACCGTCATGTCAATAGCTGCTGAGCGCTGTTGAGATGCATTGTTCATGGATTAACATTTAAAATCGATGCGATATTTACAGATGCCGAGCTGTCTTTTTTTTCTCCGTAGTGTGATCTCGAGTGGTGTCGGGTTGGCTGTAAACAAGTGTAAACAAAAAAACAAAAAAACAAAATCCAGAGAAATATTTTTCACATGCAAAACCTCTCCAAAACAACACTGCGGCGTGGTGATTCAAAGACAGAAATAATCCTCAGCCTTTCACATCTTTCACATTGTTCCCAACAGGTCCCAAACATGTGGGCGGATCTTCCGTCCCACACGCACTTCACCATTATGGTAACATCTGCGTGAAACAGTTGAAAAATATCAGTGTAAATATTTTAGGTCACGTTGTGGGACGACAGTACAGTACACAGAGCAAAATAGCTTCTTCAAAAGATTCAGTAATATTCTTTTTGTGCTCTTTCCCATCACTGCATTCACTTAAAAATCACAGACTCTGTGTACATCAACTCAGAATGCAACATAATTACAATGCGGGCGTTTTATATTGCAGTACAGTGTCTCCGTACTGTACTGTCATCATCAACGCGGGATTTCCGACTGCACTTCGACACACCACATGTGACAATGAACAATTTGTGATTTAAATAGAAACTCCCTCTCACAGAACACAGTCACGTCTGCTGTTGGAGACTACCCAGGTAATGATAGCCACACGCCGTCTACAACCACCTCATATGATGACCGTCCGTCTTACTGTACATATGTAAAGATAAGATAACCGTTGAATTAGCAGTGCAAATGCAAACATACAAAAATATGGAGGAAAAAAAAATGACAGCTACATAATTCCAATATGACACAATTATGTACATGACACAATTGAACTACGTTCACATTTGAGTTCAGTAAACACTGCATAGGTGACTGCATCACTAGCACAGATGAGATTGTTTTTTTTTATCATATAATGCCTCACTTGAATAAATATTACATAAATATTTTTACTTCTTGTGTCGGTCTCTATCTGCAGCCAACACTATTTCCGATGTCCACTGTGTGCCACTTCATGATAAGGTGATATTCAAAGAAAAAGAAAAAAACGAACAAACCTTGCACCATGAACGTTCTCTGTTACACAGGAACATCCACACAATCCAGCATTCACTCTGATAATAGAACAAAAAAACGTAAAAAATAGCAGCAAATGTGGGCATGTTAAGCAAAACATGGGTTGAAATAATAAAAAAAAATGTAGTGCATTTGTAGGTCATACAAAATAAATAAGAAATGAACCAGACAAAAGGCAAAGTAAGGCTTAGCGAAATTGGCTTGCAAATAAAAAATGTAAAAAAAAAACAAAAACAAGATGGATGTCTCAATGTGCACTTAACCAACTGAAGAACATCCTGCGGGAGCTCGGGACAGAACAGTAATGAACCTTCATGTTAAATGAAGGACAAAAATCTTAAAGCACTGCCTTCAACAGCAAAACAAGCACTGCATAGCCCTTCAGAGCACTATCCGCCCCAGTACCACTTGTCAAGGTTATTGAATGCCTTGTACTCCTTGTGCCTACGCAGGTAATCACAAGCCAGGCATGTGTGCTCTGCCCAGAAATAGGCCTTCTTTACTTTAAAGTGCCGCCGCCACTCAAAGTACCTGAGGTACATTTCCTCGTTCTTGTCCAAGAGCAGCAGGTAATCAGCCAGCTCCTTGGGCGAGGTGAAGTCGTCCACGTGGATGAAGGCGTCTCCCTGGATAAAGTTCTCGTAGTTCTGCCTGGGCGGGCCTAGAACCACTGGCACTGTCCCCACCGAGAGCGGGTTGTACAGTTTTTCAGTAATGTAGTCCTTGTGGATGGAGTTCTCAAAAGCCAGGTAGAACTTACAGCTGGCGATGGTGGGGAAGTAGTCTTGGTCAGAGATGTACTCTCCGAAGGCTTGTCCATACGCGTGAACCTCAATGTGTTTGTACAGCTCATTGTAGTATTTCACCCGCACGTGGTCCTGGTTCCAATTGCTCACAATCCAGCAGATCAGCTTGTTCTTACTAGGTGGGACAAAGTCCTCCTCGCCCTCCGCTGCTACGATGGACCCATAAGGCACTTCAATGTCAGCATCCTGACGGTAATTGAGAGTCAGATTGAACATGTTCTCGATCCCAGGCAGCTGGGAGGAGTGCGACGGCGACTCTAGGTTCATCCATACCCACTTCTGGAAGGAGGGTCGCTGGACCGGCGGCAGGTTGGACAGATCGGTGCAGATGTCTCGGTGGTGGATGACGACCCCATCTGACTTGTTGTAAAGATTCCTGTCCGCTGTGATGAAGCAGCCCTCGATGTTGAAGAGGGAGCTGCACACGCCCAGGTCGTAGGTTTGTCCAAAGGGCCAGAGCCAGATCAGGACGGTGGTCACGTTTTTATCGCTCTTGGTGGAGAAGAGGTTCTTGACCCGGTCTGTGGATGCCGTGGACTCTACGGGACCTGATAGCCAGCTTGTGGATGGTTTAAAATACATCAAAAACAGAGTCACGAAGCATCCCAGTATGAAAGTGCCGAGCAGAAGGGGTCGTAGGATTCTGTGGAAAGGTGTAGATGGCATACTCCGTCCTGAAAAGGGCAAACCAAAGGAAAAAGATCAAGAGGGGGATCAACGGGATACAACATTCAGACTAATCTCTTAGTCGTGTAAAGGTGTTTCGCATTACCACGATGTGTTTATGATGTCTATTATACTGGATCATTGAATCATTGAGCATTAAATACAGTTGTCTTGTGAGGCAATCACTGCTTTGGATCGATACCCATCGGAACAAATGTGTGTTTTTGCCTCCTCGCGAACATCGAAAATACAAACCTGGTGGATTTGACTGAATGCTGAAATCCAAGCAAGAGTAGAGGTTGTGGGAATCTGAGGGAGCAGTTCCTACATCGGGTCGACGGTGGGATCAATCTTCTTTGCAATTCAGCGCTCATGGGCGAGGGAAAAAAAAAAAGGCTGCAGGTCACACAGCTCCAGAGACGCCTCTCGCGCTGAATAACAATGATCCGTAATGATCTAATGAGGTGTGTTTGATCTTGAATGTACAGGTCTTCTTAATGATGCCTCCTTTACGTGAGCAGAGAGAGAGAGAATCAGAGAGAATCAATTAGGGCTGGAGAAAAGGGAGAGAAACAAGGCTTCACCACAGAAACAGGCTGCAAGTTATATGCAATCAACATGTAGAGAGGAGCTAATCCCAACCAAATCTTTCTAAATTAGCTCAGAAATGAAATGAAAACACAAACGTCGCTGCAGAACTGCCAGTTAATCGTGGATGTTATTTCAAATTTGCCTGTTAAGCATGGATGTAAGCTTCCAGCTGATATTAGTTTTTTTGGCTTTGTAAGAGAATGCTGCCATCTTAAGGCAGAGGAGGAGAGTGGAGAGGCCCCCCTGACTCTCCAGCTCTCTGTGGCTCAACACACCTGCATCTGCATAAAGAGGCCACGCGAGCAGATGGAGAGCGGCGGACCTTGCCATCTATTCAAGCAGATTCACGCCAACAAGGCCGGCTACGACACACATTTCCCCTAACGTCATCCTTCCTACATGACATACGGGGGCTGACATTGGCCTCATGTGTGACGGAGCCTCTTCAGTCTCTCCCATCTGTGACTTTAGGTGCACCGATCTGCGCTCAAAGGGCCACATGAACCGAGGCCAGATGAGTACAACTCCTTTTAAAGGCCTGCGGTATCAATACATTTTCATGTAGGGGCAAATCCTCTTACATCACTGAAACATGTTCTCTGTCATCGGCTGCCATAAGCTCTCCGCTCCCACAAGGAGGGATGCAGCCCCGTGTGTATACCTTACACGTTGGTGTGGATTCAGAAGGGCAAGCGAAGTGTAGCGTAGCGCAGAGATCAAAATCAGGCCTATTAAATATGCAGTGTGTGGTAAAGTTATAGCATCTCCATGGCGACGCTGCTGAGGTCACAGTCTTTAACATGAGAGGGTAATATGGCTCACACACACTCGGTGTATGTTCCTCCTCTCTTATTTCCACTTCCTTCTTCCTCTTGCCCTCTCTGCACCAAGAAATGAGATCCGAGGGAGCCATGTGCAGCTCAAACATTCACTCAGGACTTGAAAATAACATAAATGGGGGTTTTGTCAAATGCATTGTGATGTATTTGGGACACGGAAAGAGCACCGCATGGGTGAGTGTAGTCTGCAGCAGGAAATGAGTGGAGAAGGAGGCGAGGGGAAAAAAAAAAACGCAACCACAAGATGTTTTGGGGAGCCTCACAGAGGTGCATCGAAATCCCTGATGAGGATTTGGTAACAGGTAGGTTATAGAGGGCAAAAAAAAAGAAACCTGGCACATTTTTTTTTTGATTAATGTGTGATGTCAGGGAGGCCAGAGCACTGATTGTGAAAGGACACTCCATCCCAGGTGAGAATCAATTCCCAGCCATCGAGCACTGAAGGTCATTATAAAAACGTGATGCCATAAAGTGGAGTCACTGTTTAAAATGGGTGTCATTTTTTTATTTAATTATTTAATTAATTTTTTATTTGGCATGACACTGCAATGTGAGTTGATGAAGAATACTGGGATATTACATGTGCTGCCACCGTTTTTGGGTTGTTGTTTGTTTTGCGCACCAAAAACGCGCAGATATATAAATAATGGCGTGAAGGGTGCTGCAAAAATGTGCAATGCAAGATGTAGAAAAAAACAACAACACACACACACAGACACACACACGTTGTATTCACTGGAGGGGAATATGTGTGCCCGGTGCATTTAGGGATGTAATGTTTCTATGTGGGGAAAAATAACAGGAAACAGCCGATCGGTCCATTCATTTTGTTTTTCTATGGGGGATCGTTTCTAATTAGCTGGCGAGGGGTTTTTGCCGTCAAAAGCAGGTACCGCTGCTCAACCGTGGGGTGCAGGGGGGAGGGAAAAAAAATAGCCATGCATTTCACTCACCATCTCGACAGGCGTGAGTCAAAATAGACCTTTCTTCTCATTTCCCTCCAGAGGTCCGTACCCTGCTCAAAGACACCTTGCAACATACGGGAGATGCGGATGCGTTTGGAATAGAAAATCGCGCCCGTCCGCCGTATTTGCAGGAATAGATCGGGATGAGCCCACATCCATCGTCTTGATCGCCACAAAATGATGGTACCTTTACTGTGGCAATGTGCGCCGAATCTATCCCCGCTGATGATGCTGCCGCCGCCGCTGCTGCCGCTGCACACCGACGCAACGAATGATGGCTGCAGACTTAGAGAAAAAAAAAAAAAAAAAAAAAAAAAAAAAAGGAAAAGCAGTCAAATTGGAGGCTACCCCGTCAGCATGCACGATGGATTCATGGCTCGGTGTGTGTGGACGCCATGTATGCTCAGGGATGTGATGCGATGTGGAATAATTCCCTGCCGGCTGCCCATGCGCTACCTTGCTCTGTTTACCGTCAATGCAGCTGCAGGCTGTGGCGGAGCTCCAGTAGTGTGTGTGTGTGTGTGTGTGTATGTGTGTGTGTGTGTGTGTGTATGGGATGCTGAGATTCAGCGTTAGTGCATATTACACTTCAGTCATCCCCTCTGAAGGTTCCCGATTGCGTAAAACAGGTGAATCGTGTTCTGCTGCGAGGAAAAGCGCGCATCGGAAAGGTTTCCTCTCACTTGGCCCTGCGTCGTCTGTTTATCCGAGTAAAAGAATAAAAGGAGGTGTGTGTGTGTGTGTGTGTGTTGTGCCATGGCTGCCTTTTTAGTGATGTAGCCCTGAGCCCAGTGACTGAACTATGACCGCCTGTTAGTGATGAGGATGCACCACAACCTCTTAACTCCATCTATAACATCAGTTAATGGAGAGTCATTTGGGCCCATTTCCACAACATTTCCTGGGTAATTCTCATCACTTCATTACAGATTGATGCCTCAGTGCATGCTTCTACAAAAGAGTCAGTTAGAGTTTCAGTTACACCTATCAGCTCATGAATTAGTCATCTAAAAACGTGCACTCTAAAGATTTCCCCAGCAAACATCTATCAATCGATGGGGGCCAGATAATCAACAACAATCAGCAACTTACCGGGGAATCCAGCCACGCCTTCAATTCTGAAGGGAGGAAGACAACAGCAGGAAACCCAGAGAGACGAGGAGGGAGCCAGGCAACGGCCAAAAAAAAAAAAAACCCACAGAGATGAGGAAAGAACCAGGCAACAGCCGCAAACACCTGGAGACACCTGGGAGGAACGTGGGTGTTGACAAGAAACAGCTGCGGCCACAAGATTACTTGTTGACGCACAAAAAGATAAGACTGCTGAAAGTCGACAAGTTCTACGGAAATGAAAATAAACCCTTGAAAAGGTCACTGATACTCTTTCACTAGTTAGATGAGTTTTAAACCTAAGGAAATGTTGTTTACTTAATCTTTTATTTAATGCATTTAGATCTTACTGTGTACAATTGCTGCAGTACCCCTTTAAATAAATGTACACCTCTGCCAATCCAGTTCAGGTTAATATAAACGATGCATCTTAATCTTACGAGTGACGTGAAATGATTTAATTTTCCCTTCTCAACAAAGGAAGGAATAAAAATAATCTTGCTTCTGCCCTGCCTCCACTCTCTCTGTGCTCTTCGCCTGTTTGACTGCTGTCCTGCTGTCCCTCTACTGTTGTCATCACTTTGTTACGGCTCAGATTTCAGGTTGACGTGCCTTTCAAATACCGAGATCCGTGTTGTGCTTTGTCTTCTGTTGTTTTTGGACTCAGGCAGAGTTGGAAGCAGAGCGAGGCACCATCTTTACACAAGCAGACTGTTCAGCTTATTTGCGTCCTTCTGTCCTTTTCCAGGGTACACTTTATTAATTTCTATTGAGGTTGAATATAGTCACAGATTACAGGAAGGCAAATCATGCCGATGCACAGTGTCGGCTGGAGACATGCTTATTATGTTATGAGTCTGAAAATGTACAAGGCTGTGTAAACAGGAAATAATAAGACACGATTAAATTAACAATAAATCATCCAAGTGTAAACAAAAATCACATACATCAGTGCAGCAGAAATTAAGATAATGCAGTTTACTTGCCCGTGGCTTTGCAAATAACTGAGCTGGTCTCATACAGTTATTCATCAAGTGCATTTTGTTGCATATTCTGCAACTAAAACTTATCAGCTTTCATGTGATTATTTAATACAACAGTGATTATTCGTCCGCTATGGCTCTTAGTCACATCAATCCTGCCATTTTCTCCTCTCGCCACCAAATATCGCCGCCCATTTGCGAGTTATCTCCAGGTAGATTGTGGGTTTGTTGGGCAGGTAGTCCAGATACACAGTCTGGCTTGTTTTGGGAACTGCCATTTCAATTTGAGAGCCCTCGTGCCACTCATTGAAAGATGTTATCGAGATAAAATGGGGCCTGGCTTCCAACGCGGCGCTCAGCGAGGTTTCGTAGTATTTGCCGTTGATGCGGTTTCGAGTGTTTTGGAAGTTCCAGGGTCGAATGCTCGTGTCAATATACCCTGGGCCCACACATGGAATGAATATGAGGTTATTATCTTCACAGAAAGATTTAATAGAGTCCCAGTTGCGCTGAGTGGAGCCGTAGGAAAATCCATTAGTAGCAAAGTAAGTGTAGAGACCATCAAAACCGGCAGTCAGGATATCCCTCTTATGTTTCTCCTCAACCAGCAGGGCAATGAAGATGGCATCATACGGGGTGTCCCTGATGCTGTTACTCTCTGTGTGTTTGAGCAGTTTGGCCCACTGCTCCGAGTTCATCAGATATGAGTCATATACATAGAAGAGCGGAAGGAGCTTGCCAGTGTTTGTGCGGTACTTAAAGAAAGCAGGGTGCTCTCCGTATCTGAGAGGAGGAAGTAAAACAGACAAGGAGACAGGGAAAATGTCAGGGGGAGAAAAAGGCAGAGGCAAAACACGATCATTATTTATACAATGAATAATGCAAGAATGATCCCCAGATGGAGTGCCAGATCACGTTGCTAACACCTGACTGACGGCACGGTGAAGACACGGCATTACTCACTTCTCAATGATGTATTTGACGTTAGTGAACATGTTGACTTCATCTCTTCCGTTGTACGGTTCAATGTGAAACGCTACCTGTAAACACATTCAGAACCACAACTAAAGATTACATGAAACATCCTCAAAATATGTTTTCAAGCAGCTCCATGTACTGTGTCGAACATGTAGTCCGCTGCTAAACCAAAACTGTGTTAAACACTCTCAAAAAATCCATACGTACCTTAATATGGTATTTATGTGCCACTTCCAGCAGCAAAGGCACAAAGTCATCCATTGGCTCACCATTATCATCCTTCATGTTAGGCGGGTACCAGGAGAGAGCCATGACACCTGAGTATAAAAACAGTTACAATCATGAATCTAAACTTGGATCAAAGAATCAACCAACTTTCTTACAAAGTGGACCTTTAAGGTAAGTGTGATTTATAAAAATGACACCTTAAATGACAAATTTAACACCAGTATGCGTTTGGTTTTTTTGCAGGTTGGTTTGTCAGCATGATTACAGCCAAGAAATAATGAATGGATCTTGATGGGGAAAAAAAAGGTATTTAGGTGGCTGGTATGTATCGTATGAGTGCCATTCCTGTTTACATTGTGATAGTGATTTCAGTAAGGACACACTAATCTTACTTTAAAGATTCTGATACCTTGACTAAAGGTCAAATCCGAGGACTGATACTACACCAGCACCCCACTTTGTCCAGAGATCATTTATCATTTGGGTTATAAAGCACTGAATGGTTCAGACAAAAATACATTTCTGATCTGCTGCTATGTTATCAACCATCCAGACCTCTGAGGTCGTGAGGTACTGGTCTGCTTTCAGTTCCTAGAGTCAGAGGAGAAGCAGAACGTGGATCCAGCATTCAGTTATTATGCACCACATATCTGGAATAAACTCCCAGAAAACTGCAGGTATGCTCCAACTCTCACCTCTTAAATGTTTAAATCAAGGCTGAAGACTTTTCTGTCTGTCGCAGCCTTTCACTGAAAAAAATTCAAGGCTTTGAACTGCACTGTGACTTTTATTTGTCTCCTTTAAACCTTTTCTGTTTTAGCTTACTTTCCTATTTCTTAACTAAAGATAATGTTTCATTTCTTGACGTCTTCCTACTTGTATTTAAAGCATTCTAAATGCAATTTTCATTTACTTTCATGTAATTTTTATGCGCCTGTAAAGCACTTTGAGCTGCCTTGTGTCTGAATTGTGCCACACAAATACACTTGCCTTGCCTTTAACAAGAATTCAGAATCAGATCAGTTTGCCATAGTCACCCCTACTGTTAACCATATGGCCCAGGACTATTATAATACCACAGTACTATACCTCCATCCCTATCTTTGGAAGGGTCCAAGTGATAATAGTGAATTAGTGCCCACCCAAAGTTAGGTTTGGTTCAATTTTCTTTCTTACCAATGGCTGCTGTACGCAGTTGCTGCATATGGGCCTCTATAACGGAGGGATCCCTGGAACTGTAAGCCCCTAAAGAAGGATAGAAATTGGCCCCGATGTCATCAGGTGGGCTGTGTCTCCCTTGTGGATAGCCCTGAGCCACCTTACTGTCCCAGTGTGGCAGTTGAGGGTGGTCCCAGTGGATGTATTTGCCGTCATACTTGGGGTTTCCATACCAGGCATAGTAGAATGCATGGAGATAGTAGTTTGGAGGAGGGAACTTCTTCAGTGTAGCTTCCAGTTGAGCATCTCTCTCTGACTGAGCGGAATCATTCATTTTGATCTGGTCAGGTGTTTTATCGTTTTTTCTCTGGATGTCTTTCCTTCCCTCCGGGAACAGCTTCTCACCAACGGGGTCACTGAACGGAGAGTCCTCTGGTGTGAGCGCCTTCAAGACCACCGTCACTATGAGCACAAGTAACACCAGAGCGATGAACGTGATGCAAGATTTACGCTTAAACCTGGCCATTCTTCACTCAGTACTTGAGGCCATCCGCAGTTCATTGTTGAGACAGCAGGGAGTTGTCGGAGAGGATGCCATTGAAGCTCGGTCAGTGGGTTTTCCTTTGGCCTGAAGGTTTGAGCAAACAAAGGATACAAGTGTGAACAGAAGAACTTTGGTTTTTGGTCATCAGTTATAGACTAATCATTTTGTCTGAAATTCCATAACATGCATTCCTAATTAGATTATCATTATCATCATCATTATTATTATTATACAACTATTATAATCGTTATAAGAATGAACTCTTTATTTTCAGGATTCTTCATTTTGACCAATAAAACTGTGAAAATGCAGTGAAAAGAATGCACAAACCAAACAATTTATTGATTATCGAGGAAAATTGCCAATTATCTTGATGGAGTTTTGCAGCTCTAGATTAGGTGACACAATGTGAGGCAAAGAAAATCAACAAATTCTGATACTTAAGAGGCTGCAGTCGTCAAATATTCATCAAATTTGTCCGGTTATTGTTTGAAACTATACATCAATTATCGATTATTATTTCGGCTGCAAACACAGTGCACAAGAGTTACAGAAGGACAGAGAGAGCTCGGATATTTAAAATGAGTGGAAGCCCTTTCATATAAACAGTTAAAACAAACTACAGTACGCTAGCTAATGCAGTTTACTGATGCCGAAAAACACAATTAACAAGCCAACAGTGTGATGTAGTTCAACTCTACCTGCATTGATGAACTTTGGACCTGTCAGTAGCTGCCAACAAAAAACAAAGGCGACACAATATTAGTTTCGGCCCCCGACTGCCAAACGCTTCACATATTTCGGTATAAAATAACGGGGTCTTTTGAAACAAAATGTCTATTATTAAACACAGCAGGTCTAACAGCTCGTATGGACTTCTCATGGGTTATTTTTCGTTGTATGAGCTGCCAAAGACGGGACAAAATCTGCACTTCTGGTTCAGCAAGCTTGTCCCGGAAACCGTCACAGATCTGCAAACCATCTGCGACTGCGCCTGCGCAGGGATGTGGCCCATCCACGTGGTTTAGGGAGCTGAAGGTCCTGTCCTGTCAACAACAGACAGAGAAGCAACTTTACACTGTCACAGTGAGCGATGTCGCCCCCTGTCGTCTGGGGAGATGTATTACACAAACAAGCCACACTCAAATTGTAGGCCCACCTTACAGTAAGTACCAAGAGTAGATAGAAACAATTCTTGAGTAAAATCTTAAACTATTGATAATGAATGGTAGCATCCTGGCAAATGTACATATGTAGCAAAAGTACAAGTATTTATACACATATTTACATGCATGTATATACTGTATGATATATAGTATTTACCAATTAGTGGCCTGGTCGATTACTAGATCTGTATTCTGTATTTTTCAGTCAATGTGGTTAGTTATTATACATCACTGACCAAGAAGAAAGGAGGATTCAGTGTGTTGAATATCCCATTCCAGAATGATGTACATTAGATTGTTATTAATAATAATCTATTAGTTGATTTATATTTTGTGTGAGTAATCTGAATCTGCAAAGTCTGACCAAAAAGGTTATTGGTTAACATTTACCCAAAACAGACGTCCTGTTTTACTGCAGTAATCATACATATTTATTATCTTTTCTCAGGTTGACTCCACACTCAGCATGCAGAGGGACATCAAATACTGCAATCTCCTCTCTCTAATGGTGGGCCTGTGAATCTTCTTTGCTTGGATCTTGTCTCACGTCTACCTGGCTGCTCCTTTTTGTCTCCTGCTGCCGATATTCTGCAGGCAAAAATTAACCAGGCTTTTCTCATGAAGTTCCACTGCCGGGACAGCTCCATTTATAGAAATCAAATTGATTTTACCTCTGTTGGTCTGTAGAAGTATGAAGTCTCTGTTGTATGTCGAAAGGAATAGAGGGAAAAGCAACTGCATTCATGACGAGATGTCAGTTAATAAAAACAGGTGACGACAATTTTGGTTTCCATCCATTTTAATTGAATTTATAGACTTTCAAACAAACTTGTACAAATTGCAAAACAGCTTTTGGTAACACCTCATTGTTTTTCTTATTATCGTTATTAGGAAATAAATTAAGTGAATAAAAAGTAAACAATGTGATAGAGAACATAAGAAGTACAACAGAAAGAAGAATACCACAGAGAGCAAAAGAAAGAAAGAAAGAAAGAAAGAAAGAAAGAAAGAAAGAAAGAAAGAAAGAAAGAAAGAAACGAGGCAACTGTTTTCCACAAAGGATCCACTGCGTCTCATTTGCAGTAGACTTAAGTTAACTTCCGAGCAGTCAAACTGAAGTACCTCCTTGTGGTAAATGACACATTTTGTACTGACGATGTCATTAAAAGCCCATCCTGAGCTTTTTGATCCAATTTGTACTATTTTGTTCTTTACTACTGTATTTATACACCAGGTGGCATCACTGTCACATAGAAACACAGCCTGGTGCTGCCACCCACTCCTGACTCCACCAATGTTCTTTCCTCTTTACCAGAACAGATTGTGTGATGTGAAAGGAGGATAGCTGGCATTTTGTTTATTGAAAAGCTTCCAAGTGCAAACTTTACTTCACTATGTTTGTTTATTGTGTACACTTTAACACAGCGCTAAACAATTTAAAACTGTGGAGGTTGCTTTTTGTTTAATACAAGTTTTTTTTTAAACACTGTACGGGCTTACTTCTTCTGCTTCTCCATACATAGAGAGGACATTTACACAAGCACTTTTTTAATGCACCTATTTTGTACATCTGCAGAATAAATACTAACCTTAATTGACTGATATTAGTTTTTTTTTTTTTCATGGGCACAAAATGAAAAAAAGAAATCTCTCGGCATTATTCACAATAAATCAGGAGGATCATATGGGGGAAATTATCTCGATGAGAACAAATCATAAACAGACCCAGGAAAATGTCAATACCAGCTCTGTGTGAGAAGCGGCATGTGTTTGCGTGGGTGTGGAGTCGAGGCACAGGGAGGCATAACGGAGCAGAGGAATCAATGCCCAGAGGGCGTTGTGTCCGGGTAAAGCTTGTCCACTGCCAGCAGCTTCTGATTTAGCCTCTATTTATTTCATTCACGCCGGTCTCTTCACATTCTTTGCTACTCGTGGGGATGTACACTTGTTCAATGCTTAAATATATAAAATGTGCATAACAACAAGTTTACCGCAGATGCTGCAACGTGTTCCAACTGGAATCGGAGAAATGCTATTTGTGTCTACGGCTTTTAGCATTGCACGGAAACCCTCGGTCTCGTTGAAATACATTGGAAGGATTCTCTCCACTTATTTGAGAGGTCAAGGCAAAAACAAAGTACGATCTCTACTGTGTTTTTTCGTTTAACTGAACAAGAATTTTGTCTAACTCACTTACGCCCCTCTCCACAGAGAAGGCATTCGCTTTCATGACACACAACCTTCAGAAAACCTCAAATGGCATTGGAAGTAAAACCACAAAAAAAGAGATTATCTGTTAATAATATCAAAAATACCAACAAACAGGCAAAAAAAAAAAAAAAGAAACAGATTGGTCACAGCAAATTTATGTACACGTACACATTAAGAAAAGAGCTGTCAGTGGAGTCGGGGAGGGCGGGTGAAGAAGGAGGAGAAAGATTTGGGCAATTAGATAAGCCCTGTATCTTTGCTATACAGGGGAGTTACAGGGGTTTGCCGCAGTGGCAGACCGGGGACGGACAAGGGGGAGAAGGAAGGGGGTAAGAGCCAAGGTTGCGCGTTCACCTCTTCTTTGGGGCTTGGGCGGTGCGGGGTGGGGTGACAGGCCGACCAGAATTTACACCACCGTACTGGTACTTTGCCTTCTTCTCTGAGGGCTTTAGGATCTTAAAAAAAAAAAGAGAAAATATGTGAGTTTGTCTGAAATAATATGTTTCATGAAAAAGGGATCAATGTATATGTGTCCCTACCTGGAAGGAGCACATGAGGGATTCGTCAACACTCATCATGCCACCTGCATTGTCAAACTCCCCGCAGTAGTTTGGAGCAGAGAAAAGTGTGACCAGTTGGCGTTTGGCAAAGAACTCATATCCATCCTCCACAACCTGTTGGGAGACACGTGACGTTATTCCACCGCCTACATCGATCGATACCAAGAAACAGATCTTCAGCTAGTTTCAAGATCCGACGTTGCTATTAGGGGTTGAGTGTACAAAACCACCTATCTAACGGAATCAATGTAAAAAACGCCCAACTCTGAGCCGAAATAGCCACGGCCAATTTATCCAGCAAGGAGAAGTTTCACATTTCAATCTAAATCAGGTTAAGACTCCTGACGTCAGTGTCTCAAATGCAAACAGTAGTTTCCTCTTCTTTGCATTTCATACTATTTTACTCCAGCAAAAATAGATAATAGCCGAAACCTAGGTAAAATTACAATGAATTATGCATGGAGGAAAGAGATGAAATAGTAGCAGGAAACCGGGGGGCGACTCTGCTGCACAAGGTCTATCTATTAATATTTGGCTTAACTCGGGTGTCTGTGTCTTTGCATCAGCCGCAGTAATTACTTGTGCCAAAGACGGACAAACTAATGGAGGTCAGCTGTCATGTAAGTGCGTGACCAACCAATTCTAAGCCTCGACAAAAGATCAATTGCTCGCAGTGCGCCTCTTTTATTTACACTCCGCATACAGGCTCCACTCCATCTATAATTACCTGGTGGGCTCTGCAGATGAGGTCCAGGTCATGGCGGTTTAGGAACTTGCTGACCACATCTGCCCCGAAAGTGAAGGAGACCCCGCGGTCGTTCTCTCCCCAACCTTGTACATCCTTATCTGGGTCTGACCACAACAGGTCACACAGCAGGCCTGGGAGACGCACAGGGAGAAGCGGGAACAGTTCAAGGAGGAACTTGGACAGACAACTGTGGGAAGAATGTGCTAAGGATCCCGCTGGCTTTGCTGATGCAACACAGAAGAATGACTGATGTAACAGTCATCCACTCAGGAAGAGAGAGAGTGCCTGTGGTGTCATTTAAAGATAAACTTTGAATTCTAGGGGGGAAAGCCAGAGGAAGTGAACACTTTCAGTATGAGGTATGAGCGTGCAGACACACAGTACCTGTATCAGGCACGTCTGTTGGCCTCATAATCCTGCGAATCTGCTCCATCGACTGCAAATCAGGCGATAAACCTAAAATAGAAAAGGCTACTTTTGAGTGGTGTCGCTTTTAATATTTTTTTTTTAACAAGAGTATTAAGAAGTTCTGGTTTGTATTTGGGGAAATACCAACAGTTCTTTACCTCCATGGCAGCAGAAGATCTTTTCATCAATGATAGCAGCAATGGGGAGGCAGTTGAAACAGTCAGTGAAGGTCTTCCACAACTTAATGTTGAACCTGCGCTTGCCTGTTGGAACGCATACAAAAAAAACACACTATTAGAACATAACTATAAACGCGTTTCAGGGTTGTGTGACTTTATCGCAACTCACACTCATCGTAGAATCCGTATATGCGGTTGATGGAAGCACACTCGTGGTTGCCCCTGAGCAGGAAAAAGTTTTCTGGGTATTTGATCTTGTAGGCCAACAGGAGGCAGATAGTCTCCAGCGACTGTTTCCCTCTGTCCACGTAGTCGCCCAAGAAAAGGTAGTTTGCCTCCGGAGGGAAGCCACCATATTCAAACAGCCTCAGTAGATCTGTGTACTGCCCATGGATATCACCTAAAAAAGGAGGGTGAGAAGCAAATGGGAAGACAAGATTTGAGTCCAACTGTTTATTGAAAATGCAGGCACAGAGACAGGCTGTTTAACATCAAATTATTACAGAAGGAAAAGCTACATCGAAGGTAAAATAATGAGAATTTAAGACAGCTGAGTAAAGGCGACCAAATTATTTACAACAGCAATGATGTAGATGTAAAGATTAGTGCAGACCCCTAATAGTCAACTAAGCCCTTAGTTAAGGTGAAGAGCCTAAGTCATCCAAGTTTTCATTAGTTGCAGACAAAACAAGAAGAAAAAAAAATAACCTCTCAAACTCCATGCAGGAGCTGGACCTTTTGGGCCTGGATAAAACTTTCTTCCAAGTGCATGTTCATGTTCATGTTCATGTTGTTAACCGGCAGCTTTCTTTGTCCTTGCACCAAATATATACATTCAAAGAATTAAAGTAACATAATAGTGCGACGACTGGTCTACTAATGTCTAGAGGTAATAACTACTGGTCGACTGGGACAATCTCTAGTTGGGAGAACCCTGGTTGAGCTCATGAAAAGATGCTAGAACATTATGCCAGCGACTGCATATACACACACCAATTCTTATCTCCCTAAATCCATTTTGATTCTCAGAACACAGCCGGACATGTAGGTTGGTGATAATATATGACTGTGCCATTGCTTTACTGGGACTTTAGCTGCAGGCCCAAGGATACACACACAAAATGAGTCATTGCAACTGCCACCAGATCAATGCCGTGGCCCTTGGGAAATGAGCTACCAAGGGAGAGAATGCTGACAATCCAGGTTAATCACAAAAATAAAGGACACACATCCACACAAAATCACTTTAATTTTAACAGCTCTCGCAGGATTCAGGGTCAACCTTGTCTCTGTGACATCAGTCTTACCAAAGGATCTCAACGGGGGAGCCTCACTCCGTCACCTAGCCAAGACCTGCTTCCTTTTATATCCTCTTGCACCAACTTCAGAGCTGCTCTAATTTGGGCTAAGTGCTCCATATGACTGCAGGGAGCCTCACCAGAAAGGCCAGGACAATAATAACAGGCTTCATTGTGACCAAAATGGGACACAAAATTATGTGCCACACTCTTTTTTAAGGCAGTGCTTCATTACAAGATGGTACCAATGCGAATTAAAATGAAATACTAGGCCTTGTTAGGTTGCACAGCTGCCCGACCCCGAGACAAAAATGACCAGCAAAAATTACAACTTTATATCATGAGAGTGGCTGGCATCCTTTTTGTCTATTCCCCCATGCCCATTCGTGATCTAGGCACCAAAACCCAAACCACCACTGGCACCAAACCTATCTGGCTATGGGCCTACACTTATTTTTGCCTGCGTCTCAGCATGGCATGCAAAAACACATTTTTTTCCCGTGCAAATGAATGATTAAAGGAGCAGTTCTGGTGTTTGAAGTCTGGTTTCATCGTATACTCCAGTGCTCATGTTGTGCTGAGCCAGTTGTGTTTCAGCACCAATCATTCTTTGCCCTCGACACGCAGCCCCAGCTTGGCGTCTACAGTTTTGATTCAAGAGCTGGTGATGGTAACAACTTCACTTTACATTAATAATACAATATCCAAACTTCAATGAAACACGGTCTTAAAGTATTAATACAGTGCTAGAGCAACACGGTCCACAAGCTGTCAGTATAAAATCAGGAAGGCTTTTAATCATTTCCAAACTACTCTTTTCATGTCCTACTTTGAGTTTTAACTTCTCACTGAACAGGTGATGCTACGTGGCAAGCAGGTATCCATGTATAATAAAAAATGTACCAAAAAAATAATTGTTTTTGATATTACTTTCAGTTTTATAGCAAAAAATAAGCCTTTTTGTTTCTCCGTTAGTCTGCCACAACAGTAAAATTCATGGTCACGTTTTTAATTTTTTTGTCATTGGGCATACATTGCAGTGTCATTACAAGTCTATATTATGCTAATGAGGGATGTCCCAATATACCTGTTGTGACAATAACCGTGATATTATATTAATAATACGCAGATGATAATATCATGTAAATAACCAGGCACCTCTTAAATAATTTCTGTTTCTTTTCGCTCACGCTTTCTCAGCGTGGGAGGAGGTAATGAACCTTGATGCTGGTTGCCAGCCGCCTTAAACTGAAAAAAGGGGGAAAGATGACACAGTAACTAGCTAGCAACTACCACACTGTATGCTACAGTTGAAGTCAGATGAAAGCAAGACACTCTACCCACATCCAAAAAGAGTTAGCTTGCCAGCCTGGTCCAATATTGCACTGATATTGTTATTGTGATTATTTTTTGGCCACAATTACAATCATGTATTAAAAATCTGATATTGTGACGGTCTTAATGCTAATTGTGCTAAAGCTGCAACAGACCCACTAAAAGCTATAAATATGACATAAAAACGTAAAAGTACCGACTTTAACGGACAGATTTTTTTTTTGTCTTGGCAGTCTGCAATACATTCTGGACAAAACAGTAAACACTGAGGGACGGAGTAAATACAGAGGACAACATACGAAGAACAATTAAACTTGTTTGTGCCTTCACCAAAACAGGACATGAGACATAAACAATTAGTGTTGCTCATTTTTGCTTTAGTGTGCACAGAAAAGGAAATGAAAAGCAGGAACAAAGCCACATTTGGATAAACTGCTAAACTCAGAGACATGGCAACATTAAACTGTAATCTCTGCAGAGACAGTTGGGGGTTAGTGAACTTTATAGAAACAGTGCTAACTGCAGCTAAGCTGTTGTAAAAAAAAAACGGATTAACTGGATTTTTAAAATAATATTCTATCGCCACTCTATTTCTCAGCATTATAACTGTTTCACTGTTTTTGTTTGTTTTCTCCCACACCTTTGGCATTGACTGTCTTTAATTTCAGTTGAGCCTGTTTGCAATAATAACAACAGAAATGCCTTAGCAATGACCTCTAGATAGAAAAGGGTGGAAATGTCTGCCTCCAGAGAGGACACCTCGGGTTAGCTTTACACTAACGTTCCTCGACTCTTGGTTGAGTTGCTGCATGACTGAATGGGAAATTGTGAGCTCCACCAAGACTGGCTTCTTTATGGGGCAGTCCCCACTGCCTGCCCTATCACAAGGAATTGTAGGATGACAGTGAATTATTTACTCAGCCCTGCCTCTGCAGTGTCAAAACAGTCCGAGAATAGCAGCAGAGATTTAGGGTTTAAAAAGCAGAGCAAAAAGGCTGAGAGCTGGGAAAAAACGGAGCGCTAAACCTGAGGTCAGTGTTATAAATGAGCACGGTCTGTCTCAGAGGACAACATAATGTGAAAGCAATGGCGATAACTCAACTCTCCATAAATCAAATGACACAGCACTGCATATTATGACTCCCCAAGTGTGATACATAAATGTTACATGTCATGCTGACTGCTGAAAAGACAGATAGATCAGTCGTAAATTAAATAAATAACATTAAACAAAGACTGCCTGTGTATGTGTGATGGGATGGCCATTACATTATTAGCTGAGCATCACAGCACTTGTACTTAAGTAGTAAAACTACAAATCACTTTGCATGACCTTGTGTAGTCAGATACTCAACAAGGTCTGAGGAACACTTAATAATACTGCTCTTAATGATATCTACAGTAATATAATAACAATACTGCTTGGAGCACATTTCAGCTAACAGTCCATAACTGTACTATAGTGCTTCACTCATCTACTTTTTTTTTCAAATAACAAGGTTTCCACTTCACACGGAAGAGACAACAAGAGGAAAACTGTGGAGAAATACTACATAATAAATGAAGTATGAAATAACATACATAATATTTTATTTCAAGTGTTCAAACTTGAAAACAGTGTGATCAACAGCAAGATGTGAAAATAACACCTTACGGATACATCCAACACCTTGTGATACACACGACACACTGACAGGAAAATAAGAGAAATCGCAGAAATAAATGTGCAGATGACTGGTTGCTGTAGTACCGTGTAGATAAAAGTTGTGCCTGGTTCTCTTTGAAAATGGGAAAAAGAGTACTACAAAGTAACAGATGCACTCCAAATACAATGAAATGCATCAAGCGAGGAGGGAAATATTAAAAAGCCTTCAGCATAAAAGGCCGGACAAATAAAAAGACAAAAGGGTTCGACCACTAGATCTTCATCAAGGCTCCAAACAACAAACAAACTCACCTATATATTAGCACCAGACAATAAGAGACAACCACATAAATCAAATCATAGCATTCCAGGTATTAAAGAGATGAGATGGCGTAAAGGTTCCCATGCACACAACATACAAAAAATAAAATGATGTGAAAAGATGGGAGCGTCTACAGAAGAAAATATCACAACATATCAAATCAAGCCTTTTTTTGGGGTTTCTTTTGTTGTTTTTTGACAAATTAATCTAGATTGAGAACTTGAACACACGTTGTCAGTCAAATTCTGCTAAAATATGGCTGAAGCAGTTACATTTCTTAATTATATCATCAACTTTGAAATAAGAAAGTTGGTCCTGCTTTTCAGTGAGTATTTGTACTTGAAAATAATTAAAGGCATTCTACTGGACTCAGCCCAAACGCTGACACTGTTCCCAGAGTTTGAACGTGTATGATAAATGCTCCCACAGAGTGCAAACATAAACTCTGTGACATTGTAAATATAGGTTGCGAGCTTGCGGTCTTTCTTTGGCTAATTCAACAGGCTAACAAATCAGTTACATTTTGCTTTGAAACTGTAAGGTGCTATTATGGTTAGCATCACAACCCCTTGGTAATTTTGAACAGGATTGTGATTGCAGGGTGTTGTTAATCATTATCATGCGTCTGGATTATTTTTGCAACAAAATTACTATCTCAAACTCTATTTGGACGGAAGGAGTGTTACTAGGGAACCGCATATGATTTACAAATTACCACCCCATTTTTGTGTTTTGTGCAGCACATTGGCATTTAGCACAGACTTCAACTAACAGCTACTTTCAGAAGCGAAGCGTCTGTTCTTTGGCCGCCACATTTTGAATATAATTTAAAGCTGTTTCGCCCGCTTTCCGCATGTGTTACAAGTTTAAATACATGTTTGCGGCTCATTTCGATCAAGATGCTTTGTGGCTGCGCTTGAATATGACAACCTTCTGTTGCGCCTATCCTTCTCTGTCATCGCTTTTAAACATCAAGTTAGTCGAGTGTTTAAAACGAAATACCACCCCAAATCACAGACATGTCGATTCGTATGGTGCATGGCAGATTTAAATGAGATTACGATAAACCAATTGTTGGTGGGCTGATTATTGGGGCCAATATTCAGTATTATCAGTCTTTTTGAACCAGAATAAAACAAAAGATTACTCTGAAAATGGCTCTGATGGAGCATTCTTTCGCTGCCTGTAGGCACCTCATTATCTCACTCAATGTCCAACCCACAACACTATCTGACTGGTTACATGTAACTATTAACTTATCAAATACATGTAGTGGAGTTGCAGTATAAAGAAGAAGGGAAATAGAAATACTCAAGTAAAGTATCTTGTACTTAGGTAAAGAGCATTTACTTGCATTAAAGGGATATTCCAGTTAAGTTTAATCCATGGTCTAACACACAGCAGTGTGTGTGCTGGGACCCTATTTGTACTGTTGCTGAAGTTTGGTGCTGTTCTGAGCATTATTTGTGGCTATGAGTGGCTTTTTGATGGCGGTTTCTTGGTTGGAGGCATAGACTGCAGTGTATTGTTATCATGCAGTCTTTTCTGAGGTTGCTAAAACTACATAAGATAGCAGTCGGAAAACTTGATCTCTCGAGGGAGGGTCTTATTCTGTGTCACGGTGTGTTAGACCATGGATTACATTTACGCTGGAATATCCCTTTAAGATATTTGATTTTTAATCCAAATGTTTATTGGTCCAAATTTCACTTTTCTCTCCCCTTGATTACTAATAATAGTACTAATAATAAATATGCAACATATTGATCTATACCTAAATAAGATCACAGATGACCTCCGCATTTAAATTACTAAAGGTACCCTGGAAATACTAATCCTGTGCAAAAAGGGTTTAACACCTCCTCACAATTGATTGCTTGATTATTATAATTATTATTCAAAAAATGTTTTTAAAAAAAGTTTGTTGTGACAAATGATAAAGCATAGAAGCGTCATAGCTGCAGCAAAATGATACAGGTGGCATTAAAGTTAAAAACATGTATGAGCGAGAAGCAACAGAACCTGATCCATGTGGCATTAGTAAATAATTAAAGGCATGCACTGTTTGGTCTTTACAGGCAATGGTGCTACTCTGATGGCCTGGGTTAAAGTATTCAGCATGAGGACACAAGTTCAGCAACTCAACAAAGGGAGTTAAGGAGGGACAAAGAAACTTTACACAGGGACAAATAACACCACCTGAAACTCATGCATATTTCAGAGTAACCTGCCACGGTTAGGTCTGCATGAATGAGAGCATTTGAGGTAACCTTCAAAAAGTCAGTGTTCGGAAAAATATGATGTCACACATATGGATAGCATCATTCCCTAAACATCCAAGTTGATTGGAGACAATTAGATCAATTGGATCAAATTACAGTGCCCCATTATTACATTTAGTCCAAACGCTGTCATCTGAGGTTGATATAGTATTCGGAGAACAAAACAACAATCTCAAAGTGAATGTGTGTGGGAGGGAACTGGCATGAGGACGGCCGCAAACGAACTCTGTGTAGGCCTATATGTGAGCATGTGTACTGTATTTTTCAAGGACTGGCACATATATTAGAGGGCTCAGAGTTGTTTGCTGTTGCAGCGCTTCACTGGAGGCAAGAGATAAGGCACGTGGGAGGGTGCAGAGATGTGCAGGAGCCAGGGAGAGATAGTTTCAGTGGCAGATTGAACAGAACTGTTGAGAGAGAGTTCACTTTGGTCTGTCCATTTCATGTGTGAAAGGCAACGACACACAATCTGTGTAAATGTGTGCACTGACCTACCCTATGTGTATCCTTCTATAACATCCACATAGTCTAGTCGAGGAAAACAGTGACTTAATATATGACCCAGTCTGGGGGAGTCTTACCCTGTCTGCAAATAAACCTTTAAATTCTAGATGTGCTGTTAAAGAAACACCACAGCATTAAGTTATGTTTTATAAACTGAAAGGCAAAAACAGACATGAGGTGGTGAGGAAGTGGTTTTAAACAACACAAGCAAAGAACACTGACCACAGATCTTGAGGGGTGCCTCAAGCTCCAGCAGGATGGGCTGGCTGAGGAAGATCTCCCTGGATTTGATGCAGAGGCCCCGCACCTCTGCCTCCGTCATCTGGACTATCTTCCCCGGGCGACATCCCCGTACTGGTGAGAAAAAGACCGCAACACTGTAAGTGATAAAACAGCAGTGCCAACAAACCCCCTTCAGCAACATTAAGTTCATCAGCATGGGACCATTATACAAGAATTTTACACCTAAGGGGAATAAAAACCCCACTTGCGTCAGAATCACAAAGCAATCTTTAAATCTGATGATCTGTGGGCGTAATGGTTCTGTAGCTTATAGCTGCTTAGTGTCAGCCATACTCAAGGAACCCACTGCTGAGACTATGAGAGCAGCTTGCATCTTCAGCACTGGTGTGGGTTTATTGGCTATGTAGTTGCACTGTTAGCTTAAGCCTACTTTCTGGCGCTCAGCCACAGCTCTGGGTGCAGATTTATCTCGCAACGATGAAAAGAGGAGCGAGCGTTGCAAGCGCTGGCTAAAGTCAGCAGTGGAAATAGTCAGAGATATGAAAAGTGAGA
This sequence comes from Diplodus puntazzo, assembly GCA_963678695.2. Lineage (NCBI taxonomy): Eukaryota > Metazoa > Chordata > Actinopteri > Spariformes > Sparidae > Diplodus > Diplodus puntazzo. The sequence continues at coordinate 9,364,544 of OZ023175.1, forward strand.
TTAAACAGACAAAGCTGCTTCCCTTGCTATGGTTACTTGTGGCTTGTACAAGACTGAAGTTCCATTTAGTTTGAAAAGTGTGTATTTTACTGTGGCTGCAACTAAAAAAGTATTAATCGATTAATCAGTGCCAATAGGACGTTTTATGATATATTATTATTGCCAGAAACTGGCTCTGATAGGGGGCTTTTCAATTGGCACATTACCAGTTTAAGCTCACAAAGTTGTGCCGTGCTGTGCGCAAGATGGACCATCTCCAGAGTGGGGGCAAAGCCCTCCTGATTACAGTGATACCAAAGTGCTGCAGTGACATCTCGCGACCGCGGGCAGCTCGTAAATTACGCCCTTCTGACCCTCAAATACACATTTGTGACAATACTCCTGAGAGAGGGCTTTTTTGTGAAATAAAACGTGTTTATCGGCAAACTAGCGGAGCTTTAATAGCAGCAATTCTTCAGTAATACTGCAGGGAGTATGCCAGCTGCTTATAAGCAGTCACAGGCACAAAATAAGCACCAGTCACCAGATAAATGCTGATAAAATATGCAGAGTGGATGATAAGATTTGCTGCATTCACCAGCCCCCCCTCCAAAAATAGTTTTCTGCTGAGCACCTGGTAAAATTTGAACACTGACAAACACAAAAGTTAATTTTGGATCCTGGTCACATGGCATTAGACATACATCAAGTGACTAGTGTCAAAAGTTAACAAGGGTAGAAATCCATATAAATAAAATATTCAGGCTGAAGATTTATGCTGGCGATTTAACACTGGCCAATTGTGCTTCATCACTCCATCAATACATGTATAGTAAATGATAATTAGATGGCACTTACATGGAGATTTTACTTTTAATCTCAGTCTGACGTCACAAAATGCATTTCCAAAGCACTGCATGAAGACGGACCATTGACGATGAAAACAAAAGTGATGAACAAATCCACGCCTGAAGAATTATGTAATAACCAACCATTTTTGGTATTGCCTTAAAGCTAGACGCCCACTCAAGATCCCATTAAAGAATAGCTGAGCCTAGTGAAACCAATGCATGTTAGTCAGGGAGGAAGTTTACTTGAGCACTTTTCCGTTTTATTTCTTTAAAAGGATGACAAGTGAGAGAATGGCGAAACAGGGAACAGTTCAAAATAAGTTTAACAAGTGTAATAGGTACATGGTTTTCTTTTGCATACATCAACATATACATGCAACTTGCACAAATCGACTCAGACTCGCTCATCGTCCCCGTCTCATTAGTCATGTAATGCAACCAAATCTGAGCGATATGAGAGAACCAAGGGAATATGGATCCTCACAGATGGTAAATCTAAGTGCCAATTCTATTCCAGGGCTGCACCAATCTTAACGAAGTGTTGCTTTTTACACCATCAATTTCACACCATCAATTTTCTTTATCATCCATCTAGAGTATCTGCACTGCCACGTAGCCACGGCATGAGGCATGAAATAGCAGAAGTAGGGCTCTCTCCGCTCCACGGCCAGGCCTCATCAGGGCCGGGCCAAGCGAGTTAAGCTCGGATGCTTAGCCTGCCCGGCTTTAACACTGAACCTTTTACGGCTCGCACTTCTGCAGGCTGGCACTTTTAAAAGAGATTATGTTCTTAAGAACATTGAGGGGCAAAGGCTAAAATGAAGCAATGACAAGGATTTACAACCATCAGAGACCGAATCACTGCGAGTGTGAGTTTGCGGCTGTGTGACTGTACGCTTGTGTGGAGAAAGTGACACAGTGTTCCATACACTTTAATTCCCATGAATAAGCACTCTTGCTGACACTTGGCTTTCCCTCAAGACTGAATTTTCCGAGACAGCAAAACATACAGTAAGCTATTATGCACTGTTGTGATGCAAATTGAAGCCTCAACAGGGCTTATCAAATTATCTGATTTAAAAAGTTAACACAAGAGAATCTTGTCTCTTGACATGAGAAATGTGCTGATGATTGTGCTGTGTGTGCTAATGTGCAAGTATCTGCCAAAATCCATGCATGTGGTTGAGGACCAAAACAGGTTTTGCTCCATTTATAACAGTATAATATCCATAAAATACAGACATCAAGTTGGAGTCAAAGAAGTCAAAGTCAAAGAAGTCAAAGAAATTCTTGCAAAAATTGCAGAGACTGTCATTTTCTGGATAAAACAAGTGACAACACAGCATGATAATGAAGCATGGACGTGCTGCAAAAAATGCCTTGGCCTACAAATTCTGTTCTCCAGGATGGTAGCCAAAGTTAGTTTTATTTGGTACTTTACTCTCTCTGGAATAACAAAAATGTCCTTTAAATACGACCGGCGGACGAAGAAGGAGGCCGTTCAGAGACTTGGAGGGAGCTGAAGAAACTTATTTTACTCCTCCTCCATATTTACAACCTGGAAAACTGAACTAAAATTGAGGAACTAGTGGTTCTTCATTCTGTAATATTCATCTGTTATTTAGTTGCAATTCATGTACTATTGGTTTCATGTTAAGATTTTGGACATCCTAAAAAAATCTTGGAGTAGGGAATATCAGAAGCAGCCAGTGGCTGAGATTTGGCTAACGCTAGTAAGAATGCTAAAATAACATCAACCAGGACAGTGAAAAAAGCCCAGTTATCTCCAGAAACAACTTCTCCTGCTAGCTAATTACATAAAGATGACAATGAAGATGGTGATGAAGATGTTGATGCCTCATCAATCAAAAGTTATCGAGTGCACCACTGGCTACAGGTGTGTCCATGTCAGCTGCAGGGGACCTGGCTTTGAGGAAATGGTATACTCTTGATATCCTCTTCAGCTTTGACATATATTTTATGTTTGACCAGGTGTTTCCTCGGGATTGATGTGTTGCTCTGGTCAGCTTTGTGTTTTGCATTGCAAATACTGCAGTGCGTGTTAACCTGACTCACTGTGACCTGTTGCAGGGGGTGACGTCTCGCTCTCTCTTTGGCAGAGATTGAACAAACGTGAATCGGTACTTGGTAGTAGTGATGTAATTTAGTCGGTACCCTTAAAAGTACAGTTCAGTTCAGCATCCAACTCGAGTATAGACCCTGACAAATGTCGCATCATCATGATTTTAAGAGCTTTAAGAGCAAATAGAACTGTGAATTAAATTAAAATCTTTATATCTATAAAAATCATTGCAATAAGATTATTTTTTACTACATCGTGCAGCCCTAGTAGCCTGGCATTTGTCCCTGCTAATTTGCAGGGTGCATTATCTTGACTTTCACTAAACCCTTCATAACAAGGTTTTAAGGTGACTGATCCAGAGTACATTATTAAACAAAATCCCTAACCCTGTCATAGGCACCAAGAAGCACAGTAACAGTGGGATATCTATAGCAGAAATCACTATAGTTAATAAGAAGAGATGACCATCTTTAATGGCCATTTCATTATTCAATCATTTACAAGTGTGCTTGTTTCTAACCCTTGAATAAGTTCACACCACTAATTACAAGGCTGGGCGATTGTGTAAGAAGCCTATGAAGCGATAACATCTAAATTAATTAGTTAATGTGTAGTCACTTGTTTTGTGAGCACGGGGAGAAGGAAAAAAAAAAGACACAATCACCATCTTGCAAAAAACAAGATCACAACCACACTAACCACCTGTGAAAGATGCCAAGTCCAACTGCCAACCAACATATGAGCAACACTGTCAACAAGTCACTGCAGTCCAAGCTGAGCACCAGGGAGAACACAGTGTGTGACAGATCAATACGGATAATGGATTTCATATTTGTTTTTTCCTGCTTATTTTCAATTACTTTCACAATTTAGTAGCAAATGAAGCTGCAAGAAAAACAAGGCAGGTTGCAGCACTCAACTACCAAATCTTTATTCCAGTGCTGGCATAGTGTCTCATCCATCCAACAGTCGCGGGTATAACTGATGGAAAGTATGCCAAGGACAGCTGAATTCGCCTTAGTGGTCTGGTCTGACTCAAAGGATATATCACAGGGGAACAGAAAAAAAAAATAAAACTCTCTGCCTTCTCTTGAGCAGGTGGACAGCCAACACAAAAGGATTTTAACACCTCTCTCTCTCTGCCAAACACAAAACCTGGACCTCGGACACGAACAATAATCCCCCTTTTACTTACCAAAGTGTGAAAGCAATCATTTGATTGTGAACACAGCAGGACATTGTGAAGTCAGACAACCATTTCATCCACCCTATCCTAGTTTCACAATTTACTGTACAAGCGCTTAAAGCGAATGTGGGCCAAGTGTGGTTGAGTGCTGTGAATCACAGCAACCTGCCCACTAAAATACACCTACAACACCAGAGAGAGGAGAGCTCGAAAAGTTCAAATTACTTCACAACACTGAAACTGCCTCACTAATCAAATGTGTCTAGCATTTATTGAAAATGACACCCAATAACAGATGAAACTGTTAATCATATGTAAGCGTTTGAGGTCTATTAATACATCTCATCTATTTGTGGAAATGATCCCCTTCCCAAAAATGTAACATTAACCAGACCAAAAACAGAAATTGAGCAGTATGTCACGGATATGGGGCAAAACTTCAACATGTCCAGGTGATAATCGTTGCTTGTACCTGAGGTTAACAGATATTAACTCAGTCTTTGTAACAGGTATGAGCATTAAAGCCAGAACACATCGATACGGGTTGTATTTTAATATCAAAATGCTCAGGACACACGTCCCCAGTCCCCCTCTACTCGGCACACAGGAACAGAACACACACTTTAAATATACCAGAGCAAAAACACAAGACGGGAAGTTTAATTACACGCTGATGTGAAGGCCAAGACGCAGTAAAACGACTAGCCAGGAGCAACTTAGCTATGACTGCGAAAACTGAGAAATGTAGGCGTTCACCGACAGTGTTTATAAACACGGCCAGCTAACAGGACCGTTAGCCTCCGCTAGCCGGGGACTAGCCGCTCCGAGTGGCAGACGTTAGCCGCACTACCTAACGCATTTTCCTGCGTTTTCTAAAGCAACCGCGGTGGTTACGGAACAAATCCCGCAGCAGGTTTAGTGAGCACAACCGGCTGCGTGTGATAAAAAAAGAGATTGTATTGAGATTGTTCACCTTCCAGAAGCCGAGAGATGAGGCTGTCCACGTTCAATTCACCCTCCGCCATCTTCACACTGATGGTGGTGGTACAGCGTTGGCTGGTTATGTTCCCCCCTGCAGACACCAGGGGGCGCTGCTGTCAACAAAACAGTGACCACAGATCATATGGCCTAAAGGAAAAGTCACTTCAATCATATTTATAGTTATTATTAAAGTGATTTTATAAGTAGATTCAGACTGAAAAACATATTTTTTATGGTATACACTAATTTCCTTTAAGCATGCACAGTATTCTGTTTTAACATATCTGGAAAAAAGCACAATTTGTGTTTGCACTTATAGAAGCAGTGGTCATACAACAATGTGGAGGAAGTACTGAGATTCTTTTTACTTTACTAAAAAGTTATATGGGAGGTGAAACTGAAGCAGATAATGACTGAACCCTAGCTCTCAATTTTTGGATGAATGTATCGTTTAGATACAAAAGTATCAACATGCACAGCAGGTACTTAACTTAAAGGTACCCATCATGCAGAATTAACCATGTCAGAACAATACTTACTATTTTACTGGATTTTAATGTCTGCATCATTTTAATGCTGCAGCTGGTAAAGGTGGAGCTGATTATCTACTTTATATGCTGCTGGGCGGCTTCATCTATAACAATACTTCTTAGTGTATAAACTGATTTATGTGTGTATATAACATGAATATGCAATGTAGCTATTAACTAGAGCTCTTAGGTAAAAGTAGAATATTTGTCAATTTTAATCTTGAAGCCAGTTCAGGTGGAGCTAATTTTAACTATTCTCTACGATTATGTACCAATACATCATGATTTATAAAGTGATCAAGTGTTTTATTTGTAAAATCAGCTGTCAAATAAATGTAGCAGAGCAAAACTTTAAAAAAAAAAATCAGAAAGTGTAAGCACAAAGTACAGATTCAACGAAAACCGTTCCTCACTATTTACGTATTTTCCCACCACTGTATGCTTGTTACATAATTAACAGAAGCAGTCGGCATCTTTCATCACTGTCGGAGATCATAAAATAACCACTTTTATGATTTACGGACAGACTATCTCATTGGCGGTAATGATTAAGATAATACGCATGGGCTGATGTGTGCTGAATCACTGCTGCATGGATGGCTTGTGTGGCTTGTATTTCCTGGCTTGCTAAAATAAATACCATTAGCATGTAATGGTGTTGATGTTCTGGACAGACAGTCTGTAACATGTGAGGACTGGCTGGTGTGCTGGTTGTCACTTGAGCGCACACATTATTAACAGTTTACATGAATTTATTGCAAATCATTTATTCCAAATAACCAAAAAAACATGTTATTACATTCAAAGGCGTTAAGGTTATTTTTCAAAAAGACAAAAAAAGAACATAGGGAATGCGTAATTACATGTATTTACCATTGCACAAAATGACCACACAATGTTAGATTTTTATTTACATCCGTCTTTAGCTACATCCAGAAAAAAAGTAACTATAGACACTTAATTCAAGTACTTAAAAAATTAAGATTTGAAGTAAGAATTGTGTATTTTACACAGAAAAAGTACGGAATTCAATACATTTTCATTCTGATCAAATTAAATATATAACAGCAGTAATAAGTTAACATTCAGTGAGTCATTTCAGTCTCAATTTGCACACAAAATCGACTGTTTGAACTGCTGTGGTTAGTGAGTGTATTGTCTCGTTAAGTCAGCTGCTGAGCCAGCTACAACATTCAAATACGCCTGGGATTTTTTCCAATTCTTTCGTCTCAGTAAACTTGCATTCAGTAAGTCTGAATGCAGGAATTAGAGTGGATTCAGGTGTCTTCTTTATTGCCTTCCTTGAGTAAAGTCTCGTTGAAGCAGATCTTATCATGTCTAATAATGGAAATCTTCTTGATCATCACCACCAACAACATGCTTTATACAATCACTTCAAATATCTGCGCTGTTATTTTGAAGTTGCTGTAGATTTTTGCATGAATAGTCCAGTGCAAAATATACAATAAGTGGCACTTTAAAAGCCAGTGCCCTTCATCTCCACCGCGGACGTCATCTGCTTTTTGCTCCTCTTGGATCTCCAGCAGAAGAGGAGCCAGGTGACGACACAGCCTATCAGAAGACCCACTACGGCCAGCACAGCGGCGAGCCAGACCGGCACGGTGCCTTCGCAATCAGGGGTGATAGGCACGGCTGTGGTGTGCAGTGTGGGTGCTGTGGAGTGGGTGGTGGGTGCTGAGGTGGTGGTGGTTGACACGGGGAGGCTGTTCACCTTTGTGAAGATGTAAGGATGCTCCTGGAATACATGAAAGTGAGGGTCTGCTATTAAATTACAGCCACCACCAACTCGTGCCATTATGCACACATTGTGCAGGTAAAATCCTAAGTGGGTCATATTAGCATATGAGAAGTGCAGGTGTGGTAACTTTCTTACCTCAGTGGGGCACTTGATGTTATTTCTGGTCTTTCTGAAATTGTTGTATGTCTGTTTTTCACCCACCGGCTCCAACTAGCATGAGAACAGAGGACATCATCTACATATCGACGTAACGTACATTATCTTTTCCTTATCTTATTATCTTTTCGCTTGAGAACTAAAGATAAAGAAGTTTAACGCCAGCGTTTTTTAGAGTCTCGAATAGGTACGTCTTGGCCAAGTTATACAGTGCTCTTCAATAATATATTTCAAAATGATAATACTGAAAGGAGACATTGGTAAAAGGATTGCTCATTCAGCTAAACGGACCAAACCAAAGGCTTTTTTCCTGTTGGGAATACTGTATCTTATCAAAAATTGTAACTGAAAAGCCCATAATTATGTAGAACAAGAAGACCCATAAATAAACTCAACTGAGGAAGCAGAGTATCAAACACATTCTTCCAACACACCCCTAACTCTTCCCCTTGTCACACACAGTTACCCTTAAACTGTTGGCCCTTCAGACTCACCATGTTATTCCACAGAGCTGCAGCCATTTCAGCGTGTCCCCGCTCACTGAAGTGGAAACAGTCCACGGAGAAGTAGGTGTCGTCAGGTTTGCTGTCCTGGAGAAGAAATAATACAACATCAGTGTCTCTAGGGATTGTGACCGTCCCAAAGCTAACATTTGTTCGTACATATATGTAGAGTGCATCAGAGGCCCAGGGTATACACGGCATGTCTTACAGCGTCCAAAGGAACGACGGTGTTCTGAAAAAAGGGCTGCACGACCACGGCAAAGTCCTCTCGGCCATCGTAGCGGCCTCCGTACGCCACATTTTGTGTTTCAACCTGAAAGAAAGATCACACACACGCTCGTTGAAAAATCCTGAATCTGTGAAAATGCAAATGTCTTCACGTTAAAAGTTTAACTTCTGAACTCAAGATGTCACCAATAGCTCTTAAAGGTCATTTTCAGTGTATGTGCCCTGGAGGCTTCAAGTTTCACACTAACAAAAGCTGTGTATTGGTCCGACATCTCAAAGTTAGATTTAAGATGAGCACAAAGAAGCTTCCTCGACAGACTGAAAGGAGATCTAGATGTTGGTCACACATTTCGCGCTCACTGTCCAGTGCGCTAACCTGTAGCTCCCGATTGATCCGTTTCATTTCGGCCAGCTCTAGAGAATCCTCTTGTACTTGCAGGAAGCACGGGCAGACGAGCCTGAGGACCAAAGATGGGAGTGAACAGGTGATTTGGGACGAACAAAATGCTTTTGACTGATACACAATTCGACTTGTTGCATGATACAAAAATGGGATTTGTCATTGGTTCAGGTGTCCTAAAAAAACACCTCTTTCTTTGTTGGACTATTTGACCAATATTAAGAATCATCTGATGATTGATGGATTGATTTGGCATAAGTGGACTGATGAGCGTACGGTTGTAATACGTTGCACCCGAGGCTGTCCCTTTTGATCCTGCGAAGGCCTTCGATTTCCAGGATCTCCAGGATGTTGACAATGGCTCTGGGAACCTATGGCAAGAATGGAAGGAAGACGTAACCATTTCAAAGAGGAAAATTCAGAACTGAGTCTTTTATCAATGGTAATTTAAAGGGAAGAAAATAAATCAAGAAGATGCACATTCAAAAACTGTCTGTTTTGGCACCAGACATCATTTTACCTCGTTGTAAAGCATATCCAAGCTTGTCATCATATGCTGGGAGTAGTTCTGAGGCGACAACGTGGCCTGTAGTTATGAAAAAAATAACAAGTTTACACACAATGTAGCTGGCTTTTTATTAATTCATAAACAGCACTTGCTTTTTTTTGGTCATTTGCCGTTGTCTGTTGTGGCCGGAGAGAAAAGCAGCATCATTTGTGGCGCGCTTCAGCTAAAATAACTGTCCAAGTTCGCAGCTGAAAAGCACATCTCAACCAAAAGTAGCCGCCGCCATGCAACATGCATGAGCGTGCGAGCAACAACTAAAACCTAAGCTGTCACTACCACAGTCTCCGGGCTCATCTTAAATTGATGCCGCGCTTTGATATTCTGCTTCAAAGCACAAACATTAAAAGAGAGACTAACCCTGTCAGTGCAGGGGGAGGCGTAATGGAGAGAGGGAAAGAGGGAGAGGAAGAGGGGAAATGGAGGCAAAACTGAGGGAGAAGAAGGAGAGGGATGAAGGAGGGAGTGAGACAGAGACAGGATGAAGAGAGTCTGTCTTGACCCCTGCGTTGTTTATGCCTTCTCGGAGAACAAGGCCTGTCACTGTGCCCCATGTGCTTGTTTAATGCAGACAGAGGCCGAGATAGAGGGAGAGGGGGTTGAAGTGACAGAATGTGCTCATTGAAAAGAAGCCACGTCTGCTCTCATCTTACTCTGACACAATAAAACAATTAGGGGAGGGCTGTTCACAAAGCTTGATTATTCTGCTCCAGTGCGCAGGCCCATTTGGGGAGTGATATCATGAGACGGCTCTGTACACAGGGCATTTCACAACACTACGGGGATGTTCAGCCTCTGCGCTGCACCGGGAGACCGTCGCTTTCCCGTGACGACTTCATGCAGCAACTCACGCGGTCGTTGCAGTACTGACACAGGTCATTGCCTCCGATGAAGAGGGTCACCAGCTTCCAGTCGTTCTCAAAATCCACCGTCTAAGGGGGACGAAGGAAGGATCAAAAAATTTTTTTACACATACAGACATTGTGAATCTGTGCACGAATTAGTGTGCTTGCAACACACTGTGTTTAACTCACAGGGTCGTTTTTCATGTTATCAATCAGGCGTCGCACTTGCCCCGGGATTCCTCTGTGCAGCAAAATAAGAACAAAACGGTTAAAACGTCAGCAAAAAAATACATGAACGTGAACCACTTGAACCTGAAAACTCACAATATTTTAGCTCCTGACACAGCCACATTGAAGCCAGCGTTGGTTGTCCCTTTACCCTTTGACCATCCTTTGATATTCGGATTAAACTTCTTCAGGATATCTGATGTAAAAAGAGAAAAAAAGAAAGTAGCAAAATGACTGCACAGGAGGCCAAATTCTAGTTTTGTTGTGATCCAACTCTGTCATCTAGTGGTGCTCATGTGCATCGCAATGTCAGGACAGCTACAGGACTCACTTGGTAATGTTGTGACAGTCTCTAGGTTCTGATCTCCTCCGATGCTTGTTATTGGGGAAAACGGACAATTAATACAACAATCATGAAGATCACAGATATATTGCGTGAATTGTTTGTTTGCAGTCTCTCACCTCCACGACACCCCTCTGTCCTCAGTTCTCAGCTGCAGCAGACTCTTTGCCTTGGCACCAAAGCCGGCCTGCATGCAGAGACAGATGATTTACCATTCAGTCATTTTCATTTAATTGATTACGCTTCCTCAGCTTGCACATTTACTTGATTTATAAGTACCTAGAGAAAAGGGAAAGGGTAACACGATCGATCCGGCCGGTGGGTCATCATTTAATCATTTACCTCAACGTTATTCAAACCCACTGAGCTTCATTTCTACTGCTACTGGAGTCAAAGACAACCAGGATTTTTGGCGTGTACAAGAAACTGTCATGATGCTGGGGTTCAGTTTTATTGTTTCCTATTTTGTTGTGTTGTAAGGTTCATCCTGTCATCCCACGTGTCATGCTGTGTCTGTTTCCCACTCTTCCCATGATTGTCCTGATTAGTTTCACCTGTGGCTGGTTAGACTCCTGTGTATTTAGTCCATGTGTTTTTCCCTCTTCCTCTTGTCAGTTCTCTTCCCTCAGTCCTCTTGTACCTGGTTCAGTTTTTGTACGTTTTGTATTTCCATGGATTTTGCAATCTGGCCGTTTTTTTTTATCAGCTTTTCATTAAAGCCCGTTTTTGTTCCACCATGCTGCACAAAGTAATCTGAACCGGCCGTCAATACTACCATTACATCATTTGTTACAAGTGCCTGGTTGGGAAATAATGGTTTATTATTTACATTTTTCTGACATCTAATCTTTAGTCTATTAGCAAGGATCCAAGTGAATGCAACTTGTTTGGCACTTTTCAGACCAGAAAGGTACTTTACAGGCAGGAGAAAAATGTGAGAGATGTGCATGATAAATGCATGCACGCTGCCTTTGACTCGCTTATATTATAGATGAACTACCAATTACCTCTGTGACATTCTTGTGTACAAACCTACCGTAAGAGAGTCTCCGAGAGCAGCCACCACTTTGATGTCTGCCGGCCGTATCCTGTGAGCTAAAAAGAGATCGACGTGAGCCTATTTCACACCTCACATTTCTATTTCCCTTGAGGTAAACACCTTGAATGCTTACCTGAAGTAGGCACAGAGTTGGATGGAGCTGTGTTAACACAGGAAAAGTCACTGCCCCAGTTCTAAAGAATGACAGAGACTCGTTTTAGGTGTTACAATGTCTTTTGGAAACAACAGTTGCCATTTTAAAGACATAAACTATGACCTACTGTAACAGGCTCAGGGGTGGGTGGAGGGCCCGGAAAAGTGTAGTTGCTGTTGACAGCAGTCCGAATGAATGGGTTGGTCTGATAGAGGAACAACCAAAAACATTAATACACAAAACAACAACACGTAATGTTTATTTCTGATACATTGTGGGATGAAGATACCTCAGAGGGACACTTCAAATCAATGCCAGCTTCAAAGTCTTGTGTGAAAGTCTTGTTGCCCACTGGCTCCAACTGAAAGATTGTGAAGATCATCATTTGATCGTAAGAAGAAAATGAAGTGCCAAAACAAAAATTGCGCTAAAATGTCTTCTGATAAACAAAAATCCTACCATGTTGTTCCAAAGAGCTCGAGCCATGAGGGTGTGAGCCTTCTGGCTGAGATGGAAGCAGTCGGGTGTGAAGTACGAGCGGTCAGGCCGGCCATCCTTTAAAAAAGAAAGGTAAGGAGGGACGACATTTTAAAAACATTTACATTTATAATTAAAAAAAAAAAAAAAACGGTTCCATGTCTTGCAGCTCTTACCTCTAACCTGGGAAGGTAAACCTCCCTGAGGAAGGGCTGCAGCACCACGGTGAAGTTGACGTGTGTGTCGTAGCGCCCAGAGTCAATCAGCTCTCTCATGGCACTCTGGACGGAAAGATAAAGACCGAAGAATGAGTGTGAATGATTGTTTGACTTCTCAGTAACCCTAGGAAGACAAGCAGCCACTCTGCTAACAGGGATCCCAAAGAATAAAGAATGGTTACAATGATGACTTAGCCTTTAAAATGGGCCTTTGAAGCCTTTTTAGGTATCAAATTCACTTGAAAGTTCTATTTTATAATTGTAAAAATGTGAGTAGTAGCCGCATAAATGGCTAAGTTAGTCCTGTTAGTCATTCACCTGGTAGGCCCTGTTGAACTCGTTGACCTTCTGGAGTTCAACGGATCCCTCTTTCGGCTTCACTATGCAGGGGCAGACTATACTGAAAAATAGACATCAACATCGTCAAATAATGTTTCAGAAACTTTTATTTTTTGCATCATTTTTTATTTTAAAACAACCAAAATTCACTGACTTCACAAACCAGGTGGGACAGCCCAGAGTGTTATCTTTGTGCAGATCACGCAGCGGTACGATATTCAACAGCTCGATCAGATTGACGATGGCCCGAGGCACCTGGGTGACACAAAAACGAGAGGCGCGCAGGCCTTTCTGTGATTATGACCGGCTAACGTGCAGGGAGGTTGTTTGTTGGGTGTGAGAGGATGAAAAACTTACTTCATTGTGGAGGATGTCCAGAGCTTGCTGGATACGAACGGCGACATTCCTGGCTGAGAAAAAGATCTGTGGGGAAAGAGTGTTTTCTCACTAATAGCCAAAAGCGTGAAGGTGCGCGTGCATACATTTGGAACAAATCAAAGTCGAGAGAAGATTATTCAGTGAGTGCTTTGATGACTGATTATCATTTGAGTAAGTGAGCGAGTGAGTCACTTTTTTGAGGAAACGTTTGATGGTTTCAGCTTCTCAAATGTTAGGATTTGCTATTTTACTTTATCTTTTATGAAGATTTTGGATTCTTACAGTCTGAATATGTCACCCTCAGCTCTGGGAAATAGAGATGGGCCTTTTCCTCTATTTTCAACAATAACAATTGGCAAATTAATTCAGAGATAAATGATGAACGTCATAGCTGTAGGTTTGTTGCAACCATGAAACATATTGTTTAATACGATTTGGATGATCAATATGACCCATATGATAATATTATCCTAAATCTCTATTTGTGTCCTAATTGTATCCTGTTCAAGACAGATCATAGTAGTACAAAATATAAGAGTGCTCACGCTGTCTGTGCAGAAGTCACAAATGTCATTGCCACCAATAAACATGGTGATCACTTTCCAGTCGTTGTGGAAATCGATGCGCTGTAAAGAAGATAAGAGTTAAATCTTCTGTTTATTTGGTAATTGTGAGCATAAAACTTGCAGCAAAGGTTACATGAGAGCATATCTGCATCACGTGGCTTACCGGATCGGCTTTCATTTTGTCCACCAGGATGCGCACCTGTCCCACCATGTCACTGAAAATAGAAATAGTTTAAACAAGTGCAAATTCTGTCTTCCGCCAAGGATTTGTGTATTGAGATCCAAAAGGTTACGATCGTGACTGACCCACTCTTCGCTCCGGCCACAGCCTGATTGAGGAAAGCTTGAGGAGAGTCCTCTGTACAGATTCCCTTTGAGAAGCCGGTCAGGTTGGCGTTGAACTCCCTCAGGATGTCTGCAGACCACAAAAACAGAGAAAGTCAGAAGAAGTAAAATGGAGATTTAATGAATATACAGGATTGTGAACATTTTGTGTTTTGCTGTGAATACGGTCATCATGCTTTTATTTATCTCTTACTACCATTCAAAGTTTCACCACCAATATTAACATGTTGCATATTATTATTGATTATCAAGGGCATCCTAAAGTTTTCAGTTGATTCAGGTGACTGTCTGTCTTTATTTAATTGCCTATTTTTTGCAGGGAAAGTGGACAATCAAAAGTAATCGCACCAGAGTTTGCAAGTGACTAATATCTGCATCATTTGTCCCTGGGCAGGTAGATAAAAAAAACTACCACAGACCAGCAAATACACTAAATGAGACAGCTCATTATCAGGTCTGCTGGAAAGCGAAGCCTATAATGATGGCGATAAGGCATCATAATCATATATATGAAATAAGGGAAAAACATACTCGGCAGAGTTGTCACATTGTTAATGTTTTGATCACCGCCAATGCTGAAAGACAAAGAAACAGCTTGTCAGGATTAAATCCAGCTCACAATATAACCAACTGAACTGTTGAAGTATTTTCCCATACAGTCCAAATTTATAACACCTTTGTTCAAATTCGGATAGCTTATCTCACCTCCATGACAGTCCTCTGTACTCATTAATCACTAACAGAATGTTGTCTTTCTTTGCGCCCACACCATTGGCTGCCTGCAGCGAACATCAGAGACGGCAAGGAAATGTTAATGAACCAATCAGAGGTATGGTGTACAAGCCACTGTGAAAAATATCTGCGATTTATTTCTCAGTATTTAAGATAACATTTGATCGGGTCCATATCTTCAATCTGCTTACCTGTTCTTTATACATAACGTGCATCTGATCTTTATCTATTCGTGCTTACTGGGACGAGTAGATTTATAGCTATAAATGTGACTACAGCAAAAGAACACTCACTGTCAGAGAGTCGCCCACTGCTGCCACCACCTTGATATCTCCAGGTCTGAGTTCATGTACTGCACAGAGAATGGAGAGCTTGAGCTTGGCTGGATTGAACTCTATATCCCACAATATATATCCAGAATAAGAGCTAAAATTATATATTTTACCTGAAGTGGGTGTAGTGGGAGATGGACTTCGGTCTGTGCAAGGCATCTCAGTGCCCATATCCTGCAATCAAACAGTAGTTTTAATTATACTGCATGTTGTGTAATTCTGTAGCTCTGAAGTCGAACTGAGAGACTTACAGGATCCACTGAAGCTGCATTCTCCTCTTTTTCACTCGGAGAATTTATCTGCGTCCGCAGGAAAGGTCTCTCCTGGGATCAGAGATCAAAATCGTAATATTAGGTTGAGAGTCTTGCGTGGTTCTGCCACATTTAGGGTTAACTTTTTTTGATAAGCATTATGGGATGGTATGCCTCACCTGAGAAGGGCAAAGAATACTATCGACGCTGCCGTCCATGAACTCCGTCTGACCTGTCGGCGGCTGAAGCTGGAAGAAGAAAGCAGTGACTGGTTAAGATTTGAGGTTTAAGGTTCGAGTGGAGCCACTCCGCGTGCGGCCAATGAACACACAGCGTCAAACATTGCTGGTTACACAATTCTTTGTATTGTCTTGCCTGTAGACCCAGAATGATCAAAGCTGGAGAAAGCCCTCATCAAGTTCATCTCTCAGCACAAATCTTATCTAATCTCTCGTCGGAGTCGTAAATGTTCCCCACTATCACCGTTCCATCTTACTTTTGCTCTGAGGGATTATAGCGACTCTTCCCAATTGGCTATTTTTTTATTTTTTTTTTTTACAACAGAGACACAGGGTCAATTCCAAGGTCGGAACAACATGTGGATCAGTGCCGCAGGTTTTCAGGCAGCTCCACATGCAGCGCACCTTAAGTTTAATCGTTACTCTCAGAGGGGCTTACCAGGTTTGTCCATAGCTGAACTGCCAACTGGTTTGGGTCGGACCAAGTGTTCTCCTACGAAGAAACACACAATATTTGCTAGTTACACATTAGCCATTTCAAGGACCAGTCATGCATTGTTACCAGAAGGCAAGGCTGTATGATTTACAGTTCTGCTGATTATAACTGACATCTGGAAATAGCTTTTACTTTACATACAGAGATTTGTTCAAGGATGACTGGAGCCGACTGCAGCACTGCCGTGAAGTCTGCCTGTTCGCTGTGCCACTTTGGATTTCCCAACAAATGACTCAGAGAGTCCTGAAACCAAGACGACAAATAGATCTGTGTCAAGAAAGTAGCCAAATATGATTCAGGTGCGCACGAGGCACTAAAATACAATGTCTTTACATGTATTGTACCTGTAGTATTTTCAGAAGAGTTGCTTTATGTAGTCGCCGGTTGATGCCTTCATCTCTCACACACTCACACTTGCTACAATAACAAAGCAGCATATGTATTACAATTAACATGATCACATGAGAATATATATGTAATTATATATATATATATATATATATATATATATATATATATATATATATATATATATATATATACCCTATAGAGTAAAAGCATGAAAGAGTTATAAAATGTCACAATGATTGAGAAAAATGCAAATTTGCAAGCCAAATTTCACAACACTCACTTGTCCTGCTGATGATCTGTGCTCCAGACTGCCACGTGAACTAAAGTGTGGCGCAACTGTAAACACACAACCACCAATTTAGTTAAATTGAATTAAAAAATGTTTTTCATTCTATTTCTTCATAGTATAATAGTTTTTTTTTTAATAAATAGGCACAATACCCTGTTCTGCAACAACTCCAGAGCTGCTTCCACCTCCTGTACAACAGCATTAACATCTACAGCAACCTGAAGCACGAAAGAAACAGTTAAAGCCTCTACAAACTCTTAGGTACGCTACATCTAACATGATTTTGTTGTAGTAATTAAATCTTACATCTGGCGAACAAGAGCACATGGAATCTGCCGGGACCAACAGCAGCACGAGCTTCCAGTCCGTCTCCTGCAAGGAAATAAGAAAGAGCAAACTGAGCAAACTCCTCAGATGTGGATGGAGGCCTTACACTGGCTGATGTCCTGTTGAGTCAAACTCTGATTAAAGCTTGTGGCAAAATGTGAGTTTTGAATTCACCTAACCTAACCTCCCTCTATTTGGACAGTGGCAGAAGGCTGAGCAACCAGTGGAAACTCACAAGAACGTAGGGGCTAACATGTAATTTAATACAATACAAGGTGCCACCCAATCCAGTCACAGAAATGTGGAGAACCCGTTATTCTTTCTGACAATTGCTGATGGTCACACATTTTTCTTCCATTTCCAGCTTCTCTGCCACTGAGATGAAATGGGATTTGGTAAAAGGATGATATGTTGATATACTTTAGCGTAGCTTAGTGTGGCAGGGGTAAAGAGCTAGCCATTTTAAGCTAGAAGGAGAAAAGTTGAAAAGAAGAAAAAAAAACGATCATCCTATGTCTAAGTGAATTTTGATTCTTTTTCCAAATGGGTTTTTGAAATTTGTATAGTTTCAGACTCCCCCATGTTGACTCCATGGCTACAGATTTGGTCCAAAAGCTAAACATGATGTTGTATGGTTTTATGGGACTGTTTCATAGCCAAGCACAGTGACTTCTTGGAGTCTTGTTACAGTCAAGAAATAGCCTTGGACAACAAAGTGCCTCATTTTCTTATGTTTATCTTAAATAGGGGAAATACTAGTCAGATTCTCGTTCACTGTGGATTCGCTTGTCCTCCTAAAGTCTTTCAAATATGTCTGATGGGAGGGGAGTATCATGGTTAATATTTTATTTGTATTTATTAATTGTTATATTTCTAGTGGGTGTATTCCCTCAGTGTGGCCTTCTCTTCATCAAAATAAGAAGACAATACTGAGAACACGTTATATAAGGGGTTAATGTGTACCTGATGTGAGAGGGAGAGAGACAGCTCCTCCGCTTCCTCCAGCAAGCTCCTGCAAAACACACACACATGCCTGCATGTGACACACACGTAAAGTCACACACATAACTGCTGTATACTGATGTTCTTGCAGGTATGTGTGTGTGTGTGTGTGTGTGTGTGTGTGTGTGTGTGTGTGTGTTACCTGGGCTGTGGTGAGGTCTTATCCACATCTGGAGGGCTCACTTCAGGGTTAAACATGGACAGCAGCTCTATCCAGCACACACAGACACACTTACGTTGAGTTTATCTACAGGTTGTGTGATACTTACAGAACAATCACTTGGGGGAATTATGTACATTATGTGGTAATTGCTGTTGCGAAACAGGAAACAGGTGAAAGCCTCCATTCATGTTGCAGGTCTTGCTCACTTTTACGTGAAATGAAGGTCATTAACCTCTGTTTATGGCCCACTCTCTTATCCTGACTGATAAACGAGCGCCCAAACTGTGAGACTTGACTGCGGCCTTCAAATGAAATCTTGAATTCTTTCAACTATATGGTGTGATAACTCCCTAATAGTGTGTCTGTTGTGTCTTTCAACCCAAATCTCCCAAAATCACGATACATTCTAAGAAATTACAATAAAATAAAAAGTGCTGACACTGGCAGGTATGTTCAATACCATTTCTAGATAATTATAGACTTCTTTCTTGTACATGACTGTAGAAACACTCACTGGGGAGAAAGGCTGTGTGTGAGTTTATCGACTTACCAGCTACTCTACTGACGACTCTGAATGCTTCATGCCTGAAAATGAAGACAGATAAGTTGTTAGAGCGAGGGTATATGAAGGGTCAGTAAGGCATATTGTTGCTTCCAAATTACATTCAGTTATTTTTGGATGTCTACCTGTGTGACGGCGGAACTCCCAACACATGCACGGCTGAGATGTCATCTGGTCTGAGGGTGTGCACTGATGGAGAGGAGTCAGGGAGATGAAGACACCAGCAATGCCACGATACAACAGACACATTGTAAAATCTTATGGCACAGTAATCGGTTGACCTCGAAAAACAGATAAATGTAATTATTGATCATGATTGCAGCCTGATGTGTACTGTACCTGAAGGGGGCGAGGAGGATGGGGCAGGTGTCGGCGAGCAGAGCACTGGCATGTAACTTTCTGCCTGCAGCAAAGAAAAAAAAAAAAACCTTAGATACAGTAGATTACATTTTTTTAATACAAATCTTTCATAACGATCACCAAGGCGTCATAGCCGACATACATTGTCTGATTCCTCTGCTGAGGGTCCATTTTTTCGAACGTCAATGCTGACAGCATCTGAATGTGACATCAGAAACAAAACAGAAGAGTTTTTGGAACAAGTCTGAATAACAACACTTTTTTTTGTTCATTCCACACATTTGTCCCCCAAAAATACAACAGCTTATTTGAATAGAAAATACATAAAAGGGCCATTTTTTCATCAAGCCATCAGAACATTTTCTCACAAGAGCGTGTTTACTTTGCCTTACAGGTCATTACTGACTCGTGAAGAATTCAATCAATTCGTTTGTGTTGTTGCGTGTGTCTACTCTGTCTGTGTAATATGCTATATGTGTATAGTTGACTTGTTTCAGTATTTGCAACCTTTAGTCCTGCGTGCACAGTGGATATTCTAGTATATATGTAACTTATAAAGATTAGTAAACCTTTCCCTTGATGACTCTACGTCATCATCAGCACAAAAGGAAAACAAATCCAGACATTCACAGATAACTAGTCTTCTTTGTGGGGTGAAAAAACTCACACTTTGTACTACATGAGTAAAGCAATAAGTAATTGTAGGTAAATCCTACTTCCATCCACACTGTTAAAAATTAATGCACAATATGTCCACAGACAGTGTGCACATGACCACAACTAAAGCAGACTGGTTGTTCATTTACCAACTCATTCTGATCTCACCACATGACTGTGTCGCCTTCCACTTAATGGTCATTGACTGCAACAATAATGCGCAAATAGTAGTTTACCTGTAAACTGAGCACAGGATCCAACAAGGGCTGCCAGAATCAGAAGAGCAGATGTAGCCATGATGTGGTGAGATAGTGGGAGCCGTCCACACTGAGGGGGTTTGTGTAGTGCCCTCCTCTTTTTTTTCGCCCCCTCAGAGAAAGAATGACTGTAAGCTTTCACTGAGAGTAAGAGTACCTGTAAAGGGGGTGGAGAAGGGAAAAGAGTTCCCAGGACGGCAAAGGGAATGGAAGAGGAGCACCACTCATGTGATAAGCAGAGCCGTCATCCTGCAGCGGCTCCCACTCACACTCTTATATTCTCAGTCATATCTTCGTCTTATCAGTTTATCTGGATAACAAACAGCAAAACTACAAATCATACCGCTCTATGGTACATTCTCCCTATCGCTGCATTTTGTTTGTCAGTGTGTATCTGACACATGCAGTTTTTGGATAACAACACATTACGGAAAGTCAGTGAGATGGTGAGTGAAGTTTATGGGTCTCAGAGAGCCACTTTATAAGTCATCAATAACTCTTTATATAAGACATTTAATGAATGAAAAAAGCCAGACAGTAACAGTGTTTATCCACATATCCACAATAAATATCAGATCAAATATCGCAACAAATACAAAAGATGTATATGGTGAGATATTATCGAAGCTTTCTGCTTTATAGCTATAATGTTTTTTTGGTTGTTACATTGAGATTTACTCATGTACAAGTACAGCCTGTGCTTGGAGGAAAGGATTATATCAAGCAAAATATAATGATAAAGATACTGACATTGGAATTTACTAATAAAATATCAAAGATTTACATCACACAGCAGTATGACAAATTCTAAAAAAATACTAAAGAATACAAGAAATACTATAAATAATTAAAAAAAAACATTCAATCAATCAATCAATAATGAATAAATAAATAAATAATACAAGGCATGAAAAATAAAGAGGTCATCCTGAGCTCCCCCCTCGTTTGAAGGAACAGGACAGAGCGTGTGTGGACACAGTGATAGTAACCAGAGTGATTTTCCAGGGAAATGAATTCATTTCGGGTTCATGATAGCACTCGTCTGGTTGTAAAAGCTCAAACAGACACACATTTTCTGCTCCTTCTTTAACGTCTCTGTTCTCTAGTTTATGGGGACTACGTCATTAATAATCAATATTGACAGAACTATAGCAACTCATTAGGATAAAGTATTTATTTATCATCAATTATTTAAAGTATGTTGCTGTATAAGTGATAGTCACACTTTGCTGAATGCACATTCATGAGAGACTTTGTAAACTGTGATGATACAAGCAGCTTCCTGGGGTTTCATACATTTCACCAGGGTTATGCAATTTTATGTTAACAACCAGCAATTTACGTTCCATTTTGGAGATGAGATATGATTAGATTGCTGAATACTTTTACGAGTTTGTCCTTACAGTAGATTGGCTTTGCAGATAGCCTGACCCTTGGAGTCAAGACGAACAAGTTATCATGATGTTGTTGAGTTATCAGATTCCCATCAAGCAGCAGAGAATGTTTGCAGTTTATATTCTTGTGGTATGTTGAATTAAAACAAATGAATGCATTCAAATGTCGATGCCAACACTTCACTAAAAGACTTTACAATGTTTTGTTTTTCCCTTTTACTTGTCAACCTTGTTCGTTTCCTGATTTTGTCTGGCCTGCTTGGGCAACCAGCTGCAAACAACTGATACGTTCTGTACATGTTGTATGTACCATGTCAATATTTGGTACTGTATGTGTCATACCACGCTCATCGCATGTTTATGACTTTCATATGGGGAGGTGGAGGGGAACGTTATGGAGTACAGCTAGGCAAGGACGCCACCGGATATCATGAAGGAGACTACGGAACATTTTCCAGCTGTGCTTTTGGTGACAAAAAGCAGTTATTATCAGCCAAAACATGATATTTTCCATTGCCTTTAGCAATGTTTTTGGTGTCTCGACCTAACCAGATCACGAATGATTGAAAGTTGAACCTTAAGGAATGTAAAGTTGCAATGCAAAAAAGTTGCAATGTAAAGAAATGTTAAGTTTCAACAAATCTCTGGCTTTCAGAAACCAAAATCAAGATTTATTCCGGCGATTGGGTTGTACACTTTGCATTTCTTTACGTTATGTTGCTGGTCTGGTTAGGTTCAGGCCCAAAACCGACTTTGTTACGGATAGGAAATTATCCGATCTGGCTTGCCTGGTGTTGTCACAAACACGGCTGGAAATTCTCCAAATGTCTTGTTAAAATTACCTGGTTTTCAGCTGGAAATTGTCTGGTTGATTCATCAGAAATATTTGGTTTTGCTGCCACTAACACGGCATGAGAACGCTGCGACGTCCGGTTAGAAATTTCCAGTCGTTCAAATGCCGTGACACTGTCTTGAACTGCGTTTCCCTATTTGACAATAGCAGCCGTTTACTAGTTTATTAGTTTATTATTATTTTTATCATCACAACACACCCAACATTTCATGTGATGAATGCCTTATTATTCTATTTTATGGCTTTGTATCTGATGCTGTTCAGGACTTTCACCTTGGCCGACCTGTGTCTGTGTTGGAGGAGACCCAAAGATATTGTCTCCCATCATCATCTCAGACGCTTCCATGTAGATAGATAGCTAGACAGACAGACAGACAGACGGACGGACGGACAGATAGATAGATAGATAGATAGATAGATAGATAGATAGATAGATAGATAGATAGATAGATAGATAGACACTCACAGTGTGTCTGCTTCATGGACATTAAGGTGCCCTCTGCTCTGCTGACACCTGGTGGTGCAGCTGCAGCACATGCTACTACGTCACGACCGGATGTTGATACTAGCTGGTAGCAGAGCGCAGACAGGAACAGCTGAAAAAGAACAACAAAGCCGCGACGACGACGCTACAAAAAACACAAATGTTCGTCTAAAATACAGCCCAAATATCGGTGACATCATCGCAGGTGGGGACGTTTTGCTCCGCTGAAGCAACTTAGAAAAGGTAGGGAGCCGTCACGTTGAGCTGGGCAGAAATAAACCTGTTTGTTGCCCCGCTTTCTTGTTCCCTGTCTTGTTGTCGTTATCGCCGTTAGCTTGCGCGGCTAACGTAACGTTCGCTGTTTTTATTCATCGTGACGACACCGCTCGGACAAAGTGTCCGTTTAAACACGACGGAATGTGTTTCCATTCGGCCGATTAGTGAAAAGTATTGATCTCCACTCGTGTTTTATGATGTAACGTTAGAGTTTGTGATTATAATGGATCTGCAGCGTTAACACGACATCCATTACATGTCAGTCCGTCCTGGCAGAGGGATTCCTGCTCTGTTGCTCTTCGTGAACTTTCTTCCATTTCCTTCCCTGTTGAGGAAAGACGCTGTTCTGTCAGATATTTTCCAAAGACAGATTTTGTTTGCTGTATAGATCACAAAGCCCCTTGAGGATAATTGTGGTGTATGATATTGACTGTACAAATAAATATACGGACATGCAATTTACTTGATTTCATTTAACTCATTTGTTTAAATTATTTTTCCATAATGACTTTTATTTTCAGCATTATGTAAAGCTCAGCGCCATCTGCAGTCAACAGTCTTATGATGAGACGGACAGGAACAGAAAGTACTGAAATCTGTGAACAGGGAGAAACCACAGATCACGAAAAAGAAAAACCCAAATACAGATACAGAAATTTAAAATTGAGTTCATGCTGTTTGCTTTTCAGTTGGATTTTCAACAAGCCTTGTTATATTCCCGTCACTTGCTAAGTTGCTTTATGTTGCCTTGTAAATTGTTTATTAAAGAAGACTGCAGATGTTGAACTGCTATTTATGTGTAGTTCAGTGTTTGGATGGAGGTGGTCGCCGCTTGAATTTCTGCTGTATTGGAGAAAACTTAACACTCAATGCGGTTAAAAAAAATTACAAAAACAGCAACGAGGACAAATGTTGCACACAGGAAAATTCAAGTGCAAAGGAGGATTGGTGCTCCAGAGTCGATTTGCACCAGCATTGAAGCCAGACACAGGATGTCTGCTCAATAACATGACAAAGAATAATCTCAGAAATGATTTTACACCTCGAACAGTATCATCCCAATATTATAAAGGTATTTGAAGTGTTTTGGATAAAATCTTTTCCAACATAAGTATGATTTTTATTGGGTTTTGATACAGTATTTATCACAATTTCTTTTTAAAAAAAAAGAAAAAAACATGACCAGAAAATAATTGTGACCAAACAGGATGTCTGTATTTCTCTCTTCACACACGGCAAATTATGCACAGGAAAATGCAGTTCAGCAATGGGGTAGCACGTCAGAAGATCCAGGTGTTAGTGCATGATTTATTTTTTTTTTACAAACAGGGCATGTTTTTGTTTAGGGGCACTGTTCTGCTCTATTTATCCTCACAAGCACAGCTAAAAGCCTCCCTACATTGTTAGAGACCTGAGAAAGAGATAAACAGATGTGAGATGAAAATGGGCTCGAGGGCGAGTCGAGACATAAAAGAGAAACCAAACAGAAGCCAAAATAACTTCACTTTGTCCTTATTTCATTGGAGGCACTCACTTGCCTTTGACTGAGAACTTCTGTATATACTGTGGCCTGGATGATGGAGAATCTTCGCAGACTTAAAAATCCAGTCTGATTTACAACATTGCCTATAATAGCCTCACACACACACAGCTATGTTGAAGGAGTAGCTACCCATGTGATCAACAGTATGGAAAACCCTCTAAGATACATTAAAACGTCACCATGTATGTATGTGTATATCTTTATTTAACTTCCCAGCAATAAATAGCCTTTTTTGCTTTTCTGTGTTATAGCCTTAGTTCAGCCACTCCCAGAGATTTGACGATGGGACGCATCTTTTTGGACCACATTGGCGGAACACGCCTCTTCTCCTGCGCCAACTGCGACACCATCCTGACCAACAGGTCCGAGCTCATTTCAACACGTTTCACAGGAGCCACAGGCAGAGCTTTCCTCTTCAACAAGGTACGGAAACATCAAGGATACAGCTACATTTGACATTAGATCAGCTGTGGTGGCTACATGGACAACATTTCTTTAACTTGATTGAAATCTTTATAATTAAAGATTCCAACTTCACTGTCAACATTGACGCTAAACAAAGTGATCTGTGTGATCACAGATCACAAGTGATGTGTGTTTACATGTGTTAAACCATATAACCATTTAATTAAGAATATCCTAATACCGAAACATTTACGATAATACTTGATAAATGCTTATCAATCAACATACATATCTAACAGATTAAAGCATTAAATTACTTCTTGTAATTTAAGCACATGAGCTTCTGACATAGCCATAGTTATTTATGTCAAACTTTGAGGTGGTTACATGAGGCATTTTTAATTCAGATTGTCAGTGGAATAGTAGGGTCCATGTAAATGTAACTATTTACTAACGTAAATGTAACTATTTAAACGGGCCACACACATTCAGTCTCTAGTTCCCCGCTTCAAAAATGAGTGTGGATGCCTGTGTCTGAACCCAACAGGTGGTGAACCTCCAGTACAGCGAGGTGCAGGACAGAGTGATGCTCACCGGGAGACACATGGTGAGGGACGTCAGCTGCAAGAACTGCAACAGCAAGCTGGGCTGGATCTACGAGTTTGCTACTGAGGACAGTCAGCGGTACAAGGAGGGACGGGTCATCCTGGAGAGGGCGCTGGTTCGGGAGAGCGAGGGCTTCGAGGAGCATGTCCCCTCAGACAACTCATGAGCCCCCCCCCCCCCCCCCCCCAACCTCTCTGATGAACTCCTCTCCCTCTCCTTTATCCCCTCACCTCTGTGCTGCACACCAACACCTGCAGACTTTGTGGTCAGTGAAGTCTTGTCTTCACCCTCCTCCTCCCAACCACACCCGCCCCCCGTCTCCGGCCTATGAACCTTAGACCTCTGCTGATTTAGAAGATTGGTTTGCTGGCTCTATTCTTGCTGAGTAGACATCCCCCCCAAAATACTTCCTGATTTATGTGTCACAGGGCACCACCCTAAAAAAACAGCTGGGGGACCTTAGATAGGGAGTTCACTTCACTTTGTTTACGTGTTCGTGCACGGTCACACAGAATCTTCACCATCTCTGCACAAGGCATGCTCCACAGTTTTTTCATATATGCATGATTATAGACGTGGTCGGTCACTTGGAAAAAAAAAATCACCTGGTTGTTTTGGTTATTCAAATAACTGGAGGTAGTAGAGCTGAGCACAAGCTCGCTCTCTACACAGCAATGTGACATGAACCGAAGGAGGTGTCACTTTACATGTTGCTTTTAAAAATGGTTCAAGTGCTTCCGTGTTGTCAACCATGTCTCAATGTATTTGTCACTGGTGAGCACCGAATGCAACTCAGACCACTGTAGCCGTTGTTTCTATATCAGTTACCTTTTTATTAGCTGGTAGTGTGATGAATGTAATAGTGTTTAAAATCTCTGTTCTTCTCATCCAAATGATACCGCACAGATTGATGTCATATTTAAATATTTGTTGTTGTGTTTTTAGTGATGGGAGGTTTATTTACATCTGGCACACATGATGTGCGTTTACTTTGATTGACATGTGCGCAAGGTGGCTTTAAGTGCAGTTCATAGTGTGAAAGTGATCTCATGTACATAAGACAATCATGCAACTGATTGCTACAATTTTAATTCAGCTAGACCACTCTCCATCTGTTAGCATGGATTCTGTGCCTGTGCGATGTGCCGTGTGAAGCGCGAACATGTCACTCCGGTGACTTACGAGGAGCGTGTACCTTCCAGCCGCGTGTCTGTGTGACGGAGGAGGAATGTGTGCGAGACATGATGGAGACATTCTCTGGCTGCCTGCTGGCTTTTAAGGACAGGATTATGAGAGGATGGGTCACACGAGCGTTTGGAAGTAGCCAACATTTGGAGACAAGCTTACAGACATCCGCTGGAAAAATAACCCGCAGCAGAAATTCTTTTATCAATGCCTAAAACGACACGCTGACAATACATTTAGATCAGGCCTGAGTTTGACTCCTTTTCTTTAAACACAGATGCTGTCCCCCACTTTCGGAAAGTGACCCATCCTCTTGTTATAATCCTCAGCTTCAGGCGTATTTGGTCATAAGATGACTTGTTTCTTACAACACAAAGCCAAACGAGCTTTAATGGAGTATAATTCTTTAAAGTTGAGCCTTTCTCCTCTGACTATGCCAGAGCCTCCATTTTATATCGTCAGCGTCCTGTGAAGATTTCAACCTAAATGTCAAATTGTTACAAAAAAAAAATAATAATCTTGATCTTTGTGACATTTGAGGTTATTTTTGGAATGCACAGCATCGTGGCCCTGATGTAACATTGTGCCATTTTCAGAGTGTGCATGCCTGCAGGCGTTACCATACTGGTCCAGCCTTTACTAGAGGCAATGTTAATGTTTTTTGCTCGCCTTTACAAGGTCATGCAAGAAAGTGCAAGTTGACATTTCTACAAAAAAACAAAACAAAGCTGAATTAGTTATAAATGGCTTCTACGGGACACTGACATCCATATCCCCGAGTTAGTGCAGTGTACAGTCAATGGCCGTGACAGAGTATTATCATTTTGTTGTTCACTTTTACCATTTTTATTGATAGGCCATGGCTTTTATTTTCTTTATTCTATATATGACTATTATTTTATTGACTGATACATTTATCTTATTGTATATTTTCTCGATTGGAGGTTTGGAAAAAAATATGTTTTCTCGTATGGCTATAGGAGGGTTTTCTCTGATGTGATTTCTAAATAAAAATGTAGTCTTGCTGGGTTAAATGACATCGTCTTGTTCGTGATTTCTTTAGACCAGATTTTTTGTCAGTGAGTGCAATAGAGTCAGAGAATGAGTGATTTAACAAGCTACAGATTTACAAACTTAAGTGTTAAAATATTACCATGTTCATGTCTGTGAATGGATCTAGGCGATCAGAACTGGATCCTTATGCCTGTAGGTGGCAGCAGGACACAGGGAAACCGGATGATCTCTGAAGATGTTTTCCCTTGGATGCCTCTGACGTGAGCCTGCTTGGCAGTGTCTGTCGAGCCCCACTGCAGTCTGAGCATATATGTCAGTGATATTACTCTGAGGCAGAAACATGAATTAAGTGTACTGCGGTGAAATGACTGTCCAAATACAGGCAAATACTGAATGAGCTGTTTAGGAAAAGGCAAACAGTTGTGACAAATACATACCACATCAACCATAAAGTCCATTCTGATCCGATTTATTCAGGACTCAGGAGTGAATCACCCACGATGAAGAGGTTTTGACTGCATTCGGGGGTTTTATAAATAGGCAGTGACGATTCGCTCCTAATCCACCCACTAATATTGCAGTGCTGAGTTATTTATAGCCCTGATCCTGTTGGAAGGCTTCTTTGTGAGTGTGTCTGTGTCACAGTGGTGGAATCAACAAACAGATCTGCATTTTTCTGCAGTCACTCCTGGAGGCGACCAACACGCAGCACTAAACTTAGCTCGCACAAATATTAATTAAAGGCCGGCGGAACAGACGAACTGTTCTGGTCAGGGCTATTTTTGTGTCCGCCGCAGTTGCTTTTTTTCTTTTCCTGGGGATTTAGAGCATTAATGGATCCGGAAGATTGATGCTTTTATGCCCATATCTAGAGCCATATAAATGCCGGACATGACTCGGGGCAAAAAAAGGAGGCTCCATCTCCACAGAGCTCACTGGCCTGCTTTATAATTCATAGTAGTCTGACTTTGTCCCTGCTTAACCTTAGGATTATCTGCTGTCTCTATTGAAAAAGCCATCGGGGCTGATAAGGATAATTACATTGCCCTGTTGATCCTATTATCCTGCATGTAATTGGATAGACGTGGCACAAATCTACGTCTGACACAATCTTGACGTGAGAGAGAGATTTTTCTGCTACCTTTAACTTCCACAGTGCCTTTGAGCAGGACTAGGGAACATTAAGATTCCTTAAAGCACGGCTGCCCAAAGTGGGGCAGTATGGTAGGTCTAATTTTTTTGAATCTTCAGTATGTAGGATTCAGTGGCATCTAGCTTTCAGGGTTTGTATACTGAAACCAACTGAATACCCCTCATCTACAGTAGCATCAACCAGTTGATGCTTACTTCTGAATTAGCCTGCGGCACTCTATAAAATGCTCATTCAAAGGCAACAAAAACACACTGATTCTTAGTCTGGTGAATATACAGAACTGGAAACATGGTGAATATTATACAGGCAATAGATCCTCCTTAATCCTGCCTACTGGACCTTTGATGTTAACGTATGATTTTAATTTGGAGTCGGGGAAAAGACTGGCTGCACTGAAGCACGCACGTAATGTGGATCCCGATAAATAAACCATGAACCATAAACCTCAAGTTCTCATTAGGGATCCTATACATCCATTCTGCTATCCTAGTCTTTTAGGGCGATATTTGATGACAGGAAAACTAGTGAAGTATGGGATGATGTCTATGTGCATCATCCGTCTCCACTCCACCCACAGTCGAACCTATCAGAGCCAATCTGAAGTTATATTCAGACGCAGATGATAATTTGGGAAGACAAAAAAAAGGAGCCAGGAGTATAATTGCACCCTTAATTGGCCCGTGATTCATCGTCCCCAGACAGCTATTTTAGTTTATCCTCGCCTTTTGTCTGTCTCTTGATTCCACGGGATGTCAGCACTACGCCCCCTCACTCTATCCTCTGGGGAGAGCGGAGATATAGGATGTAGAAATAAACTTCTCCCTTCACACACCGAACACACACACACACACACACACACACACAAAAGGAGTGACATCATTCTGTCAGCGGGAGAAAATAGCATGCTTTCCATTGACATCACTCCACATCCCGTTGCTAGGCGACAGGGGAGTCAACATTAGTTACTATGGCGACTGCTCTTCACCTTCAAAGCTCCTGACCTTTTTGGTTGACTGTGGCAGACCGGAATTTGTGCATGCGTGTGTGCGTGTGTGTGTGTGTGCGAAAAACAGACAAGGCAAACCGAGGCCCTGGTGTTGTGCCACATGAGCATTCAAGGTCCTCTTGACTCATTCACTGCAGTGTGGTGATGATGGTTTATAGTAAATTCTGGATTAAAGGACTGCAGAGACAATTGTGCTGCAGCAGCTGAAAATGTCAGAGTAAGGAGCATGACAACAGCAGAGGAGCCTGACGACTACACAGAAGAAAGCCTACCGTCGCAACTCCTACGTGATGCGATATCATCACAACATGTCAGCCACATCTCGCATTTTAAACCGGCGTTACCCTTGTCAGTTATCAGTGTTTCTGCAGCTTTTTAAGGGTTATGTTCATCAAAAAATGAAAATTCAGTTATCTCATCATCCTCTTGACGTTTGGGAGTTGTGTGACAAAATGTTTCTGTAGCTTCGACTTAACAGCATTGCAGCACTCCTGAACAACTTAAGTGGATGAGGACGAAAACGTAAAAATTATAAAACACAAAAAAATGTAAATAACGTCTTTTCAAATTCATTTGGGATGTCGGGGCTTCTGGTGACCTGGATTACACCGGACAGCTGCATGGAGCCATTTGTAAAATTCAAGCAACTTCAACTTACCTTAAACAAAAGTTTCCAGACTTTATCATCATTTCGAAAACTAGAGTGCAAGTATTATAGAGGTTGCTTGCATATTCTCAGAAGAAATGGTTGTTCTCATGAAGCCAAGTTTACACCAGACAAGACAGAGCATACATCCCCTTGTCATTATTGGTCCTCCATGTCAGTCAACCAGTCAGGTTTGCTCCAAGTCTGGCGTGAGATGCCAGGAGACAACAAAGTACGACTACAGGTTTGTTTCATTTCAAATATTTAAAGATTTTCTGGTTCACATGAGTGATGTATGAACCCTGTATTACATAATTTTCTCAATAGTTTAAAGAGACTTTACAAGTAATATCAACAGTAAGTCCCCAAGATTCAAGAAAACAATGACTGGAAACGTGAATGAGTTGATAGAGTATATTTATTTAGATATATATTTCCTCCTTTAAGAGCCTGACTCGAACAGTGTCCACTGCATTTACCTGAGGACAGTGACTTTGAAGAGGTCCAGCATCAAAAAGTGATTGTAAAATGGGCAACAGAAAACAGCACAGGTGAAGGAGTATAACATGGAGATTCTAGCTGGTTCAGGTTTTTAAGGAAACTGAAATTGTACCATGTTTGGTAAATTACTACATGCTGATGATAAAACTGGTTACTCAGCTAGATTCACAGTGACTGGAAACAGCCCCATTTACACTTTTAACTACAGGAGCTTCAGATTCATATAAACAAATAAAGAGGTCTCAGTCAACCTTCTAACGCGTGGTTGACATTTGTCGAACGAAACAGGGCTGAAGTCAGCTAGATCGTACATTGCACAGTGTTACATAAACTGCTAAAGACTGTCTGACACATATGTTTCCTGACTTACTGAATTCACAGGGTTTAAATGGTTTTGAGTGGCAAGGTTAGTCAGTGGCTAAAAGTGTGGCTGAAGCGCCACTCCAATCCTGTTTCAATTTCTGTCCTTTTTTGGCACAATTGGAGTCGCTTTCTCAGCTGTCATTTGCTAATTGAGTTTAGCAGGCGCATCAATGCCAGTCCTCTAGAGAGGGACACAGGCAGAGGTGGGCATTACAGGGCTTTTTTGGATTAGGTTGAGTTCAGGGCCAGTTTTCCACTCCAAGTCTGGTCCTCTGTGCCACCCAGCACATCGAGGGGTAATGTTGTCCCAACAGGACATTCTTCCACCCCAGCACCACCCACATCCTGCCTGTACAAGGCATCCCTTCACTCCCAGAAAGGGCACAAAGCTCATCTGCTTCGACGCTTATCAACACTTGAGATCTTTGATCTGGATGAGCTGATGACCACAAGTGTTGCCTCGGTGTGGCTGTCGTAATTACCCTTTCCCGATAACGACGGACTACATTCTGTTTGGTTGTTGTTTTAAAATCACACCTGTTTTTCACACCTTTGGCTTTTATGGAAACAAGCTGAATAACATATTTTTATGTTTACAGACCTATACAGTAATAAACATTGTCACAGAAGTTATCTCTAAGGACTAACTGGGAAAGGTCCGTTCCCCAATGTGTATAAAAGGGTAATCATACCCAATAAAAGGTAAACAATGGTACACATATATACCTGTATATTCCTTAATAATTCTCTGTGAATTACATCGATCCTATTCATACCTTGCTAGACCAGAGACTTCTAATGGAACCGATTAATTTAACTAGTCCCATCAGTCTAATCCAGCTAACTAGTGTGCTGATTTGAATATTGGTTAGAGTCAAGTCATCATATGTACAGCTTGTCTGTACTATGGCTCTGCTCCATAACTTATGACACCGATATAAAACAAGGGCAACACATACGATAAAACCAGTTACAAAGACATGGCAACTGCGTAAAACAAACACTGAACAGCATTGGTTCATGACACAATGAGGTTCTGAACAAACAATTATAATAAAACATAATAACATAAATGGCTAAAAGGTATGGACAGCAGGCTAAATAACAGTGATTATACAGGTAGAGACATACAAGTGAGACATTATGTGTGCTGAATTCCTTGAATCCAACACAGATAAATGTACACAACATTCCTTTTTCTTCTTCAACAGAAAGATAAGCTCTTTCCACTGAAGCCATGCATACCATCAGGAGGTCAACTCATTACTCCCTTTCTAAGGCATCAAGCACCAGGTTCCTCAAAAGGACCCTCTAGCCCTCCTCAGGACAACTGAGTCCTCAGTGTCCTTGCTAAACACATGTCATTGTCCAGTCAACCCTGTCCTCCATCCTCACTGCATCTTCCCATCCGGCACCTTACTCTTCTCACCCACATCAGCGGCCATGGACTTCCAGTATCGATGGCAAGACAACTCCAGCAGCTCCAGCCCTCCAATAAACTTCTGCTGGGCCACAAACACTCCAACCACGACCACGAAGTAGAGCCTGAACGGAGCCCACAGCCACAGGCCGGTGAAGCACAGAGCAATGAAGCTGGTCCAGTAGAGTAGTGAGGCTGCTTTGATGAGAGCCACTCGCAGCTCTGTCTTACAAGGGGGCACTCGAGCAACACCCTCTCTATCAAAGCCCCGGGGCTGGGCTGAGTAGAAGTCCCGCAGACGGATCTCCTTCTCAGCCCAGCGGTCTCGACACCAGGACTCCAGGTCAGAGGAAGAGGCAGGAAGTGAAGCCACTGGGTAGCGGTGGACGTGGAAGTGGATCTCACGAGGGAAAAGGCCCAGGATGAGGTGGCGTTCTGTCTGAGGGATGTTTTTGGGGTATGCCACTGTAATATCATGGACGGCATCCAGGTTGTCTCCTAGGAAAAGGAACATAATTTCAAACAAATTATCAAAAGGAAAGAAACTTGCTAATTTAATAGTCTAATATAACCAGAACAAGACGTTAAACTGAACTATTTACTTTCTGTAAACTATGTAGTTTCAGACATGACGGCATGATACTGCAGGGAGATTTAATACGATCCCTTTTCCACATCTACACTTGTAATTGGAACTGTGTTATAAACCCTGCAAAACCCCTGCTCTTAGCTCTATTACACATATGCCTCTAATTATCCAGAATTTTAAAGTTTCATCCCCTCCCTGCCATCAAAACTACCACAAGCTTCACACCATCATCACTGATCTGCAGTGTCCTTACAACGCACAGACAGAGCTGAATTAAATATCAAGTGGACAGGACGACACCTGCCAGCGCCTGCTCTCGTACAGCTCGGCTTCACCGTGGTAAAAATAGAGCTGAGAGGGGCACAGTGGACTTGGATAAAGAACAACATGCACACCATGTCAGTCAGTGGCGCAGAGAGAGGGAGAGGAGAATTAGCCAAGTCTGGTGACATCACATTGATTCACAACACCTGCTTGGAGAGTTAGTGCCGTGCTCAGCATCCAGGGTGGGTGGGAGATGTGACAACAGGGCCAGAGGTGGTATTTAAGAACCCTGGAGGGCTGCCAGAATTAGCTCATAAGGAAACATGAGAATCTCGGGGGTGTTGTAATGGCTGGCAGGAGGATAAAGCAGAGGTCTGCGAAAATAACAGGTATGATCCCTCCTCTACAGACAGCGTCAGTGGATTAACTACAATCATCATGATAGCATGTCATTTCCCCCAAGTTCTGCTGATAAAATATTTCCATCACCATGACGGCCTTTGAGTCCTACTTATTGTCTTTGCGGTCAAATAAACACACACACAGCACATGTCCTTAAAATAACAATAACATTTGACGTTGGCTGAAGTGGATCACACCGCTACCTTTTCGTAGTCTGTCCACAATGAAGGTGAATCCAGTGGTGCGGGGATGCAGCACATACTCAAATTTTGGCAGGCTGTTTTGGACAGCAAACGCATCACTCCTTGCTCTGGTATTTTCTGCGGGAGACACAGACACATGATAAACCTCTGGCATCTACAATGACCACATAACGTCGGGTTAACTTGTAAACTACGTTACACATGTGTAGGTTTCATGTGGTAGCCATTATGATAGGGGAGAATGTACATTTTAAGTTGCAGGTAAGGAGAGAGACCAATGTATGTTTACTTATAAAGGCACAACTGAAAACAAGATTAGACGGATTGTGTTATTTTAACGGTGAGGGCTGCAATTAATGACTATTTTTATCTTCAGATAATAGGTTCACTGTTACTTTCTTGATTGTTTTGGTGCCAGAAATGTAAAATGGTTTTCCCCAAAGATTAAATCTAAAAATGTAGACATTTAACTCGACAGCTACCGACCCAAAAAGTATCTCTACCATCTAATTTCTGTTGTGAAAAGAAAATATCACTATATGTACAGAAACTGTGCATGAAAAGTTGAAAAGAGATACAATTGGAAAAAAGTCTGTATACAATTACAAAAATAGAACTGTTACATAATAACACTATCGGTCACAAGATATGACCATACTCATGAAATACATCCAGTGACAAATGCTTACACATTTGTAAAAACCACCGGGACGTAAACACAGGAAAGATGACTGTTTATTAAGCAAACATTTCCCGGGAACTTGTTGCAGGAACATGTAAACTATACCATGACTCATTAGTCATGTTATGTAACGCGTAACTGAGGCCAGCTTGTAGGACAAAGAGACTATGGACAGACCTTTGTTGATCAGGTCTCTGCTGTAATTCTTATACAATCTTTCATTCAATTCACACAGGCTCTGCAAGCTTCAAAAGGGGTCACGGAAAATTGTAAAGGGGCTTAAGCGCACCCTGGACCTGATCCTGTGAATGGAGGTCTGTATGTCAACTCTAGAAGAGTTATTAGGAGAGTGTAGTACAGGACAACTTCAGCACACACCGTATACGTCCACTTGTTTTTGCGCCAAACTAAGCCTGGAGGTTTAAGAGGCTTAAACGCAGACGTATGTTCACATCCAGGGGCACAAAACACAACACCAAAAGTGTAACAATCTTTAAAGCTCTAAATCTGCTAACTAATTATGACGCAACATTACTGTGCCTCCCATGACATCATGGTATGCAAAGAGAGGTTAAGCTTCCCCCAGTAAAGTTACTCGGGACTTTGATTGGCTTAATGGTGATCTGCGAGGGCTTCAGACACTGGTGTCGCTGTTGCTCGGATTGAAACATCAGAGCATTCTTGCTGAAATGGCTGTGTAGAGTGTGCGTCAAGGGATCTGGCTATGCCTTATCACTTGGAAATTGTGTTTGCATAACAGTGTCAGTGAGAAAGTGTAAAACAGGTGCCACACTGAGCTCTGAAGACTGGTTGGAGGGTAACAAATTCTGAGATTAACAAGTGATACGTAGGCACTCTGTCCCATGAATGGATGGAGATGTTGCATGATTTGCTTCTCACCAGTGAGGTCTGTGCCCTCTGGGAACAGGAGCAGCTGCAGTGGCTCTCTGATGTCACAGAAGTAGTCCAGCATGTTCTCCATGTGCCTCTTGTCGTCCACCCAACGACGCTGAATGAAGACGAAGCAGGCCACCTGCATTGCCCAGCCTGGAAATAACATACAATATCTTAATTACTTCTCATGCTCAACTCGTTTTTAAAGACCAACTCGGGCATTGCAGCAACTAGCTCAGGAGGAAACAACTAGGAAAGTATCATCATTTGGTCCAGAAACTCCTACTGGATAGCAGCCGCATTCCAACTGCCAGCTTGAGAGCAACAACTCTTCCAGAGAGGCTTTCTCCATCCGCAGCAAGTTTGCAGAGTATTTCCCTTTTCCCTAGCAGTGCAGTCTCCTGGCAGCACAATGTTGTTTGAGGCACCAGGCAACATAATAAAAACTCAGAGCTAATTGGCAGACCTCTGAATCTTTGTGCATGTCTATGTTTTCGCCATTATGACAGCATGTGTTTCGCTCCCAACAATGACACAAAGTGTCACGTCAACCGGTGCTTTTAAGAAAACCTGAAAAACTTCATTTTCAAGTGTTGTAGCAGGCAATACCGGTAGCAAACAACACTGCTGTTGACCAGTAAGTCTGATCACTGGCTAATATGACTGGCAGCTGCAGCATGAAAACAGGTTGCGTTTCTCAGAAAGCGGATTCCATTACATTTTTTTTGCTACAGGCACTGCCACAGCATACACACAATACTAGTCCGAATACTTTCCTTGAGCCTATGTTTCAGAGAAAAAACTTCAGACTTTGGACCTTTGCCATCAGAGTACCAGTGATCTGCCTCTGTAAATGTAAACCTCTTTTAAAAGAAAGCTGCTTTGCAAATGCTTTGTAAAATACACATTATATTATGCAAAGGACTTCAAGTCTGTGTGTGTGTGTGTGTAAAGGAAAGGAAAGGAAAATG
This sequence comes from Diplodus puntazzo, assembly GCA_963678695.2. Classification (NCBI taxonomy): domain Eukaryota; kingdom Metazoa; phylum Chordata; class Actinopteri; order Spariformes; family Sparidae; genus Diplodus; species Diplodus puntazzo. The sequence continues at coordinate 9,401,569 of OZ023175.1, forward strand.
CATCCACTGTATACCCACCAAAGCCAGGCACAGCCTTCAGGCCAGCCTTCAGGCAGATCTTCTCCAGACGCAGGTAGCTGTACCTGAGCAGGCAACACCACAGGAACATCCAGTCCAGACGTGTACGGTGGTTCATGATGATCACACTCCGCTCCCCCGGAATGAAGCCATCACCCGTTATCACCACCTTCACCCCGAACACCAGCTCCAGCAAGGACTACAGAAGGGAGAGACGCCGGGATGCAGGGGGGATGAAGAAGTTACAGAGGGAAGAACGTAAAGAGGCAGTGAGAAAATGGAGAGGTGGATGATCGAGGGGAGACAAGAATGATCATTTAAAAAGGACGTAGAGGGAGAGAGGAGGGACTGGGAAGAGAAAAGGTGGAAAGATAAATTTAAGAGAGAGGCAAGAGTGAAAGGAAAATAAATTAATAATGCTGTCAATCCATGTGGTCACTGTAAACAAGATTTGCATAATTCTTTTCAAGGGTAATCCGAGTAAATTAAGTTTACTTCTGACAAAAATAAAATCTTATTTAATATGGAGACATAAAATAGGCTGAGATGACGCAGGTTTTGGTGACTGCGTCAAACACAGCTAACTTAAGACCATCGGGCACGCTCAGAAGTAGGCTATGTAAAGGCTAAGCTGGTGCACACACCACAGGCAGGGTGAGCCAGGTAGCCACGATTCGATCGGTGATCCAGCGGTACCACGCGGGAGACAGCAGCATGAGGGGAAGGACTGGACCCAGCATGAAGACACTTCCAAAGAAACTACCCAAAAATAGGGTGACAACAAAGTACAGGCCCCGCACCGAGACAGCCATCTGTGGACAGATGAACAACACAGATTAGATTAGGTGGAATATAAATCATATATAAATAAATAAAGTGGTCTTGGAGCCGTCAAAGCGCGAGTTCTATTATGAAAGGGTATAAAACATGATGATGTTCATGGAATTTATTCCTGACTTGGATTTCCACTATGGAAACGAGCTGAAGTGGAGCGTCTCGGTAACATGAAACAAACGGGATTATCGACAGTCTCATCAATAGCAAAGACCGCTGTTCTGTTGTTTCTCTGACATATTTTCCCACAAACAGTGGAAAATCCAGGGCAGACATTCCTGGTGTGGAATGTAAATAGGGGAACCTTTCTGACTGTAGCTAACAAATTGTGGGTGTATGGTCACTAAATCAAGTGTGGCTGTGGCTACAAAAGTATTTCACAGAATTTAAAGTCTGTGCAGAGGCATTAACATTTTCTGATATTCTTAAAATGAGGAAATTTGTAGTAAAATGCTCCACATCCTCTAAAGCTGAAGTTATGACAGTTATATTTGAGTTCCATCGACCCTGATATTAGTAGTGAAACTACATTACATTATAACAGACTAATGAAGTGATAATATGCAACCATATAATCCTTTGATAAAGAAAGAAATGAATTAATTCACTACACTCTTGTTTTGAAAATAAGCCTTAGTTTTATGATGCATTACAAGCCTGATGATGCAGCGACTTTGAAACAAAAGCGCACACACACGTATAAACATCACACACATTAATGATCTAGACACATGATGGTGATGGAAATGGAAATTATTTTAAGTAGATGGAATGCTGGTTAAGGATGTCCATAACATAGCAGAAATACCACACGGTCATCGGATGCCTGAGAGGAAGTGAACTGAGCCTGCGATTCTTCTGAAAGTCAAAACCAAGTAACGGGACCTTCAATTGTCCATGACATATCATACAAGTTTACAGGGCTCATCCGGACATGCCAATGGGAATCCCTCCTCATTTCAATGACATCAGTGGTGACCACTTCAGCTTTCAGTTGTGATGTAACACCTGTGGAACATTTCCCTTTTTATAATCCCCACATATGGTACAACCACGCAGGTGTTTTTCACTTCCTAGACTAACACCTAAAGATATAAAGGCAGCACATGCACATATCTCCAGGACAGAACTTGCTAAGTTCAATTTCCCCAATGTAGTCTGGCTATGTGAACATGCTAACCTTAAGAAGATCTAAAATAAGTTGAAATGGTAAATTTCATACAATTACTAGTTTCACTTATTTTGCCTGATTAGACGTCTTACTTTTATATTAAGGGCATTTAGAAGTCGCTTTTATCCAAAGCAACTTACAATAAGTACATTTGTCACGAGGAAGAAACTGTCAATAAAGTAAAAAAAGAAAAGAAAGAAAAAGAAAAAAGAAAGAACTTCTCAGAACTGTGTGCTCGACTGGAAACTCCCTCCATCATTTTTTATTTTGTTGCACCTTATTAGGACTTTGGTGACCTCATGCAATTCCTAGTATGGCTACAACGAACCTGACAATAGGTCTCAGTCACTAGAATGATGTAATACACCTGTTGCGTGGAAGGTCTAGGGCTGCTATTATCAGTTATTTTCATTGTGGATTAATTTGTCTTAATTTGATTAATTTGTTAATTTTTTCTCAAATACATGTCTGAACATTTTGAAACAACCCAAAGATGTTCAGTTTACTGTCACAGACGGGTAAAAATCCCAGAAAATATTTACATTTCAAAAGCTGGAATCAGAAAACCTTCCTCAAATCCCTCAAAAACGACTGAAACCAATTCATCAATTATCAAAATAGATGGCAGGTAATTGAATGCCCAAAAAGATCAATTCATTTCCATGGAGTAAAACCAAAACTTTAAATTGTAGTGCGAGTAGATAAAAAACACTCTCTATATAGCATCCAAGAGAACCACATTGTTTAAATGTCAAATGTTTATGTGCTGCACCTTTACATGCTGAGTCACATGATATACTGCATTTTACACTTTGAAAAGCAAGTTGCATCTAGTTTCTGTAACAAGATAAGGATCTAAGGTGTGAAACAACACGCATGTTCAGAAAACCTCAATAGCAAGGTTTTTAAATATCCAGATTCACTCATCTTAAGCTTAGCCCTGGAGGAAGTAAATTACACGCAGGTCCCACGAGAAAAAGGTTACAAGGGGAAGTACGGCGAGTCTTGATTTGATTACACCCTGACCTTGCTGACACAGGGAGTCTGAGCTGATGCTACACGGAGAATTTTCCTCCAGCACGTGTTTTCCTCTCCTGTATGAACTGCGGCTCTCACCTTTCCACCTCAATTACTGTTATGATTGCACAAGCTTTCAGTTCACACACTACCTGCCCCCAACACTCCCATCGTTGCCACCCTCCGTGGCACCGTGACGCAGCGAAAAGTCTCACGGCGGCGGCCAAAGTGGCTGAAGGTGCACTTAGAAGAAGCAAGCGTGTTTGCGTGCATGATTATGCTGGCAATAAGGGTTTAAGGGTTACCGGTTCTAACGACGGAAAATGTGAGGCATGAGCGAGGTGAGAAAAACAGGCTTGCTCAGCACAATTGCCACAATTAGGCTGCGTCCCCACGAAAACAAGAAACACACCCTTGGGTGGCTGCTGGAACAATCAGACGCGCCTATTCATACATACAGCAAAAAAAGGCACCTGGAGCCGGATATGTGATAAGTGAATGGAATTATGGACATTAAAGTGTTAAATAAACATGTTTTTCTTCCGCTTGGCGTGCACACCTGGGACCGAACACTATTTATTTAAAGCATCCACGGAAATACTTTTTGTTCCCATACTTCAAAGCACGAACCACTTGTGAGGCTGATGCAGTCCCATCCATTTGGGCCGGTTCAACATTTATCCAAATCACCATAGTAATGATTATGAAAGCACTTCCCCAAACACGCCGCCACACGCAACGCGCAGCATACTCCACATAGTCCGAGTCTGAATTATCTGGCAATTGTTTTGCATTCCTGACTTTAAGACAAGACCAGACATCCCAGCAGAGCGAGGAGGTCAAGCATGTCTAGGCTAAACAAAGAGCTTAAGTGGTGTGTATGTGTGTTAAGAGACAGACGGAGTGGGAGAGACGGCAGGAGGAAGAATGAAATACATAATGCTGTAAAATTAATTGCAGATACATTTTTAGTGCAGCTCTGTTTTACAACCTGGTCCCTCAAGTGGAGAGAACAAACCTCTGCCTAACTCTCCAACTTGCTATGATAACCAAAAACATAGTTGCCTTCACAATTTTATTTAATTTGATTTGATTTCATAAGCTTGCAGACTGAGATGCAACGTTTGTATAACAAGTCTGTGGCTTCTTACAAAGCTTCACTGCAATGTCTGGACGACAAACAAACAGGCGAAACAGCAAATAAATTAAACATGAGAGGCGAGGTATAAACTGGTCACCAGCTAATGGCTTGACAACTACATAATTCATGGATCGGCAACAAGCAGTAGAGAGTAGAGCACTAATATTGTACCTGACCCAAGCCAAACAGGCTTGTACCCGACAGGCCGGGCCGGACTCGGACAAAGCTATTCCCTAGAAATTCTCTTTGGGGTCCAACCACGTTCAAGCAGCTTCACAGGTCGGTAATATAGGGGTCACATGTGTTGTAAGGCTGCAACTAAAAAATATTATCACAGATTCATCCACCTGATTTTTCTTATGATTCATCGACTACCCTCTAAAACTGTCAAAAAAAAAAAGTGTGACATTCATTCAAACCTTTATCTTAAGTCAAACAAGCGCTGACGTTGCCTCTCATACCCACATCTTCAAATTGCAAATGATCAAAATAGTTGGAAATTTCCGTCTTTCGATCAACCAATGGATTAATTGAATCACCGCAGGTCTTGTGTGTTGTACATACATACAAACTGCACACAGGTGGGGAAACTATTGCGATATAGGTTTAGCAACCTTGAACTCTAACAGTAATCCCAGTGCAAACAAGAGTTTGCACAGGATAAGGAAGTCATTTTGTTTACAAGAGACTTACTTTGTGTCTGAACAGGTCGGGGGTTTTATTAACAGTGACAGCTTCATAGTAAGCCTATGGATGAGTAACGAGCTTAGGAGCAAGGTGCATGTCAGTGGCTGCTTCATGCGCCACCCTCCCAATGCACCGTATCGATTAAAGCAATAACTCTGGGTAGTTCGTGTGATTAAATGAACTTGCATGGGGGAAACAAGGGTCTAAACCACGCCTCGTTTGTGCAATCTAATCAAGCCCAATAAAATAAGCGGCTAATGTACCATTAATTGACGTGCATAAATTGTTCATAACTTCCCTGTGGGGTAACGTTAAGTTACAAGACAGAGCAAGGACTTTAACCGGAAAGACAACATGGGTTCATCATCGTTTAACTTTAAATCAACAGGCACCCTTAACGCGATTTTCCATGATCTGTCTGTCTTAGTAAATAATTACTTTACCCCTGTCTTACATGCAAATGAGTGACAACCATGCAGATAAATAGTGGTGGCATAATACTGACTGGCTAATATAAAAGCTACTGCTGTGATAAGGCTAGTTTGTGACCATCGTAGCATTTCAGACATTATCTCATCATCGGAAATAAGACGAAAACCCGCTGTCATTTAAACCACAGTGTCCACTTGAGACGAAAGGTTAGCTGCTGTCAGTGCAGTCTCTGGCTTCAGGTGCAGTTACAGCAACAACGTGCATGCCAACTTTGCAAGCCAAATCTCACATGAGACAGAAACTAGCTTGAGTTAGCCGGCGCTAACATGAGCGCCATAATTCACCATCTACTGTCGAATAATCGACCACACACTGTCGTTGACAGCATACCCACCTTTCGCGTTTTTCCTCCAGAATTTAAGTTTGTCTTAGGTGAGCTAGCTCTGTTAGCTCCGATGAGTCCGGACGCTTGACTGCGACATAGCAGCCCAGCTAGCAGCCTGCTAACGACGGCTAACTAGCAGAAGCTTATCAACAGCAGCGTTGCAAGCCCACAAAACTGACGCCTCCTGATACCGTGCGGCGAGCTGCACGTCTTTGAAGAGATATCAGTCGTGCCAACGACAAGCCCGCGACAACTTCTGTTTCTTTCGTTGCATTAAAAGCGACTAACTATGACTGCAGCAATTGTGTAGCCGCCTTACCGTTCTGCTAACACGACCTCTCAACTTGTCACCTCTCACCTGTCGTGCGAGCCGCGCACCGACAGGGGGCGCTGCTCGTGCAAGGATGCATAATACATGAGAAGGGGGCAGATGAGGCACGCAGAGCAAAAGTTAACCAGGGCGATACTGAAAGCAGTTTATTTTTAACATGTCAGTCGTGACTGCGGTTGTTGTAATCAAATGAACCATCATTTGCACTCATCAAGTCTTTTGTAGAAGGTGCAAAGGGAGGAGAGTTCGACAGTGGAGGAAAAAACTGCATGCGTGAACTCCTCATGCAAATATTAGTGACAGAAGAAGCAGGCAAATCATGTGTTCACTGCTTTCAGAATTAGAAATGCTTTATTGATTTCCTTACAGTTTACAGATACAAATAGAGAAAATGTGCATTAAGCTAAACTATGTGACAGCGTTGTGTATATTTAGACTATATACATATAGAGATAGAAATAATGCAGTTTCTTGTGTCACCCAAGATACTGCAGTCTTACCTGCAGTGTCTGATCTTTATAAAGAGCAAAAACCATTAATTAGTACCTGCCTGGTGCCTAATAATTATATTATTTGGCAGTTTATCTAATCTGCTCAAAAAGGTATGATAGTAAGTTGAATTTGGAGCATAATGATTGATATTCAGAAAACTCACGTAGTCAAAAGAAAGAAAGACAGAAAGAAACCGAATGAAATAAACTGAAAATCATTTGAGTAATTATGTCTTAAGTCAGATCAAGTCCCGAGACTTTAGCTTCCAAGCTCGAGACGAGCATCGAGTCATTTATTCTCTGTCAAGTCAATTTGCAAGTCAGCTAAACAGCGATTTAAGTCACTCTGCAAAGTAGCGTGTAACTATATCTGCAAAGTACAACATATCCATTCAAACTGTAGTTGAGGGGAAGATTGAAGCAGCTTAAATTGACAAGTGCATCAAAGTTGTATCTTGCAGCACTTCATCAGCTGAACTTTTCAGAGTCTACAATCCCCTCAGAGGCGAGGAAGAAACAGGTAACTGCCACATTTAGTTCTGATTCACATTTATATTTGTCACCACTTCAGAATTTTTGAAAAGTTCATGCATCCAGTTAAATCACAACACGATCCCTTTTAATCATTGATGCATGTTAACGATGAACGAGACAAGTCTGAACGTTGGTTGACGCGTTTGCAGGGGAGCGTGTTCAGTCACTTCACAACTAATGACCTACTTCATACCTGGAAGTTTAACCTTTCACAAATCGCGTTTGAAATCGCAGACGTGAATCTCCACCGGATAGTCCTTTGTGACTGCTTTTGTGCCCACTAATCCTCCATTCATTGCTCAACATCCCCCGCGTTTAATAAGAAGCCCGAACCCGTTTAAATCTCAAGCATTGGTGTTGATGATGTACCGAGTCCCCCAACATAGCCTTTTAAAGTAGTGTAAATCCTCGCATGTGTCATTTGTTTCTTTTACCCACAGTTATGAGCTTGTTCTACTGTTACAGATTACCTCAGCATCCAGTGATGTGTGTGTGTGCGCGCAGGTCAGTCAGTGTGTCTCGAGTGTATCCGAGCGTGCACATGCACTCGCCCCGTGTGTGGTGAGTGAGGCAGAGACGGACTGACGGACAGGGTAAAAAGAGAGAGTGCACTTAGTCAAACTCGAGACTTTTCCATGACCTGCTCCCCATGGCATGCACTCTATCTGAGGAGACTGAGTGAACTGTATAGCTCTGTCAGTATAAACTTCTCAAGGGTCAACGCATCACTTCAGAGGGGGAACGGAAAAAACTTTGAAACAACCTCTCTCTCTTTCTTTTTTTTTTTTTTCGGTGTAAGTTCGGTGCCAGCTCACCTTCAAGAAGAGAAGCACATCCACATGATTAATGACGCACATCCGAGATAATTTAACTAAAGCATCTCGATCAGGTGCTACTAATCATGTTGCCCTTGAGAATTCCAGACATGTGAGCGCTCTGGTTGTGAAAAAAAAAATATTGTTGTGTTTGCTGATAAAAAAAAAAAAGAAGAAGACATGGGAGGCGAGCCAAGTCCAATGCAGCTTCTCTTACAGTGGAAGTCAGTGCTAAAAGGTAGAGAACAGAAACAATAATTCACGTTAGACATGCTGTTCCACTTACATAAGTCCACGTGGGAGAGAGACAGGACGACTTTTTTTGGTTTATTTTCAATGGGGTCTATTGATAGCGCTTTAACGAGGCTTTATTGAAAAAAGAAAAACTCATCCAGTTTGTTTTTCTTGAACATTCTTGCCTCTTGTGACCCCTTGTGCTTTTATGGCGGTTCAAAGACTTGACATGGATGATTTAGCTCGAGTCTTCTTCTCTCTCACTTCACTTCCTCTTCACCTCTTCCTCACACCTGTAACAGGGCACACGCGGTTTTTTGCATCTTCATTTCTGCCTGTTCATCTCCCCCGTCTCTCTTCCCCACTTTTTTTTTTTGTTTTTTTTTTCCACCCTGGTCTCTAGACAGTGAGGATTAGAGTGGCAGGGGCCCATAAGCAGTCTATTTATATCAATGACAGCCTATGGAAGAACAGCAGGCTTTGGCTTAGCACATTAACACACAAAAGTACAGTATAAAGCGGATGCCGGCAGACGTGTTATTGATCAAAGCTTTAAAAGCTGGACGGATGAGACGGAGATGTGCCTTACATCACCCTGCTAAATAGAGAATGAGTCCCAGGGCGCTCGGACTCATCTGTCCAAATATGTGCTGTGGTTGTGAGTCCAGCAGTTGCATTATGTCTTCAAAGGCCGGTCTACTGACGTGCAGGTACAGAGAGCAGTTTGGCAGAGTTCGGAGCATGCCTCACTCTGATTAATGGTGATGCTGCGAAGGCTTTGTTTTGAATACCAATCACTACTTTGCGGTCCCCCCCATTCTGGACCGGTGTATCACATGGCGCTGTGGGGTTCTCAAATGTCAAATGCTCCCGGGGAGGGGACAGATCGCAACCACGGATGGGGAAAAATCGACGACCGGTTACAAGTTGTCCGATTCCATCAGCATTGTATGCCTCTGAGGTTTTTCGGTTCTTTTCGGTGTCTTTTTCTGACGTCAAACTCATGCGTCTCCGCTGATGGGAACCTGAAACAAAAAGCCATGGCGGAGAGGAG